>BTPG01000005.1:106898162-107546237 GCA_036245525.1 Semisulcospira habei
CATCTCTCTTCTTACACTACTCAATCTCTCTGCCGCCTTTGACACTATTAACCACTCTATCCTCCTCCACCGACTCCACCACTCCTTCGGCACCACTGACTCTGCTCACTCCTGGTTTCTCTCCTACCTCTCCGACAGCAGTCCGTCACCATCAACGGCGTCTCTTCCAACCCAGTCATGCTCTCCTGTGGAGTTCCACAGGGGTCCGTCCTGGACCCGGTCCTTTTCACACTCTACACCTCTCCCCTGTCCAACATCATCCAGTCTCACCGCATACACCACCACCTCTACGCTGATGACTCACAACTGCTAGACAAAGACAAACTCGACAACACTCAGTCACTACTGACTCGCACGGCTGACTGCTACGAAGATGTGAAAAACTGGATGACAGCAAACAAGTTTAAACTGAACGACGACAAAACGGAAGCCATGCTGGTAGGCACTAGCCAGAAACTCTCCCAGCTCCCTCCCTCTCTCCACCTTCAACTCGATAGCACCCCCATCTCCCTCTCTGACTCGGCCAAGAACCTCGGCGTCATCCTCGATTCCTCTCTGTCCATGACCAGCTTCGTCTCCGCCACGGCCCAGGCATGCCATTTCCACCTCCGCCGCATCAGTCAAATCAGAAAATACCTCACTACCGAAGCTGCCACCAAACTTGCTGCCTCTCTCATCTTATCTCGCATCGACTACTGCCACTCTCTTCTTTCTGGCCTCCCTCACTCCACCACTTTCACTCTCCAACGCGTCCAGAACAATGCTGCCCACCTCGTCCTCAGAAAGAAAAAATCCGATCACATCACACCCCTGCTCAAACTCCTTCACTGGCTCCCCATCCCCCAACGCATCCAATACAAAATTCTGTCTCTCTGCTACAAATCCCTGAACAACTGCGCTCCTGCCTATCTCTCCAACTTACTTCACCCCTACACACCTTCCCGCTCCCTCCGCTCTGCCTCCGACCATCTCCGCCTCCACATCCCTCGCACCAAACTCAACACTTTCGGCCCCCGCTCCTTCTCCGTCTACGGTCCATCCACCTGGAACACTCTCCCACTCTCTCTTCGTCAGAAACACTCTCTCTCTCCTCCTTCCAGTCCGCTCTCAAAACTCACCTCTTTCAACAGTTCTAGCACTATATCACCACACTCCCCACCACAAGCTGACCGTCGTAATGTTTTTCACTATTTGTGGTACATGAGTCATTGTCTAAAGCGTGCGCATGCGTGCGCGAGTTGTGAGTGCGCGCTTAGAGTTATAATTATTATATGATAAGCGCATTACAAATACCGTAATTATTATTATTATTAATAACTTTTATGTACATCAGTTCACACACACACACCACACACACACACACACACACACACACACACACACAGTGACACAGAGAGAGAGAGAGAGAGAGAGAGAGAGAGAGTTTAGACAAGTCACACTTTGGTTGTCAATCTGCCGCATTCAGCAGCAAATACTATATTCTGCGTTACAATACATTATCAAATGATCATACAAATAAATAAATAAATAGATATATGTTTTTCTGTGTGTGAGAGAGAGAGCGAGGGAGACAGGATTTTGCGCGATAGCTCACCAGTTAAAGAATCAGTATCATGGAAAGGACACACACACTGTCACAACACATTTGAAGAGGAGAGAGCGAATGAGTTGATTTATTTTAAGGAACATACAGATGATGCAGTTTTTCTTAAATAAATCTGCGGACCCTCTATAATGCTCAGATGGGGGGTCTGTGTACCCTCTAAAATTTATACCTGGGGGTCTACAGACCCTTTAAATTGTTGTGAAAACAGAAGCCCTGTGGCTGTGGCTGTTGCTGGTCAACGTTTGCAGTCTAGTATTTCCCGCTGAATCAAGTGGGGACACATTTGCCATTCACTTTAGGCAGACGTGCAGGACAAAGCAGGTACAGCCTCTTCAAATGAAGACCACCAACTTTCACTGAGCTGTCGCTAACTCGCTTAGTTACATGAGGGAAATTGCTGCTAACCTGCAGACAAGGCTGCCGTGTCCAGACTTGATGACAGTCCGCAGACAGTCTTTACAGCGTCGCCATCCTTCTTCCACACAAACACCTCCCCGCTTTTCTGCAGTCCAACAAGGTGTCCCCCTGTACACACAGCAAGCAACAACAAACAAGGTTATTGGAAGTAGGTCAGAAAAGACACTGAGTTTACATACACTGATACAGTGGCTGCCTCTGGCAAGGGCTGCTGTCATCAGCTGACTTCAACCACCACTGAAGCAACAGCAACTGGTGTTATACTTGTAGCAATGTTATATCAGCAACTGACATTATAAGATAAGATAGTTTATTGCGATATGTTTCCATGTAAAAAAACACAATAAAAACATTGGAATTTGTCTTGATGTCAGTTACTAAGACTAAAATAACACACACACACACACACACAGTAAACTCTAAATATGATTTCCATGCTAAATATTAAGCAAATATCGTTATCAAACATGGCGAACGGACACGCCTCACTGATTCAGTTATAAGCTGACTGTACACATTCCAATGAGATCTCACTCGCCATTTGCGCTCTCTCCAATCAGTCCGGTTGATCAGAGAGAGGGCGAACAGCCAAAGGGAAAAAACTGTTGCGGAATCTGCTGGTCCTGGTACTGATGGACCTGTACCTATGCCCTGATGGTAAAAGTTGGAAAAGCTCATTACCGGGTTGGGTGGAATCACTGGAGATCACTGCTCTACGTAAGAGACGCTCATGGTACAGTGAGTCCTGGCTAGGAAGATCTCTGCCTATGATTTTTGAAGCAGTCTTGACCACCCTGCTCAGTCTGATTTTCTCTTTGGCCGTGATGGAACCATACGAAACCATGATCGAAAAGGTGAGGACACTCGCAATCACAGCTCAACAAAATTGCAACAACATGTTGGCACCGAGACCAAAACTTTTCAGACGTCACAGGTAAAACAAGCGCTGCTGTGCTTTTTGGACGATGAGGCCAGTGTTTTCCTCCCACTTAAGGTCACATGACAGGGTAGTGCCAAGAAATGTTAGCAATGTTATGTACAGCAACTGGTGGTATAAGAATGTTAAATACAGCAACTGTTGTTATAGCAATGTCATGTACAGCGACTGTTGTTATAGCAATGTTATGTACAGAAACGGGTGTTATAGCAACTGGTGGTATAACAATGGGTTAAATACAGCAACTGGTGTTATAACTTATAGCATGTCATGTATATCAACTGTCGTTATACTATAGCAATGTCATGTACAGCAACTGGTGCTATAGCAATGTCATGTACAGCAACTGGTGTTATAACAATATTAAATACAGCAACTGTTGTTAAAGCAATGTTATGTACATCCACTGGTGTTATAGCTATGTTATGTACATCCACTGGTGTTATAGCAATGTTATGTATAGCAAATGGTGTTATAGCAATGTTATTATAGCAAATGGTGTTATAGCAATGTTATGTATAGCAAATGGTGTTATATCAATGTTACATACAGCAATTGGTGTTATAGCAATGCTATGTGGGGATTATCCTCAGTCATGGTAAGATCCCAGCATATCAACCTTCTTTCTCTGATGTCCGAGCGCGGCCACCTAGGGGATGGGGTAAAAAACTAGCAGCCACACAAAAAGATACTTCACTAAAAACGTATACACTGACCATCAGCAGTCGTTGCCATGCACACAGTGTTGGATACAATGTTTGTGAGCTGTGGGATCTTGCGCTTGGTTTTTCCTGAGGGGATGTACAGCACGTTCACCCGCCCCTTGTCCACTAGAAACAGGCTCTGCTGCTCCTGTCAAACAATCAACCTTTGAAAAACCATCAACCCAATTGCAGCGTGCACATCATGTCAAGTGGAACTCTTGCATAAGCGCTGATGGCATCCTGCATCATGTGATGCAGGCATTATCAACTATATTTCTGAATTTACTTAAAACCACCTAAAATTCTGTGCTTTTTTAGATAGAAATGGTCCGACAGGATGCACCTTGATTCAGTGAATCCACCATTGACTGTACACGAGTTTAAGCATCTTGTTCACGCAGATGGCTATTGCTTCACAGAACCAGAGGCTGCATGCACAGGGGTTCTGACACAAGTACAGTAAAACACCACAAGATGCACAGAACCTCCAGCTGACGGCATGAGGGGCCACTAAGCTAAAGGTCCTTAGGCAGACATCAGCCTTGAACTGCACACAACTAAAATAGCAATAAAGCACTATACTGGAAACCTGGGTGCCATTTACCCATCCTAATGACATCAAAGGGATGGGGAGCCTCATGTACCTTACATTCTGTCTTCGTTTATGTCCTGTACCTTGTGCCCTGTCCATAATGAGGACACAGGGACGTGACAAAGGGCTCTAATTCAGCCATATTAGTATAACACATTCACAGCCTCTATAAGAAAGCCATCAAAACTATCAATAAAGAATTCACATGCTTTTTACACTGTTGTGACAACTTGTTCTGTTACTGTCAAGCACGTGAATTGTTTCTTGACAGTGCCACAAGACAACTTACTGTTCCGACCCAGACGATGCGAGAACATGGCTTGTGACGCTTGATACTGGTGGACGCGATGACTTCCAGGTCCACCTTCATTGTCATGTTGATTATCCACAGACCCTGAAAGGGAAAAAGAAGCAGGTGGAAGCAATGATATCTAGGTCTAGCTTCTCTATTATGTTAAATATATATGGACAGCATGGTCCATGAAAACAGGTGGAGGCAGTAACTTGTACAGTGTAAGGCCACTTTCATTGTCAGGAATATAGACAGCATGGTCCATGAAAAAGGTGGAGGCAGTAACTTGTACAGTGTAAGCCACTTTCATTGTCAGGAATATAGACAGCATGGTCCATGAAAAAGGTGGAGGCAGTAACTTGTACAGTGTAAGGCCACTTTCATTGTCAGGAATATAGACAGCATGGTCCATGAAAAAGGTGGAGGCAGTAACTTGTACAGTGTAAGCCACTTTCATTGTCAGGAATATAGACAGCATGGTCCATGAAAAAGGTGGAAGCAGTAACTTGTACAGTGTAAGGCCACTTTCATGGTCAGGAATATAGACAGCATGGTCCATGAAAAAGGTGGAGGCAGTAACTTGTACAGTGCAAGGCCACTTTCATTGTCAGGAATATAGACAGCATGGTCCATGAAAAAGGTGGAGGCAGTAACTTGTACAGTGTAAGCCACTTTCATTGTCAGGAATATAGACAGCATGGTCTATGAAAACAGGTGAAAGCAGTCACTTGTACAGTGTAAGGCCACTTTCATTGTCATGCTAACCCTTTGGCAGTTTGTTGCATTTTTGTCATGATGCCAACGGGATGACAAAACCACTACTGACACTGCGACAGGGTTATGGACATAGCTTTTTGTCATGATACCAGCAGGATGACAAAACCACTACTGACAGTGACACTGCGACAGGGTTATGGACACAGCTTTTTGTCATGATACCAGCAGGATGACAAAACCACTACCGACAGTGACACTGCGACAGGGTTATGGACATAGCTTTTTGTCATGATGCCAACAGGATGACAAAACCACTACTGACAGTGACACTGCAACAGGGTTATGGACATAGCTTTTTGTCATGATACCAGCAGGATGACAAAACCACTACTGACAGTGACACTGCGACAGGGTTATGGACATAGCTTTTTGTCATGATACCAGCAGGATGACAAAACCACTACTGACAGTGACACTGCGACAGGGTTATGGACATAGCTTTTTGTCATGATGCCAGTGGGATGACAAAACCACTACTGACAGTGACACTGCGACAGGGTTATGGACATCGCTTTTTGTCATGATACCAGCAGGATGACAAAACCACTACTGACAGTGACACTACGACAGGGTTATGGACATAGCTGTTGTCATGATACCAGTGTGATGACAAAACCACTACTGACAGTGACACTGCGACAGGGTTATGGACATAGCTTTTTGTCATGATGCCAGTGGGATGACAAAACCACTACTGACACTGCGACAGGGTTATGGACATAGCTTTTGTCATGATACCAGCAGGATGACAAAACCACTACTGACAGTGACACTGCGACAGGGTTATGGACATAGCTTTTTGTCATGATGCCAGTGGGATGACAAAACCACTACTGACACTGCGACAGGGTTATGGACATATCTTTTGTCATGATATCAGCAGGATGACAAAACCACTACTGACAGTGCGACAGGGTTATGGACATAGCTTTTGTCATGATACCAGCAGGCTGACAAAACCACTACTGACAGTGACACTGCGACAGGGTTATGGACATAGCTTTTGTCATGATACCAGCAGGATGACAAAACCACTACTGACAGTGACACTGCGACAGGGTTATGGACATAGCATTTGTCATGATACCAGCAGGATGACAAAACCACTACTGACAGTGACAGTGACACTGCAACAGGGTTATGGACATAGCTTTTTGTCATGATACCAGCAGGATGACAAAACCACTACTGACACTGCAACAGGGTTATGGACATAGCTTTTTGTCATGATACCAGCAGGATGACAAAACCACTACTGACAGTGACACTGCGACAGGGTTATGGACATAGCTTTTGTCATGATACCAGCAGGATGACAAAACCACTACCGACAGTGACACTGCGACAGGGTTATGGACATAGCTTTTGTCATGATACCAGCAGGATGACAAAACCACTACTGACAGTGACACTGCGACAGGGTTATGGACATAGCTTTTTGTCATGATACCAGCAGGATGACAAAACCACTACTGACACTGCAACAGGGTTATGGACATAGCTTTTTGTCATGATACCAGCAGGATGACAAAACCACTACTGACAGTGACACTGCGACAGGGTTATGGACATAGCTTTTTGTCATGATACCAGCAGGATGACAAAACCACTACTGACAGTGACACTGCAACTGGGTTATGGACACAGCTTTTTGTCATGATACCAGCAGGATGACAAAACCACTACTGACACTGCGACAGCGTTATGGACATAGCTTTTGTCATGATACCAGCAGGATGACAAAACCACTACCGACAATGACACTGCGACAGGGTTATGGACATAGCTTTTGTCATGATACCAGCAGGATGACAAAACCACTACTGACAGTGACACTGCGACAGGGTTATGGACATAGCTTTTGTCATGATACCAGCAGGATGACAAAACCACTACTGACAGTGACACTGCGACAGGGTTATGGACATAGCTTTTGTCATGATACCAGCAGGATGAAAAAACCACTACTGACAGTGACACTGCGACAGGGTTATGGACATAGCTTTTGTCATGATACCAGCAGGATGACAAAACCACTACTGACACTGCAACAGGGTTATGGACATAGCTTTTTGTCATACCAGCAGGATGACAAAACCACTACTGACAGTGACACTGCAACTGGGTTATGGACACAGCTTTTTGTCATGATACCAGCAGGATGACAAAACCACTACTGACACTGCGACAGGGTTATGGACATAGCTTTTGTCATGATACCCGCATGATGACAAAACCACTACTGACAGTGACACTGCGACAGGGTTATGGACATAGCTTTTTGTCATGATACCAGCAGGATGACAAAACCACTACTGACACTGCAACAGGGTTATGGACATAGCTTTTTGTCATGATACCAGCAGGATGACAAAACCACTACTGACAGTGACACTGCGACAGGGTTATGGACATAGCTTTTGTCATGATACCAGCAGGATGACAAAACCACTACTGACAGTGCGACAGGGTTATGGACATAGCTTTTGTCATGATACCAGCAGGCTGACAAAACCACTACTGACAGTGACACTGCGACAGGGTTATGGACATAGCTTTTGTCATGATACCAGCAGGATGACAAAACCACTACTGACAGTGACACTGCGACAGGGTTATGGACATAGCTTTTGTCATGATACCAGCAGGATGACAAAACCACTACTGACAGTGACACTGCGACAGGGTTATGGACATAGCTTTTTGTCATGATACCAGCAGGATGACAAAACCACTACTGACACTGCAACAGGGTTATGGACATAGCTTTTTGTCATGATACCAGCAGGATGACAAAACCACTACTGACAGTGACACTGCAACAGGGTTATGGACATAGCTTTTTGTCATGATACCAGCAGGATGACAAAACCACTACTGACAGTGACACTGCGACAGGGTTATGGACATAGCTTTTGTCATGATACCAGCAGGATGACAAAACCACTACTGACAGTGACACTGAGACAGGGTTATGGACATAGCTTTTTGTCATGATACCAGCAGGATGACAAAACCACTACTGACACTGCAACAGGGTTATGGACATAGCTTTTTGTCATGATACCAGCAGGATGACAAAACCACTACTGACAGTGACACTGCGACAGGGTTACTGTCATAGCTTTTTGTCATGATACCAGCAGGATGACAAAACCACTACTGACAGTGACACTGCAACTGGGTTATGGACACAGCTTTTTGTCATGATGCCAACGGGATGACAAAACCACTACTGACACTGCGACAGGGTTATGGACATAGCTTTTGTCATGATACCAGCAGGATGACAAAACCACTACCGACAGTGACACTGCGACAGGGTTATGGACATAGCTTTTGTCATGATACCAGCAGGATGACAAAACCACTACTGACAGTGACACTGCGACAGGGTTATGGACATAGCTTTTGTCATGATACCAGCAGGATGACAAAACCACTACTGACAGTGACACTGCGACAGGGTTATGGACATAGCTTTTGTCATGATACCTGCAGGATGAAAAAACCACTACTGACAGTGACACTGCGACAGGGTTATGGACATAGCTTTTGTCATGATACCAGCAGGATGACAAAACCACTACTGACACTGCAACAGGGTTATGGACATAGCTTTTTGTCATACCAGCAGGATGACAAAACCACTACTGACAGTGACACTGGAACTGGGTTATGGACACAGCTTTTTGTCATGATACCAGCAGGATGACAAAACCACTACTGACACTGCGACAGGGTTATGGACATAGCTTTTGTCATGATACCAGCATGATGACAAAACCACTACTGACAGTGACACTGCGACAGGGTTATGGACATAGCTTTTGTCATGATACCAGCAGGATGACAAAACCACTACCGACAGTGACACTGCAACTAGGTTATGGACATAGCTTTTGTCATGATACCAGCAGGATGACAAAACCACTACTGACACTGCAACAGGGTTATGGACATAGCTTTTGTCATGATACCAGCAGGATGAAAAAACCACTACTGACAGTGACACTGCGACAGGGTTATGGACATAGCTTTTGTCATGATACCAGCAGGATGACAAAACCACTACTGACACTGCAACAGGGTTATGGACATAGCTTTTGTCATGATACCAGCAGGATGACAAAACCACTACTGACATTGCGACAGGGTTATGGACATAGCTTTTTGTCAAGATGCCAGTGGGATGACAAAACCACTACTGACACTGCGACAGGGTTATGGACATAGCTTTTTGTCATGATACCAGCAGGATGACAAAACCACTACTGACAGTGACACTGCAACTGGGTTATGGACATAGCTTTTTGTCATACCAGCAGGATGACAAAACCACTACTGACACTGCAACGGGGTTATGGACATAGCTTTTGTCATGATGCCAGCAGGATGACAAAACCACTACTGACAGTGTGACAGGGTTATGGGCATAGCTTTTGTCATGACACCAGCAGGATGACAAAACCACTACTGCGACAGGGTTATGGACATAGCCCTGACTGGTAAAGGGAGACAATCTGTGTGCTGATCTGTTTTGCTTTCAGCTTTCAACCATAAGGTCTAAAATAACAGACCGGCACACATACACATTTACAATTACACACTACAGCAGAAGACGGACTGACCATAATAATTCAAGGCTAGTGATAGATCAGCTTGGCACCAAGCTAATCTGGGAGGCCATTTACACTTGCACATCAACCTGGGTTGAACCTGAGTACCGCCTGAGTTGGAACAGGGTAGAGTTCAACCCTGGTCCTAAGTAGGGTTGGATCTAAAGCGCATTCCATTCTGCGTCATCATTATGGATGTTGCAAAAACATCAGGGACATGGTGTCACTGGAAGGAATTTCAGTACCATTGAGTGATTGACACAACAGATTTCATAGCCTTGAAGTTGATTGTGCACAGTGAACATGACATGCTTTAACGCATTCTCTTCCATATCTGGGTTGAAGGTGCTCATTAAAGGTTTGCAGCACGAATTGGCTCCAGTAGTCTTGAGACCGTGGCAGAGAACAAACACTTCTCGTAATAAAGTAAGTGGTTGCCAATCTGACAATAAGAGCACTGTTAATCAACAACGTTGTCATAAAGGTCATGTTCTGTAAGAAGACTTTTCTTTGTTTCCAAACTTTGCTGTGCCAGTAGCTTGAATCTCTTTAAATGCCGCAAGAAAGAACACATAAAAGAATATTAAAAATAAAAACAAAGACTGGTCACAATCCAACTGGCAAGAGCCAAAGAACATTATGAGCCTTGCGCTGTCCCGCAGAGGACGCCATGATGCATTCCTAAAGCACCTTACTAATTGAGCCTGACAGTGTCTCAGTGAACCGAGGTTCATCGTTCGGTCAAAATGCGGTTTCTTTCTTAATTGGGTCTCCCCGAGACCAGCTGAGACGAGACAGAAGATCGGGTGGTCACAGCGAACTCTTTTTGTTTCTTAACTGGGTCTAGTTTTACCTATGCTGAACCAGACGGAATTTGATTAGCAACAATGGCGTTCGATCATGAATTATAAAATGCAGAAGGTTTTAGTGTTGTTCTAGTGCCCAAATCTTTCAACAAACTCCTCAAGTGCCCTGGCCTTGGCTCATTTGTTTTTTTAACTGGGAGTTCCTCTGATCCCACAACTTTCCCAAATTTCAACAAAGACTAATCAATCTTTCTCAGATGAATCAATGCCGACAACGGATTCTTGCTGGTTCGCCATGTTGACTGAAAATCTTTCCTCCCGGCAGAAAAGAGCGTTCATTTTTTCAGCACAGAATAGTGTCTCGGGCAGGTTTGCTGTGCGTGATCGGCAAGACAAAAGGCTGGCCCAAGACACGGAGAGACAAGTCTCAAGGATCCTGTCTCTGAGGGTTCACCGAACCTAATTAAGGGCAAGGGATGGTTCGGGGGTCTCGCCGAGACTGTCTCAGGAGGATCGCCGAGATGAGATTCAGGTTTGTCTCACCCAATTAGGAGTACCCCTAAGATGCTTTGTCAAGTCATGTGGGCTTGGCAACCCCAGTTTTAAATGCAAATGTAAACGCATCAACCTGGGTTTAAGCCAGGTTGAACTCCTTTTAGGCTCCAACAGTACTTTATTCTCATGATGTAATCTCAGCATAATGCATCCACACTTTGATGCACTATCTCTCACAAATTCATCCACACTTTGATACACTCTCTCTTACACAATGCATCCACTAAAATCTAGGTGCATATTACATAAATGTTATGAAATGTGGCCAACATGTGTACTACAAAACTTTGACATCATGTTTGAGGTCACTAGAACAATCACACCTTTTCCAGAACCTTCGTTTGTGAGATGTACAACATTCTAGCTACACAACAAAAATCCATGCAATTCTCCATGCAAAAGGAAACGAATCATACTAAAAGGGTCGGATCTTTCCTATGCTCAACACACACATAACACAACCATAAACGTAACAAATGGCCTCTGGTCATGGTCAATCCATCTTCTGCAACTGGTAGTAGTTGTTAAGTGACACCTCTAAAATGTGGGAAATGTGGCCTTGGTGTTAAATTTAAATGGGTTAAGCTCTGGAATTAAACAACTAGAAATAACAAAATACTGAACTTCACTTTGAAGTTTGAACCAATGGTATGGGGTGCTTAATTTTGTCAAAAAATAGCTCAAGAAAACATAACTGTTCTAACTGTATCAGTGCAAACAATATGAAATGATCTTTGCCTAATCATTATCTTGTGTCACCCAACATGACACTAGTAAAATGGTTACCAGTCTGCTACACACAAAGTAACACTGTAGTTTGCACACTGAAGGGCCTATCAGCAGAAACTACCAACACCCCTAGATTCTAACTGGAAACACTGCCTCAGGCTTTTGATCCCTGCACTATACTTTTTATTTGGTTTTGTCATTGACAAGCATATTATATATATAGTACTGCCCTGTATGTTAGTACTACCACATAAAGCACATGATGATAAAGCTAGTCCCTGTGCTTGCAATAGTCCCCATTATATATCATTGCCAAAAATGCAGTGTAGTTCTAAAAATGTGTGCAGTATATTGCCCAACACAAAGCGCATAAGAATGTGTAATAATACTATACTAAAGTAAAGGAGGAGAAAGAGTGCAAAGATTGTGACGATGACTTGTACCTGTAACTGTAATTCTAGAGAAAACTGTAAAGGAGGAGGAAGAATGCACAGATTGTGATGATGACTTGTACGCGTAATACAACAGTAATTTAAGGAGGAGAAAGAGTGCACAGATTGTGACGATGACTTGTATGTAACAGTAAAGGAGGAGAAAGAGTGCACAGATTGTGACGATGACTTCTACATGATGTATGTAATACTACAGTAAAGGTGGAGGAAGTGTGCACAGATTGTGATGATGACTTGTATCATATCCATGTAACTGTAATTCTACAGTAAAGGAGGAGAAAGAGTGCACAGATTGTGACTGTGACTTATACGTGTAACTGTAATTCTACAGTAAAGGAGGAGAAAGAGTGCACAGATTGTGACGATAACTTGTACGTGTAACTGTAATTCTACAGTAAAGGAGGAGAAAGAGTGCACAGATTGTGACTGTGACTTATACGTGTAACTGTAATTCTACAGTAAAGGAGGAGGAACAGTGCACAGATTGTGACTAGTACGTGTAACTGTAATTCTACAGTAAAGGAGGAGAAAGAGTGCACAGATTGTGACGATGACTTGTACGTGTAACTGTAATTCTACAGTAAAGGAGGAGGAACAGTGCACAGATTGTGACTAGTATGACTTATACGTGTAACTGTAATTCTACAGTAAAGGAGGAGAAAGAGTGCACAGATTGTGACTGTGACTTATAGTATATAAGTGTAACTGTAATTCTACAGTAAAGAAGGAGGAACAGTGCACAGTTTGTGACTATGACTTGTACGTGTAACTGTAATTCTACAGTAAAGGAGGAGAAAGAGTGCACAGATTGTGACAATGACTTGTACGTGAGTGTTTCTCCAGTACTCGTAGTGAAAAAGTGGAAACAGACCAATTTTTTAAAATTATTCATAGAAACCTAAGACTAGTTCCATTTTAAAGGTAACTGCAATACCTATCTGAATATGAAAACGATAAATCAGCAACATTGACGCTTTGGACACAAACTTCATTCCCAATAGGAGACCCCCATACTGGTAACCTGAATGATGTCGTGACACAAAACCATTATAATGACCAGTTGAAATAACTTTTGTTGCAAAACAACTAATACCATAATTAAATAACTCTTATTACTACCCATCAAGTCCTCAAATTGAGGACTCTCACAGAGCTAGCCTTAAGGACAAGCGGCTCAGGAGAAAAAACAGAGATGCCGCAGCTCAGAACCCTGGCCATACCTTCCCCTGCAGCCACTGCGGTCGAACCTGCCTGTCTCGGATTGGCCTCCGCAGCCACGAACAAGCCTGCAGACGTCGTGGGCAACTCCTATAAAATCTTCGTTCGCGAAGTCAAGCCAAGAGAGATTACTACCCATATGAATTATTGAATAATTTTAAGAGGAAATTTGCGAGACTCGAAATAGATGTGAGGCAAGAAATTGTGTGACGCCATGCGCAGGTTACCACTCCTTTAATTTGTTTTACTGTGAAATTGATTTTTCTTAAAATCAGTAAAAGACACTAGTAACATGTTTTTTACATGAAGACAAATGAAATAACAACAATAGGACAAAATTAATTTCATTCTGTGATGAAATTTAAGCAATAACCTGAAAATGGTAACCTGCATGATGTGCGTCACCAGTGCATGAAAATTACCAAAAATGAGGGCAAAGCAAAAAAAGAAAAATACAATAGTAGGTGAGATGAAATAAAAGTGTCAAGCAAACACACACACAAACAATCTGTGTTGGTTTTTCTTTTTAAATAACACATAGGCTACAAACACGATGCTGATAGCTGTTTCTGAACTACCTGCATGACATATGACACCGAGTAAAGACCGTAAACACAACGCGAATGCTCTAGTCTTATCCACCCAAAAGCTCAAAATATGCATGCGGTTTTAAAACAAGACCTTTAATTCAATTCAATACAGCATTAGAAACACTTGTGAACTCGCCTATAGCACAAGATGGCACAAAATTAAAGGCAAACCAGCGTCGATCTTTCAAGTCGGGCAGAACCGCACTGCCGAAAAATTTTCGCGGTAATTTGCGCACATGGGATACTGTGTGTGTGACACATCATTGATCTTGGTCTACAAAACCAAGTCACATGACTATTTCCCGCAAAACGTCATCAGGGTTTGTGCAGTGTTTGAAAATAAACCTTCCAGTACCTTTCGGACCTCACAATTTTATCGCGTTCTTAAAATATGAATAAAAAACAAACGCTGGTCATTTGCGTGATGTCTGTGACGTCATAATCAAAACAAGCCATCCAAAACCTCCTGCAGTATCTGTATTCTTATAAATCATAAAAATATATGTGTAGTTCATGAGATTTTCAGGTAAGAGTAAAGTTTTCTTTGTTTCATTACTTTGTCGTCTGCTTCACCTTTTTTAAAAGACCGTATGTGACGCCTCTGGTGCGCAAATTACCCCCAATTTCAAACCCAAATTTCACAGCAGAAACAAATGAAATTGATGTTTTTCAACATTCTGCTGCTTTACTAAACTATCGATAATCACATACAATCAAATAAATGAGGGTTGATAGTGTTGGTGTTGAAATATGGATCGATAATATAGCAGGGGCAAGGTTTTCCAATTCGTCAGTGCAATAGTCGTAATTTAAATACAATTAAAAATACTAATAATTGAATTTTTTTAAAGCTACTGATTTTCCAGATACAATAACATTAGTAAATCACAAGACTGGTTAGATTTTTCCAAAACAAATAGTATGTATTAATATTTTGGGTTTTGAATGCTGTGACCCCTCATCACTACGAGTACTGGAGAATGACTCACGTGTAACTGTAATTCTACAGTAAAGGAGGAGAAAGAGTGCACAAACTGGGACTATGACTTTTACGTGTAACTGTAATTCTACAGTAAAAGAGAAGAAAGAGTGCACAGATTGTGACGATGACTTGTACTGTAACTGTAATTCTAATTTCTACAGTAAAAAAGGAGAAAGAGTGCACAGATTATGATGATGACTTGTACGTGTAACTGTAATTCTACAGTAAAGGAGGAGAAAGAGTGCACAGATTGTGACTATGGCTTGTACGGGGTGTAACTGTAATTCTACAGTAAAGGAGGAGAAAGAGTGCACAGATTGTGACGACGACTTGTCTCACCCGTACCACGGACTAGTTGCACCTGGTTTTTCTCGTCTCAAATCTTTCCATTTTAGTGGTATTTTCGAAGCATCGGCATGTTAATGTAAGTAGCAGATGCTATATCTTCATTATTTTTACTTGCACAGTCCGTGAAGACTAGATCTTTTCGGTGTGCTACACATCCATGATGTTATTTTGCTCCCTTTCGTGTCAACACATGTTGTAAACCGCCGCCATTCGTAAACCAATCCCATAATGCTCGTTGCTAGCAAAAGAGACAATACTCTGCTGAAAGAAATTAAAACCTCTCAAATTTTGTATGTTCTAATTGCCCGATCGTAAACTTTCTCACAAATTGATTTTTATATTTCAAAAGAAAATATTTCATTTGGGAATTTAACTGGAATGTGCCTGATGAATTTTTTATACAGGGAAGGGGGATTACTATAGTGTAAATTACAAACCAATATGGCAGCTCCCGTAGGTCGTGGTTTGACATTGGTAAAATATTTCTTTCGTGGACGCCTCTTTGCTGACCTCCCTCCAAAGGTAGCCGCATCACATCTGAGATTCAAGGCATCTGTGACAGCTACATCAGATAAGGCGGAAGATGCAGCGACCGTTTCCATAACTGATGAAGTTGCAGAGGAAAGGCTGGCAGAAGCTATGCGGGACATCTCAGGCTTAACAGCTCCACAGAGGCGCCGCGTACACGGCCAGGTGCCAGAAATCAGAAACCAATATCAGGAGACTCTCGGGTAACTTGTGCACATTTGCTCCCCATTCTCATATCCACTACCGAAAAAAAAATGTGATGTGTAGCGTAAGGTTTAAATTTTAATGCACTTGTAACCGGACTCAGTGACTGGGTGTAGGCGACTTAAATAGTTTATCAGATAGACAAAAACTGCCCATCTAATACAGTACTCAAGTGCCTACAGAGTTTAAGTCCGAATTCCTTTTGTGGTCTAGGGAAGGACTGGAGATTGCAGTGGAGAGTAAATAAATCTACTCTAGTCTCGCATGCGCATAACTGAAATCCGTCAGTGTTTACTCTTGCCTCGCGTTGTGTTCAAAAAGCCAAAGTTGCTTGCGCAATGGACCGACCACAGTATCCAGAAAAACCCTATTTTGACTGGACTTGTTGTTATCGTTCCTACTGAGCTGCTAGTAACGTGCGCTCGCACGATCAGTCACACCGTCATACATGCACGGACGTACAACACACACACAAACCTCTCGCACGTACACACGCACAGTCTCAGTCTCGCTCTCACTCTAGCTGAGCATCATAAGATGGAAGTAAGGTTCCAAGATTTATTTATACCAGAAAAGCATTCATGATGAAACAACACAATCAAAATTAGTCAAACCAAGACAAATCCTTAATAACCTTAAACACCTATAGGCATAATACCTATACCTTCGATTACGACACCTAGCAGGCCTATCTCCTATGACTAACACCTATAACGTTGAATACGATTCCTAGCGAACCTAACTCCTAGGCCTAACACCTATACGCACTTACCTATAACACCTACGCGCAATCCTAACACAGCCTAAGCCCTATTTAGGTGAATTAGAAAACTGAACTAAAACGCTACTGTCCTATGGGGTAGGGCCGGGGTGGTTGAGGAGATCATTGTTCACAATCGCCTCGTGGGGTAGGGTCGGGGTGGTTGAGGAGATCATTGTTCACAATCGCCTCGTGGGGTAGGGTCGGGGTGTTGAGGAGATCATTGTTCACAATCGCCTCTTGGGTTAGGGCCGGGGTGTTGAGGAGATCATTGTTCACAATCGCCTCGTGGGGTAGGGTCGGGGTGTTGAGGAGATCATTGTTCACAATCGCCTCGTGGGGTAGGTCCGGGGGATTGAGGAGATCATTGTTCACAATCGCCTCGTGGGTTAGGGCCGGGGGGTTGAGGAGATCATTGTTCACAATCACCTCGTGGGGTAGGGCCGGGGGATTGAGGAGATCATTGTTCACAATCGCCTCGTGGGTTAGGGCCGGGGGGTTGAGGAGATCATTGTTCACAATCGCCTCGTGGGTTAGGGCCGGGAAATGTAGGAGATCATTGTTCACAATCGCCTACGGGGGAAGAGGGAGGGGTGGTGAGCATTGTTCACACTCACCCCGAGACTATGCTATGCTATTTTAGAAAGGGATCGGGACTTCCAGCTTTCGCTGATTTCGTCCAGGGGGGGTGGGGCGGGGGATGGGGGGGAGACCCCGAGACTGAGAATCGGCCGCTTTATATAGGCTCCCAGCCTCTGGGTCCGGAAACTACGTCACAGCTTCGCGCGTGTAGTCCGCTACACACTAACTAGCTAAGTCAGCAGAATTCTCGCTCACAGTGCGCCGAGCGTGCACTAAACCACTGAACTCTGACTCGCTGGTAGTAACTAGTGATAGCGTTAGCAGAGGGCACCTCTGCTACACTCCCTCCTCCTTAAGACCTAATGTGCACGACACATTAGTCAAACAAAAGGAATAAAGTCACACAAACTAAATGAAATGCACCAAGTTCAAGAAAATTACTTCTGGCATGCACAGTAAAATCCAAATTCAAAAGAAGTTCAACAAATTAAACAAAGTAAAATCGTAATGCATGCACAACTGAGAAAAATTCAAAACAAAATCAAACTAAAGTCCAAATTAATAAAACATTCAAAACACATTTCAAAACATGATCCCTGATCATGAACACGCATGAGCAACCATTTCAGCAACCGTGATGCGCTCGTGACAATCAACAAGCTTCAGCACCACTCAAAATGCATAGCCACTGCATGAAATAATCCACACACAAAAAAGCAACAACTAAAGAAACAAGGTTTCAAAACCAAAATTAAAGTACTGGTATCATCCTGCGAGCAGATACACAACAATGCAACCACTGCAAAAGCATTTGTTACCAGAAATCCCAGACCAAATCAAAATCAAGACTCACTTGGTAACTTCCGAACTTAGTCCGCCACAAAACATACAAAAGCAAAAATCAGTCTCCCAGACTGTTCGGGTAACATTTGATCCACATCTCATGGAATTCTCTAAACCCGCGTGAGCAAACTGGTTCACGTAACACACACCCAACACTGATTAGCACGATTTCAAAGTGCAAATTCCTGAGGTAAAGTTAAATCGAGTACAAAACCTAAGCAAAAATATTCGAAAATCGTATGCCAAAAAGTTCAAAATACAGTACAAAAACAAGCAACCAGACCCAGTTTGTTGCTGAGGTACAAAACCTTCAAAACAGCATAGTCAGATGATTACATATTATTATAAGAAGAAAAATGATATATGATCCAGACGTCTAGGCATGCACAAAGCAATACGACGACAACAAAATGGAAAATCAAAAACATTTCTAATTCAACACAAAAAATGTATGCATGCAAAGGAGACATCTGAAAAGAAACAAACTTAATGGATACTCAGTCATGGCATTGTTCGTCCTTGAAGAAGGTCCTTGGTCTTTCTTGATGTTTAGAGTTCTTTTCCTGTTGTCTCGCACGACGTGAGAGGTTACCTGGTCAGAGCCGACCGGGCAACACTCTCGTCTTGGAGTTTCCAGTTAGAGCCACTGGCTTACTCCAAGACAGGTACGAGACAGACGCCTGTCTCAGGTGCATACTTAACGGACAATGTGAGCTGGGGGCCCAACTCACTTTCAAAGGGTCTCTAGGGAAGCCGACTAGAGCCAGCACGAGCTTCCCCGTGAGATGCCGCCATCTCACAATATTATTTCGCCGGGACACGTTAGACACGCGCGTGTCTCACTGAACGCAATACATTCCTGGTATTGGGTCACGAGTCGCTGCAAACAAAGTCAAGTTCAGGATTATGATGAACATGGGAAATACAGATCTTGGGGAGTTGATTTCTTTTCCCCTTCTAGTTTGTCTCTTGTCTCGTCAGTCCTCTCATCTGGGGCTACTAGCAATAGTACCCTTTCCTGAGTAACATTTGTATCAGGCACAACGTATAGTAAACCGCCCACTACTCTCAGATTGTCCCACTGAGCAATTAGTGTTCTGACAGCTGCGCTATACTTGCAAGTTTCTGTCCAAGGAGGCTTCTCTCCTTTCTCTATGTCAGAGCTATTAGAATGCTAGTCACTGGATCTCTCTTTTGGAACATCTCTAAGTCCTCACGAGACCAGCTGGCTAACCAGTTGCTTTCCTGCATGCCAGGACCAAACGCAGAAGACTGAGCAGAATCCACGGTTTCCCCTTTAGACATTGAGGCAGAATCACTCTGAACCGATTCATCTTCCCTGACTTCTACACTTGACCTGTCGGTGGTAGTGTCGCCCTGACTTTCACTGATAGTTGGGTCCGCACGCAGAACATCTTCACCCTTCGGTGAAGCAGCGTTCCTCTGAGAACCGCTAGCTTTCCCACCATCAGCTGAGTCATGACCACGTGCTTGCCGACGTGTCACCACTCTCACATGCTTCTTAGCACACTGATCACACTCCTCTCTCTGACAACATCTCCTTGGAATCCTCGACAACCCGTCCGCATTTCCATGTAGGGCGCCTCTCCGGTGCTCTATCTGAAAATCGTAGGTGTCCAACGTAGCTATCCATCTAGCTACCATGCCTTCAGCCTGATCAAAGGACTTTAACCACCTAAGGGAACTGTGATCGCTCCGGACCAGAAACGGACGTCCCCAAAGATAATGAGAAAAGTACTTCACAAACCTCACCACTGCATACAGCTCTCTGTATGTGGTACAGTACCTCTGCCTACTCTTAGACAGAGCACAACTTGCATAAGCAATCACTTTTTCCTCTCCATCTTGAATCTGAGACAATACGCCACCAATGGAATTTGCTGACGCATCTGTATCAAGAATGAACCTGCCCTCTCTTGTCGGATAAGCAAGAACGGGAGAAGACACTAAAGCCACTTTCAGTTTCTCAAAAGCTTGCTGACACTGTTCGCACCAAACAAACTTCTGATTTTTCCTAGTCAAGTTTGTCAAAGGACTAGCTATCTCAGCGAAACCACAAATGTATTTTCTGTAATATGATGTGATCCCTAAGAAGCTTCTGACTTCTGAAACACAAGTAGGGACAGGCCAGTTAACAACTGCCTCTACTTTCTTTGGGTCACACTTTGTCCCTTCTTTCGAAACCACATGCCCTAGGAAGGAGCATTCGCTCTGCAGCAACGAACATTTCGAGGGCTTGAGCTTCAAATTGGCATCTCTGAACTTCTTCAAAACAACTTTGAGATTTTCCAGTGCCTGTTCCTCTGTCCTGCCTAGACAAATGACATCATCAATGTAGACTAGACATCTCTCAAAAAGAACACCACTTAAAGTCATCTCCATGAGTCTCTCAAAAGTAGCTGGACTGTTACATAGCCCAAATGGCATGACCTTAAACTGGAAAAGACCTTTATGCGTAGCGAACGCTGTCTTCTGTTTATCATTTTCATCCATTTCAACTTGGAAGAAACCCTGTGCTAAGTCAAGAGTTGAGAACCAACACGAACCTGACAAAGCATCAAGCGAGTCACCAATGTGAGGTAAAGGATAAGCATCTTTGCGTGTCAACTGGTTCAACTTCCTATAGTCAACGCAGAACCTAGTTGTACCATCCTTTTTCTTGACAAGTACCACGTTAGCAGCCCAGGGGCTGTCACTGGGTTCGATAACATCTTGTTTCAACATTTTGTCTATTTCCTCCTCCACAATTTCTCTCTGAGCTACGGGAATACGACGAGGGGGCAACTTGACAGGTTTGCCACCTCCTGTGTCAATAGTGTGTTTCACTTTGTTTGTCCGTCCAAGTTGTCCACCTGGAGACTGGAAAACATCTTGAAACTCTATGAGCGTCTCTTTCAATTTGTCTTTCGTCTCCTCGCTAACATCTGACGAAACATTAGCGACCAAATCCACTAAGTGACTAGGGAGTCTGTCACCCATATAGACCACTCCTTCTTTCTTTTCAGAACTAGTCGACAAAGAGTTCACTGAAATACCAGTTTCTATGGACGCCACAACTGTATCTGGCTTCACTACAATCTCTTTATCAGTAAAGTTGGTAACAGGAACAAGGATTTCTTCTTGTGACACCTGAACCATACACCTTGGAACTACTAGCCCTGTTTCACTCCTGAAACTCTCAACACCTTCTAACAGACCATCAGCTTTCTGTAACTGACACGGCTGAACGAAAGATGCCTTCAAAAACATTTCAGACCTAGGGGGAACCCTAGTGAGTTTACACACTTTAACCTCTGCACTTGTACCTGAACTCTCTTTCTTCAACTGAACCACCTGCTTGCGTATCATCAAAGTACCTCGCGCTAAGTCTAGCACGCCACCGTATTTCTGCATGAAATCAGTGCCTAGAATACCTGACGAACTGCCTAAGTCTGCGACTACTACATTATGCCCAAACCTCTGTCCTCCTACTTTCAAACAAAGCGTTACTTCACCCTGAATTTCTAAATGGTCACCGCTAGCAGTGCAAAGATTCAACTTACTTTTCTTCAGAGCCGATCTTTCCATGTTGACTAGCTTGAAATCTCTGGCACTAATGACTGTAACAGCAGACCCGCTATCTACTAGAAAGTCTAAAGAAACCTTTCCTATCGCTACTGGTGCCATCCAGCATCCAGTGTTTGACAGTACACATAAACGCTGGCCCTTCGCGTTCTCTAAGCAGCCGTTATCACTTGCTAATTGGGCCGAGTCCCTGGCTGCTGAGAGCTCCGCCCGCCCTAGTTTCCCTGGCCTGGTGCGTTTTCGTTACGCACAGGCTCATTCCTGTCTCTGTCTTCACTTCTCTGACATTGCCTGGCATAGTGCCCCTTCTCTTTGCACTTATAACAAACAACATCAGGATTTCTTCTAGTCTTGTCTCCTGCCGACTGACGAGTCAGCGTTTTCGTTACTTTCTGAATCTCAGAAGTAAGTCTGTCACTCAGATTCTGGAAAGCCTTTGCTAAGCCTGCCTCAGCTGAATCTTTCTCTTCGAGACTTCTAACACCCTTAGCAGTAACATCGCCATGTCTCTCTGGGTCTTCTGGTTTCCTGCCATCAAATCTCTCATCAAACGACTCAAATTCACTAGCCAGTGCTACTGCCTCGTGTATTGTCGCCGGATGATTGAACTGCACATGCCTTCTCAAGTCTCTAGAGGGAAGACCACTAACAAACTGATCTATGACTATGGTTTCTCTTGCTTCAGTAGGCATCCTAGGGTATGCACTACTAGCAATACGGTTTAACGCGAACCCGTACTCCGTCACACTCTCGTTCTTTCTTTTCATCCTTGACCTGAACTCCACTCGACGAAGATTCTCTTTCTCAGCGGGATCAAAACGACGTTCAAGGGCTGACCTGATAGCATCATAGTCCTCTATTCTCTCTAGTGCTAGCTCACCTAACACCTGTTGTGCTGGACCCCGGAGTGACATAGCTAGATTCACTCCTTTCTCGCTATAGTCCCAACCATTCCATCTTGCACAAGTCTCGAAATGGCAAAGCCAGTCTTTCAAGTCTCCTTTTGTGCCAGTGAATATCTCGGGCACCCTCTCTCTCCTAGATGAGTTACCACTATCATTCAGAAAGGATCTATTTCTCGTAATGTTCCTGTTCGTTGTGCTCCTTTGCGAGCAACGACTACCGTGACTGCATGAGCTTTCCTCACTGCTGCTATCTGACTCACTGTAAACCGAGTGCCTGCTGCTCTTCGCCGACCTTCTAGGTTTACTCCTTCTTCTACCATCCTGACTTTTAGAACTACTTGACACCAACCAGCTTGGAACAAGAAAAAATCAATCCAGACCAAAAAGGTGACTGCCAAGCGTGTAATATGCAAAGAAGTACCCAACGGAGAAAGAAACACGCTTAGAAAAGACGGGTACAACACAATTTATTAATATTTCGGGTAAATACCCTTTGTCAAAATAGACAAACAAACAAACATAGAGATTAGCCGCTACTTATCTTCAATGGCAGAAGGAATGTGGCAACTGAAGGAGGTGACGTAAAATAAAAGAAAAGAAAAGGAAGAACAAAAGTGCGGAAAAAGTAAAAATGACGTCAACGAAAAATCGCGTAAGAGAGAGACTCGGAAAGAACCTGAACACGAGAGACAAGAGTGTGTGCAAGCACGTGCAGGAGCGAGCGAAAGAAAAGGCGTGTAGATGAGGCCAGAGAAAGAGAGAGAGAGAGAGAGAAGAGAGAGGAGAGAGAGAGAGAGAGAGAGAGAGAGAGAGAGAGAGAGAGAGAGCGAGACGGAGAGAGAGAAAGAGAGAGAGAACGAATGGGGAGTACCCTTGGGCACGAAGTAGGCTGAGTGTCTAATACACAAAGCCTGCTAAACACCAACCCGAAGGCAAACTTTATATCACCTTCAAGTTGAGGACTACCTCGGGGAAAAACGGGAGGACCCCGGGAAAAAAACCCCAGCATTTAGCACGGTACACAACAAGTAATAAGTCATGAAAACAAAGCAAAGAATCAAAATCAGTAAGAGAATATTGGTATAAGTGGAGAGTAGGTAGTTGTGAAACCGTCTTCAAGGGTAACTCAAAAAATAAGGGGGAGAGAGAGAGAGAGAGAGAGAGAGATGGGGCGGGGGGGGGGGGGGGGGGGAAGGGGGGAAGGAGTAAGGAAAAAAAAAAAAAAAAAAAAAAAAAAAAAAAAAAAAAAAAGGGAGGGGGGGGGGGGGGGGCGGAAGACAATCAGCCAGAGCCACCAACCCCACCCAACGGGCACCCACCAGCCCACAGAAAAACACACAGGTACGCAACAAGACGACCACATACATCCCCAAGGGATGCACACGATCGCCCCGCCCCAAAACCGCGTATCAAACCGTGAGCCGGAGACCCGGTGCCCGACAGGGAAGGGCAAGGGATCCAACTAAACGTTCGGCCAGCGCTGAGAAAGTCCCCAAGGGAAATGTACATATCAACCAGCGCCAACATCACGTAACTGATTAGTGAGTAGTAAATCAGTGAGGTAAAGTAGCAGACACAAGCAAGGTAAACAATGTTAATCTTTCATATTCATCCCGAGTGGCGCCACAGTGCCCAGTTTATTAATCAGAAATTTTTCACGGTCTTTCCTGGCCCAGACATTACTGGCTTGCATAAGCCAGAGGCCTTTAACTCGAATGTCTGAGACGGAGTGGTCGGCCTGATTGAAATGTCGTCCGACCGGTCTGTTGTATTGGTACTTGACAGACTGAAGATGTTCTTTGAAACGGTCGTTGATGGTTCTTTCCGTCTCTCCAACATAGAGTTGGCCGCATTTAACACAGGAGATGACATAAATCACGTTGGTGGTTTGACACGTGAAGTATCTGTCTATGTTGAATTTGTAACGTGGACCATTGACCACGGTGGAAGGGCAAATAAAAGGACACGTCTTGCAATTAGGAACATTGCACGGAGTGGAGCCGGAGGCTCTGGTGGTATGACGAGGCTTGAGAGTAGAGCGAACAAGCATGTCCCGCAAATTAATATCCCTCTTGAAAGCTACCAACGGAGGTTCAGAAAAGATAGCAGCAGATTCTTGACTGGATGACAAAAGACCCCAGTTAGAAAGAAGGATTTTACGCACCGGATTGGTGTGGGGATGGTAGATCATGGTTACGATAGGTCTGTCACTATCAGCGGTAGGTTTAGTCTGCAGTGTACTCGCGCGACTAAGTTTTTGAACCGTTTGGAGAGATCCTTGAACAACAGTATGTGGGTAGTGTCTGTCGATGAAAAATCCAGCCATTTCTTTGGATTGAACATCAAAATCTGATTCTTCGGAACATATTCTTTTTAGCCGAAGAAACTGGGAATAAGGGATGCTGTTTTTAGTTTTGGGGTTGTGAGAAGATCGGTAGTCGAGGTAGGAATGTGAGTCGGTAGGTTTGTAATGTATTGAAGTTTTCAACATTCCGCAGTCAATCCTGATGTTCATGTCCAGAAAGTCGACTGAAGTAGCTGATATAGTGTAAGTGAACTTGATGGATGGGTGGAAGTCCTGCACGAAGTGAATGAAGTCTAAAAGTGCAGCTTGGGTCATGTGAGTAGCTCCTAAACCGTCATCGATGTAGCGTTTATACATCTCAGGGACAGGCCCAGTGTATTGCTGAAGAATCTGTTGCTCAAGGAAACCCATGAAAAGGCAAGCATAGCTGGGTCCCATTTTTGTGCCCATCGCTACGCCACTGCACTGAGCAAAGGTGACGCCATCAAAGGTGAAACTGTTAAGAGAGAGAACCAATTCAGCCAGACGTAGAAGTGTATGAGTAGGAGGTTGTTTATGACTTCTTTGGTTGAGGAAGTATGCAAGTGCATTGAGGCCGTCATTGTGCGGTATAACAGTATATAGTGAAGTGACATCAAGGGAAAACAACAGTTCAGGTTTGAAAAGTTGTTTCTGGTTGACTTGGTCTATGATCTCTAGAGCATGGTTGGTGTCTTTAATGTAGGTAGGTAGAGACTGGACAAAGGGTTGGAAGATGATGTCCAGGTATTCGGAGATGTGTTCAGTGGGACAGCTGCAAGCTGACACTATGGGGCGGCCGGGATTGTTGAGTTTGTGAATTTTTGGGAGAAGGTAAAAGTTAGGTTGCTTAGGCCGCTTTTTTATGAGGAGATTAGCTGTGGAAGGAAGCTCTCCTTTAAGAATCATCTCTTTGACTGTCTTAGAGATGCGCTTTTGATCAGCTTGGAGGGAGCATTCGTCGCGCGAGTACACCGCAGACTAAACCTACCGCTGATAGTGACAGACCTATCGTAACCATGATCTACCATCCCCACACCAATCCGGTGCGTAAAATCCTTCTTTCTAACTGGGGTCTTTTGTCATCCAGTCAAGAATCTGCTGCTATCTTTTCTGAACCTCCGTTGGTAGCTTTCAAGAGGGATATTAATTTGCGGGACATGCTTGTTCGCTCTACTCTCAAGCCTCGTCATACCACCAGAGCCTCCGGCTCCACTCCGTGCAATGTTCCTAATTGCAAGACGTGTCCTTTTATTTGCCCTTCCACCGTGGTCAATGGTCCACGTTACAAATTCAACATAGACAGATACTTCACGTGTCAAACCACCAACGTGATTTATGTCATCTCCTGTGTTAAATGCGGCCAACTCTATGTTGGAGAGACGGAAAGAACCATCAACGACCGTTTCAAAGAACATCTTCAGTCTGTCAAGTACCAATACAACAGACCGGTCGGACGACATTTCAATCAGGCCGACCACTCCGTCTCAGACATTCGAGTTAAAGGCCTCTGGCTTATGCAAGCCAGTAATGTCTGGGCCAGGAAAGACCGTGAAAAATTTCTGATTAATAAACTGGGCACTGTGGCGCCACTCGGGATGAATATGAAAGATTAACATTGTTTACCTTGCTTGTGTCTGCTACTTTACCTCACTGATTTACTACTCACTAATCAGTTACGTGATGTTGGCGCTGGTTGATATGTACATTTCCCTTGGGGACTTTCTCAGCGCTGGCCGAACGTTTAGTTGGATCCCTTGCCCTTCCCTGTCGGGCACCGGGTCTCCGGCTCACGGTTTGATACGCGGTTTTGGGGCGGGGCGATCGTGTGCATCCCTTGGGGATGTATGTGGTCGTCTTGTTGCGTACCTGTGTGTTTTTCTGTGGGCTGGTGGGTGCCCGTTGGGTGGGGTTGGTGGCTCTGGCTGATTGTCTTCCGCCCCCCCCCCCCCCCCCCCCCCCTTTTTTTTTTTTTTTTTTTTTTTTTTTTTTTTTTTTTTTTTTTCCTTACTCCTTCCCCCCTTCCCCCCCCCCCCCGCCCCCATCTCCCTCTCTCTCTCTCTCTCTCTCTCTCTCTCTCTCTCTCTCTCCTCTCTCTCTCTCTCTCTCTCCCCCTTATTTTTTGAGTTACCCTTGAAGACGGTTTCACAACTACCTACTCTCCACTTATACCAATATTCTCTTACTGATTTTGATTCTTTGCTTTGTTTTCATGACTTATTACTTGTTGTGTACCGTGCTAAATGCTGGGGTTTTTTTCCCGGGGTCCTCCCGTTTTTCCCCGAGGTAGTCCTCAACTTGAAGGTGATATAAAGTTTGCCTTCGGGTTGGTGTTTAGCAGGCTTTGTGTATTAGACACTCAGCCTACTTCGTGCCCAAGGGTACTCCCCATTCGTTCTCTCTCTCTTTCTCTCTCTCCGTCTCGCTCTCTCTCTCTCTCTCTCTCTCTCTCTCTCTCTCTCTCTCTCTCTCTCTCTCTTCTCTCTCTCTCTCTCTCTCTTTCTCTCTCTCTCTCTCTCTCTTTCTCTGGCCTCATCTACACGCCTTTTCTTTCGCTCGCTCCTGCACGTGCTTGCACACACTCTTGTCTCTCGTGTTCAGGTTCTTTCCGAGTCTCTCTCTTACGCGATTTTTCGTTGACGTCATTTTTACTTTTTCCGCACTTTTGTTCTTCCTTTTCTTTTCTTTTATTTTACGTCACCTCCTTCAGTTGCCACATTCCTTCTGCCATTGAAGATAAGTAGCGGCTAATCTCTATGTTTGTTTGTTTGTCTATTTTGACAAAGGGTATTTACCCGAAATATTAATAAATTGTGTTGTACCCGTCTTTTCTAAGCGTGTTTCTTTCTCCGTTGGGTACTTCTTTGGAACAAGAAGCCTAAGGAATCCTAAGACTGCACCCATCTTGTAGACTGAACCTCACTATCTGTGTAATGAAAACGTTGCCTGTTCAACTGCGTTTCCCACGAAGACAGACTACAACACGAGTCGCTAAACCAAACTAGAACCAACTTCAAACTCTGAATGTTTCCACTACAATCTCGCGACTGGTACTAATGAAAACGCTCCCTGCCGCAACCGGTACCACGCTAACGGAAAAGACGTGTCGACAGTGACACAGATAGTCTGCCGCTGGCACAGCACATAGTCTTGAACTCACAGCTCTAACTACCTTCCTCGAACGAAGTATCTCGGCCAAACTATCTTTATCAAACAACGATTCTGGTCAAACAACAATCCTAACCAAAAGACAATCTGGTCAAACAACAATCCTAAAACAATCCTGGTCACGGCACCAATTTTTGTAACCGGACTCAGTGACTGGGTGTAGGCGACTTAAATAGTTTATCAGATAGACAAAAACTGCCCATCTAATACAGTACTCAAGTGCCTACAGAGTTTAAGTCCGAATTCCTTTTGTGGTCTAGGGAAGGACTGGAGATTGCAGTGGAGAGTAAATAAATCTACTCTAGTCTCGCATGCGCATAACTGAAATCCGTCAGTGTTTACTCTTGCCTCGCGTTGTGTTCAAAAAGCCAAAGTTGCTTGCGCAATGGACCGACCACAGTATCCAGAAAAACCCTATTTTGACTGGACTTGTTGTTATCGTTCCTACTGAGCTGCTAGTAACGTGCGCTCGCACGATCAGTCACACCGTCATACATGCACGGACGTACAACACACACACAAACCTCTCGCACGTACACACGCACAGTCTCAGTCTCGCTCTCACTCTAGCTGAGCATCATAAGATGGAAGTAAGGTTCCAAGATTTATTTATACCAGAAAAGCATTCATGATGAAACAACACAATCAAAATTAGTCAAACCAAGACAAATCCTTAATAACCTTAAACACCTATAGGCATAATACCTATACCTTCGATTACGACACCTAGCAGGCCTATCTCCTATGACTAACACCTATAACGTTGAATACGATTCCTAGCGAACCTAACTCCTAGGCCTAACACCTATACGCACTTACCTATAACACCTACGCGCAATCCTAACACAGCCTAAGCCCTATTTAGGTGAATTAGAACTGAACTAAAACGCTACTGTCCTATGGGGTAGGGCCGGGGTGGTTGAGGAGATCATTGTTCACAATCGCCTCGTGGGGTAGGGTCGGGGTGGTTGAGGAGATCATTGTTCACAATCGCCTCGTGGGGTAGGGTCGGGGTGTTGAGGAGATCATTGTTCACAATCGCCTCTTGGGTTAGGGCCGGGGTGTTGAGGAGATCATTGTTCACAATCGCCTCGTGGGGTAGGGTCGGGGTGGTTGAGGAGATCATTGTTCACAATCGCCTCGTGGGGTAGGGTCGGGGTGTTGAGGAGATCATTGTTCACAATCGCCTCTTGGGTTAGGGCCGGGGTGTTGAGGAGATCATTGTTCACAATCGCCTCGTGGGGTAGGGTCGGGGTGTTGAGGAGATCATTGTTCACAATCGCCTCGTGGGGTAGGGCCGGGGGATTGAGGAGATCATTGTTCACAATCGCCTCGTGGGTTAGGGCCGGGGGGTTGAGGAGATCATTGTTCACAATCGCCTCGTGGGGTAGGGCCGGGGGATTGAGGAGATCATTGTTCACAATCGCCTCGTGGGTTAGGGCCGGGGGGTTGAGGAGATCATTGTTCACAATCGCCTCGTGGGGTAGGGCCGGGGGATTGAGGAGATCATTGTTCACAATCGCCTCGTGGGTTAGGGCCGGGGGGTTGAGGAGATCATTGTTCACAATCGCCTCGTGGGTTAGGGCCGGGAAATGTAGGAGATCATTGTTCACAATCGCCTACGGGGGAAGAGGGAGGGGTGGTGAGCATTGTTCACACTCACCCCGAGACTATGCTATGCTATTTTAGAAAGGGATCGGGACTTCCAGCTTTCGCTGATTTCGTCCAGGGGGGGTGGGGCGGGGGATGGGGGGGAGACCCCGAGACTGAGAATCGGCCGCTTTATATAGGCTCCCAGCCTCTGGGTCCGGAAACTACGTCACAGCTTCGCGCGTGTAGTCCGCTACACACTAACTAGCTAAGTCAGCAGAATTCTCGCTCACAGTGCGCCGAGCGTGCACTAAACCACTGAACTCTGACTCGCTGGTAGTAACTAGTGATAGCGTTAGCAGAGGGCACCTCTGCTACAGCACTGTATAACACTTAACAGCTCGCCTTGTGGAGGTGCAGTAAATATCTTCCATATATATATTTGCCTCTGTTCTTCAGGTAACTGGTCCTGCCCAGCAGACAATTTTAATTGTTTGTGACAAAATGACCAAAGCACTTTAAGTGCCATTGAAATATTTGTGAGCTGCAATTGCACCTATTTCTTTCTCCATGATTTTCAGGTATCAGCGGAAACTGTATGGAAAGTTTGGCAAGGAATCTGGGGTGGACCCTCGTGTCATGTGGCCGACCAAACAGCTTGCTGTGGAATTTACAGAAATCAACCATGAATGGGAACCCTCGCTACAGGAGAGGCTGGCTACGCTCAGAATGCAACAGGAGGAAAAAACAAGAAAGATGCGGGAAAGGTACATCACTTAGTTTACGTAAAGTCATATTGTTAATTGATGTTTGAGACTGGGGTCAAATTGGTCACTGCTCAGTCAAACACTCAAATATTGAACTGGGCAGTTTCCACAATGTTTTTGGCTAAATTTGCTCAGTTTGTTACTTTGTAGCATTGAAACAGGCATGAATTGGGACTGCCGCTGTACCCCTTATATAGAGTACTAATGTGATCAGTTTGTAGCATTGTAACAGGCATGAATTGGGACTGCCGCTGTACCCCTTATAGAGCACTGGTGTGATCAGTTTGTAGCATTGTAACAGGCATGAATTGGGACTGCCGCTGTACCCCTTATAGAGCACTGGTGTGATCAGTTTGTAGCATTGTAACAGTAGGTACTCCAAAGTGATTTTTTAAGTTACATGATCACATTTGTAAATATGTTTTCCAGATAGGTCTCATTTTTCTAATTCCAATGATATCAAGTTGAAAATAATCGGACAATTAGATCAAAAGTTATGAATTAATTTGTTTAGTTTTTTTGCATGCCTTTTGGCGACAGTGAAAATTGAATGATTTGGCATTTTTGGAATTTCACAGAACCAACCTTACAGTGATATTGATACTAAATTCTGCTACAATCAACTCTTTATAGTAATCTGTGACAGCCTAGGTTTTTTCAAGGCTCTTGAACAAGGGCATCATGCTGAAAATGATCCTCAAACTTAGTAAAATCACTGATTTTGATGGCTGAAAATTAACAAACACAAGAAAAATCATATCTTGGGTTGTAATTAAGATAGAAACGTCATTTAAACATCAAAATGATCAGGATAATGAGATCTGAATAATGGAGCAGGATAGACTACAAATAGGTAGTGGCAGCGCGCCCTAATTACTGCCATCAAGCAGAAAAAAGAGCAGTTCTGCCTTGATTTTAATGAAGATTTGCATGCAATCTGTGGAAAGGAATTAATACATCACTGAAGAAGAAGTACAGTTTAATATTTCCTCTTTTAAATAAGCCTATTTTGGTCCGTGTGAGTGTTTTCTACAGTGAGCAATGTCGCCGAACTTATTGGTCACTTTTTCGTCATCGCGCGCCGTGACCCCAATGGCAGCCGTGCTATCGTATATAGCGCTTTTCAGGTCCGATTTTCAGCGAGCGATTCCGAGGTCGACACACACCGTACACGGCTATTTTTAGTATCAAAATGTAGGGAATTGTGTCAAGAAATAGTTCTACACGTGGCCCGGTCGATTTATCAACAATCGTAGAAAATATTGATAAAAATATGAAAAACTTGATGGTTTTTTCATGTTTTCTGCTCAAACAAAACATTTTAGACACCCAGTTTTAGGGCTTAAATGAAAGGAAAAAAAGCACTCGTTCAAATGCGCTATTAGGTTAATGTATGCGTGCTCTGTCGACGTCACAATCACATGATTTTCACCACGTGTGTTCGCGAGACCGAGCGTGCGTACAAGTCAAAATGGCTGCCTCCAGCGCTCTCACTTTGCTGTGCTCTTTCCAGGATATTGGCGTCAAATTGCGTAAGTAATATTAACTTTCTTGTTCCAAATTTGTTAATATGTTTATTCTGAAATATATGCCTAAAGATTATGGGTTATTGTTTTACGTTAAGCAATAAGATTTGCAGGAAAGAAGACGGGTTACAAGTTAGCTAGAGTTCCTTTGTTGATGCCCTCGGGCAGGTCGCCAGTCTGTAAAATATGTCATATAAAACAGCTCACAACCACTACAATCCTATTGCAATAGTTTACATGAGCGTTCTGCTACGAGCCAATTTTTTTCTAGCGTTAGATGGTGGTTAACAATTTAGTAATCAACGATTTTTCTCGGGTCGGTCTCTGAAGTTAGTCTATGCAAGGGAGGTAATTTATGAATGAGATTGCTTCCGGTGATTGTGAAAACGAAACTCATTAGGAATTTAACAAGTTTCAGCCTCTGTTGTTCGTGTAAAGTACTCGTTGCGTAAATCTGTATCACGGTCTACTAATTATTTGATAGTCTGCTGTTCTTTTCTAACTAGTAGATTTGCATTTTAACGCATAGCCACCTGGCAATAGCGGATTAGCACTAGCATTAGTAGCAAACCCCCTCCCCGGTATCTCTATAAGAGAAAATTCAGTCTTATGGTATTTATTTTCCACTTCCACTTTACTGAAGTGAAATCTGAAAAAAAAAATCTTGTCTGAGCGTGAAAATGTGTATTTTCAGGATGCCGTTGCCATGCGTAGACTCGTGCTGGAGGAAAACCGACAAGAAACTGGACAGAGAAGAAAAAAAGAGACAGAAAGTGCAAGAGGTAAGGCAGCACATTGAAAGAAAATGTGTTCTGATTTGAAAATTGAAAGTTTATTTATTTATTAGTGTTTATGATATGTATTTTTTGTTATTATTTTCTTTAAATTTTACCTTTAGGTGTTTACAACAATGTTTGCAGGAATACTGGGTGTACAAGTAGTACTTGCTATACCAAGGCACTCTTATTCCAATGTATGTTTCAGGTGATGGACAATCTGAGGAAGTATGGTGGGCCCTGCAAGATCCCGGAGGACGTAGATGAAAAACATCCACACAACAGCAAAACAACAGTTAAAGGCTGTGAAGGCAGAATTGACTTATCAGAAGGTCATTTTAAACAAGACATCACCTCTGTTGCGGGTCACGGGGAAACTAACCCAGCTTATCAAAAATCTCAAGATTTTCCTCGGGGCTGATCCTGCAACAGTTGGGTGTGCCATACGCAACCAGCGACTGCAGCAGAACAAGCGCCAGAGGCTAGCTTCCTCATCTTCAGAATCAGTCTCTGAGTCAGATTCTGAAGATGAGCAAGAGCCAGACTTCCAGTTTCGGCTGTACTCATTTACATGTTTGCGAGACATTGTCGCTGTGCATTTTGATGACACCTTCCACATCGGCGAAGTCATAAATATCAAGTCTCCTGAGGAGGCTGATGTGAACTTTTTGGAACGTTGTAATGTTCAGGCAGACACGTTCAGGTGGCCCAAAAGGGAAGACCGGTGCCAAGTCCACAGAAACTTTATCTTCGCTTCACGTATCGGTTTGACGTCTGTTTCATCATCAGGGCGTACACTGAGCATTACTGATGTGGAAGGTGTTAGAAACAGGCATAATCAGTATAAACTGCTGTATTGTTGAATCATTTCAGTGACATCCACCCTGCCCTTATTTTACGGGAAACTTTGGCTGCCGGTAGCATTTTCTGTTGAGGCGTTAGCTGCAGTAATCAACTTGACAAAAAATGCTGTGACAACCCAAGAAATGCGTAAAGTGTGATACATATTCTGCCTGCGTACAATCCTTGGCATTCACTGGATGACTGTCACAAACGTCGAGGTCCTTGAACAGGCAGAAATTTTGAGCATCGAGGCTTTGCTGCTGCGGACACAGCTCCGCTGGGCTGGGCACGTCTCCAGGATGGAGGATCATCGCCTACCCAAGATCACCCTGTTCGGCGAGCTCGCCACTGGACACAGAGACAGAGGGGCACCAAAGAAGAGATACAAAGACTGTCTCAAGAAGTCACTTAGTGTCTGCCAAATCGACCACCGCCAGTGGTCTTCACTTGCTGCGGACCGTGACACCTGGCGCTCCACCATTTACAAGGCAGCTGTCTCCTTTGAGGACTCTCGCTGAGCTGGCCTTAAGGTGGCACACGGCATGTAATTTTCGTCAAAAATCGTTCAAAAATGTGTTTCCAGTTTGACCCAGAAATGGGTCCTACGATGTCTGTATTATGCATGTGTGTGATTGGTTTTGTCCATTTTATTGATTTATTTTGGATGTTTTAGTGATGTATCTATCGCTGGAAGTGAAAAGAAAAACTAACGTGGCCGTCAAAAACTCAATTTTGAGTGCCTGGTTACGGCATGTCCCTTTGAAAGAACCCCCATGTGTTTGGTACGAGTGGAAAGGTCACGGTCTTGGCCTACTTTTGAGGTCTGTTTCGGAAACAAAGAATGCGATACGGAGACACACGAAGAGAAAACCCGAGGCCTATCAGAGCAGCTTACAACCAATCGAAACCCTCGGAACATAAGCGCTTCCGTCATCCGTTTGAATGGAAGTTTCTGATTGGCCGGCGGCGCACGGCGCAGCGCGTGATCACGGCCGAAGAGCACTTCGGCAGTTTCCGTCCTCGGCAACACGCGTGTTTGTAATAACTCAAAATGGCGTCGTTATCAAGCCGTGTGCGACAGTCTTGTCATAAACTCAATGTAGTGCGACAGAAATGACCCAAAAAAGGGGACCAAATGGGCTACCAAGCACCAGTACGGCAAGAAGAGAAAGAGGAGCAAACAGAAAAAGCAGCAGTCACCGAATGCAGCTGCAGAGAGTGCGGCTATCGATGCGACTGTGACGGCTTTGACATCGGCAGAAGTTGCTTCCGTCAAGAAACTTCGGAATTTTTTTCAAGACGATCGTGAAAAAGAGACCGGTGAAGCTGCACCCATTGAGGCAATAAATATTATCATCAACCCGGAAAGTTAAACCAGCTCTTCTCTCCTGTACAGTGTGATACTTGTGAGCAATCGGTAAGTGAAGTTTCCTCATTACTGCTTACTTGTTTGTGTTTGTGACTTGGTGACATTGGGTAAGAGTACCATGACTTTTCATGTATATCGTACTAAAGGATTTTTCTCTGTTTATTTTTCAGTATTGCCTTTTTGAAGACAAATCTGCAAGGATGGGGACCTCTTGCCAGCTGAAAGTGCAATGCACGGGTTGTGGCACCATCATCAGTGAAGTGATGACATCACAGAAGACGGGCACCGTGTACACTGGCTACGAAATAAACCGGCGCCTGGTGACTGCTGCTGCTATGAACGCCATTGGCTTCACCCAGCTTTCCTGTTTTTGGAGAATGCTGAACATGCCTCCCCCAATCCACCTGAAGACCTGGCAGCACTACCAGAAGACTCCATGCAGGAGCTCGTCGCAAGAAGATTGACGATGTTTACCTTCACCGCCAAGAACGCGTTCGTCGCAGGGGACGGGAGGGAGTGCAGTATAATCCTGGAGCCTTCTAAACTCTCTGTGTGCTTAGAGACTGTTCCAGTGTCAGTACAGACTCTCTTAGTTTCCACAGGAACCATTCCAAGTGTTTACAATGAACAATTTGACTTATAGACAAACTGTTTACCTGTCTCCAACTTTGAAGTCAATTTTCTGAAAACATGCTTTTTTTGCAACAGCGATGATTTTGCCCCCTGAAAAAATGTTGCTTTGGATAAAGATATCAAGCTGAAATTTTGCACACAGATGTAAAAATAGTTGCTGAACACAATAAGACTAGTTAGAAAATTGTACCTTTAGTGGTTTCTGTGATCCATTAGGTTGATCAAGTCATGCTATGAATTTTTTTTCTTGGCAACAATATGACACATGACCAGAGACATTTCCATGCATCACAAGGACAGTTATCATGCTTTATTGTGTAGTATAATCCTTTTCCTTCATTTCAAACCATTTTAGATGGTGAACAGGCTGCTCATTATGTAATGGTGTAGGGGGCAAAATCGCTACCCATTTTTTTTAGTGATTATGTCATAACTTATGAATTATATGAGCTAGGATGATTAAACTTGGTGTGAACATTCATTATGCTGTCTTTGTTTTATGTGCCAAATTTCAGAATAATAGGTCAAACAGTTTTCGAACAATGTTTTGAAGAAAAAAATGACGATTTTGCACGCCATGTGCCACCTTAAAGACAAGCGACTCAGGAGAAAAAAACAGAGATGCCGTAACTCAGAACCCTGGCCAGACCTCCCTCTGCAGCCACTGCGGTCGAACCTGCCTGTCCCGGATTGGCCTCCGCAGTCACGAGCATGCCTGCAGACGTCGTGGACAACCCCTATAGAATCTTCGTTCGCGAAGTCAAGCCAAGATTCTAAGTAATAGGAATTGTTTCCTGTTAGTGTTACTATTAAGCATTATATTACATTTTTGCAGTGATATTTAAATTAAAGTTACACTCATTTTATCTTTATTGGGCGTCACCCTGTGGTCTTCATCTTTATTTATGAATGCATCGCATATAATGAAAAACACTTAATCTTAATTTTTGTTTAAGTATCAATAGTGTATTGGATTCTGTAGATAATATTGAATATTGTGTCCAAATTGCAAGGCAATATCTTTAACGGTTCAAAAGTTACGTCCATTTGAAATTTCGCAGACGCCGACTTGGTCCGTCGCAAGACATTTTGAACATTTTGACAACTTTGAGGGCTCATAACATCTAGTTTTGTGATTATTTTTACTTGTAAAAAAATAGAGCTACTCTGTGCATACTATAGAACACTTTTGTCATATGAGAGTTGATGTTGGATAATTAAGTTGTAGTCTGGAGCCTATCAAAATTGACAAAAAAGCCAATTTGCGCACTTTCATATTGGCTTTTTTGCTCATTTTGACAGCTTACTGAAACTTAATTAAAAAAGATTATGGCATTATTCCTTGTCTAATTTATTTCTGTGATAGTTGTGTCTGTCATGTGTGAAAATGAAAAGATTATGCTGATTTGGTTTTGTGCTACAGTCTTCCAAAAACGTGTTTGTTTTAATAATTGCACACGTCGTAAAAAACGTTTGACTTTAAACGTGAATATTTCAAGAACTAGACAAGCTAGGACACCGTGACAGAGGGGCACCAAAGAAGAGATACAAAGACTGTCTCAAGAAGTCACTTAGTGCCTGCCAAATCGACCACCACCAGTGGTCTTCGCTTGCTGTGGACCGTGACACCTGGCGCTCCACCATTTACAAGGCAGCTGTCTCATTTGAGGACTCTCACAGAGCTAGCCTTAAGGACAAGCGGCTCAGGAGAAAAAACAGAGATGCCGCAGCTCAGAACCCTGGCCATACCTTCCCCTGCAGCCACTGCGGTCGAACCTGCCTGTCTCGGATTGGCCTCCGCAGCCACGAACAAGCCTGCAGACGTCGTGGGCAACTCCTATAAAATCTTCGTTCGCGAAGTCAAGACAAGCTAGGACATTAATTTTTTTTTTTGTTATGCTCAGAATGATGAGCTTTACAACACTGTAATATTTTTTAAACACTACATTTATTCTCAAATTTTGGCTGCCACTACCTACTACAAACAAAGAGAAATTGTTTTTTGTCATCACCCCCCCCCCACCCACCCACCCCCTAAAAAAAATAAAAAATAAAATAAAACAAAAAATTGACAAACACCACAAAATTGATCACCAGCAATTTCAACTATTTAAATTGTTGGATTATAATTTTAACACTTGCGTGAAATTTGCTTGTCTATACAAATCACGGACAGAAAACTACACACTGATCTCAAAAAGAAAGTATCACACTGTAGTACTAGTACAGTAGTAGCAGACAAAAAACAAGCAGGTCAAGTGACTTCACAAAAATAACTATATCTCAAAGTCTACGACCGCCAGAAGATAATGACTTAAATATAAACGTACCTTAACATCTTTTATAAAAGTAATAATGTTTAATTCATGCTTTCTTGTTAAAGAGAAAATTATATTTGGTATTTCCGATAACCCTACACGCTTTGTTTACCTCGCAATACGGCACCACTGCTTGCTCAAAAGAAACACTTTGAATACAATTGAAAAGCAAATGTAAAACCTAGCAATGTACAGATCAATCCAAAAATGATATTACATATCGATAATTTCATCTGAAGTCGGTAGATTGGCTAAATCTGACGATATATATTAGCCGAAGCACATGGTACAACTACAGCCTCGCTATCGTTTGTGCACGCCATTCTCCGAACACGCGTTAGCTCGTACACAGAGGCAGCGTGTGCGCTCTTTTGCTTCGCGTGCGGAGTCAAATTAATGAATAAGTACGAAACTTTGCAATAATATAGAAAAGTGATTGACAATTTTAGGCATATATTTTTCGCTCCCGTCTGTTTTGTAGAAGAGTGAGAATATTACGTTGAAACTTTTCTACTTGAAATTTGAATACGTTCCCGTGATCGTATGCAAAAATAAATTATACGAAAATGAAGGGCTAGCTCTACTCTACCTAACTGGCTAGCTATTTTTAGCCTGTGTCGCTTTGACGCGACACGCGAGGCGATTGAAAAGCCGATGTGTGCTGTGAACAACGCGCGCACGCTGTGCCGCCGCGGCAAGTCATGAACAATAGATACGCCAGTAAAACACGCATAAAGTACTAAACATGTAAAAAATAAGCACAGAAACACACATGAACACAAAGAGTAGACACCATACTACAACCCAGTATACATTTTATTGATATATGCAGCGTATTTTGGTTAAAATTGGTGATGGAAAATGGGTGAAATTTGGGTCACACTTAGTCATGCAAAGAAGGTTTGGAGTACCTAGTAACAGGCATGAATTGGGACTGCCGCTGTACCCCTTATAGAGCACTGGTGTGATCAGTTTGTAGCATTGTAACAGGCATGAATTGGGACTGCTGCTGTACCCCTTATACGTCATGACTAACTCATAGAGCACTGGTGTGATCAGTTTGTAGCATTGTAACACTAACAGGCATGAATTGAGACTGCTGCTGTACATACCCCTTATAGTTATAGAGCACTGGTGTGATCAGTTTGTAGCATTGTAACAGGCATGAATTGGGACTGCCGCTGGACCCCTTATAGAGCACTGGTGTGATCAGTTTGTAGCATTGTAACAGGCATGAATTGGGACTGCTGCTGTACCCCTTATACGTCATGACTAACTCATAGAGCACTGGTGTGATCAGTTTGTAGCATTGTAACACTAACAACAGGCATGAATTGAGACTGCTGCTGTACATACCCCTTATAGTTATAGAGCACTGGTGTGATCAGTTTGTAGCATTTTGACAGGCATGAATTGGGACTGCTGATGTACCCCACAGTAGTTTAGCCTATGCTCTTTAGTTTTCAGCTGGCTGCCCGCCGGCGCACGCCAGCACACTTAGAGATCGGCTTCGCGAGAGCACTGAGATAGCAAGGCAGCCTCCTTCCCCTTACTATCAGCACGCTAAATACCATCACTGATAAGGCACCAGCTATGTGGTCTCGCTTCCGCTGGGGATGCGAATAGCGCAGGAGCCGTCTTTGTTTACAGTACTACTGTGCTTGACCCCGATTAGCTCTTAGCCTCTGCTGCATACATCGGCGAGTAAGCTGTAAATTACAGATGTTGTCTGTAAACCCGAATTAATTAACCTGCAGTTGTGAGTGATTATTTGAACATACACCCTGTTGTAGAGGTGAAATTGTACTATCTTTGGACACCAAACATGCTGGGGTAATCTGCGTGGATGTTTGTCATGCACTGGCTCAAAGTATCACTAGGAGACGGATTAGATGCAGCCTTCTGTTAGTTTATCAAACTTTTTATCATATCACTGTTCATAAACAAAAGTTGCTGGAAAGTTCAGACAAAGTCACTGCTGTCAACAGATGTCTTAACTGGCATATCCCAGCAAAACTTCAGTCAACATACCTGGGTCCTGCTACAGCCGATTTGGTGGGCCAAGTGAAAACGGTAATCCATTCAGAGCACGCTGGCATGAAGTATGCGAATTTCACCGATTCAGTCAATGTTTTTAATAAATAATAATAATAATACCGTTATTATATATATTTATATATATTATATATTTTTAACAATATCACAATTTGTTTCCTCAAAACACATTACCGATGACATGACTAACTGGAAATAGTCTACTTGCTTACCAATTTTAGCCTAAGACCCAAAGGGTCCCCCCAGGAGGCTCTCGGGGATCCCTGATAGGGACGAGAGAGCTTTCGGGGATCCCTAACAGGGACGAGAGTAGCCTCCCCTGCCCATCCGGTCAGGCGCCCGGTGGTGTCTCCTTTAGCCAGTTGTCTACTTCGCTGTTAGCGTTCGGACGCTTTTACCTGAGCCTCTGACCCTTGGAAAGACTGTGTACGGTTCGACCGTCCCTTACCGGCCTGCCTTCGCCTAGCCTCTCGTCTACCGCTTCTGGCGTGGCCTCCGTCTTCTCTGCTAGCCCTTGTCTGTGCCTCGTGCTCTTGGCTGGCCCTGGAACCTTCTAGGCTCCCGTCGTCGTCTCCCTGCCATTCCGCCATGGACAGGTAAAGTCTCGGCCGTTTCCGACGTCTCGCCTGGCTGGGTCGGACGTCGGGCTTCGCTCGAGCTACTGTTGGTTTCTCTCCGCATTTCACGGTGAGTTTCGAGTGTTTCTTGATTTCAAAGCTTTATATGGCGGGGTTCGTTACCCGCCCCCGGTCGCCTTTCATGTTTGGGTATGGGCTGCAGTTATCTAGTGCGCCTCTCCCCAGTACGTCGACCTCCAGTGACCTACTGTCTGGTACTTTGTACTTCGTCACTCTGCCGTTCCGCCATGGAAAGGTGGAGTATCGGCCACTTCCTACGTCTCGCCTGGCTGGGCCGGACGTCGGGCTGTGCTCGAGCTCCTGTTGTTTGTCTTTGCATTCACCGTCAGTTTCGCGTGTCTCTTAATTTTCGAAGCCTTAAATGGCGGGGTTTGTTACCCGCCGCCGGTCGCCTTTCATGTTTGGGTTTGGGTTGCAGTTGCCAAGTGCGCCTCTTCCCCGTTCGGCGACTTCCAGTGACCTAGTGTCCGGTGCTTTGTGCTTCGTCCCTCTGCAGTTCCGCCATGTAAAGGTAAAGTCTTGTCCGCTACCTACGTCTCCCCCGGCGGGGCCGGACGTCGTGCTTGGCTCGGACTTCTGTTTGTTTTCTCTCCGCATTTAACGGTGAGTTTTGCTCGTTAATTCGGAGCTTTATCTGGCGGCGTTAGTTGCCCGCCGCCCGTCACCTTTCATGTATGGGTATGTGTTGCAGTACCAAGTGCGTTGCTGCCCAGGACGGCGGCTTCCAGTGGCCTGGTGTCCGCCATACTGTAGACCGGGTGCCACCTGCTCCTCTGTCATCGGCTGCGCTGGCTGCCCTGCTTGACTGGAGGTTCTTGGTCTCTACTCCGGTGTTCCACCGCCGAGCGACCCGCGACTTCCGCCTCCTTGGGACCTTCCGCGGCACGGCGGAATTGTTCCAGCTGCCCTCGGACATGGGATAGCCACTCCTCTCGTCCCTGGTAAGTTTGTAGCTTATTCGTAGACGCGTTAAGCCCGCTGACTCCTCCGGCGAGTCGCCAAGCTGGCTACGTGCCCCCCTCCCGTAAAAAGGAGCCCCGGGCACCGCGACCATGTCGCCTTAGTTCACGCGTCGGCCCCTCGGCCAAACCTCAAGCCCGCTGACTCCTCCGGCGAGTCGCCAAGCCGGCTACGTGCCCCCCTCCTTGAGCCCCGGGCACCGCGACCTTGGTCGCTAATTAGTTAAGCGTCGGCCTTTGGCCCTTCTTCTAAGCCCGCTGACTCCTCCGGCGAGTCGCCTAGCTGGCTACGTGCCCCCCTCCTTGAGCCCCGGGCACCGCGACCTTGTCGCCTGTTACATACAAAAAAAAAAAAAAAAAAAACAAGAAGAAGTTGACGCTTGGCCTCGCGGCCCCTCTTGAGCCCGCTGACTCCTCCGGCGAGTCGCCAAGCCGGCTACGTGCCCCCCTTCATGAGCCCCGGGCACCGCGACCTTGTCGCTAATTAGCTTAAGCGCACCGGCCTTCGGCCCATCTAAGCCCGCTGACTCCTCCGGCGAGTCGCCTAGCTGGCTACGTGCCCCCCTCCTTGAGCCCCGGGCACCGCGACCTTGTCGCTAATTAGCTTAAGCACCGGCCTTCGGCCCATCTAAGCCCGCTGACTCCTCCGGCGAGTCGCCTAGCTGGCTACGTGCCCCCCTCCTTGAGCCCCGGGCACCGCGACTTTGTCGCTAACTAGTCTACGCGTCGGCCTTCGGACCTGCTCAGCCCGCTGACTCCTCCGGCGAGTCACCAAGCCGGCTACGTGCCCCCCTCCTTGAGCCTCGGGCACTGCGACCTTGTCGCCTATTGTTGACGCGTTGGCCTCACGGCCCCTCCTAAGCCTGCGGACTCCTCCGGCGAATCGCCGAGCCGCTTTGTGCCCCCACCTTGAGCCCTGGGCACCGCGTCCTGGTCGCCAATTAGTTCGCGCGTCGGCCTTCGGCCCCAGCTTAAGTCCGTGTGCCCCCCTCCTTGAGTCGGGCACCGCGACCTTGTCTCCTTCGTTCTCACTTCGGCACTTCGACCTCAGTCTCTGGGCCCGCTGACTCCTACGGCGAGTCGCCTAGCCGCTTGTGCCCCCTCCTTGAGCCCCGGACACCGCGACCCTTATCGCCTGTTGGTACCCTACGCGGCTTATGGCCCCTCCTTCCAACCCGCTGACTCCGCCGTCGAGTCCCCAGCCAGCTTCGTGCCCCCTACTTGAGCTTCGCGCACTGCGTCTGGATCGGCCTTCGTGTACCTCGGGACTTCGGGCCGTTTCCCCTGGCGCCTACGGCCTTCCACGTTTCACCGGTTCTCGTCTGTTCACCGAAGTGAAGCTACGTCGCGCTGTTAGCGCTTGGTTGGGTGCCCCTAGGGGTACACCCAGTGCAGTGGGGTTCGACTTCCTCGCCCTCGTCGCCTGGATAGTTGCGGCGCCCGACGGTCGTCGCCCGCCCCTCGACTCCCTCCGGGGTCCCTGTCGACCTTTGCCTGGTGCGGCGCTGTCGTTCTCCTCGGGACATCCTCCTCCCCGCTCCCTGCACCCTTCGCCTCCGGCGTCTCCCCGACCCTCTCCGGGGGATGACTCGGCGTCCTGCGTTCGTCTCTGGCCTGCTGGCGTCTTAGCCTTCGGCTCCCCGGTTCGCTGGCCTCTCGCTCCCTTCGTGCTCGCGGCCTCCGGTGGTTCCACCGGCGCCCGTGCTTGCGGCAACCCTTCCCAGCTCTAGCGGATCTTCCGCGTGGCTTCGAACCCTCCGCCCCTTGCCTTCCTTCGTTCGTGGCGGCCTGGCTCCTTCTTGACCATCTCCCCTGATGCGCCGTCGCAGCTCTACCGTGCTCCTGTGGGTACCCGCGCCCGTCGGCCCTGCCTGGCAGTCTCTGAAGGAACCCTTCTAGGCCTGTGGGCCCAACGCCACCCTTGTGGATTGGGTTCCCGCCCTTTCGGACCAAGGCCCTCACCCTTCGCGCGCAGGTCTCCGCCCTTCTTTGGGAAGTTGCGATGCTGCTCATCGCTCGGCACGGCTCCCCCGCCTCGGACCCTTTGCGTCGCCTTCAGCCCTTGGTTGTCGCCGCCAGCCTGGACCTACCCGTTGCTTCTACGCGTCCCCATGCCTCCCGCCCCCGCCTTTGTCTTCGCTTGCCGTCGACGGGACCGTTTCCAGCTCGGCCTCCTTGGTGTGGTCTCCCCTCAGCCCTGGGTCCTTGCGTGGATCGTGGATGCCTTGGTTGCCCGGGACCTTCGATCTTCCGCCAGCCATTCTCCTCCTTGGTCGACCTGCTTCTGCGGTATCAGTCGGTGGTTCCTCCTCGTAGGGCAGGGATGCTCTCCTCCTCCGGTTGCTCGCCTGGTCGCCCTGGTCAGCGCCTACGGTCCGACCTCTCGCCCTCGCCGTCTGTTCACCGGGGAATGGTTTTGGTGACCGTCCGCAACTTGGTGCGTCTTCACGAGCCTCGGATCCAGTCCTTGCCGTTCTAGCCCGTGGGTAGCTGCGGGCGCGGCGGTCCCCTCCTGACTGCGGCTCCAGCTCCTCCTCCTGATGAGTGCAGCGGCTGATCTCCTTCCCTCGGTCTTCTGTACTCCGCCTCTGGAGGCTGTCCTCCGGCGATCTCTCTACCCTGGTGCCGATCTCCCCTGTGCTGCGCCACATCGGCTTCGCTGGACGGACATTCTTAGCTCGGCTCCCGGATCCCCCCTGACCTCGCCACTGCCCCTCTCTCTCTGCGTGATTGCCGGTCTCGACGGTTGGGGCGCTCTTCTTCTCCCGAATTCCGCTCGTCGGCCGGCCGCTGGCCCGCGAACCTGGCTTCGCGGCACGTCAACCCGCTGGGACTGGTTGCAGTTGGCAGGCCCTCTGCGCTTGGCGATACGATCTTGGACACAGGACCTCCTCGTCCTTCCGACAACCCCTCTTCGTGGCTTGCCTTCAGACGCAGGAGGAACCCGCTCTCCCGACTTCTGCTTCCTCCTCTATCGCCCCCTTCGCTGGTGCGCGGACAGCGACTTCTCCCTCCCAGACCGCCTCAGTCCAGGTCTCCTGTTCGTACTGGCAGACTACCTCTTGCGACGGAGGCAGCTTCTTCACACGGATTGCGCCCTACGCTGGGACATCCTTCGCTGGTTCTGCGCTCGTTGGGAGACTCCCCCCTTGTCCTCTTCGCCACGAAGTGGACCCTCCGGCTTCCCTCTTCATCTCCCCGTTCCCGACCTCTGGCCTGGGCAGTCGATGCGCTTGACCCCTTGGGACGGTCTGGTCCTTTACACCTACCCTCCGGCGGTCCTGGTCCTCAAGTCCTGCTCAGCCTCCGGGGATGCAACGCAGTCCTTCTCCGGGTAGCCGTTCTCCCGGACCGGATCGTGGACTTCCGACCTTCTCAGTCTCGCCACGGGCTCACCCTCCCTCTTCCCACCCCCCGCACGATGCTCGGGCAGCGCCGACAGCCGCTCTTCCACCCCTGCCGTGAGCGACTTCTCCTACACGCCTGGCGATTGTGCGGCAAGCTCTGTCTGCTGGAGGCTTCTCGAGTGCGACAGCGGACGCTATCGCTTCAGCCCGCAGTCCTACCAGACGTGTCTACGAGGGTAAGTGGCGTGCTTCGTGCCTGGTGCTCTGACCCCGCCGCCTCTCCACCGTCGGCCTGACGTCTCCTCAGCTCGCGGACTTCTTCTCTGGCTCGTCCAAGACCAAGGTTGGCTCCCCTCTGGGGCAGCTGCTTCCCCTCTTGATCGCCGACGCCTACCGTCACCTCGGCCGTCCCGACCCAGCGCCTGCAAGGACCTGCCCGACCTTATGGCGCGTTTCGGCGTGCAGCGTCCGGTCTTCCTCTCCCTTGGCCCGCGCTGGGACCTCCCTGGTCCTCCCCTGACTGACTTCGGACCGTTACACCGCTCCATCTGGCCCGCTTCGCTGACGTGACTCGGAGGCCTGCTTCCTGATGGCCCTCGCCACGGCGCCCCGCGTCAGCGAGCTCCACACGCCCTCGTCTCGCCCCACCGGCCTGCAGTTCCGAGTGGATGGCTCCGTGCAGCTACTCCCGGATCCTTCCTTCTCGCTCAGCCTAGGTCTCCCTTGACAGCGCCTCCGGCCCTCGCCGCTCGGCCGCTTACACGACCCGGTTCCTCGGGGCACTCCGCAGCAAGATCCGGGACAGGCACTTCGTATCTACCTGCTCCAAGTCCGTGCGGAGGGGACGGTCTCGTCCCTTGCCGCCGACCGCTGGCAGAACCGGCTTCTCAGCCCAAACGTTCTCCTCCTCGCTCCGCTGGGTATTCCGGTCCGCCTATCGCGACCTCTCCCCACAGGGAGCCGGGGCACTGAAGATCCGCGCCCATGGAACGCGCGCTAGGGCCGCATGTCTCGCCTTCGCCGCGCCAGTGTGGTTAAGGACACTGTGGCGGCGGTGGGGTGGCGGGACGGATCTACCATTGCCGCTTCTACTCCCGCGCCCTGACAGTCCAGCGCGACAACCTTACGCTGGTGGGCAACTTCTGCGGCGCAACACTCCCTCCAGGCGCCCTCGGCGCTTAGGCGGCACTTCGCTAAAATTGTCGGGAGTGGGTGATCAGGAGTGACGGGCCGTCTTCGTCCCTGAAGAGGTTTCTGAAAGGGATTGTGCGGCACCCTCCTCCTCTTTGCCATTCTTCCAGTTAGTCATGTCATCGGTAATGTGTTTTGAGGAAACAAATTAATTTTTCTCTAAAATGTATTTTTTCGAAAAATACTTACCGATGACATGACTCGGAGGTCCCTCCCTCCTCCCCGCTTGCCGCTGGTAACTCCGTAGACAACTGGCTAAAGGAGACACCACCGGGCGCCTGACCGGATGGGCAGGGGAGGCTACTCTCGTCCCTGTTAGGGATCCCCGAAAGCTCTCTCGTCCCTATCAGGGATCCCCGAGAGCCTCCTGGGGGGACCCTTTGGGTCTTAGGCTAAAATTGGTAAGCAAGTAGACTATTTCCAGTTAGTCATGTCATCGGTAAGTATTTTTCGAAAAAATACATTTTAGAGAAAAATTAATTTTAACACAGTTTAAAAACAATACACAAAGCAGAAGTTTACTGTTTGCTGTTCAGTTCCAGCTTAGTGTCACATTCTCTTGGCTTGACTTCGCGAACGAAGATTTTATAGGAGTTGCCCACGACGTCTGCAGGCTTGTTCGTGGCTGCGGAGGCCAATCCGAGACAGGCAGGTTCGACCGCAGTGGCTGCAGGGGAAGGTATGGCCGGGGTTCTGAGCTGCGGCATCTCTGTTTTTTCTCCTGAGCCGCTTGTCCTTAAGGCTAGCTCTGTGAGAGTCCTCAAAGGAGACAGCTGCCTTGTAAATGGTGGAGCGCCAGGTGTCACGGTCCGCAGCAAGCGAAGACCACTGGTGGTGGTCGATTTGGCAGGCACTAAGTGACTTCTTGAGACAGTCTTTGTATCTCTTCTTTGGTGCCCCTCTGTCACGGTGTCCAGTAGCAAGCTCGCCGAACAGGGTGATCTTTGGTAGGCGATGATCCTCCATCCTGGAGACATGCCCCACCCAGCGGAGCTGTGTCCGCAGCAGCAAAGCCTCAATGCTCACAGTTTCAGCCTGTTCAAGGACCTCGACGTTGGTGACATAGTCACTTCAGTGAATGCCCAGGATGGTACGCAGGCAGCGCTGGTGGAAGCGTTCGAGGAGTCGTAGTTGGCTGCGGTAGAGGGCCCAGGACTCGGAACCATACAGCAGGGTGGTGAGGACCACAGCTCTGTACACACTGATCTTGGTGCCTGTTTTCAGCTGTTGATTGTGCCACACCCGCTTGAAAAGTCGCCCGAAAGCGCTGTTCGCTTTTGCCAGCCTGCTGTCAAGCTCCTTGTCCAGCTTGGCGTCCGACGTGATAATGCAGCCAAGGTAAGTAAACTGGTGCACTGACTTTAGTTCAGACTCGCCAATGGTGATGTGAGGAGGGCGATACACTGTCTTGGGTGCCGGCTGATGGAGGACCTCTGTCTTTTTCAGACTGACCTCGAGTCCAAAGAGCTGGGCAGCATCTGCGAAGCAAGACGTGATGCGCTGCAGGGCTCTCTCTGTGTGTGCAACGAGGGCAGCATCATCAGCAAAAAGCAGCTCACGAATCAGTTGGTCTAGGGTTTTCGTGTGGGCCTGCAGTCGTCTGAGGTTGAACAGGCTGCCATCGAGACGATACCTGATGTACACTGCATCGTCATCATCAAGGTCCACTGTGGCCTGCTTCAACATCATGCTAAAAAAAGATGGTGAAGAGGGTCGGTGCCAGCACGCAGCCCTGCTTTACGCCGTTGAGAATAGGGAATGGTTCTGAGAGGTCATTGTTGAGTCTGACCTGGCCTTGCTGGTCCTCGTGTAGCTGGACAATCATGTTGAGGAACTTTGGGGGACAGCCAAGTCGCTCCAGGATCTGCCACATGCCTTGCCTGCTCACAGTGTCGAACGCTTTTGTTAGGTCGACAAATGTTACGTACAGCCCTTTGTTCTGCTCGCGGCACTTCTCCTGTAGCTGTCTCAGCACAAAGACCATATCGGTGGTGCTCCTGTTTGCTCTGAAGCCACACTGGCCCTCTGGGAGTTGGTCTTCAGCGATGGCAGGTACCAGCCGATTCAGGAGCAGCCTTGCAAGGATTTTCCCAGCAATGGACAGCAGGGTAATTCCCCGATAGTTGGAACAGTCAGACTTCTCGCCTTTGTTCTTGTACAGGGTGATAATGACTGCATCACGGAGATCTTTTGGTAGTGTTCCTTCCTCCCAGCAGCAGAGAAAGAGGTCATGGAGCTTGTTGTGCAGTGCTGTGCCTCCATGTTTCCAGATCTCTGGCGGTATTCCATCAATGCCTGCTGCTTTGCCACTCTTGAGCTGGTGGATGGCTTTGAGGGTCTCTTCAGCGGTGGGCGGTTCGTCCAATTCAACCTTTACTGGGAGGTGTGGGATTTGTATGACGACTGCTTCTTGAACAGTGCGCTCAGCGCTGAAGAGGCTCTGAAAGTATTCCGACCAGCGGTTCAAGATGGAGGTATTATCTGTGAGGAGTGCCTGGCCATTCGCGCTTCGCAGGGGACTTTGTACCAGGTGCCTGGGGCCATACACTGCTTTCAGTGCTTCGTAGAAGCCCCTGTAGTCACCATTGTCAGCACAAAGCTGGGTCCTCTGTGCAAGTCTGGTCCACCACTCATTCTGGAGATCTCTGAGCTTGCGCTGGAGACTGCTGCAGACGAGGCGGAAGGCAGACTTCTTCACAGGGCAGGAAGGCTGGGCTAGGTGGGCCTGATGGGCGGCTCTTTTTTTTTGCTAGGTGTTCCTGAATCTCTACATCGTTTTCGTCAAACCAGTCTTTGTTCTTCTTTCTGGCGAAACCCAAGACTTCTGCAGAGGATTTTGTAATAGCAGTTTTCAGTTGTTCCCAAAGTGTTTCAGGGGAGGAGTCTACTGGGTCCGCTGTGTCTTTGAGCCTGCGCTGTAAATCTGTCTGAAAGGCGGCTTTCACATCGTCACGCTGAAGGCTGGCAACATCAAGCTTTTTCTTGGGGGGCCCCCATTTCTTGGGTTTTGGCCTGAAGTGGAGCCTGAGTTTGCAGCGGACAAGGCGGTGGTCAGTGTGGCACTCTGCGCTGGGCATCACTCTGGTGAGGAGGACGTCACTGCGGTCCCTCTGATGCACTAGGACATAGTCGATAAGGTGCCAGTGTTTGGAGCGAGGATGCATCCAGGTGGTCTTTCGACTGTCCTTTTGCTGAAAAGTAGTGTTGGTGATGACCAGTTGCTGCTCCGCACAGAACTCCAACAGTAGGCGGCCATTGTCATTGCAGTTCCCCACGCCATGCTTGCCGAGGACTCCTTTAGTGTCACATTAAAATGGCTTAAAATGAGTTTGTCTACAGGTTCACTATGATCCTGCGTCTAAACTTGATAGGCCGATCAGTGTCATTTTTTGGACGTGTGACGGTCGGTAAATACCTGATGAAAATGTGGAGAAACCAAAGCCAAATGCTGTCAGAAGGATTCTAAGCTTCTGTTGAGGATCTCTCTGTCCCATGATATTGATGGTAAACGTTAAATATCAGTAGAAGTTTGTAAAGAATCTACACGCTTCCTGACTTTTGCTGGTGTTGATGTTGATGCCAAACATGATGAAGACGGACTGAAAGAGAGATCAGGAAAAGAATCCCCTACATTATCAAGATCTTTTTTTTTGGGTGCAGCTAGTTTGTTTTTGGCTGGATACAGTCAGCAACCTTTTGACTGCTGCTTGAAATGACTACATGTTTGACAGTCATCAACAGAAAGAGTTTCATCAAAGTCTACCCTAAGATCACACGTTTTGTGAATGTCTGTAGAGCTTGTGCGTTCCACTTGTTTACTTAATCTGACAAGCTTAGTATGACACATGAAACAAATTGTTTTAGAATGTTTTTCCTTCCTGGTCGTTGAGCACATCAATGTTGTAACACGAAAATATATCTCTGGTGTATTTAGAGCACAAATACACGGGTTTGTTTTCGTCTTTGACTGCTCGCCTAGACCTTCTACCACAAAGTCTACACAAAGAATTCACGGCCTCCAAATGTCTTGGAAAGGAATGTTCATTCTCCATGGCTTTAGCACGCGATACTTTACATAAATGCATCAGACAAGGGCACGTACACATAGTGATACATCTGGCACTGAAAACCGCCAGTTTTTTACACACTCGCGCGTACATCTACCGCGGAAGGAAAGTTCCTCGAACTACACACATTTTAATCACGTAATAACCACAGAAGTCGAAGCTGATTACAAAAGAAACTTACATGAGCTTGAAGAGGACATTTTCAAGCATAGTATTACATAATGATATTTACGATTGTAACTTTTTAGCCATGGTAATAATAAGTTATAAACAGGCTAAACTGGTCACATGCATGACAGCCTTCAACAAGAAACAAAGAGCGTTACGCTTCCCGCCTGTAGCTCGGCTGAGCCTGCAGTGACCCGCGCACACTTATCAGTGAAGTGAAGTGGGTCACTGCCGAGTCGGAGCCCAACTAAAGAGTGCAATTTAGAGAAAGGTAAACTGCCGTGACCCCTTATACGTCATGACTAACCCATAGAGCACTGGTGTGATATGCTATGACAGGATGTAGATTGACCATGATAGTTAAAGGGTGATGTCAGAATAGTAGGTGACCAGCTATTCTGACACCACCCTTGAACTATTATGGTCGATCTGTCACCAGAAGTGTGATGTAGACCTCAGAGAATGTAAAAAAAAAAAATGATAGCGTCATCCTCATGCAGGAAGCAATGCCCTTAACCTTTGTCATCATTCGGAATACACCAGTGTGTGAAATAAGTTTGACTAAAATAGTTCAAGGGTAGTGCCAGAATAGCTTGACGCCTCTAGGCACCAAGCTATTCTGGCACCACCCTTGAACTAAAGCCTTTGGTCTATATCCTTATCTGTTAGTACTATAATGTAGCTTGCATAAATGGCAGTGTACAAATTTGAAGCTTTTCCTTAGGATGATGTGGATTAAACATTATGACTGAGGCATTGTTCTCAAGCCGTGCGAGTCCCCCCAAACAAATGGTAATAAAGTTCCTTCATGACTTTGCATGCAATGTTTTCTACTCCAGGGAGGAGAAGGTTGCTAAGAACATGGCCAAGATGGACCAATGGATAGCAGAGTACCGACAGAAGCTTGCCAAGAAGGAGGACCAAGTCAGAGCAAAGGAAGAGAAGAAACGCAAATTGTTGGAGGAGGCTCGCGAGTACTTCGGTTACTATGTCGATCCGCGCGATGCCAAATTCCAGGTTCACTCCATTTGTTGTTTATCTGTTTAGCAGTGTATTTCATTATTTCTTGGCTGTAGGTATATCTATCTGCTCTTGTGTAATGTATGTCTATGTGTGTTGTTTGTGTGCAGTTTGTGTGTGTGTGCATGTATGTTTGCTGCTGCATTTCCTGTGTTATGTGAATTTAGAAAATCACTTATGACTGTGTGTATGTTTGTGTGTATGCACAAATAGACTACATCCCTCTCTGTGTGTATGCACAAATATACTACATCCCTCTCTGTGTGTATGCACAAATAGACTACATCCCTCTCTGTGTGTATGCACAAATTAATAGACTACATCCCTCTCTGTGTGTATGCACAAATATACTGCATCCCTCTCTGTGTGTATGCACAAATAGACTACATCCCTCTCTGTGTGTATGCACAAATAGACTACATCCCTCTGTGTGTGTGTGTTTTTAAATGACTAAGTGCCAAAAGGTGAGTGACCTCTTTTGCGGGAAACTAAAATCTGTTTAAAAAGACATGTGTTGACTTTAACAAGTGGAATGTGTGTGTAAAGGATTGAAGATATACTGGCAATAATTTATGCACCTAACGTAAAGCCGTTTGTCGAGTATACTGTAAAACGCCAGAATTCACCAATGAAAATCGGCCCGGGAAAGCGGACGATTTGCCGTCGGTCTTTTTTTTTATCTCGCGTGTTTAAGCAACAATAACAAACCTGGTGCTAACCATGCCCATATGTTCAGGGAAGATTGATCTTATAATCCGTATATTTCCAAGATTTGAAGGTAAGCCATGCTTTTGTTTATTGCTCTTGAAAGTAGCCTCTGTCAGACGTCAGGTTTGTCGCAACAGAAGCATCTTAATTTCTGCAAACTTGTGCTAGCAAAAGGCACGCTGACCCAAACCGGAAATGGCGTCATTGCGTTGTTTCGCTTTCGTTGAATATTTAATATGCTTCAAATTTACTTTTCCATCACAGTTTTCTAAGCTGGCAAAAAAATTGTGAGCGGCCAGTTTTTGTCGCAAGATCTGACGTTCAACTATTTGACAAGTTTAACGAAGTTGTTTTGGTTTTTTGGTCTACAACCATTCGGTTATGATAGATGCATTATGGGCCACATTCCAGCGTGGTTGTTTTGAATGTCCGGTCTGTCAATGGAGAGCTACAACTCGTGACGTTTTGTCGCAACTGTTTTCATAAATCTGACGTTCGATCACTTCTGACGTTCGATTGTAATTATAGACAATGTAATGAGCCAAATGTTTGTTTTATAAATATTGTAAGGGACCATTTTCAAGAGTTTAATCACCTGAGACTCCAGTACCGATTTTAGGCAGTAGGTTAGAGAATGAAGATGATTTCTTGTGATAACAAGTTTTATTGCGACAACCGCTGCTGTAGCAACCCTGATGTTCGATCGCGAACGCGTGTCACAAATCTGACCTCCGATCGATGAAAGTTGGTAAATGAGTTATTTTGATGAACACGGTCACTGATGTATTTTTGTCGTTTGATGGACACGTGCAGTTGTTGTGACGCAAACGTAAGATAATGAGATCAAGGTTCAGCTGAATTTCATAACATAATAATGCAATGATCAAAAATGTATCGGACGTCAGGCTTGTGCCAACATTTGTTGCTGCTATCCTGACGTTCAACACATGGATTGTGATTGTAGAACTATTGGGGGAGAAGGCACTGTTAAAATGAGCCATTTTGGACAACCAGTTGCATAGCCGGTAGGACCTTCTGAATCTGAGGGTCAGTGTTAAAATAATGAATAATCTCTCTCTCTCTCTCTCTCTCTCTCTCTCTCTCTCTCTCTCTCTCTCTCTCTCTCTCTCTCACGCGAGGCGTGGCAATGCTGTGGTTTCTTCGCGTCGACCCGCGCGCGCGGTGGTTGCGGGATCGCTATACAAGTCTAGTCTAATTCCATGGCAGACTATAGCATCCAGCTGTGCGCGGTTTAGTAGCGCGGGGAGGCCACTATCGCGTGTGTGTGCGGTGTGTGTTTATCTGTGTGTGTGCAAGTGTATGTGTGTGCACGCGCGCATCCCTACGTGCTTGCGCATGCGCGCGCGCGCGCGTGTGTGTGTGTGCGAGTGTGTGTGCGCGCGTGAGTGTGTGTGTGTGTGTGTATGCCTGTTTATGTTTATTGGAGTGAGCCGTGTTGATTTTTATGATGAGAACAATAGCGGTTTTATGTACAAAATCCTTTATACTTTTTATATTTGCTGTAGTATAGTTTTAAGTGATAGAATGTATGTGTACATGATATACTGATGTGTGTGTCAGTGTGTGTGTGTGTATGTGTGTGGAGGGTTGTGCAGGCTTGGCTTGGCGCCTGTAGGCTACAAGCTAATCTGGCACAAGCCTGTGCACGCGGCAATTGCACACTGGCGCGCGCGTGTGTGTGTGTACGTTATTTTGTTTTGTAGTGTGTAGCAAGGACAAGAATGAAAACAGGTCTGCACACCTATTCTTTTATCCTTGGAAAATAAAGTTTCATTCATTCATTCATTCATTCATTCATTCTCTCTCTCTCTCTCTCACGTCATAACAAAGGGTAAATCAGCACCCGAAATCCCATCTCATTATGTCAGCTGATATATTCAGAGCATGGAATTTTCCTCTTTTTGGCGGATTTCCGCTTAAATGAAGCTGCCATTCCGCCGAAAATAAAAATTTCCGCCGAAAACAAAATCGTAAAGTCACTATTCCAATACCGTGTTTCGCGATCTTTATGTGGCGGATATCCCCAAGTCGCGTATTCAAAATTGAGCGAGGCGTTAGCTTTAGCTCTCACAGGTCGCTTCCGGTCTTCAGTGGTAGTCGTAGTCTGGTCAAAATATGGCGAAGAGAAAATACTTAAACGCGGAGACAGAATAGACGATTCTGGAGCCAAGAATATTTGGAGATGGATTGGCTCGAGAAAAGCGTAAACGACGAGCTCCGCGCTCAGTGTATTCGCAAGTTAGCGGCCTGTGGGCAGGCGTATTGCCACGAACTGCGCAGAGTTGATATTAACTACGCGGCCACGTAGCTCTTGATGCTCACGTGTCTACAGCGAAACACAAGAAAGCTAAAAGCAGTGCCATTGGAAATATTACTCTTGATGGTGAATAAGTTTATTACAATGTATTTTTTTCCAGTAAAGTTTGATGAAATTATGTTGAAAAATCTATATAACCTTTCTCCAGTTCAGTGACCATGGTACATAGTATTAAATAAGAGAGAAAAGGAATCCATACTTACAGCTGATTAATCAGAGATTATTAAAGAAAGTATATATATATAATTAAACTCAAATTTAAAAAAAAAAATGGAAAGACATTCAGATGTATTTTGAATAAGCATTTGGATATATTCTGTTGAATACTTTAAGTTTTAGTATAACTTTTAAACCTTTGACACAAAAAATAAAAAGTGCACCCAAAAAATAAGAAAAAAAGCAAGATTTTTAGATGGTTAAACTGCTCAGTTTCTCTCTAAAATGCACCAGATTGCACAAATTTTAATGTAAATTTTCAAAAGATTTTCCGGGGGGGGCATGCCCCCGGACCCCCCTAGTAAAAAGGAGTTTTCCTCTTTTTTTTTTAGTACGAGTAATTCCATGCTCTGATATTAAATAACCATTTCTTAACGACAGCCGAAATATTGGCATTGTCAGCTGCAAATAACAGTAAACCGTATGAAGTGCCGAGTTCTCTCAGAGAACACTTTAAAAAAACAACTATATCAAATACTTTCACCATCCCTGATATTACAGTTGCGGAAGTCGGCAGATATATTTCTAGCATGCCCAACAAAAAGTCTGCTGGCATTGATGGTATTGATAATGAAACCCTAAAAATCTCATTACCGTATACAGTAGAATCACTAACATATATTTTCAACCTCTGCATAAAGCAAAGTACATTTCCAACCATTCTTAAAGAAGCAAAGGTAATCCCAATCCCTAAATCAAAAGATCTTGAAGATATTAATAACTATCGTCCAATCTCCCTTCTGTCAGCTTTGTCAAAACCCCTTGAAAAGCACATTCAAAAACATCTCCTTGATTTTCTGGAAAAAGGTAAATTACTTAATATTCACCAGTCTGGTTTTAGACCGAAACATTCTTGTCAGTCAGCACTGACACATATTGTAGACAGCTGGCTGGAATCAATCAATAAAAGCCTGATGTCAGGAGCAGTTTTCTTAGACCTTAAAAAGGCGTTTGACCTTGTGGACCATGACATTCTCCTAAATAAGCTAACAGTTTATCACTTGGATGCAACCGCTATAGAATTCTTCCGATCATATCTCGAAGACAGAAAACAAATGGTGTACGCCCATGGAAGATACTCTAAGCAAGGAAATGTAAAATACGGCGTCCCCCAGGGATCTATTTTGGGCCCTCTTCTATTCATACTATTTATTAATGATCTACCGTTGCATATCACTAATTCTGACGTTAATTGTAATCTATTTGCTGACGATACGAGTCTTCATGTTTCTGGCAAAAAAACGACAGACATTAGCCATAGTTTACAAAGCAGTCTCAATGAGGTATCTACTGGTGTAGACAGAACCATATGGTTCTTCACTCAGCAAAAACAAAGAGTATCTTAATCGCCACGCGGCAAAAACATCAACGCCGACTACAGCCATTACAATTACAATTAAACGCTGAACCTGTTGAACAAGTCACTGAGCGTAAATTCTTAGGAATACATGTTGATGATCAACTGTGCTGGGAGACCCATATAAATGCTGTTTGTAAGACCATTGCTAAAAACACTTTCTTATTGTCCCAGCTTAGACATGTAACGGATACAAATACCCGTAAATTGTTTTTTCATGCTCATATAAAGTCCCATGTTGATTATGTCTCCACAGTGTGGGACGGCTGCAGTGATGTCCACATGAAGAGATTAAACTCCATATACAACAGACAAATTTAGATATTTAAACATTCTCGGTCTACGTCAGCAACTTACATTAAACAAATGCGTCTATATGCATAAGATACTGAATAATGACACCCCAGTATCTAACCACTAAATTTATATCTCACCAATAACGTGAACGGACCTCAAGAAACAATACCTTACCCCTACCACTGCCAAGAATTGACCTTTTTAAAACTAGTATGTCATTCTCTGGTCCGTTTGCTTGGAATTCCATCCCTGCACATTTGAAAACTATTACCTCACCAGGAAGTTTTAAAACAAAACTTTTTGATTACCTGATGAGTCAGACTTAGTACGTTTCTCAGGTACTGTAATATTTCCTGTACCTCACGTATTTCATACAGATGGTTTTTATATGTGTGTGCGCGTGTGTGTGTGTGCTCGTGTTTGTTTGTGCGTGTGGGTGTATGTGTGAGCGGCGCGCGTGCGTGCGTGTGTGCATGTGTGTGTGATGAGTATTATTATTTTTTCTGTATATAATGATGCTATTGGGTTTTGTATGTACATATATATTTTATAGTTTCCCTTCTTTTTTATCCTGTAGATGTTAGCAACGGCAAGTTTGTAAAATGACGATTTGTTTTCTGTCAAAACTTTTTACCGTTGAAAAATAAAGTTTCATCATCATCATCATCATCTCTCTCTCTCTCTCTCTCTCTCTCTCTCTCTCTCTCTCTCTCTCTCTCTCTCTCTCTCTCTCTCTCTCTCTCTTTCTTCCCCCACTTAACACTTCTCTCTAGCCCTCTTCTCTTTCTCTCTTTACGCTTTTTCCTTTCTTCCCCTCCCCCCCCCCCCCCCCCCCCCCCCCCCGCCCCCGTCTCTCTCTCTCTCTCTCTCTCTCTCTCTCTCTCCCCTTATTATTTTTATTTTTTTATTATTTATTTTTTTTTTTTAGTTACCCTTGAAGACGGTTTCACAACTACCTACTCTCCACTTATACCTAATTATTCTCTTACTGAATTTGATTTTTTGCTTTGTTTTCATGACTTATTCCTTGTTGTGTACCGTGCTAAATGCTGGGGTTTTTTTTCCCGGGGTCCTCCCGTTTTTCCCCGAGGTAGTCCTCAACTTGAAGGTGATATAAAGTTTGCCTTCGGGTTGGTGTTTAGCAGGCTTTGTGTGTTAGACACTCAGCCTACTTCGTGCCCAAGGGTAATCTCCGTTCGTTCTCTCTCTCTCTCTCTCTCTCTCTCTCTCTCTCTCTCTCTCTCTCTCTCTCTCTCTCTTTCTCTGGCCTCATCTACACGCCTTTTCTTTCGCTCGTTCCTGCACGTGCTTGCACATACTCTTGTCTCTCGTGTTCAGGTTCTTTCCGAGTCTCTCTCACGATTTTTCGTTGACGTCATTTTTACTTTTTCCGCACTTTTGTTCTTCCTTTTCTTTTATTTTATTTTAAGTCACCTCCTTCAGTTGCCACATTCCTTCTGCCAATGAAGATAAGTAGCGGCTAATCTCTCTGTCTGTTTGTTTGTCTATATTGACAAAGGGTATTTACCCGAAATATTAATAAATTGTGTTGTACCCGTCTTTTCTAAGCGTGTTTCTTTCTCCGTGGGGTACTTCTTTGTTAAAATAATGCACTCAGCCTGTACACAGATGAAATTTATTTGAATATTTGTTTTATTTTTACAGGCGCAGACTGTTTAGCACATCATGTTTTATCATGTAAATTGCATCAGAAAGCTGTATGCAGTCTGTTCTTCATATCTGTTTTGTTTGTTAAATATTGTGCTTGAAACTGGGGGAAAGGCTTTGTGTTTGTGGCTTCTGATAACTATCCCGGGGATATCTGCTGCAATCCTGATGTTCGACATAAGTTACAAATTCTGGCCCTGACTGCCAATAAATATATTTGGGCAGCAAAGATGACTCTTATTGTGCTCTTCTGTGTGCATGTATTCCTGTGAGTGGTATATATAACACGACAAAGTGTGCTTTTCTTGCTTGTAGGATATTTTTAAAATTGAATACGGTCGGATGTCAGGTATTGCAACACAAATCATGTTCAGGGATTAGAACATTCTAAGCCAAAGAGCAGTAATTGTTTGGATAGGTCAATTGTGACCACTACTTATTATTTTAACTGTTTGGAAACAGATTTGTGTTTTTTATCCCACCAATTTAGAGGCACTATGTCGCAATACCTGATGTCCGACATATCCAGACTTACAATTTTTAATGGCTATTTTCTCAAAAACCATTTCAGATATTATCTTTTTCTTTTACAAACACATTACCAATACATTGTACATCACCCAAATACATTTTCTGGTACTTTATGTCAAACTTTGATTTTCAACCCAGTTGTCCTCTTTGTGAGAGCACCTTTTGGCACTTAGTCAAATCTATATTCATGTGTGTTTGCATGTTGACAGGAGATGGTGGAGGAGAAAGAGAAGAAAGAGAAGGAGCTGGCCAAAAAGAAGAAGAAGGAGAAACGTGTGGAGAAACTAGCGGCCAGACTGCAGCACATGGCACAAGAGGCAGAACAAAAACCATAGTCTTGGACAGCTTTTGTCTTGGATAGAGCAGTTACACCGTTCAGCCCTCAACACTGCGCCATGTGGTTGAACCAGGCTAGGTCATAAGAATGGTGCCTGAATAGCTTGGCGCCTGAACTTGAACTATCATGGTGGAGTGTTTTGTGAACTACATCACTATGGTCTTCAGAAGACAACTCCTAAAGTCCTGAATTTCCACCATATGGTTCAGCGTGTTAATGGTAGGTCTGATTGTAGCTGGTTTCATCTGTGTGTGTGTGTGTGTGTGTGTGTGTGTGTGTGTGTGTGTGTGTGTGAATGCCACTTACATTGTTCACATAATGATGTGTTTATCAAACTTTATGTACATGTAATAAATGCTGTGTTATATATTACTCAGTCTTGATCATGCATTTTGAATTTGTGATAAAAATACCTGTGAACACACACACACGTGCCCACATTTATGCACACATTCTTGAACACACATACACACACTCTCCTTTAGATTCAGTCTTATTTTACTGCAAATAGTTTGAAATGCTGTGAAGTTAGAAAACTACAGAACTACAAAAAACAAGAAAGGCAATGCCTTGTGGCTCACATGTATGGCCAATCAACATAATAAGTGTCACCTTGACCTTTCTAACAGGTCACTGAAATGAGCCAGTGTCCAGTCATAAGTAAAGGGTAGGCATTTGTACCAGCAAATCCGAGTTTCACAAATTTGTCTACCCTCCATGACCCTTGATCTCTGTGAGAGGTCGACTAAGTTAGTATGCATAGTAAGGTGCTATCATCAGCTACTTTTATGCCAAATCTTTTTCAAAAGTTTGCAAAAACTTTGATAAAAACTACAATTCTATCAAAATCTATCATTTTTCACACACTTTCCAACCTCCTGTGACCCTTGACCTAAATTAGTATGCATAGAACAGCCTTATCATCAGGTATCTCTATACCAAGTTTGGGTTTGAAGTTGAGAATAGTATTTGAGAAAAAAAAAGGTTTGGTCAAAAAATTAGTAAATTAGTGTGCATAGAAAGGTCTTATCATCAGCTACCTTTGTGCCAAACCTGACTGACAAGTTGGCCAAAACTTTGATAAAAACTACAATTCTATCAAATCATTGCCATTGTTCACAAACCTGACTGACAAGTTGGCCAAAACTTTTACAATTCTGTCAAAAACATTGCCATTGTTCACACATTTGCTGACCTCCTGTGACTTTGAACTTTCCGGGGGGTCATAAATTTAGTATGCATAGAAAGGTCTTGCCATCAGGCATCTCTGTACCATTTTGGGTTTGAAGTTGAAAACAGTATTTGAGGAAAAACAATTTGTGTCAAAATATGGCTGTTTGATTACTTTCTGGACTCGCTGTGACTTTGACCTTTGAGAGAGGTCACTGACATTGGTATACTTAGAAAGGTTTTACCGTGAAGTACCCTTGGGCCAAGTTTGAAGTCTGAGGCATGAATAGTCTCCGAGAAAATGCCAACGTTAAAATTTACCACGGACGACAGACGCTGGGCAGACGATGGATGGCCCATTACATAGACACACTTTTGCTATCGCACGTGATACAAAAATTATTTAACAGAAATACAATGTAGTAAAACAACCTTGACACCAGCAAGTCGCAAATAACGAAGCAGCGTTCTGCAGGCTGTGTGAAGTGTGAAGCACGAGCTGCAAGTGCAACTTCAAGTCTAGTCGGCATTCCTTAACTCATTCTACCCCAACACCAAAATCCTTAAATTTTGCCCCTGTCCTCTCAAGACTGCATTTGCAGTGCAGGACACAGATCGACCATGATAGTTCAAGGGTGATGCCAGAATAGCTTGGCGCCCTTAGGCACCAAGCTATTCTGGCATCACCCTTGAACTATCATGGTGGATCCTTATCCTGCTGTGGTGTGTCTGGGGTACAATGAGTTAAACTGCATTAGTCAGCTTATTGGTAATGTCAGCATAATATGTCGACTTATAGGTAATGTCAGCATTTGTCAATGGGTCATGTCGCTTGGCAACATTAGTCGGTCGTCGGGGCAGCAGTCAGGCTGTTGGTAATGTCACTTGTAAACATTGGTCAGTCGTCACAGCATCAGTCAGCCTGTTAGTCATGTCGCTTGGCAACATTAGTCGGTCGTCACGGCAGCAGTCAGGCTGTTGGTAATGTCACTTGTAAACATTGGTCAGTCGTCAATAATGTCAGCATTACCCGGCCATTGGCAATGCCAGCATCGGTCGGTTTCTGGGTATAATGTCGGCACTAATCAGCACATTAACCATCCTGTTATCACACACTGGTTGTCTCCGTGCTTTAGCTGTGCCATTCAGAAAGGTGAATAGAGGGAGAGAACCAGTATGCCCATCTACTTGGTCCACGCCGCGATTCGAACGTCCAAGCCGCAGCAAGCTCGTTGCCAACTACAGTGGTCATATTGGCTGGCACGGGCAAGTCTAGTCGTGAACTGTGGCCAACTTCAGCATGAGCGTGCTCGCTCACATCTTACAAGGATCAGGCGGACATCTGTCCCGGGATCTTGTATGGTCAGTCTTTGCTGTCAAAATGCTGCTGTTTGGCATATCAGGGGTGTGACGTCCGTTGTGTTATTTCTTCCCCTCTTTTTTCTTGGGTGACTTCCCGCAGACCGTGGCTGTTGTTGGCTGTTCCGTCTCATTGCGTCTCGCGCAAAGTTAAAGAAAAATAGGTCGTCAACATGGCGCAGATGACATTATACATATGTTTGATTACTGTCACTAACTCCAGTTTGAGAGAATCTGGACGGGAGAGAGGACAATAAACTGTTTTTCTTCATTGATGACGTGTATAAAACTGGTACGTGACTCTGGGCCTAACTCCTTAACCGGTTTAGCCCCAAAGTACTACAAAAGGAGACGGCTCGACCTGGGTAGTGCCAAATTAGTTTGGCGCCTGATGGCACTACCCTTGAATTTATGTATAGTCAGTCGTTAGGTGACACATCCAACATTAGGAATGCATATATTGGGGTTACATACTGCGGTTAATGACAGACAGCACACCTACTGGGGTTAATGACAGACAGCACACCTACTGGGGTTAATGACAGCACACCTACTGGGGTTAATCAACGCACACCTACTGGGGTTAATGAAAGCACACCTACTGGGGTTAATGACAGACAGTACACCTACTAGGGTTAATGACAAACAGTACACCTACTGGGGTTAATGACAGTACCTACTGGGGTTAATGACAACACTTACTGGGGTTAATGACAGCACACCTACTGTGGTTAATGACAGACAACACACCTACTGGGGTTAATGACAGACAGCACACCTACTGGGGTTAATGACAGAACACCTACTGGGGTTAATGACAGACAGTACACCTACTGGGGTTAATGACTGACAGTACACCTACTGGGGTTAATGACAGACAGTACACCTACTGGGGTTAATGACAGACAGTACACCTACTGGGGTTAATGACAGCACACACACTGGGGTTAATGACAGCACACCTACTGGGGTTAATGACAGCACACCTACTGGGGTTAATGACAGCACTTACTGGGGTTAATGACAGTACACCTACTGGGGTTAATGACATACAGCACACCTACTGGGGTTAATGATAGTACACCTACTGGGGTTAATGACAGCACTTACTGGGGTTAATGACAGTACACCTACTGGGGTTAATGACAGCACTTACTGGCGTTAATGACAGTACACTTACTGGGGTTAATGATAGCACACCTACTTGGGTTAATGACAGCACTTACTGGGGTTAATGACAGCACACCTACTGGGGTTAATGACAGACAGCACACCTACTGGGGTTAATGACAGCACACCTACTGGGGTTAATGACAGCACTTACTGGGGTTAATGACAGCACACCTACTGGGGTTAATGACAGACAGCACACCTACTGGGGTTAATGACAGCACACCTACTGGGTTAATGACAGACAGCACACCTACTGGGGTTAATGAAAGCACACCTACTGGGGTTAATGACAAACAGTACACCTACTGGGGTTAATGACAGACAGCACACCTACTGGGTTAATGACAGACAGTACACCTACTGGGGTTAATGACAGACAGCACATCTAATGGGGTTAATGACAGCACACCTACTGGCGTTAATAACAGCACACCTACTGGGGTTAATGACAGACAGAACACCTACTGGGGTTAATGACAGCACACCTACTGGAGTTAATGACAGTACACCTACTGGGGTTAATGACAGACAGAACACCTACTGGGGTTAATGACAGACAGCACATCTACTGGGGTTAATGACAGCACACCTACTGGGGTTAATGACAGACAGTACACCTACTGGGGTTAATGACAGCACACCTACTGGCGTTAATGACAGACAGTACACCTACTAGGGTTAATGACAGCACTTACTGGGGTTCATGACAGCGCACCTACTGGGGTTAATGACAGACAGCACACCTACTGGGGTTAATGATAGACAGTACACCCACTGGGGTTAATGACAGACAGCACACATACTGGGGTTAATGACAGCACACCTACTGGGGTTAATGACAGACAGTACACCTACTGGGGTTAATGATAGACAGCACACCTACTGGGGTTAATGACAGCACACCTACTGGGGTTAATGACAGCACACCTACTGGGGTTAATGACAGACAGTACACCTACTGGGGTTAATGACAGTATACCTACTGGGGTTAATGACAGACAGTACACCTACTGGGGTAAATGACAGTATACCTACTGGGGTTAATGACAGTATACCTACTGGGGTTAATGACAGACAGTACACCTACTGGGGTTAATGACAGCACACATACTGGGGTTAATGACAGTACACCTACTGGGGTTAATGACAGCACACATACTGGTGTTAATGACAGCACTTACTGGGGTTCATGACAACACACCTACTGGGTTTAATGACAGACAGCAAACCTACTGGGGTTAATGACAGACAGTACACCTACTGGGGTTAATGACAAACAGTACACCTACTGGGGTTAATGACAGACAGCACACCTACTGGGTTAATGACAGACAGTACACCTACTGGGGTTAATAAAAGCACACCTACTGGGGTTAATGACAGACAGCACACCTACTGGGATTAATGAAAGCACACCTACTGCGGTTAGTGACAGACAGCACACCTACTGGGGTTAATGACAGACAGTACACCTACTGGGGTTAATGACAGTATACCTACTGGGGTTAATGACAGCACACATACTGGGGTTAATGACAGTACACCTACTGGGGTTAATGACAGCACACGTACTGGGGTTAATGACAGTACACCTCCTGGGGTTAATGACAGCACACCTACTGGTGTTAATGACAGCACTTACTGGGGTTCATGACAGCACACCTACTGGGGTTAATGACAGACAGCACACCTACTGGGGTTAATGACAGACAGTACACCTACTGGGGTTAATGACAAACAGTACACCTACTGGGGTTAATGACAGACAGAACACCCACTGGGTTAATGACAGACAGTACACCTACTGGGGTTAATGAAAGCACACCTACTGGGGTTAATGACAGACAGCACACCTACTGGGATTAATGAAAGCACACCTAATGGGGTTAATGACAGACAGCACACCTACTGGGGTTAATGACAGACAGTACACCTACTGGGGTTAATGACAGACAGCCCACCTACTGGGGTTAATGACAAACAGTACACCTACTGGGGTTAATGACAGACAGCACACCTACTGGGTTAATGACGGACAGTACATCTACTGGGGTTAATGAAAGCACACCTACTGGGGTTAATGACAGACAGTACAGCTACTGGGGTTAATGACAGACAGCACACCTACTGGGGTTAATGACAGACAGCACACCTACTGGGTTTAATGACAAACAACACACCTACTGGGGTTAATGAAAGCACACCTACTGGGGTTAATGACAACACTTACTGGGGTTAATGACAGCACACCTACTGGGGTTAATGACAGACAGCACACCTACTGGGGTTAATGACAGACAGCACACCTACTGGGGTTAATGATAGACAGTACACCTACTGGGGTTAATGACAGACAGCACACCTACTGGGGTTAATGACAGCACACCTACTGGGGTTAATGACAGACAGTACACCTACTGGGGTTAATGACAGACAGCACACCTACTGGGGTTAATGACAGACAGAACACCAACTGCGGTTAATGACAGCACACCTACTGGGGTTAATGGCAGCACACCTACTGGGGTTAATGACAGCACACCTACTGGGGTTAATGACAGACAGGACACCTACTGGGGTTAATGACAGCACACCTACTGGGGTTAATGACAGCACACCTACTGGGGTTAATGACAGACATTACACCTACTGGGGTTAATGACAGACAGAACACCTACTGGGGTTAATGACAGACAGGACACCTACTGGGGTTAATGACAGCACACCTACTGGGGTTAATGACAGACAGCACACCTACTGGGGTTAATGACAGACAGTACACCTACTGGGGTTAATGACAGACAGAACACCTACTGGGGTTAATGACAGACAGAACACCTACTGGGGTTAATGACAGACAGCACACCTACTAGGGTTAATGACAGCACACCTACTGGGGTTAATGACAGCACACCTACTGGGGCTAATGATAGACAGTACACCTACTGGGGTTAATGACAGCACACCTACTGGGGTTAATGACAGACAGTACACCTACTGGGGTTAATGACAGACAGTACACCTACTGGGGTTAATGACAGTACACCTACTGGGGTTAATGACAGCACACCTACTGGGGTTAATGACAGCGCACCTACTGGGGTTAATGACAGCACTTACTGGGGTTAATGAGAGCAAACCAACTGGAGTTAATGACAGACGGCACACCTACTGGGGTTAATGACAGCACTTACTGGGGTTAATGACAGTACACCTACTGGGGTTAATGACAACACTTACTGGGGTTAATGACAGTACACCTACTGGGGTTAATGACAACACTTACTGGGGTTAATGACAGTACACCTACTGGGGTTAATGACAGACAGCACACCTACTGGGGTTAATGACAGACAGTACACCTACTGGGGTTAATGACAGACAGCACACCTACTGGGGTTAATGACAGACAGCACACCTACTGGGTTAATGACAGACAGCACACCTACTGGGGTTAATGACAGACAGCACACCTACTGGGTTAATGACAGACAGCACACCTACTGGGGTTAATGAAAGCACACCTACTGGGGTTAATAACAAACAGTACACCTACTGGGGTTAATGACAGACAGCACACCTACTGGGTTAATGACAGACAGTACACCTACTGGGGTTAATGACAGACAGCACACCTAATGGGGTTAATGACAGCACACCTACTGGCGTTAATGACAGCACACCTACTGGGGTTAATGACAGACAGAACACCTACTGGGGTTAATGACAGCACACCTACTGCGGTTAATGACAGTACACCTACTGGGGTTAATGACAGACAGAACACCTACTGGGGTTAATGACATACAGCACACCTACTGGGGTTAATGACAGACAGCACACCTACTGGGGTTAATGACAGACAGTACACCTACTGGGGTTAATGACAGCACACCTACTGGCGTTAATGACAGACAGTACACCTACTAGGGTTAATGACAGCACTTACTGGGGTTCATGACAGCGCACCCACTGGGGTTAATGACAGACAGCACACCTACTGGGGTTAATGACAGTACACCTACTGGGGTTAATGACAAACAGTACACCTACTGGGGTTAATGACAGACAGCACACCTACTGGGTTAATGACAGACAGTACACCTGGGGTTAATGAAAGCACACCTACTGGGGTTAATGACAGACAGCACACCTACTGGGGTTAATGAAAGCACACCTACTGGGCTTAATGACAGACAGCACACCTACTGGGGTTAATGACAGTACACCTACTGGGGTTAATGACAGACAGTACACCTACTGGGGTTAATGACAGACAGCACACCTACTGGGGTTAATGACAGACAGCACACCTACTGGGGTTAATGACAGACAGTACACCTACTGGGGTTAATGACAGACAGCACACCTACTGGGGTTAATGACAGACAGTACACCTACTGGGGTTAATGACAGACAGCACACCTACTGGGGTTAATGACAGACAGTACACCTACTGGGGTTAATGACAGACAGCACACCTACTGGGGTTAATGACAGACAGCACACCTACTGGGGTTAATGACAGACAGTACACCTACTGGGGTTAATGACAGACAGCACACCTACTGGGGTTAATGACAGACAGTACACCTACTGGGCTTAATGAAAGCACACCTACTGGCGTTAATGGCAGACAGTACAACTACTGGGGTTAATGACAGAGAGCACACCTACTGGGGTTAATGACAGACAGCACACCTACTGGGGTTCATGACAGCACACCTACTGGGGTTAATGACAGCACACCTACTGGGGTTAATGACAGACAGTACACCTACTGGGGTTAATGACAAACAGTACACCTACTGGGGTTAATGACAGACAGCACACCTACTGGGTTAATGACAGACAGTACACCTACTGGGGTTAATGAAAGCACACCTACTGGGGTTAATGAGAGACAGCACACCTACTGGGGTTAATGACAGACAGCACACCTACTGGGGTTAATGACAGACAGTACACCTACTGGGGTTAATGACAAACAGTACACCTACTGGGGTTAATGACAGACAGCACACCTACTGGGTTAATGACAGACAGTACACCTACTGGGGTTAATGAAAGCACACCTACTGGGGTTAATGACAGACAGCACACCTACTGGGATTAATGACAGCACACCTACTGGGGTTAATGACAGCACTTACTGGGGTTAATGACAGCACACCTACTGGAGTTAATGACAGACAGCACACCTACTGGGGTTAATGACAGCACTTACTGGGGTTATTGACAGTACACCTACTGGGATTAATGACAACACTTACTGGGGTTAATGACAGCACACCTACTGGGGTTAATGACAGACAGCACACCTACTGGGGTTAATGACAGATAGCACACCTACTGGGGTTAATGATAGACAGTACACCCACTGGGGTTAATGACAGACAGCACACATACTGGGGTTAATGACAGCACACCTACTGGGGTTAATGACAGACAGTACACCTACTGGGGTTAATGACAGACAGCACACCTACTGGGGTTAATGACAGCACACCTACTGGGGTTAATGACAGCACACCTACTGGGGTTAATGACAGACAGTACACCTACTGGGGTTAATGACAGTATACCTACTGGGGTTAATGACAGACAGTACACCTACTGGGGTAAATGACAGTATACCTACTGGGGTTAATGACAGTATACCTACTGGGGTTAATGACAGACAGTACACCTACTGGGGTTAATGACAGCACACATACTGGGGTTAATGACAGTACACCTACTGGGGTTAATGACAGCACACATACTGTTGTTAATGACAGCACTTACTGGGGTTCATGACAGCACACCTACTGGGTTTAATGACAGACAGCAAACCTACTGGGGTTAATGACAGACAGTACACCTACTGGGGTTAATGACAAACAGTACACCTACTGGGGTTAATGACAGACAGCACACCTACTGGGTTAATGACAGACAGTACACCTACTGGGGTTAATGAAAGCACACCTACTGGGGTTAATGACAGACAGCACACCTACTGGGATTAATGAAAGCACACCTACTGCGGTTAGTGACAGACAGCACACCTACTGGGGTTAATGACAGACAGTACACCTACTGGGGTTAATGACAGTATACCTACTGGGGTTAATGACAGCACACATACTGGGGTTAATGACAGTACACCTACTGGGGTTAATGACAGCACACGTACTGGGGTTAATGACAGTACACCTACTGGGGTTAATGACAGCACACCTACTGGTGTTAATGACAGCACTTACTGGGGTTCATGACAGCACACCTACTGGGGTTAATGACAGACAGCACACCTACTGGGGTTAATGACAGACAGTACACCTACTGGGGTTAATGACAAACAGTACACCTACTGGGGTTAATGACAGACAGAACACCCACTGGGTTAATGACAGACAGTACACCTACTGGGGTTATAGAGAAAGCACACCTACTGGGGTTAATGACAGACAGCACACCTACTGGGATTAATGAAAGCACACCTAATGGGGTTAATGACAGACAGCACACCTACTGGGGTTAATGACAGACAGTACACCTACTGGGGTTAATGACAGACAGCCCACCTACTGGGGTTAATGACAAACAGTACACCTACTGGGGTTAATGACAGACAGCACACCTACTGGGTTAATGACGGACAGTACACCTACTGGGGTTAATGAAAGCACACCTACTGGGGTTAATGACAGACAGTACAGCTACTGGGGTTAATGACAAACAGCACACCTACTGGGGTTAATGACAGACAGCACACCTACTGGGTTTAATGACAAACAACACACCTACTGGGGTTAATGAAAGCACACCTACTGGGGTTAATGACAACACTTACTGGGGTTAATGACAGCACACCTACTGGGGTTAATGACAGACAGCACACCTACTGGGGTTAATGACAGACAGCACACCTACTGGGGTTAATGATAGACAGTACACCTACTGGGGTTAATGACAGACAGCACACCTACTGGGGTTAATGACAGCACACCTACTGGGGTTAATGACAGACAGTACACCTACTGGGGTTAATGACAGACAGCACACCTACTGGGGTTAATGACAGACAGAACACCAACTGCGGTTAATGACAGCACACCTACTGGGGTTAATGGCAGCACACCTACTGGGGTTAATGACAGCACACCTACTGGGGTTAATGACAGACAGGACACCTACTGGGGTTAATGACAGCACACCTACTGGGGTTAATGACAGACAGCACACCTACTGGGGTTAATGACAGACATTACACCTACTGGGGTTAATGACAGACAGAACACCTACTGGGGTTAATGACAGACAGGACACCTACTGGGGTTAATGACAGCACACCTACTGGGGTTAATGACAGACAGCACACCTACTGGGGTTAATGACAGACAGTACACCTACTGGGGTTAATGACAGACAGAACACCTACTGGGGTAAATGACAGACAGAACACCTACTGGGGTTAATGACAGACAGCACACCTACTAGGGTTAATGACAGCACACCTACTGGGGTTAATGACAGCACACCTACTGGGGTTAATGATAGACAGTACACCTACTGGGGTTAATGACAGCACACCTACTGGGGTTAATGACAGACAGTACACCTACTGGGGTTAATGACAGACAGTACACCTACTGGGGTTAATGACAGTACACCTACTGGGGTTAATGACAGCACACCTACTGGGGTTAATGACAGCGCACCTACTGGGGTTAATGACAGCACTTACTGGGGTTAATTAGAGCACACCAACTGGAGTTAATGACAGACGGCACACCTGCTGGGGTTAATGACAGCACTTACTGGGGTTAATGACAGTACACCTACTGGGGTTAATGACAACACTTACTGGGGTTAATGACAGTACACCTACTGGGGTTAATGACAACACTTACTGGGGTTAATGACAGTACACCTACTGGGGTTAATGACAGACAGCACACCTACTGGGGTTAATGACAGACAGCACACCTACTGGGGTTAATGATAGATAGTACACCTACTGGGGTTAATGACAGACAGCACACCTACTGGGGTTAATGACAGCACACCTTCTGGGGTTAATGACAGACAGTACACCTACTGGGGTTAATGACAGACAGCACACCTACTGGGGTCAATGACACACAGAACACCAACTGGGGTTAATGACAGCACACCTACTGTGGTTAATGGCAGCACACCTACTGGGGTTAATGACAGCACACCTACTGGGGTTAATGACAGACAGTACACCTACTGGGGTTAATGACAGCACACCTACTGGGGTTAATGACAGACAGTACACCTACTGGGGTTAATGACAGACAGCACACCTACTGGGGTTAATGACAGACAGCACACCTACTGGGGTTAATGACAGACAGCACACCTACTGGGTTAATGACAGACAGAACACCTACTGGGGTTAATGACAGACAGCACACCTACTGGGTTAATGACAGACAGCACACCTACTGGGGTTAATGAAAGCACACCTACTGGGGTTAATGACAAACAGTACACCTACTGGGGTTAATGACAGACAGCACACCTACTGGGTTAATGACAGACAGTACACCTACTGGGGTTAATGACAGACAGCACACCTAATGGGGTTAATGACAGCACACCTACTGGCGTTAATGACAGCACACCTACTGGGGTTAATGACAGACAGAACACCTACTGGGGTTAATGACAGCACACCTACTGGGGTTAATGACAGTACACCTACTGGGGTTAATGACAGACAGAACACCTATTGGGGTTAATGACAGACAGCACACCTACTGGGGTTAATGACAGACAGCACACCTACTGGGGTTAATGACAGACAGTACACCTACTGGGGTTAATGACAGACAGCACACCTACTGGGGTTAATGACAGACAGCACACCTACTGGGTTAATGACAGACAGCACACCTACTGGGGTTAATGACAGACAGCACACCTACTGGGTTAATGACAGACAGCACACCTACTGGGGTTAATGAAAGCACACCTACTGGGGTTAATAACAAACAGTACACCTACTGGGGTTAATGACAGACAGCACACCTACTGGGTTAATGACAGACAGTACACCTACTGGGGTTAATGACAGACAGCACACCTAATGGGGTTAATGACAGCACACCTACTGGCGTTAATGACAGCACACCTACTGGGGTTAATGACAGACAGAACACCTACTGGGGTTAATGACAGCACACCTACTGCGGTTAATGACAGTACACCTACTGGGGTTAATGACAGACAGAACACCTACTGGGGTTAATGACAGACAGCACACCTACTGGGGTTAATGACAGACAGCACACCTACTGGGGTTAATGACAGACAGTACACCTACTGGGGTTAATGACAGCACACCTACTGGCGTTAATGACAGACAGTACACCTACTAGGGTTAATGACAGCACTTACTGGGGTTCATGACAGCGCACCCACTGGGGTTAATGACAGACAGCACACCTACTGGGGTTAATGACAGACAGTACACCTACTGGGGTTAATGACAAACAGTACACCTACTGGGGTTAATGACAGACAGCACACCTACTGGGTTAATGACAGACAGTACACCTGGGGTTAATGAAAGCACACCTACTGGGGTTAATGACAGACAGCACACCTACTGGGGTTAATGAAAGCACACCTACTGGGCTTAATGACAGACAGCACACCTACTGGGGTTAATGACAGTACACCTACTGGGGTTAATGACAGACAGCACACCTACTGGGGTTAATGACAGACAGCACACCTACTGGGGTTAATGACAGACAGCACACCTACTGGGGTTAGTGACAGACAGTACACCTACTGGGGTTAATGACAGACAGCACACCTACTGGGGTTAATGACAGACAGCACACCTACTGGGGTTAATGACAGACAGTACACCTACTGGGCTTAATGACAGCACACCTACTGGCGTTAATGACAGACAATACACCTACTGGGGTTAATGACAGAGAGCACACCTACTGGGGTTAATGACAGACAGCACACCTACTAGGGTTAATGACAGCACACCTACTGGGGTTAATGACAGCACACCTACTTGGGTTAATGACAGTACACCTACTGGGGTTAATGACAGCACACCTACTGGGGTTAATGACAGTACACCTACTGAGGTTAATGACAGCACACCTACTGGTGTTAATGACAGCACTTACTGGGGTTCATAACAGCACACCTACTGGGGTTAATGACAGACAGCACACCTACTGGGGTTAATGACAGACAGTACACCTACTGGGGTTAATGACAAACAGTACACCTACTGGGTTAATGACAGACAGTACACCTACTGGGGTTAATGAAAGCACACCTACTGGGGTTAATGAGAGACAGCACACCTACTGGGGTTAATGACAGACAGCACACCTACTGGGGTTAATGACAGACAGTACACCTACTGGGGTTAATGACAAACAGTACACCTACTGGGGTTAATGACAGACAGCACACCTACTGGGTTAATGACAGACAGTACACCTACTGGGGTTAATGAAAGCACACCTACTGGGGTTAATGACAGACAGCACACCTACTGGGATTAATGACAGCACACCTACTGGGGTTAATGACAGCACTTACTGGGGTTAATGACAGCACACCTACTGGAGTTAATGACAGACAGCACACCTACTGGGGTTAATGACAGCACTTACTGGGGTTAATGACAGTACACCTACTGGGATTAATGACAACACTTACTGGGGTTAATGACAGCACACCTACTGGGGTTAATGACAGACAGCACACCTACTGGGGTTAATGACAGACAGCACACATACTGGGGTTAATGATAGACAGTACACCCACTGGGGTTAATGACAGACAGCACACATACTGGGGTTAATGACAGCACACCTACTGGGGTTAATGACAGACAGTACACCTACTGGGGTTAATGATAGACAGCACACCTACTGGGGTTAATGACAGCACACCTACTGGGGTTAATGACAGCACACCTACTGGGGTTAATGACAGACAGTACACCTACTGGGGTTAATGACAGTATACCTACTGGGGTTAATGACAGACAGTACACCTACTGGGGTAAATGACAGTATACCTACTGGGGTTAATGACAGTATACCTACTGGGGTTAATGACAGACAGTACACCTACTGGGGTTAATGACAGCACACATACTGGGGTTAATGACAGTACACCTACTGGGGTTAATGACAGCACACATACTGGTGTTAATGACAGCACTTACTGGGGTTCATGACAGCACACCTACTGGGTTTAATGACAGACAGCAAACCTACTGGGGTTAATGACAGACAGTACACCTACTGGGGTTAATGACAAACAGTACACCTACTGGGGTTAATGACAGACAGCACACCTACTGGGTTAATGACAGACAGTACACCTACTGGGGTTAATAAAAGCACACCTACTGGGGTTAATGACAGACAGCACACCTACTGGGATTAATGAAAGCACACCTACTGCGGTTAGTGACAGACAGCACACCTACTGGGGTTAATGACAGACAGTACACCTACTGGGGTTAATGACAGTATACCTACTGGGGTTAATGACAGCACACATACTGGGGTTAATGACAGTACACCTACTGGGGTTAATGACAGCACACGTACTGGGGTTAATGACAGTACACCTACTGGGGTTAATGACAGCACACCTACTGGTGTTAATGACAGCACTTACTGGGGTTCATGACAGCACACCTACTGGGGTTAATGACAGACAGCACACCTACTGGGGTTAATGACAGACAGTACACCTACTGGGGTTAATGACAAACAGTACACCTACTGGGGTTAATGACAGACAGAACACCCACTGGGTTAATGACAGACAGTACACCTACTGGGGTTAATGAAAGCACACCTACTGGGGTTAATGACAGACAGCACACCTACTGGGATTAATGAAAGCACACCTAATGGGGTTAATGACAGACAGCACACCTACTGGGGTTAATGACAGACAGTACACCTACTGGGGTTAATGACAGACAGCCCACCTACTGGGGTTAATGACAAACAGTACACCTACTGGGGTTAATGACAGACAGCACACCTACTGGGTTAATGACGGACAGTACACCTACTGGGGTTAATGAAAGCACACCTACTGGGGTTAATGACAGACAGTACAGCTACTGGGGTTAATGACAAACAGCACACCTACTGGGGTTAATGACAGACAGCACACCTACTGGGTTTAATGACAAACAACACACCTACTGGGGTTAATGAAAGCACACCTACTGGGGTTAATGACAACACTTACTGGGGTTAATGACAGCACACCTACTGGGGTTAATGACAGACAGCACACCTACTGGGGTTAATGACAGACAGCACACCTACTGGGGTTAATGATAGACAGTACACCTACTGGGGTTAATGACAGACAGCACACCTACTGGGGTTAATGACAGCACACCTACTGGGGTTAATGACAGACAGTACACCTACTGGGGTTAATGACAGACAGCACACCTACTGGGGTTAATGACAGACAGAACACCAACTGCGGTTAATGACAGCACACCTACTGGGGTTAATGGCAGCACACCTACTGGGGTTAATGACAGCACACCTACTGGGGTTAATGACAGACAGGACACCTACTGGGGTTAATGACAGCACACCTACTGGGGTTAATGACAGCACACCTACTGGGGTTAATGACAGACATTACACCTACTGGGGTTAATGACAGACAGAACACCTACTGGGGTTAATGACAGACAGGACACCTACTGGGGTTAATGACAGCACACCTACTGGGGTTAATGACAGACAGCACACCTACTGGGGTTAATGACAGACAGTACACCTACTGGGGTTAATGACAGACAGAACACCTACTGGGGTTAATGACAGACAGAACACCTACTGGGGTTAATGACAGACAGCACACCTACTAGGGTTAATGACAGCACACCTACTGGGGTTAATGACAGCACACCTACTGGGGTTAATGATAGACAGTACACCTACTGGGGTTAATGACAGCACACCTACTGGGGTTAATGACAGACAGTACACCTACTGGGGTTAATGACAGACAGTACACCTACTGGGGTTAATGACAGTACACCTACTGGGGTTAATGACAGCACACCTACTGGGGTTAATGACAGCGCACCTACTGGGGTTAATGACAGCACTTACTGGGGTTAATGAGAGCAAACCAACTGGAGTTAATGACAGACGGCACACCTACTGGGGTTAATGACAGCACTTACTGGGGTTAATGACAGTACACCTACTGGGGTTAATGACAACACTTACTGGGGTTAATGACAGTACACCTACTGGGGTTAATGACAACACTTACTGGGGTTAATGACAGTACACCTACTGGGGTTAATGACAGACAGCACACCTACTGGGGTTAATGACAGACAGTACACCTACTGGGGTTAATGACAGACAGCACACCTACTGGGGTTAATGACAGACAGCACACCTACTGGGTTAATGACAGACAGCACACCTACTGGGGTTAATGACAGACAGCACACCTACTGGGTTAATGACAGACAGCACACCTACTGGGGTTAATGAAAGCACACCTACTGGGGTTAATAACAAACAGTACACCTACTGGGGTTAATGACAGACAGCACACCTACTGGGTTAATGACAGACAGTACACCTACTGGGGTTAATGACAGACAGCACACCTAATGGGGTTAATGACAGCACACCTACTGGCGTTAATGACAGCACACCTACTGGGGTTAATGACAGACAGAACACCTACTGGGGTTAATGACAGCACACCTACTGCGGTTAATGACAGTACACCTACTGGGGTTAATGACAGACAGAACACCTACTGGGGTTAATGACAGACAGCACACCTACTGGGGTTAATGACAGACAGCACACCTACTGGGGTTAATGACAGACAGTACACCTACTGGGGTTAATGACAGCACACCTACTGGCGTTAATGACAGACAGTACACCTACTAGGGTTAATGACAGCACTTACTGGGGTTCATGACAGCGCACCCACTGGGGTTAATGACAGACAGCACACCTACTGGGGTTAATGACAGTACACCTACTGGGGTTAATGACAAACAGTACACCTACTGGGGTTAATGACAGACAGCACACCTACTGGGTTAATGACAGACAGTACACCTGGGGTTAATGAAAGCACACCTACTGGGGTTAATGACAGACAGCACACCTACTGGGGTTAATGAAAGCACACCTACTGGGCTTAATGACAGACAGCACACCTACTGGGGTTAATGACAGTACACCTACTGGGGTTAATGACAGACAGTACACCTACTGGGGTTAATGACAGACAGCACACCTACTGGGGTTAATGACAGACAGCACACCTACTGGGGTTAATGACAGACAGTACACCTACTGGGGTTAATGACAGACAGCACACCTACTGGGGTTAATGACAGACAGTACACCTACTGGGGTTAATGACAGACAGCACACCTACTGGGGTTAATGACAGACAGTACACCTACTGGGGTTAATGACAGACAGCACACCTACTGGGGTTAATGACAGACAGCACACCTACTGGGGTTAATGACAGACAGTACACCTACTGGGGTTAATGACAGACAGACAGCACACCTACTGGGGTTAATGACAGACAGTACACCTACTGGGCTTAATGACAGCACACCTACTGGCGTTAATGGCAGACAGTACAACTACTGGGGTTAATGACAGAGAGCACACCTACTGGGGTTAATGACAGACAGCACACCTACTGGGGTTCATGACAGCACACCTACTGGGGTTAATGACAGCACACCTACTGGGGTTAATGACAGACAGTACACCTACTGGGGTTAATGACAAACAGTACACCTACTGGGGTTAATGACAGACAGCACACCTACTGGGTTAATGACAGACAGTACACCTACTGGGGTTAATGAAAGCACACCTACTGGGGTTAATGAGAGACAGCACACCTACTGGGGTTAATGACAGACAGCACACCTACTGGGGTTAATGACAGACAGTACACCTACTGGGGTTAATGACAAACAGTACACCTACTGGGGTTAATGACAGACAGCACACCTACTGGGTTAATGACAGACAGTACACCTACTGGGGTTAATGAAAGCACACCTACTGGGGTTAATGACAGACAGCACACCTACTGGGATTAATGACAGCACACCTACTGGGGTTAATGACAGCACTTACTGGGGTTAATGACAGCACACCTACTGGAGTTAATGACAGACAGCACACCTACTGGGGTTAATGACTGCACTTACTGGGGTTATTGACAGTACACCTACTGGGATTAATGACAACACTTACTGGGGTTAATGACAGCACACCTACTGGGGTTAATGACAGACAGCACACCTACTGGGGTTAATGACAGATAGCACACCTACTGGGGTTAATGATAGACAGTACACCCACTGGGGTTAATGACAGACAGCACACATACTGGGGTTAATGAAAGCACACCTACTGGGGTTAATGACAGACAGTACACCTACTGGGGTTAATGATAGACAGCACACCTACTGGGGTTAATGACAGCACACCTACTGGGGTTAATGACAGCACACCTACTGGGGTTAATGACAGACAGTACACCTACTGGGGTTAATGACAGTATACCTACTGGGGTTAATGACAGACAGTACACCTACTGGGGTAAATGACAGTATACCTACTGGGGTTAATGACAGTATACCTACTGGGGTTAATGACAGACAGTACACCTACTGGGGTTAATGACAGCACACATACTGGGGTTAATGACAGTACACCTACTGGGGTTAATGACAGCACACATACTGGTGTTAATGACAGCACTTACTGGGGTTCATGACAGCACACCTACTGGGTTTAATGACAGACAGCAAACCTACTGGGGTTAATGACAGACAGTACACCTACTGGGGTTAATGACAAACAGTACACCTACTGGGGTTAATGACAGACAGCACACCTACTGGGTTAATGACAGACAGTACACCTACTGGGGTTAATGAAAGCACACCTACTGGGGTTAATGACAGACAGCACACCTACTGGGATTAATGAAAGCACACCTACTGCGGTTAGTGACAGACAGCACACCTACTGGGGTTAATGACAGACAGTACACCTACTGGGGTTAATGACAGTATACCTACTGGGGTTAATGACAGCACACATACTGGGGTTAATGACAGTACACCTACTGGGGTTAATGACAGCACACGTACTGGGGTTAATGACAGTACACCTACTGGGGTTAATGACAGCACACCTACTGGTGTTAATGACAGCACTTACTGGGGTTCATGACAGCACACCTACTGGGGTTAATGACAGACAGCACACCTACTGGGGTTAATGACAGACAGTACACCTACTGGGGTTAATGACAAACAGTACACCTACTGGGGTTAATGACAGACAGAACACCCACTGGGTTAATGACAGACAGTACACCTACTGGGGTTAATGAAAGCACACCTACTGGGGTTAATGACAGACAGCACACCTACTGGGATTAATGAAAGCACACCTAATGGGGTTAATGACAGACAGCACACCTACTGGGGTTAATGACAGACAGTACACCTACTGGGGTTAATGACAGACAGCCCACCTACTGGGGTTAATGACAAACAGTACACCTACTGGGGTTAATGACAGACAGCACACCTACTGGGTTAATGACGGACAGTACACCTACTGGGGTTAATGAAAGCACACCTACTGGGGTTAATGACAGACAGTACAGCTACTGGGGTTAATGACAAACAGCACACCTACTGGGGTTAATGACAGACAGCACACCTACTGGGTTTAATGACAAACAACACACCTACTGGGGTTAATGAAAGCACACCTACTGGGGTTAATGACAACACTTACTGGGGTTAATGACAGCACACCTACTGGGGTTAATGACAGACAGCACACCTACTGGGGTTAATGACAGACAGCACACCTACTGGGGTTAATGATAGACAGTACACCTACTGGGGTTAATGACAGACAGCACACCTACTGGGGTTAATGACAGCACACCTACTGGGGTTAATGACAGACAGTACACCTACTGGGGTTAATGACAGACAGCACACCTACTGGGGTTAATGACAGACAGAACACCAACTGCGGTTAATGACAGCACACCTACTGGGGTTAATGGCAGCACACCTACTGGGGTTAATGACAGCACACCTACTGGGGTTAATGACAGACAGGACACCTACTGGGGTTAATGACAGCACACCTACTGGGGTTAATGACAGACAGCACACCTACTGGGGTTAATGACAGACATTACACCTACTGGGGTTAATGACAGACAGAACACCTACTGGGGTTAATGACAGACAGGACACCTACTGGGGTTAATGACAGCACACCTACTGGGGTTAATGACAGACAGCACACCTACTGGGGTTAATGACAGACAGTACACCTACTGGGGTTAATGACAGACAGAACACCTACTGGGGTAAATGACAGACAGAACACCTACTGGGGTTAATGACAGACAGCACACCTACTAGGGTTAATGACAGCACACCTACTGGGGTTAATGACAGCACACCTACTGGGGTTAATGATAGACAGTACACCTACTGGGGTTAATGACAGCACACCTACTGGGGTTAATGACAGACAGTACACCTACTGGGGTTAATGACAGACAGTACACCTACTGGGGTTAATGACAGTACACCTACTGGGGTTAATGACAGCACACCTACTGGGGTTAATGACAGCGCACCTACTGGGGTTAATGACAGCACTTACTGGGGTTAATGAGAGCACACCAACTGGAGTTAATGACAGACGGCACACCTGCTGGGGTTAATGACAGCACTTACTGGGGTTAATGACAGTACACCTACTGGGGTTCATGACAACACTTACTGGGGTTAATGACAGTACACCTACTGGGGTTAATGACAACACTTACTGGGGTTAATGACAGTACACCTACTGGGGTTAATGACAGACAGCACACCTACTGGGGTTAATGACAGACAGCACACCTACTGGGGTTAATGATAGACAGTACACCTACTGGGGTTAATGACAGACAGCACACCTATTGGGGTTAATGACAGCACACCTTCTGGGGTTAATGACAGACAGTACACCTACTGGGGTTAATGACAGACAGCACACCTACTGGGGTCAATGACACACAGAACACCAACTGGGGTTAATGACAGCACACCTACTGTGGTTAATGGCAGCACACCTACTGGGGTTAATGACAGCACACCTACTGGGGTTAATGACAGACAGTACACCTACTGGGGTTAATGACAGCACACCTACTGGGGTTAATGACAGACAGTACACCTACTGGGGTTAATGACAGACAGCACACCTACTGGGGTTAATGACAGACAGAACACCTACTGGGGTTAATGACAGACAGAACACCTACTGGGGTTAATGACAGACAGCACACCTACCGGGGTTAATGACAGCACACCTACTGGGGTTAATGACAGCACACCTACTGGGGTTAATGATAGACAGTACACATACTGGGTTTAATGACAGCACACCTACTGGGGTTAATGACAGACAGTACACCTACTGGGGTTAATGACAGACAGTACACCTACTGGGGTTAATGACAGTACACCTACTGGGGTTAATGACAGCACACCTACTGTGGTTAATGACAGCACACCTACTGGGGTTAATGACAGACAGTACACCTACTGGGGTTAATGACAGACAGCACACCTACTGGGGTTAATGACAGCACACCTACTGGGGTTAATGACAGCACACCTACTGGGGTTAATGACAGATAGTACACCTACTGGGGTTAATGACAGCACGCCTATTGGGGTTAATGACAGTACACCTACTGGGGTTAATGACAGCACACCTACTGGGGTTAATGACAGACAGCACACCTACTGGGGTTAATGACAGACAGTACACCTACTGGGGTTAATGACAGACAGTACACCTACTGGGGTTAATGACAGACAGTACACCTACTAGGGTTAAATAGGTTAGTACACCTACTGGGGTTAATGACAGCACACCTACTGGGGTTAATGACAGACAGTACACCTACTGGGGTTAATGTCAGCACGCCTACTGGGGTTAATGACAGTACACCTACTGGGGTTAATGACAGCATACCTACTGGGGTTAATGACAGACAGCACACCTACTGGGGTTAATGACAGACAGTACACCTACTGGGGTTAATGACAGACAGCACACCTACTGGGGTTAATGACAGACAGTACACCTACTGGGGTTAATGACAGACAGTACACCTACTGGGGTTAATGACAGACAGTACACCTACTAGGGTTAAATAGGTTAATGAAAGACAGAACACCAACTGGGGTTAATGACAGCACACCTACTGGGGTTAATGACAGCACACCTACTGGGGTTAATGACAGCATACTTACTGGGGTTAATGACAGACAGAACACCTACTGTGGTTAATGACAGACAGTACACCTACTGGGGTTAATGACAGACAGCACACCTACTAGGGTTAAATAGGTTAATGACAGACAGAACACCTACTGGGGTTAATGACAGACAGTACACCTACTAGGGTTAAATAGGTTAGTACACCTACTGGGGTTAATGACAGACAGAACACCTACTGGGGTTAATGACAGACAGCACACCTACTGGGGTTAATGACAGACAGAACACCTACTGGGGTTAATGACAGACAGCACACCTACTGGGGTTAATGACAGACAGAACACCTACTGGGGATAATGACAGACAGCACACCTACTGGGGTTAATGACAGACAGTACACCTACTAGTGTTAAATAGGTTAATGACAGACAGAACACCTACTGGGGTTAATGACAGCACACCTACTGGGGTTAATGACAGCACTTACTGGGGTTAATGACAGCACACCTACTGGGGTTAATGACAGACAGCACAACTACTGGGGTTAATGACAGACAGAACACCTACTGGGTTAATGACAGACAGTACACCTTCTGGGGTTAATGACAGACAGTACACCTACTAGTGTTAAATAGGTTAATGACAGACAGTACACCTACTGGGGTTAATGACAGACACACACCTACTGGGGTTAATGACAGACAGTACACCTACTGGGGTTAATGACAGACACACACCTACTGGGGTTAATGACAGACAGCACACCTACTGGGGTTAATGACAGACACACACCTACTGGGGTTAATGACAGCACACCTACTGGGGTTAATGACAGACAGTACACCTACTGGGGTTAAATAGGTTAATGGCAGACAGCACACCTACTGGGGTTAATAGGTTAATGACAGACAGCACACCTACTGGGGTTAATGACAGACACACCTACTGGGGTTAATGACAGACAGTACACCTACTGGGGTTAATGACAGACAGTACACCTACTAGTGTTAAATAGGTTAATGACAGACAGAACACCTACTGGGGTTAATGACAGCACACCTACTGGGGTTAATGACAGTACACCTACTGGGGTTAATGACAGCACTTACTGGTGTTAATGACAATACACCTACTGGGGTTAATGACAGTACACCTACTGGGCTTAATGACAACACTTACTGGGGTTAATGACAGCACACCTACTGGGGTTAATGACAGACAGCACACCTACTGGGGTTAATGACAGACAGAACATCTACTGGGGTTAATGACAGACAGTACACCTACTGGGGTTAATGACAGACAGCACACCTACTAGGGTTAAATAGGTTAATGACAGACAGAACTCCAACTGGGGTTAATGACAGCACACCTACTGGGGTTAATGACAGCACACCTACTGGGGTTAATGACAGACAGTACACCTACTGGGGTTAATGACAGCACTTACTGGGGTTAATGACAGTACACCTACTGGGGTTAATGACAGCACTTACTGGGGTTAATGACAGTACATCTACTGGGGTTAATGACAGCACTTACTGGGGTTAATGACAGCACACCTACTGGGGTTAATGACAGACAGCACACCTACTGGGGTTAATGACAGACAGAACACCTACTGGGGTTAATGACAGACAGTACACCTACTGGGGTTAATGACAGACAGCACACCTACTAGGGTTAAATAGGTTAATGACAGACAGAACACCAACTGGGGTTAATGACAGCACACCTACTGGGGTTAATGACAGCACACCTACTGGGGTTAATGACAGCACACCTACTGGGGTTAATGACAGAACACCTACTGGGGTTAATGACAGACAGTACACCTACTGGGGTTAATGACAGACAGTACACCTACTGGGGTTAATGACAGACAGGACACCTACTGGGGTTAATGACAGACAGCACACCTACTGGGGTTAATGACAGACAGCACACCTACTGGGGTTAAATATGTTAATGACAGACAGCACACCTACTGGGGTTAATGACAGACACACACCTACTGGGGTTAATGACAGACAGTACACCTACTGGGGTTAATGACAGCACACCTACTGGGGTTAATGACAGACAGTACACCTACTGGGGTTAAGTAGGTTAATGGCAGACAGCACACCTACTGGGGTTAAATATGTTAATGACAGACAGCACACCTACTGGGGTTAATGACAGATAGCACACCTACTGGGGTTAATGACAGACAGCACACCTACTGGGGTTAATGACAGACAGCACACCTACTGGGGTTAAATAGGTTAATGACAGACAACACACCTACTGGGGTTAATTCTTCTTCTTCTTCTCGAACGCCGTCACACTTGGAGTTTGGCTCTCAAAATGAAATCTGTGGTCTTCTGTAGCGCCTCCACAGGCCCGTACAGTTTCTCTTGTAGAGTGGCGGGCTTCGGCCATATCTCCTCCCTCAGCGGCTGGTGGTTCCCACAGTCCTGGAGGATGTGCTCTGCGGTCTGCTCTGCTTCTCCACAAGGGCACAGGGGAGATGGCACGAGGTGGAAGCGTCTGTGCAGGTGGAAATTGAGTCGGTTGTGCCCGGTCCTCAGACGAAAGATGGTCACCTGCTCTTGTCTGGACAGCTGATGGTAACTGTCTAGGGGCCGTTGTGGTGGTCTGTACACAGACTTAATGATGGTCTTCATCTCTGTGAAGCTGACTCCATTTTCATCTTGTTCTTTCTCTGCGCCCACTTTTGCCATTCTGTCAGCTTCTTCATTGCCGTAGATGCCACAGTGTGAAGGGATCCACTGCAGCACCAGTCTGGTGCACTTGATGTTTTGCAGTGCCTCTTGTAGACGTGGCAGTTTGCTTGCTGTTGCTGCCTCAAGGACAGACATGGCATCAGTAAGGAAGACAATCTGGGCATCAGGGTCTGCAGTGCCACTAAGGGTGTTAGCTGCGCGGACTAGGGCTTCCACCTCAGCTCTGTAATTTGTGCAGTGAAGGCCTGTTGGTACTGCCTCTGCCTGCCATTTTCCGTTTGGGTACTGAATGTACACCCCAGCCCCTCCATCCTGAACTGCATCTGTGTACATCTGCATCTGTCCATCGGTGTATATGCCCGTATCCATGCTTCCTGGGGATACTTTTCTTCGAGCATGGCCAGTGTCAGGGCTTTCAGACACACACCTACTGGGGTTAATGACAGACAGTACACCTACTGGGGTTAATGACAGCACACCTACTGGGGTTAATGACAGACAGTACACCTACTGGGGTTAAGTAGGTTAATGGCAGACAGCACACCTACTGGGGTTAAATAGGTTAATGACAGACAGCACACCTACTGGGGTTAATGACAGATAGCACACCTACTGGGGTTAATGACAGACAGCACACCTACTGGGGTTAATGACAGCACACCTACTGGGCCACACTGGTCTCAGCGTTAACGTGTGTTGGCGCGTAGTAAAAACTATCAGCAAATTAAACGGGACTCCGTCTCAGTGTATCACCCACGTGATCGAGATCGTGGCCCGTACAGAAAAATACCGCCCCAGTATTAGTGTGGCACGTGTACACATGACCGATCGTGCCCGTACAGAAGCACATGAACGTGATCGTGCCCGTACAAAAGGATACCGCTCCAGTATTGGTGTAGCACGTGTACACATGACCGTACAAAAGGATACCGCCCCAATATTGGTGTAGCACGTGTACAAATGACCGTACACAAGGATACCGCCCCAGTATTGGTGTAGCACGTGTACAAATGACCGTGATCGTGCCCGTACAAAAGGATACCGCTCCAGTATTGGTGTAACACGTGTACACATGACCGTACAAAAGGATACCGCCCCAGTATTGGTGTAGCACGTGTACACATGACCGTACAAAAGGATACCGCCCCAGTATTGGTGTAGCACGTGTACACATGACCGTACAAAAGGATACCGCCCAGTATTGGTGTAGCACGTGTACACATGACCGTACAAAAGGATACCGCCCCAGTATTGGTGTAGCACGTGTACACATGACCGTGATCGGGCCCGTACAAAAGGATACCGTTCTCGGAGAATGCGGATGTTGTTCTCAGCGGTAGCTTCAGCCGACACTTCGGCGGAGGGTCGGTATGATGACGTCAGCTGGGGGGTCAGGAGAGCGTATAACTTGATGAGGATGGCCACTGACGTCATGGACGGCTCGGTTCCAGGCTGACCCAGACCCAAAAAGTTTTTGAGGAGAGACTCGCTGCTTGTGCAGTGACTCGTTCCAGATGTGTCAGGGCCTGCTGGTGCAAGACACTCCGCGTGGTTAGTGTGTGTGTGTGTGTGTGTGTGTGTGTGTGTGTGTGTGTGTGTGTGTGTGTGTGTGTGTGTGTGTGTGTGTGTGTGTGTGCACAAAAGCCCTAAAATGGGTGACTTTCTTTACCATCCTTATGAAAAATGAGTGTGTGTAAAATTCTGGGTGCCCAAGTCAGATACCCATTTTTTTTTGAGGGTTGTTTCTGCATTGTCTTGCGGTAAAAAATGTTATAAAACATAAAAAAATCAGTTTTTCCCATTTTGGGTTTTTCACATGCACTTCTGAGTTTAAAAGACACTCTGCTATTGTGTTTTGAACTTGTCCCAGCAGTGTGTGTGTGTGTGTGTGTGTGTGTGTGTGTGTGTGTGTGTGTGTGTGTGTGTGTGTGTGCGTGCGCGCGCACAAAACCCCTTAAATAGGTAACTTTCTGTACCATCCATACCTGATTGGTCGACTGCGTGGGTGAGCCGAAGTGAGACGGAGATAAGAAAGAGAGAGGGGGTTCTTTTTATTGTGTGAGGGAGTAAATTGTTCATGTTGCTGCAGAATGAGGTTTGTTATTTGAGGGTGTAGTTGTTTTGTGAAATATTGTTGAGTTGTGTTGTGGTTCCGGGGTGATCTGGTGGGAGGTCATGTCTAGTGGCCAAAGTCAAGATTCTTGGGCAATGTATTTGTGCGCAAGCAACTATCTACGGAGTGAAGTGATCGTATGAGTGCGCAGTGTGAGAGAGCACCTGTACTTTTGTTTGTAGGTTTGTCGGTGTTGTGAATGCTTTGGTTTTACCTGCATCTCCTCTTGGATTGTATGCACAAATTGATTGAATGCAAATGACGCCACACAGTCAGCGTCGTTACGTGCGTCGTCTGCTGCAGTCGGTCGTTTAGTGCAGTAGAATGAGTGCGGGCTTGGATGGGCCATTTTCGGATGTAATGCTAGGTCAGAGAAAGAAACCTAATGTTGCCAAAAGGTGTAATAATAAAGTATTGTTTGTGTGAATGCTGCCCGTTTGAGGGAAGGACTGGAAAGTCGAGTGCTGAGCGAAGAGAGAAGGCGACAATGGGAAAAATATCCAGCACTATACGTTGGAATAGATGCATAACAGTTATGACACGCTTGTAAATTAAAACACTTTTAACATTAACAAAAGTTGAGTTAAAAGAGGTTTTAAAACAGTTTTAATAAAAACTTTTGCCCGACACGCTTCTAAAAACAACAGTTTCTTAGTTTTAAACCTTGTACCACGCCATAAACGCCGCAATTGCTTCTCAGTCTTAGATGTCCTATAGTGTGGAATGTGGGACTTGGCCAACTGGATCCATCTGGTGCACTCCAAATGTGTATTTGTGAGTGGTTCGACGTGCAACTCGGTGCGCGCCTCTGAAATGTCCTACTGATTTCACTGATAATTAAAATCTTTCATTCATAAAAGAGCATTCAGCAGCTCTATAAAACCAAAAGTGATGACCCCCCCCTCCCCCACCCCACCCCTTCCCCCCCCCCACAACCCCACCCAAACAATCATAATAAAATCAACCAGAGGTATGTTTAGTGAGGTATTTGTTCATTGTGTGTTGTGTCATTGTGCTTGGCATTTTTAATGCAAGAAAAAGGAGGGATACACATTAAGTTGAAAAAAGAATGACAACAATCAAATAAATGTGGAAAAGAAGCATCAAATATTCCGTGAGCTTTACCTTATTACAGACGCCTAATTTTCTTAAGATAGTCCATGCTAAAATATCAGTTTTTGTGTGAGAGGCACCCACTTTATTGGTAGAAACCCATTTTTTCTCCATCCAGTGGCTCTGTTTCTAGAAAATGCCTATTTTATTTTAAGTTGTAGAGCTTAGTTATAAGGTGAGTTCTAAACATTCGCGTCAACTCCAGAGCCCTATAATAAATAGAAATATGGGAACCCATTTTCACATAAAATGGTGGTTAACCCACTGAGGCTTTTGTGTCCACGTGTGTGTATGTGTGTGTGTGTATGTGTGTGTGTGTGTGTATGTGTGTGTGTCTGTGTGTGTGTATGTGTGTGTGTATGTGTGTGTGTATGTGTGTGTGCATGTTGGTCCTATCATACTCTGATGATAGCCCTAGAGGTTGTGCTTGAGGTTTGTACAAACAAGGTATGGCCCTATCATACTCTGATGATAGCCCTAGAGGTTGTGCTTGAGGTTTGCGCAAACAAGGTGTGGTCCTACACACTCTGATGACAGCCCTAGAGGTTGTGCTTGAGGTTTGTACAAACAAGGTATGGCCCTATCATACTCTGATGATAGCCCTAGAGGTTGAACTTGAGGTTTGCACAAACAAGGTGTGGTCCTACACACTCTGATGACAGCCCTAGAGGTTGTGCTTGAGGTTTGCACAAACAAGGTATGGTCCTATCATACTCTGATGATAGCCCTAGAGGTTGTGGTTGAAGTTTGCACAAACAAGGTGTGGTCCTACACACTCTAATGACAGCCCTAGAGGTTGTGCTTGAGGTGTGCAGTGGTCCTATCATACTTTGATGATAGCCCTAGAGGTTGTGCTTGAGGTATGCAGTGGTCCTATCATAGTCTGATGACAGCCCTAGAGGTTGTGCGTGAGGTATGCAGTAGTCCTATCATACTCCGATGATAGCCCTAGAGGTTGTGCTTGAGGTATGCAGTGGTCCTATCACACTCTGATGACAACCCTAGAGGTTGTGCTTGAGGTTTGCACAAACAAGGTGTGGTCCTATCACACTCTGATGACAGCCCTAGGGGTTGTGCTTGAGGTATGCAGTGGTCCTATCACACTCTGATGACAGCCCTAGAGGTTGTGCTTGAGGTATGCAGTGGTCCTATCATACTCTGATGATAGCCCTAGAGGTTGTGCTTGAGGTTTGCACAAACAATGTATGGTCCTATCATACTCTGATGATAGCCCTAGAGGTTGTGGTTGAAGTTTGCACAAACAAGGTGTGGTCCTACACACTCTAATGACAGCCCTAGAGGTTGTGCTTGATGTATGCAGTGGTCCTATCATAGTCTGATGACAGCCCTAGAGGTTGTGCTTGAGGTATGCAGTGGTCCTATCATAGTCTGATGACAGCCCTAGAGGTTGTGCTTGAGGTATGCAGTGGTCCTATCATAGTCTGATGACAGCCCTAGAGGTTGTGCTTGAGGTATGCAGTGGTCCTATCATAGTCTGATGACAGCCCTAGAGGTTGTGCTTGAGGTATGCAGTGGTCCTATCACACTCTGATGACAACCCTAGAGGTTGTGCTTGAGGTTTGCACAAACAAGTTGTGGTCCTATCACACTCTGATGACAGCCCTAGAGGTTGTGCTTGAGGTATGCAGTGGTCCTATCACACTTTGATGACAGCCCTAGAGGTTGTGCTTGAGGTATGCAGTGGTCCAATCATACTCTGATGATAGCCCTAGAGGTTGTGATTGAGGTATGCAGTGGTCCTATCATAGTCTGATGACAACCCTAGAGGTTGTGCTTGGAGTTTTCACAAACAAGGTGTGGTCCTATCACACTCTGATGACAGCCCTAGTGATGGTGTGACGTACAAACAGGATGCAGGTCTACCATACCTACCCAGGGTGCGGTAGTCCGATCCGGCCCCGGATTCGCCATACTCGTCGTCTTCTTGCTGGGCGGATTTCTCCACGTCCTGATCCGCGTAGATGCTACTGTGTGACACCGACCTCGTTCTGTCTACTGTTAACTGTTGCTTGGCCGGTTCCTCGTCTAGCATGTTGCTACCGCCTCGCGAACCAGGATGTTTCACCCTTGAAGCAGACATAGTGGAGTTTTTGTTAGTGAAAATAGTGGAGGACAAGTTCTAGTTTTGGATTAAAAACTGTTTTCAGCACTGTGGGCGTGAACGTCTTGTATTCTTGTGTAATCTCGTGAGATTTTGTATCAAGAAAGTCGTTTGACAAGACAGTCGTTTGCAAAAGCCACACTCAAAATGGCAAAACCTTCTGAAAACTGAAAACCAGACACAATGCCAGTCTAAGTCTGATGTACGTCAAATTTGCCATAAAAATACATCATTTTACCGCCAGAAATGTTCACACTTGTAATATATACATGCAAATAGGCAACAATAATCATGACTGATCTGTTGCACGCGTCATTGTGTCGTCACAGTGACGCAATAGCGTAAGACTGACGTAGTGAAACTATTAAAATGTATGAGCAAATCTTGAGAAAATGGACTTATTGACAAAAATCCTGGGAGGGCCAGTTGCACGAGTGAGCTTAGTCCTGCGGTAATCACCAAGCGACGTTGTTCTCCCTTGTATCCGTATGCGGCACATCTCCAATGAGCTAATGGCTAGCGCCGGACTGATGCTAATGGCTAGCGCCGGACTGATGCTAATGGCTAGCGCCGGACTGATGCTGCTAATGGCTAGCGCCGGACTGATGCTAATGGCTAGCGCCGGACTGATGCTAATGGTTAGCGCCGGACTGATGCTAATGGCTAGCGCCGGACTGATGCAATTGGCCATAGGTGCTAACGGTAAGAAGTATGGACTGTAATCGTGTTCTTTCGCTAGGGATTTATTTCTATGATTAAAATAATAACCACATATTTCCGGAGGAATGTGATAGCCAGCAATTCTGAAGATCAGTAGCACGAACAGCACCCTTATGACGTCATCACAAGCTTCACATCATGACATCCTTATTTGCACGACGCCGAGTACACAATGATAGGCTTGTAATGTCATGTATGTTTACACACGAAATGATCGTGGCGCAAAGTCCACAATCACGTGTGGTTTGTTCCACATAGTAGCTGATGGATTCCTTCATAATCATGTATGCATTTTCTAAAAATTATAATGAAATCCCCAGTGGCAAATATAAGTCATTAGTAGCAGGGGGTTGCTACACGGACCCTTGTAGGCCTGAGGGAGGTCAAATGAACCATTGTAGCCCTTAGGGCTTCGGGGTACAATGGTTTCTTTGACCTCCCTCAGGCCTACAAGGGTCCGTGCAGCAAGCCCTGCTACCAGTAACGTATTTTGTTTTCATTCCTCCACTATTTTCGTAAAAGAAATCAAGAAGAAATCTTCCGACCTGTGTCAAGCCAGACATGACTGGCATCAAAGGAATATACATTAATACATAATAGATTTATGACATAATTAAAAATCTTTTATGACGTTGCCGTCTCCCGTAGTGTGCCTGTTGTTTCGAACAATTCTAAGTAACATTTCATTTTAGAACGTTTTCGTGATCTTTTATAGAACGACAAAACTGACATACAAGACGCGTCAATGACAAAGAGGGCTACGAGAAGTCCGCCATTTGTCGCTACAGCGGTTTTTGTAGCGATGTCACATGGTACGGTTTGCGTTAAAGTGATTCAGTGGTCGTGTGACGTAGGAATCTAAACAAACACATTTTCTCCCACTTACGGCGAGGCTTACTTTGACCTTGCCTGTGTCTTTTTTATCTGTTAACTGTCATTTACCTTACTGAGTCGCTTCTGTATGACTACTCACTAACCAGATAGGTGAGGCTGGCGCTGATTGATATGTACTTTGTAACTCCCATGGGGACTTTTTCAGCGCTGGCCGTACGTTAAGTTGGATCCCTTGCCCTTCCCTGTCGGGCGCCTGGTCGCCGGTCCTTGGATTTATGCGCGGGTGTGTGTGTGTGTGTGGGGGGGGGGGGGGGCGATCGTGTGCATTCCCTTGGGGATGTATGTGGTCGTCTTGTTCGCTTGCCTGTGCGTTCGTCCGTGGGCTGGTGGGTGCCTGTTGGGTGGGGCTGGTGGCTCTGATTGTTTGCCTTCCCCGTCCCCCCTCCCTTTTTCCCCCCTCCCCCTTTCTCTCTCTCTCTCTCTCTCTCTCTCTCTCTCTCTCTCTCTCTCTCTCTCTCTCTCTCTCTCTCTCTCTCTCTCTCTTCCCTTTCTTCCTCCCCTTCCCCCGCCCCTTTTGTCTTTCTCTCCCCCCACACCCGTTTTTTTTTTTTTTTTTTTTTTTTTTTTTTGAGTTACCCTTGAAGATGGTTTCACAACTACATACTCTCCACTTATACCATTATTCTCTTACTGAATTTGATTATTTGCTTTGTTTCATTGATATTCCTTGTTGTGTACCATGCTAAATGCTGGGGTTTTTTTCCCCGGGGTTCTCCCGTTTTTCCCCGAGGTAGTCCTCAACTTGATGGTGATATAAAGTTTGCCTTCGGGTTGGCGTTTAGCAGGCTTTGTGTATTAGACACTCAGCCTACTTCGTGCCCTAGGCTACTCCCCGTTCGTTCTCTCTCTCTTTCTCTCTCCCCCCCCCCCTCTCTCTCTCTCTCTCTCTCTCTCTCTCTCTCTCTCTCGCGGTCTCTCTCTTTTCTCTCTCTCTCTCCCCGGCCTCACACACGCGCATTTACTTTTGCTCGCTCCTGCGCGCGCTTACACACACTCTTGTCTCTCGTGTTTAGTTTCTCTCGGAGTCTTTCTCTTACGATTTTTTTCTTTGACGTCATTTTTACTTTTGTTCTACCTTTTCTTTTCTTTTTCTTTTTATTTTTACGTCACCTTCAGTTGCCACATTCCTTCTGCATATGAAGATAAGTAGCGGCTAATGTCTCTGTTTGTTTGTCTATTTTGACAAAGGGTATTTACCCGAAATATTAATAAATTGTGTTGTACCGTTTTTTCTAAGCGTGTTTCTTTTTCCGTTGGGTACTTCTTTGCATTTCACACGCTTGGCAGTCACCTTTTTGGTCTGGATTACTTTGATCTGCACAAGTCTTTACAGTCTGTGTCGCCTGTGTGTCATATGACGTCAGTAGTTCTGTATTATGTTCCGCGAGCATACCCTATATTGCGGGATTTAGCGAAGCTTACACTCAGACCGGGGCCACATTTGACGTCAATTATTCAGGCACAGCGCTGCAGCTACACGCAGTAGAGCGTTGCTGACGACACAGTTGAATTCGATAAAGAATTGTGACGACATGGCTGCAGCGGCACTTCGTGTTATGGAGGCCCTTTCAGGGTTATAAGAAAAGTAAGCAAAACAATTTAGTATGTTCTGTCGAGTCAACCCAAATTCAGACGGACACGACATGAAACAAGGATCGTATGACCGTGGCATAAAACATTAAACATAAAACATCAAACATAAAACTCCTTTTGAAGAGCGCTCGATATGCTGGGTGGGAGCCCTCGCCTAGTCCTTCATCTTGTCTTCCCCCCCCCCCCCCCACAACCGCCCACCCACCTCCACCCCCTTCCCACACCCCCACCCCCACACACCCCTTTTACTCAACGCTCTCGGCACGTCTTCTTCCTTATTTGGCTTCCCCAGGGCTGTGCTTGGGTGCGCCAGCTTGCTATAGCCCGGGTCCAGAGGGGTCGCTATCTATCCACATCCTGGTACTCTATTTCTGACGTCTCTCCTTCCTTCCCCTTTTACTCACCTTCTACACCCCAATGCGCAAAAGGCCACCGGGCCGACATCAGACTTCATTGGCCCGCGCACGGCCGGGCCGTGTTTGCCCACTGGGGAGGTATATACCTCCTGTTTTATTCAGGACGTCCGTTGTTGTGTTTCTTTGGCCGACGCCGCCTCTGTTAGGTGGCTACGGAGCAGGTACTTTAGCACGTGCCTTGTGTTCCTGGTACTTTAGCACGTGCCTTGTGTTCCTGGTATTTTAACACGTGCCTTGTGTTCCTGGTACATTTAGCACGTGCCTTGTGTTCCTGGTACTTTAACACGTGCCTTGTGTTCCTGGTACTTTAGCACGTGCCTTGTGTTCCTGGTACTTTAACACGTGCCTTGTGTTCCTGGTACTTTAGCACGTGCCTTGTGTTCTTAGGTGTCTACGAGCAGGGTACTTTAGCACTTGCCTTGTGTTTCTGGTACTTTAGCTCTCGCCTTGTGTTCATGGTACATTAGCTCTCGCCTTGTGTTCCTGGTACTTTAGCACTTGCCTTGTGTTCCTGGTATTTTAGCGCTTGCTTTGTGTTCCTGGTACTTTAGCTCTCGCCTTGTGTTTCTGATACTTCAGCTCTCGCCTTGTGTTTCTGGTACTGTAGCTCTCGCCTTGTGTTTCTGGTACTTTAGCTCTCGCCTTGTGCTCCTGGTACTTTAGCTTGTGCCTTGTGTTCCTGGTACTTTAGCTCTCGCCTTGTGTTCCTGGTACTTTAGCTCTCGCCTTGTGTTCCTGGTACTTTAGCTCGTGCCTTGTGTTTCTGGTACTTTAGCTCGTGCCTTGTGTTCCTGGTACTTTAGCTCTCGCCTTGTGTTCCTGGTACTTTACCTCTCGCCTTGTGTTCCTGGTACTTTAGCTCGTGCCTTGTGTTTCTGGTACTTTAGCTCTCGCCTTGTGTTTCTGGTACTTTAGCTCTCGCCTTGTGTTTCTGGTACTTTAGCTCTCGCCTTGTGTTCCTGGTACTGTAGCTCTCGCCTTCTGTTTCTGGTACTTTAGCTCTCGCCTTGTGTTCCTGGTACTTTAGCTCTCGCCTTGTGTTCCTGGTACTTTAGCTCTCGCCTTGTGTTTCTGGTACTTTAGCACTTGCCTTGTGTTTCTGGTACTTTAGCTCTCGCCTTGTGTTCCTGGTACTTTAGCTCTCGCCTTGTGTTCCTGGTACTTTAGCACTTGCCTTGTGTTCCTGGTATTTTAGCGCTTGCTTTGTGTTCCTGGTACTTTAGCTCTCGCCTTGTGTTTCTGATACTTCAGCTCTCGCCTTGTGTTTCTGGTACTGTAGCTCTCGCATTGTGTTTCTGGTACTTTAGCTCTCGCCTTGTGTTCCTGGTACTTTAGCTTGTGCCTTTTGTTCCTGGTACTTTAGCTCTCGCCTTGTGTTCCTGGTACTTTAGCTCTCGCCTTGTGTTCCTTGTACTTTAGCTCGTGCCTTGTGTTTCTGGTACTTTAGCTCGTGCCTTGTGTTCCTGGTAATTTAGCTCTCGCCTTGTGTTCCTGGTACTTTACCTCTCGCCTTGTGTTCCTGGTACTTTAGCTCGTGCCTTGTGTTTCTGGTACTTTAGCTCTCGCCTTGTGTTTCTGGTACTTTAGCTCTCGCCTTGTGTTTCTGGTACTTTAGCTCTCGCCTTGTGTTCCTGGTACTGTAGCTCTCGCCTTGTGTTTCTGGTACTTTAGCTCTCGCCTTGTGTTCCTGGTACTTTAGCTCTCGCCTTGTGTTCCAGGTACTTTAGCTCTCGCCTTGTGTTTCTGGTACTTTAGCTCTCGCCTTGTGTTCCTGGTACTTTAGCTCTCGCCTTGTGTTTCTGGTACTTTAGTTCTCGCCTTGTGTTCCTGGTACTTTAGCTCTCGTCTTGTGTTCCTGGTACTTTAGCTCGTGCCTTGTGTTCCTGGTACTTTAACACGTGCCTTGTGTTCCTGGTACTTTAGCACGTGCCTTGTGTTCCTGGTACTTTAGCTCTCGCCTTGTGTTTCTGGTACTTTAGCTCTCGCCTTGTGTTTCTGGTACTTTAGCTCGTGCCTTGTGTTCCTGGTACTTTAACACGTGCCTTGTGTTCCGCCTGGTACTTTAGCTCGTGCCTTGTCTTCCTGGTACTTTAGCTCGTGCCTTGTGTTCCGCCTGGTACTTTAGCTCGTGCCTTGTGTTCCTGGTACTTTAGCTCTCGTCTTGTGTTCCTGGTACTTTAGCTCGTGCCTTGTGTTCCTGGTACTTTAACACGTGCCTTGTGTTCCTGGTACTTTAGCACGTGCCTTGTGTTCCTGGTACTTTAGCTCTCGCCGTGTGTTTCTGGTACTTTAGCTCTCGCCTTGTGTTTCTGGTACTTTAGCTCGTGCCTTGTGTTCCTGGTACTTTAACACGTGCCTTGTGTTCCGCCTGGTACTTTAGCTCGTGCCTTGTCTTCCTGGTACTTTAGCTCGTGCCTTGTGTTCCGCCTGGTACTTTAGCTCGTGCCTTGTGTTCCTGGTACTTTAGCTCTCGCCTTGTGTTCCTGGTACTTTAGCACTTGCCTTGTGTATTTTAGCTCGTGCCTTGTGTTCCTGGTACTTTAGAACTTGCCTTGTGTATTTTAGCTCGTGCCTTGTGTTTCTGGTACTTTAGCTCGTGCCTTGTGTTCCTGGTACTTTAGCTCTCGCCTTGTGTTTCTGGTACTTTAACTCTCGCCTTGTGTTCCTGGTACTTTAACTTTCGCCTTGTGTTTCTGGTACTTTAGCACTTGCCTTGTGTTTCTGGTACTTTAGCTCGTGCCTTGTGTTTCTGGTACTTTAGCTCTCGCCTTGTGTTCCTGGTACTTTAGCTCGCGCCTTGTGTTTCTGGTACTTTAGCTCTCGCCTTGTGTTTCTGGTACTTTAGCTCGTGCCTTGTGTTCCTGGTACTTTAGTTCTCGCCTTGTGTTCATGGAACTTTAGCTCGTGCCTTGTGTTCCTGGAACTTTAGCTCGTGCCTTGTGTTCCTGGTACTTTAGCTCGTGCCTTGTGTTCCGCCTGGTACTTTAGTTCTCGCCTTGTGTTCCTGGTACTTTAGCTCGTGCCTTGTGTTCCTGGTACTTTAGCTCGTGCCTTGTGTTCCTGGTACTTTAGTTCTCGCCTTGTGTTCCTGGTACTTTACCTCGTGCCTTGTGTTCCTGGTACTTTAGCTCGTGCCTTGTGTTCCTGGTACTTTAGCTCGTGCCTTGTGTTCCTGGTACTTAGCTCTCGCCTTGTGTTCCTGGTACTTTAGCTCTCGCCTTGTGTTCCTGGTACTTTAGCTCTCGCCTTGTGTTCCTGGTACTTTAGCTCTCGCCTTGTGTTCCTGGTACTTTAGCTCTCGCCTTGTGTTCCTGGTACTTTAGCTCGTGCGTTGTGTTTCTGGTACTTTAGCTCTCGCCTTGTGTTCCTGGTACTTTAGCTCTCGCCTTGTGTTCCTGGTACTTTAGCACTTGCCTTGTGTTCCTGGTACTTTAGCACTTGCTTTGTGTTCCGCCTGGTACTTTAGCTCTCGCCTTGTGTTCCGCCTGGTACTTTAGCTCTCGCCTTGTGTTCCGCCTGGTACTTTAGCTCTCGCCTTGTGTTCCGCCTGGTACTTTAGCTCGTGCCTTGTATTTCTGCTACTTTAGCTCGTGCCTTGTGTTCCTGGTACTTTAGCACTTGCCTTGTGTTCCTGGTACTTTAGCACTTTCTTTGTGTTCCGCCTGGTACTTTAGCTCTCGCCTTGTGTTCCGCCTGGTACTTTAGCTCTCGCCTTGTGTTCCGCCTGGTACTTTAGCTCTCGCCTTGTGTTCCGCCTGGTACTTTAGCTCGTGCCTTGTATTTCTGCTACTTTAGCTCGTGCCTTGGGTTCCTGGTACTTTAGCTTTCGCCTTGTGTTCCTGGTACTTTAGCGCGTGCCTTGTGTTCCTGGTACTTTAGCACTTGCCTTGTGTTCTTGGTACTTTAGCTCTCGCCTTGTGTTCCTGGTACTTTAGCTCTCGCCTTGTGTTCCTGGTACTTTAGCTTGTGCCTTGTGTTCCTGGTACTTTAGCTCTCGCCTTGTGTTCCTGATACTTTAGCTTGTGCCTTGTGTTCCTGGTACTTTAGCACTTGCCTTGTGTTCCTGGTACTTTAGCTCGAGCCTTGTGTTCCTGGTACTTTAGCTCTCGCCTTGTGTTCCTGGTACTTTAGCTCTCGCCTTGTGTTTCTGGTACTTTAGCTCTCGTCTTGTGTTCCTTGTACTTTAGCTCTCGCCTTGTGTTCCTGGTACTTTAGCTCGTGCCTTGTGTTCCTGGTACTTTAGCTCGTGCCTTGTGTTCCTGGTACTTTAGCGCGTGCCTTGTGTTCCTGGTACTTTAGAATTTGCCTTGTGTTTCTGGTACTTTAGCTCTCGCCTTGTGTTCCTGGTACTTTAGCTCTCGCCTTGTGTTCCTGGTACTTTAGCTTGTGCCTTGTGCTCCTGGTACTTTAGCTCTCGCCTTGTGTTCCTGGTGCTTTAGCTCTTGCCTTGTGTTCCTGGTACTTTAGCTCGTGCCTTGTGTTCCTGGTACTTTAGCTCTCGCCTTGTGTTTCTGGTACTTTAGCTCGTGCCTTGTGTTCCTGGTACTTTAGCTCTCGCCTTGTGTTCCTGGCACTTTAGCTCGTGCCTTGTGTTCCTGGTACTTTAGCTCTCGTCTTGTGTTCCTTGTACTTTAGCTCTCGCCTTGTGTTCCTGGTACTTTAGCTCGTGCCTTGTGTTCCTGGTACTTTAGCTCGCGCCTTGTGTTCCTGGTACTTTAGCTCGTGCCTTGTGTTCCTGGTACTTTAGCTCGTGCCTTGTGTTCCTGGTACTTTAGCTCTCGCCTTGTGTTCCTGGTACTTTAGCTCGTGCCTTGTGTTCCTGGTATTTTAGTTCATGCCTTGTGTTCCTGGTACTTTAGCTCTCGCCTTGTGTTCTTCAGTCCGGGCCCTCCGGCGCCCCACCAGCCTTCTTCTCTTGCCGGCGTCGTGGCGTATCGAAGCCAGGTTGAGACTCTAATTAGCTGGTGCAATAACAAAAACCTTGAACTGCACACTAGCGAAACAAAAGAGATGATCGTGGACTTTAGAAATAACAGTGCCATCCCCGTCCCCCCCCCCCCCCTCTCCACTTGTGGTTAATGGTGAAGTTATTGAAACTGTCCAGGGACCAGGTACAACAGTCTTCTAAATTAAAAGCATATTAAAGTTAAATCGTTTTAGTTAACAGATGTTTTAAAACACTTTAAAACTGATGCACGACACGTTTCTAAAAAAAAGTTATCAACGTTTTAGCTAAAAATTGTCTACCTCACTACGTCACCGATATATAAATAGACTGAGAGGTGTCCTTGAATAGTTAATTCGCAGCAAAGATTTATAATCACTAGTATAAAGAGAAAATCGCAATGAAAAAAAGAAACACGATTATCAAAGACAGTTACACCACAAGTTATTAATATTTAGACCTGTTCAGAATACGTATACAAACAATTACACAATTTGCAACTTATTTTTTCTGATAATGAGGATACAACTGAAGGTATGACGTAAAACAATAGCTGACGAACTGAAAGTTCGTAAAAAAAATAAATAAAATAACAACCTAGCATAAGAGTTACGTCAATTAACTTTATTGCGTCAAAACACGTCATTCCGGCCAAGATGGCTGATCCATGTCCGGTGGAGACTATTTCCACACACCAAAAAACAACAACAACAAAACAATATTTCCTCGTCCGAGGAAGCAGTCCTGCTGGATGAATGTGGAAATAATTAAATACGTGCAGCACAATAAAAGCAAACAAACAGGAAAACTAAAAGAAAAGAAAAACGGGCTGTGGCTCGAACCACACCAGTCGTGGTTTTAAAAGTGGCATTTTGGAGCATGCGCCTTAACGACTGCGCTATTGTGGTAATCGAGCTTATTATAATTATTTATTCAAAGTCAGGTTGTGTTACGTCGGCTGACCTCCGCCGATCTCTCCGACAGTATTTCACTTCCGAAGGCTTTTTAGCCCTTCTAAGTCAATCTCAAGCGCTGAAACCGATGTTGTTGTATTCCGTCATAGGATGCAGCGATCTCTCTTTTCTTCGCTGATGTTGTTCAAAATAGCGCCCATTCAGCGTCCATTCAGTTTTAAAAGCGTTTTAGCGCGTTTAGAATAGCTCCGAGCACTTCTAAAGTTACCAGCGAAAATCGTCGCTAAAACAGTGTTAAAACTTCAGTGCACGGCATCTAAGCGCGCTAAGCACGATTTTTAAAAACGATTTTTAATCTTCACTTGTAAAACTGTTTTAAGAGTTAGAAGCCTGTCGTGCACCGCATCCAAGTGCGCTAAACACGATTTTTACAAAACGTTTTTTAAATTTTCACCTTTAACACTATTTTAAGAGTTAGAAGGCTGTTGTGCACAACAGTCTTCTAAATTAAAAGCATTTTAAAGTTAAAATCGTTGTAGGTAACAGAGGTTTTAAAACACTTTTAAAACTGGTGCACGACACGTTTCTAAAAACAAAGTTATCAACGTTTTAGCTAAAAATTGTCTACCGCTCTACATCACCGATATATAAATAGACTGAGAGGGAGTTCCTTGAATAGTTCATTTGCAGTAAAGATTTATAATCACTAGTATAGAGAGAAAATCCCAATGAAAAAAGAAACACTATTATCAAAGACAGTTACACCACAAGTTATTAATATTTAGGCCTGTTCAGAATACGTATACAAACAATTACACAATTTGCAACTTATTTTGTCTGATAATAACTGAAGGTATATGATGACGTGAAACAAAAGCTGACGAACAGAAAATTCGTAAAAAAAAAAAAGAAAAAAAAAGAAAAAAAGAAAAAAAAAAGAACTAACACCTATAAGACTGAGGTCAATTTAACTTTATAGCGTAAAAACACGTCAGTTCCATTCCAAGATGGCTACTCCAAGTCCGGCGGAGACTCATTTCCACACACCCAAAAATACAATATCTATCTATCTATCTATATCCGGTAGTCTTGCCGACCGTTGGGGCACCACTGATGACTTGGCAACCAGCTCCCTCCAATCCTCTCTGTTCTCTGCCATTCTCAGCGTATCGCCCAGCTTCAGTCCTGTCCACTCTGAGATATTGTCCTCCCATCTTTTCCTCTGTCTTCCTCTCCTTCGTCCTCCTTGCACAGTGCCTTGCAGGATTGTTTTGGCAAGCCCTGCTGAACGCGTGACATGCCCATACCACTTCAGTTTGCGTTTTCTCACAATGGCTAATAAGTCTTTACAGGGCCCGATTGCTTGACTGAGTCTGCTTCCCACTTCCTCGTTTGTGATGTGATCTCTGTATGAGATGCCAAGCAGCCTTCGAAAACATCTCATTTCAGTGGCTTGTATCCTCCTTTCAAGGTCTGCTGTGAGGGTCCATGACTCGCAGGCATACACGAACACTGAGATGACTAAGGAGCGCATCAGTCTGATCTTGGAGCAGAGTGTGATGTTTCTGTCCTTCCATATGGTCTTCAATCTTGTCAGTGCTGTTGTTGTCTGCGCAATCCTGGACAGTATTTCTGGTTTTGACCCCTCATCTGTCACAATGGCTCCTAAGTATTTGAATTTCTTAACTGTTTCCAGTTTTTGGCCTCCAACCATGATTTCAGTGCCAATGCCACTGGCGTTATTGGTCATCAGTTTGGTCTTCTCTGCACTGATTTCCATCCCATATGCAATGGCTGTACTATCCAGCTTTTCCACCAGCTGAGCTAGCTCCTTCTCTGTTCCTGCAATGCCATCAATGTCATCCGCAAAGCGCAAGTTCGTGATTGTTCTGCCTCCAATACTGACAGTTCCTTCATGATCTTTCAGAGCGTCCGTCATGATTCTTTCCAGGAAGATGTTGAAAAGAGTAGGCGAGAGCAAGCAGTCTTGTCTGACTCCAACTGTAGTCCTAAACTAGTTTCGTATTTTGCCGTTGAAGCAGACTGCGCTTGTGACCTTGTTGTAAAGGTTTGCTATGACTTTGATCAGGTTGGCATTGATGTTGTATAGCTTCATGGTGGACCAAAGGGCTGCATGCCACACCCTGTCAAACGCTTTCTTAAAATCCACAAAGACGAGATAGAGGTCCTGCTGGTGCTGGAGGTATCTCTTACATAGAACTGTCAGGTTGAAGATCTGTTCAGTTGTGCTGCGCCCTGGTCTGAAGCCTGCCTTTTCCTCAGCTATGATTTCCTCTGCCTGTGGCTTCAACCTGTTCAGTAGGATCTTTAACATGACTTTGCTTGGGTGGCATATAAGACTGATCGTGCGATAGTTCTGGCATTGATGTAAGTTGCCCTTTTTGGGGAGAGTTATTATAAGTGATTGGGTCCATGGTGTGGGCCAATCCCCTGACTGCCAGATCTTATTGCAGATTGTTAGTAAGGCACTTATCGTGTCTTCTCCCCCTTCTTGGACTAGCTCTGCAGGGATGTTGTCTGCTCCTGCTGCCTTCCCTTTTTTCAGCGATTTCACTGCAGCCTCTACTTCTTCTCGGAGAATGGGATAGTTGCCATTGTTGGTCACGGGTGGGTTGACAAGTATGCCTGGGTCCCCTGCAGCTCGGTGGTTGTACAAATCTGAGCAGTACTCTGTCCATCTCTTCGGTATGTCTTGGTCTTCCGTAAGACAGTTCCCTTCACTATCTTGAATGATCAAGGAGATTCCTTGTTTTACACTGGTCATGTCTTTCACCAGCTGGTATGCATTTTTGCTATTATTTTTGTTCAGATTTTCTTCTACGTGTTTACACTGATCTTCAATCCACTTATTCTTTGCCTTTTTCATGCTTTTCTTGATATCCTGGTTAATTTCCCTGTATTGTTTAGCTCCTTCTACCTCTGATTTCTTTTTCTTTAATTCTCGACGCTTGTCACATAGAACAAAGATGTCAGCTGTAACCCAAGGTTTCTTTGCTTGTCGGTGTTTACCAAGGATCTCACTGGCTGTTTGGGTTACAACAGTGTTAAATGTAATAATAATAATAATAATAATAATAATAATAATAATAATAATAATAATAATAATAATAATAAATTTATTTCAGTTTTTGCAGGCCATCAGGCCCATATGAACACAAAATACAATTTACAACCAGAAAATACAGGAAGGTGGTTGTAAAGAACACAATCACATAGCATTACATCAGCGCACATAAATAAACAAAAACAACAAAAGTTCAAAGCAAATCCCTCTAATTCCTTAATTTAAGGCACCCTGAAATATACATAGCAACATGCTAAGTGTTAAATGTGTCAACCAGTGTGTCCACGTCCGTGTCTTCTGCACCCAGAAGTAGCAGTGGTGCGAATTTTCCTACTATCTTTGCCTGAAAGGCTTCCGCTACCTCTGGGTCTTTCAGCTTCTCGAGGGATAATCAAGGTTGTAAAGCAACGCAATAAAAGTCCACCGTGCTGTATGTTATAGTCCAGTCACAGGTTTGAAGATAGGTCCCTTTGGGTCCATGCAACACCATACGTAGTTTTAATAGTTACCGTGTACAAGAAAAAGTAACATTCGTGGTATAAATGAGACGTCATGCAACAGTCTGTGATAATAAGTTTATGCAAAAGCAAATCACCATGTCAATCTAAAGCGTCATAAAAGTCTGTATGTCTGAAAGTCTATGTTTACTATTAAAAATAAAGCAATGGATGACATCATCCTCCACTCCAAATATCAGATCAGATCAAATATCAGGGGCGGTCCGTGGCGCAGTGGTTAAGGCGCCTGCCACCAATGCCAAAGGTGCGAGGTTCGATACCGGGTTCCGGCGTTAGACTTTTCTCCTCTGGTAAGTGTCACCGTTAATTCGAGCGGACCGTCGGGGGTTCTTTCTCCGGGTACTCCGGTTCTTCCACCCCCCCACCCCCCCCCCCACCCCCCACACTTTGGTACCGGTCTCAGGCCACTTTACAAATTTCAAATACAAGCGATCAAAAATCTCTGTAACTTCAGTAGCTGAACTGGCCCTTCGTCTGTCTTGTACTGTGTTTGTCTTGTACTGTGTTTGTACTGTGTTTGTCTTAAATGGCGTAAATCCGTGTCTGTTTCATGAGTGTGTGTGTTGGGTTTCAGGCGCGGCGCTTTGAGTCGATTTCCCCAAAAATTGAGAAAAAGCGCCTATATAATAACGGTATTATTATTATTATTATCAGTGCTGACATTGTGTCGAAAAGACTCTCACAACAGTTAATAGAAAATGTTATGAAGAGTATCTGTCACACAATCTTGTATCGACATGGTCTTATTCGCTAAATCATTGTTTATTATTGTGTCGCAGTGACTCACATAAAATCAAGCTTAGATGATGTTATGAAGAGTCTCTGTGAGAGAGAGAGAGAGAGAGAGAGAGAGAGAGAGAGAGAGAGAGAGAGAGAGAGAGAGAGAGAGAGAGAGACAGAGAGAGAGAGAGAGAGACAGACAGAGAGAGAGAGAGAGAGACAGAGAGAGAGAGAGAGAGAGAGAGAGAGAGAGAGAGAGAGAGAGAGAGAGAGATGAAATGAACTGAAATGAAATGAAATGAAACTTTATTTTCCAAGGATAAAAGAATAGGTGCGCAGACCTGTTTTCATTCTTGTCCTTGCTACACACTACAAAACAAAATAACGTACATACAATCACTCTCTTACCCACACACACACGCGTGCCGGTGTGCAATTGCCGAGTGCACAGGTTTGTGCCAGATTAGCTTGTAGCCTACAGGCGCCAAGCCAAGCCTGCATAACCCTCCACACACACACTCACACACACACACACACACACACACACACACACACACACACACACACACACACACACACACACACACACACACACACACGCACACACATGATTATCATGTACATATACATTCTATCACTTGGTTTAAATAGTTTACTACTTTGCAAAATACATAAAAGAATATACATCACTTATCATCAGATCAAAACAAGCCACAGGCTTATAAGATGATCTGGACACTCAGTTATACTATTTGCAAAAATTGCATGGCGGTGGTATGCAGATTTTAAATACAATATAGGTAAGTAAATCAATATATATATATATATATATATATATATATATATATATATATATATATATATATATATATATATATATATATATATATATATATATATATATATATATATATATATACTCTTATAATGTATGGTATCTGGGGACAATCGCATGCCTATGAGCGTGAATCTGGGAACATGCTCTGGATATGGGGACATTGAAAAGTTCCCTTATCCAACCCAAGGTTTTTTTCACTCAATCTGATTCAGGCGATGAAAATAAAGGGAAAAAAAACAATGTTCCCAGATACCAAAAATTTTTCGACAGGTTACTTCCCCTGGTCTACAACCACTGACCTATACTGTATGGCTTCGGTGGAACAGAGGAGCTTTCGTCTTGATACGAAACTAAAAGTGCGACTAAGTCTCATCCATGCTCAGTGCAGCTCTTGATTCTAATTTATCACTTTTTACACAATTACCACAGTACAAAATTAAAAGAAGAAGAGAAACAAATATAAATGATGCCAAATACTAAACTCCGTGCCCAGCTCTGTTTAAGCGAGGCTATGTATACAATGGCTACAGGTATAACACTGGATTTTACCAATGACGCATCATCCCATTTCAGGACCCACTGAGATCGCAAGGTAAATCATCATCCCATTTCAGGACCCACTGAGATCGCAAGGTAAATCTATCTGACATTTTGAGTAGTGCATAGCGTAGTGGCTGTATACGATGATCGCTGGCCTGAACCATAATTTTCGCAAAAGTACTTTGCATGAGTTAGAACAGTTGAAAGACGTTTCATTTGCAACCGATTTACGTTGTCTTCACGGTAAACTGGGCGCCGGTTGCCTGTCTTCTAGTCCGTTGCATGCATTGCTCATCTTCATTTTCCTAAGCATGTCTAGTGTCTACAGAAAGCTTATTTTCTTAGCTTTTAAGTGTATGTCTTAAATACAAGATACGTTCAGTACAGCTTAAACAACACGCCGTAAATGACTGGTACCATTAAAATGTATCCCGCGTGGCACACTGTCAGTGTCAGTCCTGAGCGTGTACACAGAGAGCGTGCTCGCGTAAAACAGTGACAAGAATAGCGTGACTATAGTTGCACAGCCGTAACAGATTGCGCTCAGCTCTGTCAATGCCATGAAAAGCAGAAAGATCGTCTACATAATCAACACACAGTTTAAAGTGTTATAAATGATGCCAAATACTAAACTCCGTGCCCAGCTCTGTTTAAGCAAGGCTATGTATACAATGGCTACAGGTATAACACTGGATTTTACCAATGACGCATCATCCCATTTCAGGACCCACTGAGATCGCAAGGTAAATCTATCTGACATTTTGAGTAGTGCATAGCGTAGTGGCTGTATACGATGATCGCTGGCCTGAACCATAATTTTCGCAAAAGTACTTTGCATGAGTTAGAACAGTTGAAAGACGTTTCATTTGCAACCGATTTACGTTGTCTTCACGGTAAACTGGGCGCCGGTTGCCTGTCTTCTAGTCCGTTGCATGCATTGCTCATCTTCATTTTCCTAAGCATGTCTAGTGTCTACAGAAAGCTTATTTTCTTAGCTTTTAAGTGTATGTCTTAAATACAAGATACGTTCAGTACAGCTTAAACAACACGCCGTAAATGACCGGTACCATTAAAATGTATCCCGCGTGGCACACTGTCAGTCCTGAGCGTGTACACAGAGAGCGTGCTCGCGTAAAACAGTGACAAGAATAGCGTGACTATAGTTGCACAGCCGTAACAGATTGCGCTCAGCTCTGTCAATGCCATGAAAAGCAGAAATATCGTCTACATAATCAACACACAGTTTAAAGTGTTATAAATGATGCCAAATATTAAACTCCGTGCCCAGCTCTGTTTAAGCGAGGCTATGTATACAATGGCTACAGGTATAACACTGGATTTTACCAATGACGCATCATCCCATTTCAGGACCCACTGAGATCGCAAGGTAAATCTATCTGACATTTTGAGTAGTGCATAGCGTAGTGGCTGTATACGATGATCGCTGGCCTGAACCATAATTTTCGCAAAAGTACTTTGCATGAGTTAGAACAGTTGAAAGACGTTTCATTTGCAACCGATTTACGTTGTCTTCACGGTAAACTGGGCGCCGGTTGCCTGTCTTCTAGTCCGTTGCATGCATTGCTCATCTTCATTTTCCTAAGCATGTCTAGTGTCTACAGAAAGCTTATTTTCTTAGCTTTTAAGTGTATGTCTTAAATACAAGATACGTTCAGTACAGCTTAAACAACACGCCGTAAATGACCGGTACCATTAAAATGTATCCCGCGTGGCACACTGTCAGTCCTGAGCGTGTACACAGAGAGCGTGCTCGCGTAAAACAGTGACAAGAATAGCGTGACTATAGTTGCACAGCCGTAACAGATTGCGCTCAGCTCTGTCAATGCCATGAAAAGCAGAAAGATCGTCTACATAATCAACACACAGTTTAAAGTGTTATAAATGATGCCAAATACTAAACTCCGTGCCCAGCTCTGTTTAATATTGGACTGAATGTCACGCATCGAAAGCGAGGCTATGTATACAATGGCTACAGGTATAACACTGGATTTTACCAATGACGCATCATCCCATTTCAGGACCCACTGAGATCGCAAGGTAAATCTATCTGACATTTTGAGTAGTGCATAGCGTAGTGGCTGTATACGATGATCGCTGGCCTGAACCATAATTTTTGCAAAAGTACTTTGCATGAGTTAGAACAGTTGAAAGACGTGTCATTTGCAACCGATTTACGTTGTCTTCACGGTAAACTGGGCGCCGGTTGCCTGTCTTCTAGTCCGTTGCATGCATTGCTCATCTTCATTTTCCTAAGCATGTCTAGTGTCTACAGAAAGCTTATTTTCTTAGCTTTTAAGTGTATGTCTTAAATACAAGATACGTTCAGTACAGCTTAAACAACACGACGTAAATGACCGGTACCATTAAAATGTATCCCGCGTGGCACACTGTCAGTGCTGAGCGTGTACACAGAGAGCGTGCTCGCGTAAAACAGTGACAAGAATAGCGTGACTATAGTTGCACAGCCGTAACAGATTGCGCTCAGCTCTGTCAATGCCATGAAAAGCAGAAAGATCGTCTACATAATCAACACACAGTTTAAAGTGTTATAAATGATGCCAAATACTAAACTCCGTGCCCAGCTCTGTTTAATATTGGACTGAATGTCACGCATCGAAAGCGAGGCTATGTATACAATGGCTACAGGTATAACACTGGATTTTACCAATGACGCATCATCCCATTTCAGGACCCACTGAGATCGCAAGGTAAATCTATCTGACATTTTGAGTAGTGCATAGCGTAGTGGCTGTATACGATGATCGCTGGCCTGAACCATAATTTTCGCAAAAGTACTTTGCATGAGTTAGAACAGTTGAAAGACGTGTCATTTGCAACCGATTTACGTTGTCTTCACGGTAAACTGGGCGCCGGTTGCCTGTCTTCTAGTCCGTTGCATGCATTGCTCATCTTCATTTTCCTAAGCATGTCTAGTGTCTACAGAAAGCTTATTTTCTTAGCTTTTAAGTGTATGTCTTAAATACAAGATACGTTCAGTACAGCTTAAACAACACGCCGTAAATGACTGGTACCATTAAAATGTATCCCGCGTGGCACACTGTCAGTGCTGAGCGTGTACACAGAGAGCGTGCTCGCGTAAAACAGTGACAAGAATAGCGTGACTATAGTTGCACAGCCGTAACAGATTGCGCTCAGCTCTGTCAATGCCATGAAAAGCAGAAAGATCGTCTACATAATCAACACACAGTTTAAAGTGTTATAAATGATGCCAAATACTAAACTCCGTGCCCAGCTCTGTTTAATATTGGACTGAATGTCACGCATCGAAAGCGAGGCTATGTATACAATGGCTACAGGTATAACACTGGATTTTACCAATGACGCATCATCCCATTTCAGGACCCACTGAGATCGCAAGGTAAATCTATCTGACATTTTGAGTAGTGCATAGCGTAGTGGCTGTATACGATGATCGCTGGCCTGAACCATAATTTTTGCAAAAGTACTTTGCATGAGTTAGAACAGTTGAAAGACGTGTCATTTGCAACCGATTTACGTTGTCTTCACGGTAAACTGGGCGCCGGTTGCCTGTCTTCTAGTCCGTTGCATGCATTGCTCATCTTCATTTTCCTAAGCATGTCTAGTGTCTACAGAAAGCTTATTTTCTTAGCTTTTAAGTGTATGTCTTAAATACAAGATACGTTCAGTACAGCTTAAACAACACGCCGTAAATGACTGGTACCATTAAAATGTATCCCGCGTGGCACACTGTCAGTGCTGAGCGTGTACACAGAGAGCGTGCTCGCGTAAAACAGTGACAAGAATAGTGCGACTATAGTTGCACAGCCGTAACAGATTGCGCTCAGCTCTGTCAATGCCATGAAAAGCAGAAAGATCGTCTACATAATCAACACACAGTTTAAAGTGTTATAGTCCGTCTTTCCTTTGCCTTTTGCTCGCTCTGCACGGCAACTCCTGCACAAACTACTCAATCGTTCCATGTGGTTTGAATAGGTGTAACCGGACTCAGTGACTGGGTGTAGACGACTTAAATAGTTTATCAGATAGACAAAAACTGCCCATCTGATACAGTACTCAAGTGCCTACAGAGTTTAAGTCCGAATTTCTTTTGTGGTCTAGGGAAGGACTGGAGATTGCTGTGGAGAATAGACTATAAGTCTACTCTGGTCCCGCATGCGCACAAAATCTGTCAGTGTTTACTCTTGCCTCGCGTTGTGTTCAAAAAGCCAAAGTTGCTTGCGCAATGGACCGACCACAGTATCCAGAAAAACCCTATTTTGACTGGACTTGTTGTTATCGTTCCTACTGAGCTGCTAGTAACGTGCGCTCGCACAATCAGTCACACCGTCATACATGCACGGACGTACACACACACAAACTTCTCGCACGTACACACGCACAGTCTCAGTCTCGCTCTCACTCTAGCCGCTGAGCATCATAAAATAGAAGTAAAGTTCCAAGATTTATTTGTACCAGAAAAGCATTCATAATAAAACAAACAACATAATCAAAATTAGTCAAACCAGTGCAAGTGCTAATAACCTTAAACACCTTAGGCCTAACACCTATACCTTCCGACACGATACCTAGCAAACCTATCTCCTATGCCTGACACCTACAACGATGAATACGATTCCTAGCGAACCTAGCTCCTAGGCCTAACACCTATACGCACTTACCAATAAAACCTACGCGTCGTCCTAACACAGCCTAAGCCCTATTTAGGTGAATTAGAACTGAACTAAAACTGAACTGAATGGTGGACAGAAGCTCTATATATATACCATCCAACAGATGCTCTCAGCATATGTAAACGAGAACCGTGATGATTGGAGCGATCACCTCGACCTGATCATGATGGCATATAGAGCTTCTGTCCACCATTCAACCGGGTGTACGCCCAATTTAATTGTTTTTGGTAGAGAAGTCAATCTCCCATTGACAGTCGAACTTGGTGTGTTCCCTAGTAGAGATGCGTCTGAATGTCCCATAGAGTACGTACAATGGGTTCAAAACACGCTGGAACGAGTCTTTCGTTTTGTACAAGAGAATTCAGAGGCTAGTGTCCAGCGTTGAACTTTGAGTGGTAGTATTTATAACTATGAAATTTTTCTTCCCCAGATCACACAGCACACAGTTGTGTGTTGTCTCCATTTTCTTCCAGTTCCAACCGATTATGTGTGGACACTGCTTAAAAGAAAGTTAAAACCTGATGCTGTTCCAAGCGTGTTTACCTGGAAACAGACTCAAACCCGAAAACCACCAGTGAAGCATCCAGTTCTGTCGCCGCTAAAACGTGCCAATAAGTAAGTACATGTTTCAGACTGACAGTTCACATTTCATGATTCAGTAGAGCAGTCTTCACATAAATACAGGAATATGTTGATGTCAGGAAACTGTGTGGTTTACAGTTAAAATGTCTTCCAATACTATTTTACTATCATAAGCTGCAGTCCAGGCAAAGTTGCTTTAGAGTCAAATGTGAACTGGCATGGAGAGAAGGGGGTTGTGGGTATGCAGCACTAATGGTGCTACATCAGCTCAAAAACACATCTTTTCCAGTCATACCACTCTGTTTCGCCACATTCCAGTCTCTTAACTGTCTCACTGTAACAGTATGAAGATCCCCCTGCCCGTTCATATGGTCACGATGGCTGGTTTTTCGAGGATTGGATGTGTTCAGGTGCTGTCAATTTTGAATCTGTATTTTGTCATGTGTAGATTTTTTTGCTGCTGTCTGATGAGTTTTGTCCAGTTTGGTCATTTTGTCTCAGACTGTACAGGGCTTAAAAGCCTGCACTGCAGGTATTTTGCACTATATATTTCACGGCTGTTTGGCCCAGCGCTAGAAGTGGCCACTTAGTTTTTTCCAGGCGAGCCGAGAAACTGGGTCACAAGTCGTGCGCACGGGCTGCCTCAGCCAGTCTCTCAGCTGTCAGGCTAGCTGATAAGCGGGCTTCCTGCTAGGCGCAGTACAGCAGGGAAAATGACTACCTTTTGTTTTTCATGACTTTCTTATTTACCGTTCAAATGTGTGATGCAAAACTTTAGTTTTGTGAAAAAACACTACACAGAGAGTGAAATCTGCTTTTTTTTCTCTTTCTTTCCACCTTATCCTGCTGGCTACTGGTTTGTCACAACTATAGTGTGTTTGGTGTCAGTGTGTCGGGCAGAATGTCCGCTTTTAAACAAAGTTTTGCATCACACACTTGAACGGTAAATAAGAAAGTCATGAAAAACAAAAGGTAGTCATTTTCCCTGCTGTACTGCCCCACCCGGGTCTGCCCTGGGGGACTTGGGTGGGGTTAGGTATTTTTTAGTTCCCAGGGTCACCCTGGTCAGCCCCACAGGGTGGGTTTATCTCTCTATTCTGGGGCATGTTTCTGTCTACCCTTTGTCCATTCACCTGTATTTGCCTTTTTAAAACTCTCCCTACTGTCTGCACTGCCTGTAACTCTTGATATTGGATGTGTGTTGCTAAATGGTCTTAGCTTTATTTAGGCTCTGTGTTAGGTTTATTTAATGTATTTGACCGGCTGGCGACATACATTCAATGTTCTGTTTAGTTTTGTTTTTTTTCACAAGAAGTGCAGGCAAGTCCTGAGAAAGCCTTGTTGCTGTCGGGACGTTAAGCAATGTACAATCAATCAATCAATCCCTGCTGTACTGCGCCTAGCAGGAAGCCCGCTTATCAGCTAGCCTGACAGCTGAGAGACTGGCTGAGGCAGCCCGTGCGCACGACTTGTGACCCAGTTTCTCGGCTCGCCTGGAAAAAACTAAGTGGCCAGACTGAAACAGCCGTGATTTATTATTATGCACCCTTTTTTCCAGGAAGCTGAAGGCAAGACCAGATTTCGAGGATAACAGTGGATCCAGCAGCAGTGATGTACTTGAAGACCACAGCACTCGCCCAGTAGCAGCTGCATCTGCACCACAGGATGAATGTTCAACCACTACCAGCTGATCTTTGCGTGCTTCCTGCGGAGAAAGATTTGAGCCTCCTAAATGACTGCATCACGGAGCTACAGCAGCAGCTTCTTGCAGCCCAGGCCCAGGTGACGCGACTACAGTTGGAGCGGTTTGGGGATCAGTCGATTTTCCAGTGATGACTACCTATTTGATACACAACTTTTAAAGTACTCTTTGACTACATTGAGACAAGTGCAGCAAGTATGAGGCAGCCATATTATAAATATGTTACAGAGGATGTAGCAGTGACGAACAGATCAAGGGTCATGCCACTGGCTGATGAACTGTTTATGTTTCTGGTTTCACAAGTCCTGCGTGTAAACAAGCAACAACTGTGATAATGGACATAATACTGCCATGGTGTAGCTTCTGTCACCTGCTTGGTGTTAAATCATTATAACTACTATATTTTATGAATATTTGTTAAGCAGCTGGGTGCTAAAGAGTAAATGAAGTTGTCTTTTTTTTTTTTGGCATGTTGGTATCTTGCACTGAAAAGCCTCTGCTCTTGTCTTACTTTTTCAGCACTAACCTGAAACTTTAGTCAGTATACAGAATTTGGAATGGAAGTCAGATTGCGTATACCAGGTTAAATTTGCTTTTTGGTTTTTGAAACAGTTACTAAGAATCCGCACTTTACGGTGACACAAATTAAAATTTGTTATACATTTATCATAGTTTTCCAAATTCTGCTCATGTGTTGGTGCATGTGTAACAGAGTGAACCCGATGTTCCTCTGTGTACATAGGCCGATAGCACTTATGACCATTGCTTCTCGGATTTCACTCGTGTCGACTGCTAGCTATGACGTGCGCCGCTCGCGGTGCCCTGCCAAACGCAGCGTTAAGTGTTGTGTACGCGATAGCTCAGTGTACGTGTTGTATTGTATATCAGTTTTGACCGTTTATTGTAACCAAAATACAACACCATTGCTTAGTATTTAACATGGTTAGATTTGGCCCAGGTAATAGTTTTTGTAATGCATATGTCTTTCGGTTAACTATAACCTATCAGAGTGATATTTGCGATTTAGCAGCCTTTTTGATTTTCTGTGGCACTCTGCACCGACGCGTGGACTTTGTACTGACGCGGAGACGGCAGCTTGCCTCTATAAGTACAGCTGCTCGCGTGGCAGACTTTTTTTTTTTACCAAACGTGCAAGACTCACAGTACCAGTACTTGTGACACTGCATGCCGTGCTAAGCCCAAGAGTGTCAGACCAAACAAGGTGCACGCTGCAACGCCTACACCTCTGCGTCGGTCTGCACGCTTGCGGCAGAAACCATTAAAACTTTTAGTAACCTTGACAGCTTGAGTGTGACCAGTGGGCCTTTAAAGGTATGCCTCTGCAACTTTAAATGCCCACAAGACATTCAAGCTTCAATATTCCTCCAAGTGCATCGGATGCTTTAATAGTGTTAGGAAAATAGGACAAATTAATATTGAGTAAATTGTTTTGGGCTTATTGTTTTTTATTTAAAGAGACTGTCTTAGGTGAAGGATTGCTTAAGGTGATAGGTTAATTTAAAATTATTGGATTTTTAGTCAGTACAGTGCATCAGATTTTGATTTGTCATGGATTGGAATCCAAGGCACCGGTACTGTGTTTTCGAGTAGTACAATGCTTTGAATTTTGATGTCTTAGATGAATATTGGAAATCAAGGCATCTGTACATCTGTGTCTTTCTAGTACACAACAGCTGTGCAGTTGATTTCATTTTCAAACTTTGTCTGCTGCATAGGTATTTTTCCAAATGATAATATCCTATGTCAGTTTTCTGCTATGCATAACTTAGTTTGAAAATGACTGTGTGAGTCCAAGTCTACAGTATAATAGTGTAGACAAGAGAGCCTTGGTCAATAGTGCTATATTTGTGGTTTACCATGTGGATGGTACTGTTTGATAAAGTGTTTTGATGTTACGTCATCATTGGGCCCAATGTGTTCTTGTATTTGTGTTTTGGGATTGATGGTTTTGGTATTTAAACAGCGAGGTCACTGTATTGTTAAGGCCGATGGGAAAATGTAACAGAGTGAACCAGATGTTCCTCTGTGTACATAGGCCGATAGCACTTATGACCATTGCTTCTCGGATTTCACTCGTGTCGACTGCTAGCTATGACGTGCGCCGCTCGCGGTGCCCTGCCAAACGCAGCGTTAAGTGTTGTGTACGCGATAGCTCAGTGTACGTGTTGTATTGTATATCAGTTTTGACCGTGTATTGTAACCAAAATACAACACCATTGCTTAGTATTTAACATGGTTAGATTTGGCCCAGGTAATAGTTTTTGTAATGCATATGTCTTTCGGTTAACTATAACCTATCAGAGTGATATTTGCGATTTAGCAGCCTTTTTGATTTTCTGTGGCACTCTGCACCGACGCGTGGACTTTGTACTGACGCGGAGACGGCAGCTTGCCTCTATAAGTACAGCTGCTCGCGTGGCAGACTTTTTTTTTTACCAAACGTGCAAGACTCACAGTACCAGTACTTGTGACACTGCATGCCGTGCTAAGCCCAAGAGTGTCAGACCAAACAAGGTGCACGCTGCAACGCCTACACCTCTGCGTCGGTCTGCACGCTTGCGGCAGAAACCATTAAAACTTTTAGTAACCTTGACAGCTTGAGTGTGACCAGTGGGCCTTTAAAGGTATGCCTCTGCAACTTTAAATGCCCACAAGACATTCAAGCTTCAATATTCCTCCAAGTGCATCGGATGCTTTAATAGTGTTAGGAAAATAGGACAAATTAATATTGAGTAAATTGTTTTGGGCTTATTGTTTTTTATTTAAAGAGACTGTCTTAGGTGAAGGATTGCTTAAGGTGATAGGTTAATTTAAAATTATTGGATTTTTAGTCAGTACAGTGCATCAGATTTTGATTTGTCATGGATTGGAATCCAAGGCACCGGTACTGTGTTTTCGAGTAGTACAATGCTTTGAATTTTGATGTCTTAGATGAATATTGGAAATCAAGGCATCTGTACATCTGTGTCTTTCTAGTACACAACAGCTGTGCAGTTGATTTCATTTTCAAACTTTGTCTGCTGCATAGGTATTTTTCCAAATGATAATATCCTATGTCAGTTTTCTGCTATGCATAACTTAGTTTGAAAATGACTGTGTGAGTCCAAGTCTACAGTATAATAGTGTAGACAAGAGAGCCTTGGTCAATAGTGCTATATTTGTGGTTTACCATGTGGATGGTACTGTTTGATAAAGTGTTTTGATGTTACGTCATCATTGGGCCCAATGTGTTCTTGTATTTGTGTTTTGGGATTGATGGTTTTGGTATTTAAACAGCGAGGTCACTGTATTGTTAAGGCCGATGGGAAAATGTAACAGAGTGAACCAGATGTTCCTCTGTGTACATAGGCCGATAGCACTTATGACCATTGCTTCTCGGATTTCACTCGTGTCGACTGCTAGCTATGACGTGCGCCGCTCGCGGTGCCCTGCCAAACGCAGCGTTAAGTGTTGTGTACGAGATAGCTCAGTGTACGTGTTGTATTGTATATCAGTTTTGACCGTGTGTACGTGTTGTATTGTATATCAGTTTTGACCGTGTATTGTTGGATTATTGTGCAATAAAGGATGTTCAAGAGTAAACAAAGTTTGTTTTCCATATTCTTTATACACTCAAACTCATCACACAAACAGCACAGCTAGTTTTGAGTGCATGCTTAAAAACAATAAAATTTAATGTACATAGTACATGTCATTATTCTAAAACAATAACTACAAGTGCTAACTGTATTGCAAATGAGTTCATCTACAGTACTGAGCACCAAAAGTGGGAAAATAGGATGAAAAATTAAAAAAATGCTACAGATGAAACAATGCCTGTTTTAGACATGTCTGACAAAAGTCTAAATACAAATTGAAAAAACAAAATAAATAATCTGTTTTGTGTTGACACAATTGAGGATCGACTGAGGGGGGTATGATACCCGTTTCAGATGCACCATAGGGACACCTGCAATGCACCCACTCTAATTAAATGTAATATGCACCATTTTGTGAACATGTAATGTTCAATCAAAGAGTAAATATACTTTTTGAGGTGATTTTAGAAAATAAATCACCTAAACGAAAGGTTAGAGCTGCGTCAAAACTTGGGACACCGTAGCATCTGAAACGTCGTACCAAATCATTTCACCACAAAAGCAAGAACAGGTGTTTTCCAGTAGTTGAGCACAAGCAAGGTATAAAACAAGTGAAACAATATGGGAACCAAAAACAATAAAATTATAATAGTTGCATCTCCTAAATATTACAATTGTTAGTTATGACGTTTCAGACATGTCGCGGGACACCATGAATGAAAGAACACTTGTTTTGACTTCTTATTAGGCGTCATTTCCGGTTGTTCCGTTCTGGGGGACATGCAGTCATTGATAGCATAAGATACCTCATAAAATATAGATTCGAGGGTTGCCCGGATAAACCTCGTATCTCCATTTCAGCTAACTTTACAGGAGAGCCTTTTGAAAGTTTGACATCTAAAATTAAATATTTTCTTTTTCTTATTGCCAAAAAATGTAGTGTCTACCAAAACTTTGTTCTCTTCTCTGCATCTTCATGTAAATGTTTAACTGCACAAGCATTAATGTTATAAATAATTTGATGCTTTATTACATATGTAGCAAATGCGGGATTTATGTAGTACTAGGAACTGTAAACTCTAAATGAACAGTGTCCGTATAAACCTCGTAAATGCATTTCCGCTGTTTATACAGGCCAAATACATGGCATGTCATCACAGAACAGGGCTGCCTTTCAGTCGTAACTCGAGACGCTAGCAGGAATGGTTAGCAGGTGGCCAGCTCTAGTTCCTAAATAAAACTCGTAACTAGAACTATGGTTTCGTCGCGGCGGCACTTTTTGGAATAAACAGCCAGCGCAAAGCAATTATATGGATATGCGGTCTTAAGACAGGCCTGTGCATGCCTAGAATTTCCAACAACACCTAATGAAAGCAAGTACAACCAGTAACGTCTTTTTTAAAAGTCACAAAAAGTGACTGAATCACCTCTTAGTAGAGTCTGAAAGTCGCATTTTAAAATTTATTTTCAACTCTGCTAATAAAGTTCGGGCGTAAAAGCTCTTCCTCTACTTCGTATTCCAATAACTTAATTATAGAGTGGTCTCTTTGCAATGTTGAGTGTTTCGTTATGAATTAATGATAATGACACACACGAAATGATAGTGTGGAAAGGAAACAAAGAGAGAGGCGGAGAAAAAGACACGACAGAATGGTTGCCGAATATTACAGTCCTTAAGTATGGGTTGTTGTGACAAGTGAAAAGTTAAGTTCTTTTAATTTAACGCTCCATACAAAGTACAAAAAAAGAGGAAAACTCACTTGGTCATCACCATGACCGAAAGCCAGTGCCGCAATCTGATGTGTCTTCGTGTATGCAGCATGACGGTATCCAAGTCGCACATGTCAATCTATTCAAGTTACACATCAATGTATCAATAAGTCACAAAATGGCTTTTGTTTTCTAGTAGCAACCACGAAACATTTCACACTTAAAATCTCTTTTCGGTACTCGGTCAACAAAGTCAGTGGGATCCGTATGGATCTCACCTGGACCAAATATGGGGACAGGTTGGGATCAACGCGTTCCATGTGGGTCTCACCAGGGTCTGACCTGGACCCAGGTGGGACTCAAATACTATGCTAACATGGTATCCCTTGCCTATATCAAGTGCGTAATTTGATGTTTGATTTTCGATTGATGCATTTCCTGATTTAAAAAAAAATACTACATGTATTTTCCAGTAAGAGACACCGATATTTCAGCACACCAGTTTCACTGAGTCATCCACGAGATGTTAATTATTGTTCAGGAGCTGCTGTTGTATCAGAACAGCCTGACGTCAACAAAGTGGCAAAACTCTGTGCGCTTTGCAGGGGTTCTGATAATCATTTTTTTCAAGGATAACGCCGGATCGGTTCCTTAGAGCCTCTGCCAAAAAAGAGTATGATCGCAGTTCGCATCTTCCAGAAGTGTTGATTGTCCTGGCCTTGTGTTCACTCTGAGTCGGTGTCCACTTCATCGACGTCAGGCTGTGGGAGCCGATCTACTGTAGCTGAAGAGGCCGGAAGGCTTCTGTAGAACGCATGGTGCTCCTCAGGAATGATCCCAGACGAGCACAGGGACAAGAGGTCAGATTTCTTGGCCTGGGAGATGGGAAGTTTGTGGCTGTACAGGTGTGGTATAGTTTTGATAGGGGCAGCACGGCCTCTCTTCCTTCCTCAAGCGACCTTGATGGTCTGGTAGTCGACCTGATCAAAGGAGGTCTTGAAAAATATCTCATCTCCTTTGCCTTTCTCAAAGTGAAATGCTTTTATTTTAAGCCAGTTCACTTTTTGTCCAGTGATGTCAGTCTTGGTGTTGCGTAGTGTTGAGGCGGCTAGTGTTTTGAAGTCAAGGATCTCTGTGTATTTGATTGGGACAACAGAATATGGTCGCGTCCTTCTGGCCATTCTTAGGATGATGTCCCAGCCGCTGGGCATATAGATGGGTGTGCTTTTCTTTGCAAATGTAATGGCTGCATGCATGGAGTCGCATTCCATCTGCGTATGCCCACTTTCCAGGTATTTGTGGGTTATGATCTTTATGCTTTCGATGTTTTGTACAGCATGGGATAAACCGGCTGCCAGGTATTGATTCCGATTTTGGCCTGGACAGCAGTCTGAATAGATTGTAACCTCCTCAACGCTGTCTGGGAGTGAGCTGAGGTAAAAGTAGAGGCAGGTTGCGATCTCATACGCTTCCCTTTTACCTTCCGACTCATCCCATGTGTAGCATTTGGCTTCCCCGTCAGCTAGTAAATAGATGGTAAAGTTATACACGGAGAGTTTCCTTTTATAGTATAAGTGGCTGACGAGGCCACAAGGAGCTTGCAGGACCGCCTGGAGATCCACAGTGACCACATGCTTTCGGCGATTTTCTTTGGCTTCTGCCTTGTCATTCTCTTTCTCAAGGCGTGCCTGCTTCTTTCTCTCCTGGTGTTTTTCAAACGCCTTCTTGTCATCTTCCATGACCAGCTCTTTCGTCTTCCTCATGGCAAAAAGCAGCACACAGCGCACACTGGTCCTTTATGGGGGCATGAAAAGATAAGTTATATTCAGTGTTAAAAACCTGTCTGTATTTCTTTGTTGACACTGGTTGACGGGCGGCCCTCCTCTTTGCACTGCTGTATGTACAGGTCGTGCATCTTTTTCACCGTCAATCCGGGCTGTAGATACTTGCGTTGAGAGTCTTTCCTGGTATAATGTGACTCTACAGCGGGGAAGGACTCGATGTGTTTTCTTACCCCTTCAAAAGCTTCTTCACTGGCCTTGTTGTATGGCTTGCCACTTCCTCGGCGTTCCTTGCCAGTGAAAGCTCCGTTCGTGCTATTCTTTAAAGCATGGTCAACATAGGCTTCACCAAGTGCCAGTGTCGCCAAAAAGAACATCTTGCAGACACGTCGCTCTTGACCATCAACAATAAAAAACAAGATGCGGCATCTCTGGCGTTTCTTGGGCACTGGCTTATTGTCTGCACCCAAAATACGGACAGTCTCTCTTTCTCTAACATGAGCACAAACAAAGTCTTTTTGGCGTTCGTAAGTGTCTAAGGCATAAAATGTCTGAAAGAAGTCTTGCCGATACTCCTCTGAGATACGATTATTGCAGTCGTATCTGCACTTGCTACAGTCGGTCTGCTGGACACGTTTGGGAGGAACAGTCTTGCCAGCCTGAGATATATACTCTTTCCCTTGCAAATGCAATGATTTTCTTACGTTTTGTTTGCATGCTTCTGGTTTAGATTTTTTCTTCCTGGAAAGATTTTTCTTAGGAGGCGTTTGGAAGAACCCTTGTTTCCTGGGTGTGATATTTGTTTTGTCCTTTGACTGCTGTTTTGTTGGGGTGGTGTTCACACTGTCGTCCATGGTAGGAAAACTCAGCCCTTCCCCCAGGCTTTCCCCATCGGTCAGATTGTGGTCTTCATTTGGCGTCGACTGGTGAGTGGGTTGGAAGTCCTCAGCCTCACCATCAGAGTCAGAGTGAATACAGACGTCACCCTGAGGCCCTGGTGTCTGCTGTCTGGCGTCGACTGGTGAGTGGGTTGGAAATCCTCAGCCTCACTATCAGAGTCAGAGTGAATACAGACGTCACCCTGAGGCCCTGGCGTCTGCTGTCTGGCGTCGACTGGTGAGTGGGTTGGACGTCCTCAGTCTCACCATTAGAGTTGGAGTGAAGTCTCACCATCAGAGTCAGAATGAATACAGACGTCACCCTGAGGCCCTGGCGTCTGCTGTCTGGCGTCGACTGGTGAGTGGGTTGGAAGTCCTCAGCCTCACTATCAGTCAGAGTGAATACAGACGTCATCCTGAGGCCCTGGCGTCTGCTTTCTGGCTGGTCTGTGGCAAGTGTCGTAGTGAGACGGCTCGTGAGCAATAAAGGCCAGTGTGATTGGTTCCGCCTGTTGACAAGCTATGGCAGCGGTGCTACCGCAGGACGGCATAAAGTCTAGGACAGATTTGAACAAATTGCTTGTGTAGATACGGACAACTCTCTGGGACCAGTCAGCCAACACCCGTGGCAGAAGATCTGCGGCATCATTGCTCCACTTCCCAGGCTGTCGCAGTTCACTGACATTCGAGAGGAACCTCATGAATATGTCATTTTCATCATCTCTGTCTACTGGAGCAATGAAGGGAACGCAAGTTCCATAATTGTCCTCAAGGTATTCACACAGACAGTTCCGCAGTTCCTCCCCTGATATCTCATCTAAATGGAAGGCGGAGGCTTCGAAAAAAACAGTTTCCATCAGGATATATTTCTGTTTGAATCAATCCATTGGCTGATAAGAGGTTGTTCAGGTGGGCTTGGTGTACTGCAACATTTTTCTCTCTTTCTTTTGTGTGTGCTAAACTTGCAGCTTGCGCCCTCATCATATCACTCTGTCGTTTGGTCTTTCGACGTCGTTTTCTGCTGGTCCGTTGGGCTTCTTCGACTGAGAAGCTGCTGTCGACGGTGTCAGATTCATGTTGTGATGTCTCGGATTCTTCTGATGGCAGAAATGTTGGGTCTGCAGAATCATCGGCAGCATCAGGCACTTGCTTCGAAATGAGGGGCTCGTCATCTGATGTGCTGAAGTCTGAATGTGAAGCCAGTTTCTTAATGAAGGGTTCATCATCAGACGTATTGAAAGCGGTTTTTTGTTCACGAATCAGAGGTTCATCATCAGACTCATTAAATGCATCCATCACGCTGCTCAGCTGCTCGTTGTCGGTTGAGCTGAAGTAATCCGCTGATCTCTCAGCTGCTGCGACAAAAGATGTCGCCAGATTGAGATATACGCTGTCTTCAGCACTGCTCGGGTCCATGATGTTCACACCGGGTACTGATCTACAAGAGAAATGATATTGATTCCGATCAGATACAGTTACATTATGAAAATGAAGACACATTTGAATGGTTTTGTTTTTAAAGATACTGCTATCCATTATACGCATTGTTGCAACAGATAGTATTGTTTGCCAGTCAGGCTTAAGTTATCATTATCCACAACGAGGTAATGACCCGACAATTTGAACAAGCTACCAGGGTGGGGTTCGAACCCATTACCCTCTCGCCCTCCTCTACTCAGCAGCGGCGCTCATGACTGAGCTGACGAGGCTCACGTAACAGATACTAATATCAATTTCTCAAACGCATATTTTTTTTAGAAAGCTTATAAACTAATCGTGTGTGTGTGTGTGTGTGTGTGTGTGTGTGTGTGTGTGTGTGTGTGTGTGTGTGTGTGTGTGTGTGTGAGTGTGTGTGAGAGTGTGAGAGAGAGAGAGAGAGAGAGAGAGAGAGAGAGAGAGAGAGAGAGAGAGAGAGAGAAACAGAGAGAGAGAGAAAGAGAGAGAGAAAGAAAGAAAAGAGAGAGAGAAAGAAAGAAAAGAGAGAGAGAGAGAGACTGCTGAATAATTTTCACTAATGGTTGCTTACCTTCCAGAAGAAGATCTGCTGAATCTTGGCGAGTACAAAAGGTAAAAGGTGTAGCCAACGCAAGCCGATCTTTCGGGAGGGAGAAAAGTCAATGAAATGGGCAGTTTTAATTTTATGTGCTTGTGTTATACTTGGGATATTTCTAGAATTCCTGGTGGGAAAAGTTCCGCTGTGATAAGTAAGCGACCACAGCTGCACTGAAGTCCTGTTAGGAGTGACATGTGTTGACAAGTGTCTTATCTCCTACACAGTCCAGATTCCCATTAGTTTTTTTTTACCCTGGTAGAATATTTGTTCAGGATGTGTCTGTTAACATGTTTAGGGTGCCTGCATACCTAGCAAATAATCACAGAACCTAAAGATCTCTAAGTATTACTGATAATGTTATTTTCTATTCAACAAAAAAGCTGCTTTTTGAATGAAAAACTTAGATCACACATACACACACACACACACACACACACACACACACACACACACACACACACACACACACACACACTCACACACACACACACACATCATGAGAGAGAGGGGGGGGGGGCGGGGGTTAGGAGTTGGAGAGATTTGCAAGTACAGACGGATTTCTTAATTTCAGACTGATTCAAAGCGTTCCCCATCTCCTACAAGTTTCAAAATACTTTCTTCTAACTGTGATTGAGACCAAGAAATGGTGATTTTCATTCTACATAAAACTCGTAGACTGTCGTACTGTGATTAAACGCGCAGACAGCAGCAGTCGGGCCCTTTCCTGTGCCGATGTAAACAAAGCAACAGCAATTACGGCTTTCATACAGGCACTGCTGCTCAGTGCAGTGTGATAAACCGCCGGGCCCGCGTAAAGCCAGCAGTGCCAGATACGATGTTCATACAGCCAACTTTTCAGGGAATCTGCCGCCGTCGAACAATGTATATCTAATTACGGTTGTTATACGGGCACCACTTTGATTGAAATTTTATACTTGGTTTAATTATTCATTAATAACTAATTAATTTTAATCATTATTCTATGTCTGCTTTCACAAACACAATCTCGAAGTGAAACTGAGTTGAATGACGTAAAAAAGTCATTTTCGGAAAAAAGTGAGATACGAGGTTTATCCGGGCAACCCTCGAATTATATACAGATAAATATTGCAAATACTAATGGTAATGGTAGGCAGTTTGATCAGGATTGGCTTCTATATTTACCAGCGTTACTAGAGAGCACTGTGAAAGTGTGGGTCTGAGGGTGTGGAGCAGAGGTACAAGGCTTGTGTACACAAGATGAATGTTTATTTGCAATGTACTTGTTCAGTTTTGTGTGCATTAATGAATGCTTTAGTTGAACTTTTTATAAAATAAGTGAACGTGTTAGAAAATTGAATTACAATAAAACAAAACAAAAAAACAACAAAAAAAGATTTTGGGTGTGTCTGTAAATATGAACAGTCTCACACATACATACTGACATGAAAATGATCCAATGAATACAGTTCATCATTTATTGTAAATATCAGAGAAAATAAAACCAGATAAGAAATTTAAAGAAAAAAAGCACTCAAAAAAGCTTTGGCAGAAACACAGCTCATCAAAAATCGTAACCCTCCACCCTCCATTCCCTTATACTGTTGCAAGTTGGAACAGAACCAACTCTAGCTATTATCATGTCCATGGACATGAGCTGCTCATCAGCAACTGCTGGCTGCACAAAGAATGTCTTCTTTGTGTGGGGATGTAAAAATCTGATGTGGTGCGTGTCCTTGTCAATATATTCTGTAACCACTCCTGCACACATAAAGAACAGAAGTATCATTAAAAACTGCCAAGTCAGGCCTCAAATCAAAACAATCATTTAAAGAAGGAAAGAAAAAGTTTGGTCAAATATAAACAAAAAGTTTTTTTTTATGATTTAGTCTTTTCACAATCCTAAAAGTCTGCATGTTCATGTTTCCGATGCAATCGTGACGTCCCATGACACATCCAAAACAAACTTCACCTAACTTAGAATTTTTTTTTAGGTTTTAAGGCATTTAGAAAAAAAATCACTACACGATTGATGAACACAATGCATAATAATAGTCCTTGCAAACAAGATTAATTTTGGTGCTGTGTCAGATTTGTTTGAAAATGATGAAAATGTCACAAAATTCATTACCGATGTTCCACGAGACACAGAGAGTAAACGTAAGTACAGTCTATAAAAACTGTTATCTCCTATAAAAAATACAAACATGCAAATAATAATGCTTTAGATTGATGCATGGAACATAAAAGAATATAAAATGCCAACCTGTAATGCAGATGGTCCAAGATACTTGGTAACAGTTGGAGATTCAAACCATATGAGGCGCACACATGGTGGTCGGAATTCCCACAACACAAGCAAACCGGTCGGAAAGCGAATTTTGAATGAGTTTCTGCGATTGTTTTGGGTTGCGTTTCAGACGTGACATTTGGGACACCGCGATATAAAAAAAATTCTCAGCATCCAAATCCTTCGAATATTTGTAAACTATTATAGTGCAAAATGAAGTATTTTGGGTATAGTTTGTTGATGCACATAGTGGACAAGCGGATCTTATCTTGTTGCCGACTTTCTGAAAAGTGAAAAATTACGTTGCAGTGGGACACTTCGTTATGTGTCCGAAACGCCAATTTTCGTCCATAAGTGTGTCAATATCCAGTTCTAAAGTGAAAAAAAAAAGTTTAGCACGGATTTTTCAATGTATGAAGCCTAAATTAAAAAAATAATTTATTGTAATGATGCACCGATGTAGTCACAATCTTCATCTGAGTTCACCCACTGATACCGTTCCTCTTTTTGGAAGCCATTTTGGGCCACTTTTTCAACATTTTATTATCAGTTCACAATTAAATTCATCAAGCAGATAGCCCAAAATATACAAATTTATACATTAACATTATCTTAATGCATTGCAACAACAGAAATGTCACTACATGCCTTATTTTGATCGAAATCTGAATAGCACCACACTGACCCCTTTTGGTGCTCAGTACTGTAGATGAACTCAAATGTAAGCATCCATACATTCCACACTTCACAATGCAGAAGATGAATAACTAATAAATTACAACACTGCCAATAAGGTGCAAGCAAATTAATGATTAACAGACTTGCTTTTTTGTCATATTTTTGCTGACATTTTAAGTTGCAAATCATGGGCAATGGCCAAACCTACTAAACATGTACACAACTTTAATATATATATATAACGGTAAAGTTTTCGGGAACGTTGCATTTGGGAATCTTAACATCTACTCGTATATATATATACAAATTATTTTTCTCACATTTCAAGTCATATTTGGCATCAGCATGTGTCTTTTGGTGAAATTGCAAAATACCAGATTTCTGCATGAAGTGGAAAGGCATGTTCTCAAAAAGCTGTTGTGGGCATATGTTCCCGAAAACAACAATTTATGTATATATATATATATATATATATATATATATATATATATATATATATATATATATATATATATATATATATATATATATATATATATATATATATATATATATATATATATAATATATATATATATGCAGGTCTGGGAATCCCTTTTTCCATGGAGCACAAACTCGTTTCACTCAAAGATGACGTTTTTCTTGCCAAACCAGTCTAACATTACAAATAGATCAAGCTGGCTAGAGCAAATTGTAAAAAATGTTAGCAATGGAATCGATTATATCTTAATTGATGTTACCTTATATTTATTTTCACACAAGAAAATGATGATTTTTATAATACAATTGAACATATTTTTTTTATTATCATTGTTTCCTTTGATTTTATTTATTTATATATTTATTGCATGTGTCTCTGAAATCAGATTTTTATTATCAGACTCGTGTGAAAAAAAAAATTAAACTGCGTAAATAAATAGATGATTAATATTGTTTGTTTGTTTGTTGTTGTGTTTGTTGTTTTTTTCTTGCTGCCACATAAACAAATGACCATGCTTTTCTGAGGTGCATTGTTTGGACAACATGGTTTGTGAAACGATGCGGTATATTTCTGATGAAGAAAACAGGGGGAAAACACATTTGTTTCTTCCTATCAGAAATTTCATCACTATATATTATAACTTGCAGGTGCACGGGCATGTAAATTTTACAATTTCCATCTGATTTGGCATTTTTCATCATCATTTTAAGGAGATCATCAAAGTGCATCAAAGTGCATACTTCAAACATTGTAAACCTTATATAAACCATAATGGTCAAAGTTTATGCAGGGTTACATTAGGGTTAAGGCTAGCCGTATCAGTGCTAACCCTAAGGTGGTAAGGTACATTTTGGTACAAATACTTTATGGTGCCATTTGATAGCACATATGGTACCGAGTCCGAAAATGCAAATAAAACTTTTGTATTCCAATTTAAACATGTTTTATCGCCCTTGAAAAAAAAAAAACGGGGAAAAAACACATTATCCTTTCTCGTGTCCATATTTTATGTTCAATCACTCCCATTTTCAATACCCATGCTGCGGCTGTACTATTTCTGTCGATACCTGTAAAAATCATCTCTAAAAACGCAGTGTTTTTTTTAATATTTATTTTCTAAAAGTTTGGCAGGTCAATAATTTCCAATTCAATAATTTTCCTCCAATTCACCATACATAAATTTAGCTTGCATCAAAATGTTCAGCTGATCAAACTGTATCAGATGAACATACATAAAACATAATAGAAACCCTAATGGCCAAAGTTTCCATATCAGTAGGACCAAGTACCAAAAGTCAAGAAATAATTTGTTTTTAAATAACCAAGGTTTTCTCAGGTGTACTGTTTGGATATTATGGTTTGCAAGAAGATGCAGTATATTTCTGAGTAAGGAAACAGTCAAAAAAACGTAGAAACAACATTTTTTCTCATATCAGAAATTCAATCACTATAAATTATGATTTGCAGACAAGAAGTCATATAACCTTTACATTTTTTTAAAATCCAATTTGGCATTTTCACCATCATTTTAATCAGTCAATTGAAAGGTGTTCACCAAGTTTCAAGGTGATCAAATAAGAAATACCAATTTTGAGTGTGCCAAAATTTGTAAACTGTGCCGTCCAAAAATCACAAAAATATTTTAAAAAAAAAAAATTACCAGGCTTTTCTGAAGTGCGTTGTTTGTGAAACGATGTGGTATATTTCTGATGAAGAAAACAGGGGAAAAACACAAACTTTTTTTTTTTTCATATCAGAAATTTCATCACTATATATATTGCTGGTGCACGTTTACAATTTCCATCCGATTTGGCATTTTTCATCATCATTTTAAGCAGCTCATCAAAGTGCATCCGATGAACATACTCCAAACATTATAAACCCTATACAGTTCTAACTCAGACTCCGAAAAGCCTAATCATTTTGATTCGATGGAATGTGAGCGCGCGCTCTTCTCGTTTCGGTCCCCTTTTTTCAGCCGAGCGGTTTGTTTATAATTGCTGTCATCGCGTCTAATACACTATGGAAGGCAGTCACTGAATCAGCTCGCGCAGCTTCTTGTATGTAAGGACCAGCATAACGATAGAGGCAGGCAAGAGTCAGGATTCTCATGAGCTTTCGTATCTGCGGGAGCCATGAGGATCTATGTTTATTCCAGACAGGAGGTGTTTATCATTGAGTGTATCTCGGACAGTGTGATAGTGGTCCTTTCTACAGATGAGAAAAGGCATAGATCCTCAAGCGTCCGCCACGCAAGTTACAGGAACGTGACCCATGAGAATCTGTGCCTAAGTTTTGCTTTTTCAGTTCACACAATTTTCATTTCCAGGCTGAGTGGGGGAAAGGGAGGGAGATGCGCTATTGTGGTTTGCAGTGAGTTTAAGCCGTTTCTTTTGTTTTTCAGTAACCATACATCAATGACCATATTATAAATGAACACACTCCCCGCCCCCCCCCCCCCCCTTTTGTTCTGGTAAAGACAGTCGGGTTCACTACGGAATATACTTGAATCTGCTGAGGCACATATAATTCTGAAAACTCAGAAATTTAAAAGCCAGGTTACAAATTTAAAATATATACTGACACAGTTCTCCAAAACCCTAATCATTTTCATTCGATGGAAAAATGTGAGTTCTATCTATTCTGTTTCTGTCCCCTTTCTTCAGCCGAGCGGTTTGTTTATAATTGCTGTCAACGCGTCTATTACACTATGGAAGGCAGTCAGTGAATCAGCTCACGTAGCTTCTTGTGATAGAGCCTGGCAAGAGGCATGATTCTCATTAGTTTTCGCATCTGCGGGCGCCACGAGGATCTATGTTTATTCCAGACTGAGAGAATGTGCGTATCAGTGAGTGGGGCGGTCCGTGGCGCAGTGGTTAAGGCGCCTGCCACCAATGCCAAAGGTGCGCGGTTCGATACCGGGTTCCGGCGTTGGACTTTTCTCCTCTGGTAAGTGTCACCATTAATTCGGGCGGACCGTCGGGGGTTCTTTCTCCGGGTACTCCTGTTCTTCCACCCCCCCCCCACCCCCCACCCCCCACACTTTGGTACTGGTCTCAGGCCACTTTACAAATTTCAAATACAAGCGATCAAAAATCTCTGTAACTTCAGTAGCTGACTGGCCCTTCGTTTGTCTTGTACTGTGTTTGTCTTAAATGGCGTAAAATCCGTGTCTGTTTCGTGAGTGTGTGAGGGTTTCAGGCACGGCGCTTTGAGTCGATTTCCCCAAAATTGAGAAAAAGCGCCTACAGTTCTACCTCAATCGCCGCACGTGCCGTTTGTGGGCGTGGTCTAGAAGTCGGCTCAGATGTGAAACCTGTCAACACATCTTGATAACTCGGCCCGCTAACTCGCACTGTTAATGTTTCCGCGGTGCTTGCCTGGCATCTAGTCACAGTCAAGCCGGCCCTGTTTCAATTAAACTCAGTTTGAGAAACATCAGCATGAATGACACCAGTAAGAGGTATAGATTCTCATGAGCCCTCAAGCAGAGGGGATAATGAGTATCTATGCCACTTGCAGATGTGGATTGGTTTCTTGCACAGACTACAATCGTTACTTAGTCCGCGTCCACTTCCTCAGTTTGAGGAACGATGTCAGTTACACTGAAACGCACAAAAATCAAGCTAAAGGCATACATTTTTTTTATAAGTAGCCTTTTGTGGCGAGGACATATGAAGATCTATACCTCTTGCAGATTTCATAGACTCACTCTTGCAACTTGACAATCCTTACTGAATTCAGCCGACGGTTATTTTTTACCAGATACATGTGACTTTCTAGAGAGTAACAAAGGTTTGGGTATACACGCAACCCACAAAAAAAAACGCTATCTTCGAAACCTATGTCCGAAGTGCAACATGCTGCATGCTGTAAAAGAGAAAGAGTGCCACACCACTTGGTTTTAACTGTCATGGCTGAACAACGTTTCGAAACTTGATTAATTATTTATTACTGTTATAACATTTAATTCAATCAGTTGCACTGACAAGATATGTTGTGATGTGCGATCACTTTCAGTGCCAATTATGCAGTCTCAGTGATCACTGATAACTTACAGAGCAGAAATACAGAAGATTGGGCTTTTCCCTCTGATAAAAAAAATGAAAGAAACCACTAATGATCCGTAGCTATGTATACCAACGTGCCTAGAGAATAAATGTGTGATTTCATTTGTCGCTGAGTATCTACAGTGTCATAAATTGTGAAAATATCTGTAAAAGAAAGTAAAGGTGCACCTCAGTAACTGAAGGTCCATGACTTTAATTTTTAAAAAGACAGCAATAAATAACCGTCGGACTTCTTCTTTGGGAAACAATATCAAAAAGTTAAAGGACAAGTCCTTCTTGCACAAGAAACCAATCTTTCGTAGTCCGCAATGGTACGTTACCGGGAATTTACGAGGAAAGGCATATAATGTCAGTAAATATTCACCCCATTTAATATGACCATTGTACAAGTTTACGCTCCAACAACAAGCTTTGATGATGAGGAAATAGAAGACTTATATGACCAACTGCAGGAAGTCCTGGACCAGACCCCCAAGACAGACATTCTTGTGGCGCAGAGAGACTGGAATGCCAAAATAGGAGAGGATGCTACTGCAATGCAGAGACCAAACACATAGGCTTAGGGCTCCTGGAATTTGCCAGCGCAAATGATCTGAAGCTGATGAACACGTTTGGCCCACACAAAGCAGCACCATAACCAAATTGACTACATCATGGTGAAGATTCGCTTCCAAACCAGTGTGAACATTGCCAAGACAAGAAGTTTTCAAGGAGCAGACATTAGAAGCGACCATTACTTAGTGATGATGACCTTCCGACTCCGTCTGAAGAAAGTCAACAAGCAGGGTCCCACCAGAATCAAGTTCGACCTCGAGAAGCTAAAAGACCCAGAGGTAGCGGAAGCCTTCCAGGCAAAGATAGGAGGAAAATTCGCACCACTGCTACTTCTAGGTGCAGAAGACACGGATGTGGACACACTGATCAACACATTTAACACTGCTGTAACACAAACAACTAGTGAGATCCTTGGCTTACAGCTGACATCCTTGATCTGTGTGACAAGCGTCGAGAATTAAAGAAAAAGAAGTCAGAGGTAGAAGGAGCTACACAATACAGGGAAATTAACCAGGATATTAAGAAAAACATGAAAAAGGCAAAGAAGAGGTGGATTGAAGACCAGTGTAAACATATAGAAGAAAACCTGAACAAAAATAATACCAAAAAAGCATACCAGCTAGTGAAAGACCTGACCAGTGCAAAACAGGGACGCTCTTCTATCATTTAAGATAGCGAAAGGAAATGTCTTACGGAAGACCAAGACATTCTGAAGAGATGGACAGAGTACTGCTCACATTAATTGTACAACCACCGAACTACAGGGGACCCAGGAATACTTATCCAAACCCCACCAGTGACCAACAGTGACAACTATCCCATCCTCCGAGTCCAAGAAGAAGTAGAGGCTGCCGTGAAGTCGCTGAAAAAAAGGAAGGCAGCAGCAGCAGACAACATCCCTGCAGAACTAGTCCAAGAAGAAGGAGAAGACATGATAAGCGCCTTACTAACTATCTGCAATAAGATCTGGCAGTCAGGGGAATGGCCCACACCATGGACCCAATCACTTATAATAACTCCCGAAAAAAAGGAAACTTAAAAACAATGCCAGAATTATCACACGACGGTCTTATATGCCACCCAAGCAAATTCATGTTAAAGATCCTTCTGAAAAAGCCGAAGCCACAGGCAGAGGAAATCATAGCTGAGGAACAGGCAGGCTTCAGACCAGGGCGCAGCACAACTGAGCAGATCTTCAACCTGAGAGTTATATGTGAGAGGTACCTTCAGCACCAGCAAGACCTTTATCATGTCTTTGTGGATTTTAAGAAGGCGTTTGACAGGGTATGGAATGCAGCCCTTTGGTCCACCATGAAGCTGTACAACATCAATGCCAACCTGATCAAAGTAATAGAAAACCTATACAACAAGGCCACTAGTGCAGTTCTGCTTCAACGGCAAAATTAAATAGGAAATTGGTTTAGGACAACAGTCGGAGTCAGACAAGGCTGCAGGGAATGGAGGGAGCTGGTTGCCAAGTCATCAGTGGTGCCCCAACGGTCGGCAAGACTACAGGATAGAAATATTCATCGTGTTCTGTTCTCAAGTGCTTTATGAAGTCGCACAGGGAAAGGAAATAAGAACTAAACTAACAAGTCGACTGACGTTTCAGTCATGTCCAAAATAAAGCGTTAAGAATTTTTTGTACCTTACATGTAATTTGCGGCCTGACTATGAAACGCTTTAGTGCGTCACAAATTGGAACAAGGCAACGCTATGCATGGCACGCTTTCAGATACTCAGCCCGTGATTTATTAAGTCAACAAAATCAATGTGGGGAAAAAGAATTTCAATTATACCATGCAGTGGGCACACATGCTGCTCGATGATATCGTGCAAACTGTCGGGAATCGTGTACAACGTCCAACTCTACGCTTTTTGAGCCAGCTCATTGAGCTTTCATTACAATGGATCGAACTTTATCCAGAATTCTCCTGCCTTTAAGTACTGTTCGAATAATCTATATAGTTTTGCTGCTCTTTGTGAGGACTGTGATAAACGCATCACCATCTGGATCAGTTTCATCCCCACCCGGGTCTGCCCTGGGGGACTTGGGTGGGGTTAGGTATTTTTTAGTTCCCAGGGTCAGCCCCACAGGGTGGGTTTTTCTCTTTATTCTGGGGCATGTGTTTCTGTCTACCCTTTGTCCATTCACCTGTATTTGCCTTTTTAAAACTCTCCCTACTGTCTGCACTGCCTGTAGCTCTTGATATTGGATGTGTGTTGCTAGATGGTCTTAGCTTTATTTAGGCCCCATGTATTAGGTTTATTTAATGTATTTGACCGGCTGGTGACATACATTCAATGTTCTGTTTATTTTTTTTTTCACAAGCAGTGCAGGCACGTCCTGAGAAAGCCTTGTTGCTGTCGGGACGTTAAGCAATGTACAATCAATGGATCAGTTTCAGGTATATTTTTTGCCCATAAAGTGACGATAGTTGCCATATTTTCATTCTGTTGGTTTCCCTCTGATATTCCTGTCAAAATCAAAACCATTTTGAAAGTTGTTTGATAGGCTACTTTTGTATCATCTAGCATTGTCTACAAGTGGGTTGGCAGTTCAAAAATGAAAAGAGAACATTTGTAAATTCAGATTACAGGTCAATTTTGCCAAGTGTTAAGCGGGACCTGCAAGCCTTGCTCTTTTTTACATAAAGGAAAAGATCGACATTATTTTGAACAATATTTGTAACTTCCCATCTTTATTTCTGAGTAGTGCCAAAGGATAGAATTTGTAAATTCGGATTACAGGTCATTTTTGTCAAGTGTTAAGCGGGACCTGCAAGCCTTGCCTCTTTGTTTACACAAAGGGAAAGATCGACATTATTTTAAACAATACTTGTAATTCCCGTCTTTATTTCTGAGTAGTTCCAAAGGATAGTGTGCGATGCCCCTGGCCTCCGAACATTCTCTGCAAAGGATACTCCATTTCTCGACAAAGGCTCAGAAGAAACAGAAAGTGGACCTCTCGGAGCAACTATTGAAAATGTTTAGGACAAGTGGCCCCCATAGGACAAAGTGACTGGCTGCATACAAGAACATTTGGTACAATGCCCGTCGCATTCATGGTCGTGCCATGTTTCCACAATGTCTATATCCTTTGGGACACCTTTCACTGAAACGGGCAAAGTGCATAACTGGGATGATCTGGACTCTCCTCTGCCTGTGTCAGAATGAAAGGTTAGCCGCACCAGGTTGTCCAGACAGACAACGAGAAAACAATCTCGAAGACTAACTGACCGCTGCACACGTCCACCCACTGAACAGTACTCCAATCTGAAGCGTCTTTTGAAGGCGTTGAGGTAGCAGTTGTTGAATGATGCTTCCTTTTTAATCTGCATTGACGGCTTTCGAAATGTACCTCTTGTTTAAAAATGATTCAAAGAAAAGCTGGACGGCTTCCAGAGGAACATTGTGAAACCACTCTGTGACCACGTCTAGCTCTTTCCAATGCAGCGGGTCATTTGCACTGGCTGCATGACTGCATGCTGCACATGGCAACTCGTCACCAGTGCTGACTCCAGAGCCATTATGATTTTGGCGATATGCAGACTGCGAGAGACTTTCTTCAGCTCTCTCTCTCTCTCTCTCTCTCTCTCTCTCTCTCTCTCTCTCTCTCTCTCTCTCTCTCTCTCTCTCTCTCTCTCTCTCTCTCTCTCTCTCTCTCTCTCTCTGTGCACATGCAGGGTTTTAGATCGAAGCTTCCCGAGACTGAGAAATGTCATCTTGTAATCGCAGTGTTATCGTCCGCATACGCTTTTAATGTACCACTTTCGAACACGTGTATTTCATGGCAAAAGTCCAAATGGCGCTGCTGAACTTCTGTTCTGACGAGCAGCAGAACATCATTCAAAAAGGTTGGGTCTGTACTGACTACTTCTCTGGAAAATTCAATGAAAACATGAACTCCCTTTTCATTACCGCAGTGAGTAATGGCACAATCGCCGCAATATAGCTGTGGTTTATCTGCCTAGTGTATCGGGCAAGTTTTTCAAAATGTCCCTTTGAATAATGTCAGGATAATGAATACATCTTTCATAAAGCTCGATGCCTTCCCGTAGGTTTTCAAATGCTTGCCCGTTTTTCTCTGCTGAAACTGTTTCAGCGCACAGCTGATTCAGTGATCTTTCAGTTTCTCGCACAAAGTTACACACTTACTCAAGAAAAAAATCTTCTTGTCCAAAAGTCTTTCATATGCAAACTCTCAACAATCTGGAAATTCAAGCTGAAAATGCCACTCGAACAGTTTGATTTTCTCCCAGGATGTTGTTATGATCTGTTCTGTACTGGCTGTACAGAGTTTTCAGATGAGTCTCAGCGGTTGATGAATATTTAAAAAGGAATGTATCAATCTCTCTAATATGAATATTAGCCCTGGCAACATTTTGATAAAGTTCAGATATTGAATTAATAGAGTCAGATGTTTTTTTTTTTCTCCAAATGTCCTTCCGGCAGCACACGTGTTCGCAGACGGCGGTGAACAATTTAGTAGACAATATTCCACCTCCTTTGCGAGCTGAGCACAGATGCTCAAAGCGTTTTTGTTTATGAAGACGTATGCTAAAAGCTCACTAAACTGAAGATATAATGTTCCATCCTTGTTAAGCAATGCACTCTGGGCCTTTAGGGACTGCAGGATAATTATTATCCCTCCTTAACGTGACAGTGTCTGAAGCGCAATAACTCTTTTTAAGAGTAATATAAACTGGTCAAAACCCACCCACACTTGACTGTCTTCCTCTATAAAAGGTAGCTTTCCAAGACTTTTAAGGTTGTATGGTGAAGCCATGCTCGTGAACGGAGATGAACCTAGACACACATTCAATGGCATTTGATAACATGTCAGGAAACCTGCAACATGTTCTTGACTGGATGAAAGAAGTTAAGGCTTTAATGATAAGATGTAATAATACAGAGGGAATGCGGTTAGGTCCTCATGATTGCAGATTTAAAAACAAAAACAAGAACCCAGGGTTGGTAACTTCAGTTTCCAGATCGAATGTGGTCCTCACCACCCTGCTGTATGGTTCCGAGTCCTGGGCCCTCTACCGCAGCCAACTACGACTCCTCGAACGCTTCCACCAGCGCTGCCTGCGTACCATCCTGGGCATTCACTGGAGTGACTATGTCACCAACGTCGAGGTCCTTGAACAGGCTGAAACTGTGAGCATCGAGGCTTTGCTGCTGCGGACACAGCTCCGCTGGGCGGGGCATGTCTCCAGGATGGAGGATCATCGCCTACCAAAGATCACCCTGTTCGGCGAGCTTGCTACTGGACACCGTGACAGAGGGGCACCAAAGAAGAGATACAAAGACTGTCTCAAGAAGTCACTTAGTGCCTGCCAAATCGACCACCACCAGTGGTCTTCGCTTGCTGCGGACCGTGACACCTGGCGCTCCACCATTTACAAGGCAGCTGTCTCCTTTGAGGACTCTCACAGAGCTAGCCTTAAGGACAAGCGGCTCAGGAGAAAAAACAGAGATGCCGCAGCTCAGAACCCTGGCCATACCTTCCCCTGCAGCCACTGCGGTCGAACCTGCCTGTCTCGGATTGGCCTCCGCAGCCACGAACAAGCCTGCAGACGTCGTGGGCAACTCCTATAAAATCTTCGTTCGCGAAGTCAAGCCAGCCAAGTAATAATACAGAGGGAATGCGGTTAGGTCCTCATGATTGCAGATTTAAAAACAAAAACAAGAACCCAGGGTTGGTAACTTCAGTTTCCAGATCGAATGCCGGTCCTCTAATTATAAAAATCATACACACTAAAAATCGGCGGCGATGAAACTGACTCCCGCGGCACTAAACTCAGTAAACACTGGCCGGCCTGTTTTAAATATTAATGTCCTAATGTAGAAACTGACTTGGCCGGGATCTTTTGTTCCAGCTAAATCTTTTGCAACATTTATCTACAAATGCATACACATTAACATGATAATCATACTTTGAATAAAATAACAATTCTTATTTACACAAATAAATATGATGTTTATAAAAATCGGACCACCTGAACCGGCCCTTACCTACATTTTTTTCGGTCTTGCCGTGTGAAGTGTCAAACAATCCAAAGCTCGTCGAAATGAAGGAAAAACTTAATTAATTCCCACGCGCATAATTATATATAATGCACAAATAAACTGTTCGGCATACTCTATGTGAATTCATGAACACACAAGAATTCGTGAACACACGTGTTTTCTTGAGAGAAAGTCACGTAAAAGAAAACAACGGACTACATAGTCTTAGAACCAGTCCGCAGCGGCATCCTCATACGTAGGATCATAATCAACATCAATGGCCCAACAAGAGACTCAAATTTAATGCAGCTTTGGGGGCTGATGAGGATGTAAGCCTCTTACAGACGGAAGGGGTTTTGAATTGTGCTGCACCGCGAAGATGGGGACCACGCATGAAGTATCAGTTTACATTTGCTCTAGAGAGAGACGGCAAGCGGGGGCAAGTGTTATCTACCACCGCTGACAACTGGCATCCTGCCTCCCTAATTGTAAGGATGCACTTTGTTCATTGAGGACTAACTGCCTATATAATAACAGTATTAGTATTATTATTTTTTGTGTATCTAATTCAGTGTGATAGAGAGATTAATAATGTGGGGCTACTACCCCACCCCTCCAATAATCGATCATTTTATTTGATCCTCTCGGTAATTATACAAGCCCATGCCAACCAAGACAGTCAATGCCTCTATTACCTAGCCGTACTAGTTTCACTCCAGAAATCATTCAAGCAACGATTTTGATCAGCTGCCAACCCACGATTATTAAGCCAGATCCCGCACCCTACATAAATAATTAATGCTGCCATTGACTTCTTTAAACAAAATTATTATATTACATTATAAAATGAATCAAGATGAATTGCTACTTTTAAACGATATCTGTGCTGTAGAAAACAAAGATTTAGACTCTAAAAAACAACGCCTTCTCTCTGTTGTTGTTTCTGGAAAATCAAAAGCGTTTCTTGGTAAACAATACATGACAGAAGACATAGAATCTCTCACCGCTGACGAGCTAATCAAACTACATTCAAAATATGAAAATCACATTAGTTCACTAATGACACGTGATTTGAGTCGATCTCTTGTCTGCCTATACACAAAAGCTGTGAGTCACTTCCTACCTGTTGATAGTGACAGCCTTTCACATGATCTAGAAAGCAACCCCATAGTTTCAAGTTCAATAGGCAAATTAGCATGCCTTATGTTTTACAAGTTTGGGAATTACCTTGCACCTGTGGTAACCTTACTTGTTACTAGTAGTCATATTGATTTTTCTAAAATAAATTTTAAATTAAAAGAAAATGGACGAGACCCAGACGACTCCGCATCAGAGTCCTGTCTTGACACAAGTTCAAACGGTGACTAAGGTTAAAAGTCCAGGTTGAATAGAGGCTGGTAAAAGATTAGCTGAATATAACAGACAAAAAATTTACAGCTTCAAGTATTAACAGAAAAGGCTCATGTAACTGACACACCATCAACAGCACCAGTGTCACTACCGTCAGGACCAACACCCTCACACTCCCAACAAAGTGAGAGACAAACAACTGAGTCTAAACCTGAAACAACAAAATATATAGTTGCTGGATTTGTTGTCAGATTTGGTTACGTAGGTTACCAATTATACAAAAAAATACAAACCACAGACTCAAACATTGTCCAAAAAATCAAGCACTCCAAAAACAAAAGAAGTAGTCGCCACATTACCAGCAACACCCAAAGCCGTGGACCCATTTTACATGCAGTAAATAAATTTATTATTTTAATTTTTGTGGAATAAGAAAATGAGCAACACAAAGAACATAATGAACCTCATCTATCACTCTGCTGTAATAAGTGGGCTAACAGTTGCTTATTCTATGCTGGGAAAAAGTCTTCTCAAAATGAAATCAGCAGACTTGAGTACATTAGACTTCGAAGACAGTGCTAAGCTAGTAGCTGTTGTAACAGCATCAGTTGCAACAAAAGACTCTCTAGTTAAGCAAGGAATTATTCCAGAAAATGTTCCTAAGTAAATAAAAAATATGGCACCAATAGCTATTATGATTGGTGGTGCAGTTGTTAATGCATTGGCATTTAGTGGATCAAACTATCTTTTTTCAAAAATGGGTAGAGAGGAATCAGCACAAGAAATGAAGCGTTACAATGAGGCATCTGAAAAACTGGCACAAGCCCAGCAGGATTACGAGAAGCAAAGAATTGAGAAACTTGATTTCATCAATGAAAAACTCAGGCTTGAAGGTCACGCACGGCATTACTGTCCCACACTCATCAACAAATGCAGGACAAGACCACGAGGCTTGCTGACATCTCGTCCCAAGTGGGCCTCACCATTCACAAACAGAAAACAAAGACAATGAGGCTGAACACAACCAGGGAAGAACCAATCTTGCTTGCTGGCACCCCGTTGGAGGAGGTGGAGTCCTTCACCTATCTCGGGAGCATCATAGACAAAAAAGGCCGCACTGATGCAGATGTCAGAGCACGAATCGGTAAAGCCAGAGCAGCCTTTCTCCAGTTAAAAAAAGTGTGGAGTTCCAGAGAGCTGTCACAACACACCAAAGTCCGGATTTTCAACTCCAATGTAAAAGCAGTTCTCCTATATGGAGCAGAGACTTGGAGATTGACAAAAACCACAGTCAACAGAGTACAGACCTTCATCAACAGTTGCCTTAGAAGAATTTTGAAAATCCACTGGCCAGAGAAGATCAGCAACGTCAGACTCTGGGACAGAACAGAGCTGATAACAGCAGAGAATGAAATTGGGCGAAGAAGATGGGGATGGATCAGTCACAGCCTGAGAAAGCCAGCTTCCAGTATCACTAGGCAGGCATTGTCATGGAACCCCCAGGGAAAGAGGAAAAGAGGTAGGCCGAGAAACTCCTGGCGCCGAGACCTCCAAGCAGACATCAAGAGACTGGGAACCAGCTGGAGTAGAATCGAAGGAGAAGCACAGGACAGGAGTTGATGGAGGTCTCTCATCGATGGCCTATACCCGGGTAGGGGTGACAGGCTTAAGTAAGTAAAGTAAGAAGGTCACGCACAGCATACATTTTGAAATGTTGATGACGCGATCAAAGAATATTTTCTTGTTACTGGTGAAGGCATGACCATCCCGCAACCAAAACTTAGTGACTATTACCAGCCAAGCCCAGAACAAAGAAATGGAGAAATAATATTTGTTCTAGTAGGAATGACATTTTTATATTTTACAGGAGTTTTTATTGCTAGAAGAAATGACAGACGTTGGAGCTAAACTATCAAAAATATATTACTCCCCTATTGGCTACTGGAAAGGAAAAACTGCAATAGAAAAATTACATGTAGCTGTGGGTGGGGATGTCACACTCGAACAAATAAAACAGTGGCTCAAAAAACAGGCAATTTGGCAAATTTATTTACCTGCTCCAAGAAAAATAACAAGACCTCATTTTGTAAATACTATCCCTAATGACACCCATCAAATGGACCTCCTGTTTCTGCCGCATGATACAATAAGAAAGAAACGATACAAGTATGCATTAACTGTTGTCGACATAGCTTCGAGGTACAAGGATGCTGAACCCATAATTGACAAGAATGCGACCACAGTGGCCACTGCGTTAACAAAAATATATAGTCGCGGTCCTTTAAAATTTCCCAGGCTTGTGCAAGTGGATGATGGATCTGAATTTAAAGGCGCTGCTAATCAGTTATTTGCAAAGCATGGAGTGCTAGTGCGGCGAGGCATACCGGGCGTGCATAGATCACAGGCTATTGTTGAAAACTTGAACAAGCAATTATCGGAGAGACTTTTCAGCTATCAGTATTCTAAGGAACTCATGCATGATGCACGTAACACTGAGTGGGTTAAGAGATTACCATCTGTGATAAAAGCAATGAATAATGAAGGTCACCCTAAACCTGCGGATGCTATTAAATTAAAAACAATGCCATCAAGGTCAGAAATAAAAACAACACCTCCAGACACAAGCTTGTTTACAAAACAGGTAAGATATTTGTATCAACCTGGCGAGGCCGAGAATGATGTCAGACGTAGGGCAACTGATCCAATATGGTCTACATTTGTCCACAATATAAAAAAAAAATAGTTCCTGGTGCTAATACATCGATTTATTTTCTGTATGAGCCTGCACCTCAGAGGGCATTTGTTAGAGAAGAATTACAGATTATTCCCCCAGACACTGTTACGCATTTTTAATCATTTCATCAACTAATTCATCGATTAGTTCATCAACCAGTTCATTGGGTATTTCTTCAGATAACTTAAGTACGTAATGCCCAGGTGCATAAGCCTTTTCCTTAGTGTGAAACACTCATTTTGTGTCTCCAACTGCAAGTGACTTTTTATGTGTTTGGATCATTTAATTATTGTGTCTATTTGACCTCAGTGTCTTGTTTGGATAACCAGGCATCAGTTCTCCATCTAATACTTGCTTGTAATGTTCCTGTCAAATGTCTTTATTTTTTATCACTGTTTTCTTGATACCTTTGGCTTTGGACTGACTGCCTTTTTGGTGCAGTATTACTTACTTACTTACGCCTGTCACCCCTACCCGGGTATAGGCCGTTGACGAGAGACCTCCAGCAACTCCTGTCCTGTGCTTCTCCTTCGATTCTACTCCAGGTGGTTCCAAGTCTCTTGATGTCTGCTTGGAGGTCTCGGCCTACCTCTTTTCCTCTTTCCCTGGGGGTTCCATGACAATGCCTGCCTAGTGATACTGGAAGCTGGCTTTCTCAGACTGTGACCAATCCATCCCCATCTTCTTCGCCCAATTTCATTCTCTGCTGTTATCTGCTCTGTTCTCTCCCAGAGTCTGACGTTGCTGATCTTCTCTGGCCAGTGGATTTTCAAAATTCTTCTAAGGCAACTGTTCATGAAGGTCTGTACTCTGTTGACTGTGGTTTTTGTTAATCTCCAAGTCTCTGCTCCATATAAGAGAACTGCTTTTACATTGGAGTTGAAAATCCGGACTTTGGTGTGTTGTGACAGCTCTCTGGAGCTCCACACTTTTCTCAACTGGAGAAAGGCTGCTCTGGCTTTACCGATTCGTGCTCTGACATCTGCATCTGTGCCGCCTTTTTTGTCTATGATGCTCCCGAGATAGGTGAAGGACTCCACCTCCTCCAACGGGGTGCCAGCAAGCAAGACTGGTTCTTCCCTGGTTGCGTTCAGCCTCATTGTCTTTGTTTTCTGTTTGTGAATGGTGAGGCCCACTTGGGACGAGATGTCAGCAAGCCTCGTGGTCTTGTCCTGCATTTGTTGATGAGTGTGGGACAGTAATGCCAAGTCGTCTGCAAAATCGAGGTCATCAAGCTGTGTCCACAGTGTCCACTGTATTCCACTTTGTCTGTACTCTGTGGTCATCTTCATGACCCAGTCTATGGCCAGTAGGAAGAGGAACGGAGACAGCAGACACCCCTGCCTGACACCAGTTCTGACCTGGAGCTCCCTGGTGAACTGCCCTTCGTGGATCACGCGACATGTCATGCCATCGTAGCTGCTCTTGATCAGGCGGATGAGCTTTGTGGGTACACCGTAGTGTCGTAGGAGTTTCCACAGAGTCTCTCGGTCCACACTGTCAAATGCTTTCTCATAATCCACAAAGTTGACGTACAGCGGGGAGCTCCACTCCAGAGACTGTTCCACGATGATGCGGAGAGTGGCGATCTGGTCTGTACATGATCGGTTCTTCCTGAATCCTGCTTGCTGGTCTCTCAGCTGGGGGTCAACGGAGCTCTTCATTCTCTCCAGGATGATCCTGTTGAAGACCTTTCCTGGTACTGACAGCAAGGTGATTCCTCTGTAGTTGGAACACTTGCTGAGGTCGCCTTTCTTGGGAAGCTTGATTAGGTACCCCTCCTTCCAGTCAGCCGGCATCACCTCCTCTTCCCAGATCTTTCCAAACAGTGGGTACAGCATCTCCACTGTTGTCTCTAGGTCTGCTTTCAGAGACTCCGCTGGGATGCCATCTGGGCCTGCTGCTTTGCCGTTCTTCAAGAATGCCACTGCTTTTCTGATCTCTTCCCGGCTGGGTCTGTCACAGCTGATGGGTAGGTCGGTCTCTGCCGGCTGGATGTCTGGGGGGTCGGGTGGGCTAGGTCTGTTCAGTAACTCTTCAAAATACTCACCCATCTGTTGAGTTGGTCTGCTCTGTCTGCAATAGGCTTGCCTTCTTTGTCTTTTACTGGTCTTTCTGTATGGCCATACTTACCCGACAATCTTCTGGTAATGTTGTAGAGCTGTTTCATGTTGCCGCTGCCTGCTGCCTTTTCTGCCTCTGCTGCCAGGCTGTCTGTGTAGGCCCTCTTGTCTGCCCTGATACTACTCTTCACCTCGCGGTTGGCTTCCGAGTATTCCCCCTGTGCCCTTACTTTGGCTGCTCTCGTGCAACTGTTGTTGACAGCTGCTTTCTTCTGCTTCCTCACTTCTATCTTCTTCAAGGTCTGTGCCGACAGCCAGTCCTTGTGATGGTGTTTCCTGAACCCTACAGTGTCTTTGCAGGTTGAGTTCAGCGCCTCTCTAACTGCCCTCCACTGCTGCTCTGTGGTGACCGCCTCTTCTTCATTTTCTAGCTCCTGTAGAGCTTGAAACCGGTTGGACAGCACCAGTTTGAACTCTTCTCTAACTCCAGTTTCTCTTAGGAGGCCTACATTATAGCGCTGTCTTCTTGTTGTCTCTGTGCGGCTTTTCTTTAGCTTGAGCTTCATTTTTAAGGTAAGCAGATGGTGGTCGGAGGCGACATCTGCTCCCCTCCTCACTCGAACATCTTGAAGGGATCTTCTAAATTTCTTGCTAATGCCTTAACGTTCCATGTGCCCATGGTTGTATCCCTGGATAGAGAGAGGCGGCTCGGTCCTGTGGCTTCCGAAGACTTCCGGCTTTCACCACAGGATGTCATAAGTCTTCTGGTAGAAGAACCTTCCTCCTCCAGGAAAGGAATTACTGTTAGTCTTTTCGTCGGCGTTTTTGTAGCTATTTCCTTTTTTGCAGGGTGGGGAAGGTACCCCCATGCCCAACCCTTTTACTAGGAGGACCAGGGGTTTTCTGTCGGGGTCACCTTCCCTTAGACCATGTTGGTTCACGGCACCTTATTTCATTCAGTGCACCCCTCTCATGAGGGACCCCCTATCCACCACCCAGGGGACGCGCCTCAACGCCATATGGTCCCAGCGCGAGGTTTGGTGCAGTATAGAATACATTTTTGATCTCAGTCCAACATACTCAACTATAGGCACTCCATTTAGTTCATCTTTATATTTCCCAGGCACTTTCTTATTCTGTGTGCTGTACAGCGGGTGATCCTTAGGGTAGTCAGATGTGTCATACATATACAACTCTGTTTTCATGTCTTCATAAAAGTCTTCAGTAGGCACGTCTATGATCATAGAGTCGGTGTCAGTGTATAACAGACGGCACTCAGGATACTTTGGTTTGAAGTAATCATAATAAAATTCAAGCATTAACTATTGCCATACCAATGAATACTGGCTTGTCCAGTTTGACAATCTTTTTTTTTGAGTGACACTGTATACAATGATGAATGAAACTCTTTGTACCCTGTGTATTGTGGCTTGCCTGTAAGTTTAATTGCACCCAATTCAGTTGTGACCAGTCTCACATCTTTGCGGTGATGAGGATTTTCCATCGTCTTACCAAAACAGGCATTGTTTATAAGCTTAAAGAAGTCTTTGTTAAATGCAGTGTTGACATCTCTTGCACGAAAGGTTGTGTTTTTCATTATGTAATCTTTCATAAAAGCACTTTGATCAAATTTAATACCTCTGTGAACTTTTTTTAGTACTAACCAATGCCTGATGTAAAATTGCAGCAATCGATAGTGACATACGTAATTGAATTTGTCATTCAAATTTGGCACAAGTTTAGTGTCTTCTTTTTCCCCGTCAAAGACATTTTCTCAACAGCTAAGGGATAATCATTATGGTAATCATGTAGGTGGTGTGGGTACTCCAGGTCTACTTCAAAGATCCAACCCTTTGCATCATTCCGGTCATGACTCATAATATTGTTTGTTAACTGTGTTATGTCATACTGTGACAAATCATACAGACAAAAGTTTTTCAAGGGCAATAACTCACACATTGCGAATCCGTAAAGGTTATTAGCGTCAAGGTACGTAATGAATGACCTTGATCTTGAGGGGTCAAACCTAAAGTCGTCCAGATATTTGTTGTTGGCTCTGGCATAATTGTTTGCTGCAATACTAATGCCTCCCCTCAATCCACGTTCCACCATTTCACCCATCGTACGATCCGACAACAGGTCTATAGATATCTTGCTGGATTTCAAAAATGCATCCCATGTCATGCCAGGACTAGTTATGTAGCAAGCAGGGTCAAGACTGTAGTGTAACAAACCCTTTTCACGATAACTTTCAAATACGTCTGCAAGCAAGCAAACATCAGCTTTCAAGTACTGGTCATGGTAATCACCAATCGTTTCACACCCTAGTTTACCCCATGCATCAAGTGCATGCTGGTAATCAGAGTCAGAAATACCTTTTCCATTAAGTGTGGAATAAAATTTATCTTTTGGTGGCAGTCCCCTTTCCTCAAACACAACCCAGTCACTGATGTACTCGTACGGATACACACCTTTCTTAATTAAGTCTGGCTCAAAATATTTACTTATTATTGGATACTCAGTCAGTCCTTCTGCCAGACTAGCAAGCCCTAAAGACAAATGTTGCATGGAGTCATAAAACGCTAATTTGTTGTCCAGCCTAAAAGTCAAGTATTTCTCAGTTGTCTGGGCAATACAACTAATTTTTTTGTAAGACTCATCCACAGCCTGCATGATAATATGAGAATCATACCCCTTGAGGTTGTGGAAAAAGATAGGCAGTTTGTATGCCTTGGGATCTATTTTTAATTTCAAGTTACAATCACCATGGGCAGCACCTCTGTAACGCCCAGTTATGTGGTCATGGTCGCGAAATTTATCACCCTCAAGGGCTTGTTCACAAATCCAACACATCACTGCTGTATCAAAATTTAGTTTGTCTTCTTCTGTCATTAACAAAGTTATCTGACAGTTTTCCAAATACTGTACTACTTGACTATACAGTTGTCTCATTTCTGTTAAAAACTCAGCTGCTGCATTTTCACTTCTGTAGATAACAGGTTCTGTATGCTGACCGTCAGACCTAACAAGAATGTATCCAAAAGAACACACCACTTGGTCACTCAACTTTATTGTCTTTGGTAATGATTCTGGAACAGGACCATCATATGGAACAATCAGTGATTCAAAATCAGCATACACTACAAACGGCAGCTTTTGCAGATTCCCATGGTTTTTAAAAGAAACCTTGCTACCAGGATCTGGATGCCTAAGCACTGTTTGAATGTCATCAGGTGACCTACAATGTTTAACATGTTTGTGTGCTACTTCAATAGAGGAAAACCTCTGTAAACACTTTTTACAAAATTCCTGTTTACACTTGTGTTTTGTTGTATGCCCATGAATTAGACGTGACATACTCCTAATAATTGTGTAGTGAAAGTTATCACTGGAACTTATTAATAAAAGGTCAACATGCTTATCTTCTGGCTGACCATAGGTGGGGGCAAGTGGAGATACTCTAATTGGTTCTAATTTGTTCTCAGACTCATTATCCAATACATACACATTTACAGATATACCAGGATTTAGTTTATCAAACAAGTCTATGTCCTCTACCTTAACAGGAAAATCTATGCCACTGAAGTTGAGTTCATTTTCAAATTTGGTATAGTTAGATACACGTTCAGGTCTTGTTTTTACAAAGTGTAGTTTGGCAAGAACACACCACATAAAACAGAAATTATCATTGTTCTGAATATTGACTACAGCCTTTTTATTTACAACCTCAGTTGGTAGAGGCAGCCATGATTTGCCTAAAATAGGATGGTATCTTGACTGCTTCAGTTGCAGTTCATGTACACGACCTTCATGCCAACCAGACCCCTGCATTTTTGCTCTGTCGATTGCTTCAAGGAAGTCAGGCAACAGTCTTTCTCTAAACACATTTTCCAATTCTCTTCTCGAATTAACTGTGTGTTGTCTTGTTGAGATAAATGATATAATCACTTCACTATCTACCCTGGTAAATTCTATTTTAGCAACAATCTGAATCTTTACACTACCAGAAAGAAGATTATTTTGTATGACAGAAAAAGACCTTTCTATCGATTCATAGACACTGTAAGTGTTGGATATAGGCAAGTCTGTTGTGTGAAACACGTTTCTTAAGCTGGACGAGCTTTGGGCATTGTCAGTCATTTTTATTTGTCCGACAAAATAATAAATAGAAAAAATTACACAAGGTGTAATACCACTTTATTGACTGTAACACCTACAATAAACAGATTCAGTTTGCATAGTTGTCTGATTATTTGTTCACACACTGTCTCAAACAACTGATCATCAACTTCAAAGGTATGTGTCTTAAGATCGACAGGCATGTACTCTACAAATGGTAACTCCTCAAATATTTCTAAAGTCATTTGATATGACACATAAATCATCGCAGGTGTTGATATTGATGTTATGTCCGGTTGTTTGAAATCTGTTCTCAACTGATCAAAGTGTTGGATATATCTGAAGAACTCTGTTACATCGATCGTGTTGTCTATCATTTTTATTGGACCGACAAAATATTAAATAAATAATATTTCTGCTGTCTGCTCATGCCGCGTGTGTAATATCACTTTATTTACTGTAACACAGTTAATATAACCATTTAGCTTATGTAGTTGTTTAAATATGTTATAACAAAGTATTGCAAACCAGTCACAGCTGGCATCATTAACTTTAAAGGTATGTGTCCTAAAATCAACTTTCATGTACTCCACAACTGGATGCTCATCATCAAAAAAGTCCAAAGTCACATTATATGACATATATATCACCGATGGCACTGAGAGGCTTATGTCAGGCTGTTTTGTAGATGTTATTAAGGAATCTAATTGATCAATGTCTTTGAAGCTCTCTGTGATATCAAACGCTTGCACGATTTGTCCGACTATCATTTTTTATGGACAAAATAAAAAGCTAAGTTAATTTACTAACCCATACCCTGTGGGCTGATCTGTCTTTAAGATAAGCTTTAGATGCTTAGTCGATTTTAGTTTGTTTTTTATATCATCTCGTTCATGCTTATTTGGTATAACATCGTTCTCTCTGAGACAGTCTTCAAAGCTGTCACGATCCTTACAGTAAAACAAACAGATAAACTTTAACTGCTCTCGAAAATCTTTCAGTACAGCATTATATTTTTGAGTGAGAATCCATACACTGATGTTTGCGTGTCTGCCACTGAAGGCCAGTTCTGCCAGTGTGTTTCTCTTTTTAACAATATCCTTCTCTGCAGAGTAATCATCAACAATAAACAAAGCTGACTGTCCTTCAAATTGCTTGTAAAAATACAGCAGGTAGTCATTCAGTTTTTTCTCCGGGTCGACTAAGTAAATGTTATGATCAGTCCAAATGAATGAACGGTTGTGATAAGCTTTGTTGTGCTTGATTGTTGGACAAAATATCACAATGTTTTCAAAATGATAGATGTATCTTGTTTGTAAGAGGTTAAGAACAAATTCAGTTTTTCCACAGCCTGTGGCACCGCAAAACAAACCACAGTGTGGGTCAAGTGTCATCAAGTTCATTTTAATACTAATTATAATTTTAATATATGTGTCCACTCAGTCTGCTTTTTTGAATGTTCAGTTGTGCGTCATAAATCAGATACAAATATATGTTTATTGCTTCGGCTTTTTCAACCTTTTTTTTGTATTTGGATTGTAATTCCGTCACTGCCATTTTCAACAGTATGACCTGACCCATGTAGGTAGTCGTCATCTGTACTACGCAGGTCTAGCCAAAGTGCATACTTGTCTGTCAGGTATTGAGCTATTCTTACATCGTACAGATGTAGATCTTTGCATGCCATGTTTGCAGGTTTTTCTCTAAGTCTTCCACCTGCAAAATATTTTGTGATCTCGTCATAGTGCTGGTAAGGTAGCATACCCGAAGCATACACTTGATTAGGACGGCCTTCACTAGTACAAGACAAATGAGTAATCTTTGGATTGTAAAATTTTTCTGAATACCTTTGGTATGGACTCGCTGGTTTAACGAACATCAACTTGAACATGCCTTTCAGTGACCTAGTAGGTGTGTTCAAGTTGATGTTCCACATTGGATCGCTTTTATCTTTATGAATCAAACTGTGTCTTATCACACGATCATAATAAATCGGCAGTCTTGACTGGTACTGCTTTTGAATGAGAGTTGCTAAATGAGAATGTGTGACAATTTCATATTTTAAGGAATTATTAGAGATCTTGTATGATACATTGAGATCCGTTGATTTGATAACTTTGGAGTAGTCATTAAAGATTAGTTCCAAACTCAGACGGTCATTTAGTGCTCCTTGGTAATAAGGCAAATGTGCTGTTAGGATTTCAAATTCAAGTGGAATGCAAAATCTATTTCCATATGTTTCTGCCACAATAACGTCCTTGGCTTCTGTTGTTGATTTATCTGATGCATTGATTCTGAGTTTGGCAACATTATCAGCCTGTATGCCTTGGTAAATACGGTCTTCTCTTTCTTCACTTGTGAGCCACAGATCTTTGAAACAGTAGAATACATCCGCATCATCAAGACTAAACACTTCCTGTCCTTCAAGTTTAACTTTAATAGTCTTAATAATTGCTCTGCCTAGGTTGCCAACTAGTGTTCTTTCGTCATCTGTGCCTGATGAAAGTTCAATATTAAAAACAAGGCGAGCAGTTCCAGGAACAATAATGTCATTGGGACCTAGGTTTGGAAATTTGACGGTAAGAATTTGGTTTTGGTCTATGGAGCTAGGATTGTTTGTGACGACAATTGATTGTCTAATGCCCTTAACACCAAGGGGCTCACGTAGTTTTCTATATGGGTCTAACTTTGATCCGTAGGATGATGTCATTTTATTATGCAAAAATAAAAAAAATTAAATTAATAAAAACAATGGCAGTGGGAGGATTTGGTCATGAAGGTTTTGAAATGGATGACATGAATTACTATGATTCTAGTGCAACAGATATGACAGATATGACTTACTTACTTACTTATGCCTGTCACCCCTACCCAGGTATAGGCCGTCGACGAGAGACCTCCAGCAACTCCTGTCCTGTGCTTCTCCTTCGATTCTACTCCAGGTGGTTCCCAGTCTCTTGATGTCTGCTTGGAGGTCTCGACGCCAGGAGTTTCTCGGCCTACCTCTTTTCCTCTTTCCCTGGGGGTTCCATGACAATGCCTGCCTAGTGATACTGGAAGCTGGCTTTCTCAGACTGTGACCGATCCATCCCCATCTTCTTCGCCCAATTTCATTCTCTGCTGTTATCTGCTTTGTTCTCTCCCAGAGTCTGACGTTGCTGATCTTCTCTGGCCAGTGGATTTTCAAAATTCTTCTAAGGCAAATGTTCACGAAGGTCTGTACTCTGTTGACTGTGGTTTTTGTCAATCTCCAAGTCTCTGCTCCATATAGGAGAACTGCTTTTACATTGGAGTTGAAAATCCGGACTTTGGTGTGTTGTGACAACTCTCTTGAACTCCACACTTTTTTCAGCTGGAGAAAGGCTGCTCTGGCTTTACCGATTCATGCTATGACATCTGCATCAGTGCCGCCTTTTTTGTCTATGATGCTCCCGAGATAGGTGAAGGACTCCACCTCCTCCAATGGGGTGCCAGCAAGCAAGACTGGTTCTTCCCTGGTTGCGTTCAGCCTCATTGTCTTTGTTTTCTGTTTGTGAATGGTGAGGCCCACTTGGGACGAGATGTCAGCAAGCCTCATGGTCTTGTCCTGCATTTGTTGATGAGTGTGGGACAGTAATGCCAGGTCGTCTGCAAAATCGAGGTCGTGAAGCTGTGTCCACAGTGTCCACTGTATTCCACTTCGTCTGTGCTCTGTGGTCATCTTCATGACCCAGTCTATGGCCATTAGGAAGAGGAACGGCGACAGCAGACACCCCTGCCTGACACCAGTTCTGACCTGGAGCTCCCTGGTGAACTGCCCTTCGTGGATCACGCGACATTTCATGCCATCGTAGCTGCTCTTGATCAGGCGGACGAGCTTTGTGGGTACACCGTAGTGTCGTAGGAGTTTCCACAGAGTCTCTCGGTCCACACTGTCAAATGCTTTCTCATAATCCACAAAGTTGACGTACAGCGGGGAGCTCCACTCCAGAGACTGTTCCACGATGATGCGGAGAGTGGCGATCTGGTCTGTACATGATCGGTTCTTCCTGAATCCTGCTTGCTGGTCTCTCAGCTGGGGGTCAACGGAGCTCTTCATTCTCTCCAGGATGATCCTGTTGAAGACCTTTCCTGGTACCGACAGCAAGGTGATTCCTCTGTAGTTGGAACACTTGCTGAGGTCGCCTTTCTTGGGAAGCTTGATTAGGTACCCCTCCTTCCAGTCAGCCGGCATCACCTCCTCTTCCCAGATCTTTCCAAACAGTGGGTACAGCATCTCCACTGTTGTCTCTAGGTCTGCTTTCAGAGACTCCGCTGGGATGCCATCTGGCCCTGCTGCTCTTCTGATCTCTTCCCGGCTGGGTCTGTCACAGCTGATGGGTAGGTCGGTCTCTGCCGGCTGGATGTCTGGGGGGTCGGGTGGGCTAGGTCTGTTCAGTAACTCTTCAAAATACTCGGCCCATCTGTCGAGTTGGTTTGCTCTGTCTGCAATAGGCTTGCCTAATTTGTCTTTTACTGGTCTTTCTGTATGGCCATACTTGCCCGACAATCTTCTGGTAATGTCGTAGAGCTGTTTCATGTTGCCGTTGCCTGCTGCCTTTTCTGCCTCTGCTGCCAGGCTGTCTGTGTAGGCCCTCTTGTCTGCCCTGATACTCCTCTTCACCTCGCGGTTGGCTTCCGAGTATTCCTCCTGTGCCCTTCCTTTGGCTGCTCTCGTGCGACTGTTGTTGACAACTGCTTTCTTCTGCTTCCTCACTTCTATCTTCTTCAAGGTCTGTGCCGACAGCCAGTCCTTGTGATGGTGTTTCCTGAACCCTACAGTGTCTTTGCAGGTTGAGTTCAGCGCCTCTCTAACTGCCTTCCACTGCTGCTCTGTGGTGACCGCCTCCTCTTCATTTACTAGCTCCTGTAGCGCTTGAAACCGGTTGGACAGCACCAGTTTGAACTCTTCTCTCACTCCAGTTTCTCTCAGGAGGCCTACATTATAGTGCTGTCTTCTTGTTGTCTCTGTGCGGCTTTTCTTTAGCTTGAGCTTCATTCTTAAGGTAAGCAGATGGTGGTCTGAGGCGACATCTTCTCCCCTCCTCACTCGAACATCTTGAAGGGATCTTCTAAATTTCTTGCTAATGCAAATATGGTCTATTTGGTTCTCTGTTGTATGGTCAGGTGAGACCCAAGTTGCTTTGTGTATTCTTCTGTGTGGGAAGATGCTGCCTCCAATGACAAGTCGGTTTAGAGCACAAAAGTCTACAAACCTCTCCCCGTTCTCACTCATCTCCGAGCCTAGTCCCTGTCTCCCCATCACCTCTTCGTATCCGGTGTTGTCCTCCCCTATTTTGGCATTAAGATCGCCCATGAGGATGGTGATGTCTCGCTCCGCACATTTGTCCACGGCACTCTGGAGTCGGTCGTAGAACTCTTGTTTCTCTTCCTCGTCTCTGTCATTAGTGGGCGCATAACACTGGATGACGTTCAGCTTGAGCTTTTTCTTGGTTCTAAAGGCTGCTGTGATAATTCTTGGCCCAAGAGGCTCCCAGCCCATCAGCGCTCTCTGTGCCACTGGTGACAGCATGAATGCTACTCCTTCTGTATGGGGGGCATTCTCCTCTTCATGACCTGAATACAGAATCATCTCCCCACTTAACAGCCTTTTCTGGCCAGACTGCGTCCATCTGTCTTCACTGATACCTAGCAGGGAAAGGTTGTACTTTTGCATTTCCGCTGCTATCTGGGCGGCCTTGCCGCTCTGGTACATGGTCTTGACGTTCCATGTGCCCATGGTTGTGTCCCTGGATAGAGAGAGGCTTTCACTACAGGACGTCATAAGTCTTCTGGTAGAAGAACCTTCCTCCTCCAGGAAAGGAATTACTGTTAGTCTTTTCGTCGGCGTTTTTGTAGCAATTTCCTTTTTTGCAGGGTGGGGAAGCTACCCCCACGCCCAACCCCCTTACTAGGAGGGGGTTTTCTGTCAGGGTCACCTTCCCTTAGACCATGTTGGTTCACGGCACCTTATTTCATTCGGTGCACCCCTCTCACGAGGGACCCCCTATCCACCACCCAGGGGACGCCCCTCAATGCCATATGGTTCCAGCGCGAGGACAGATATGACTGGTACAAGGAATACTTACAGTTTACGCCACGAACTTTTAGAAAGCAAAGTGAACTCATTTTATGATCATGTTGTTGACCGCCCAGACAACATAGATCCTAATCAGTTTGAACTTGATGGCAAGGGCCATTTATATTTAAATACTGTTGACAGAGGAAAAGTACAATTGACTAACAAAAGAGACCCTGGTAAGTTTAGAGCTTTAAGTACAATTAAAGGTGAAGGTGGTGTTGACACCTTGCGTCAACTTGGTATTGAAGAAAAAAAGTTGCCACCTAGACTTGCTAGTACCCTTCATGACGTACAAACAAGGTTGCCAACAGGACAAGAAATTGAAATGACAGAAGTAAACAGATTGCCAGAAATGGCATACAAGGTAATACACAAAACTTCATTTGCAGAAGGGCAAATAAATGAGGTTATGAAAACAATAGAAGACTCTCCTTTGACAATGCGGGAGTTAGTGGGCTTGGATAAAACACTGCAGTCAATAAGAGGTGAGCTTGTAAATAATGTAGCCAAACTAGGGGAGCTTGATAATCACATAGAAAGAGAAAAAGAAAAATTAGCTAAAGCTGATGATGAGAATTATGACACAGAAATGAGAGAAAGAATACAACACAGATTAAATGATTTGCAGATAGAAAGATCCGGACGGCTAGAAGTGATTGAAATAGGAAAAGAAAAACTGAAAACACAGGTCAACAGGATTAGAGAAACTATTCAAAAAATACTTCATGAAGACACAACTTTGGCTGAAAGATTGAAAACACTTTTCAGAGAGCAGGGTATCACTATTGCAAGTTTAATTACTGCTCTTGGATTTATTATTAGTACTGTAGTGTTAGCTGTAACAGGTGGACCAGGTGGTAGCACCCCGGCCCCTCCAGCACCTCCAGTTCCATCAGACCCAAAAGATTTACAGTCGTGGGTAAAAGAACAGCTGTCTCATATATCAGACTTACTTCAGAAATTAGCTGTAAAAGCAATGGATGCTTTGCCCGGCATAATAGGGAATGTTGTCAGTTGGCTGATAAGTACTGCAGCAAAGGTAGTAGGGTTTATGGCAGAGCATGTATGGGTCTTTTTGGTGACAGTAGGAGGGTTAATTATAGGATATTTAATGAAACAGGTAAAGAAGTAATATTCCTAATCCAGTAAGGCCAATTACCAATGCAGTTCTCTCTGACTCATGTGTGTTTACTGGGGTTACTGGCTGTGCTGGTACTGGTGCAGGTGTCGGTGCCGATGCTGGGGCTGACATTACTGGCGTTACTGTCTGTACAGGTGATGATGATGTTACTGGTGTTATTAATGGTCTTAATGGTTGTAGGTGAGTGGTTGTTGGGCTCAAGTTTACAGATTGATTGAGTCCTAATTTTTGATCATGCCCAGCAACAACTATTTCATTATTATAATTTGTTATTGTCCCCATTTCGATCTAGCATATCTGAGAACGTCTTGGTAGTGTTGTATGCTTGATGGGAGATCTACTACTGAATTAATTGAATCTTCCAGGTTTGCAAGAAACTGTTTTTGTGCTTCAAATTTCCCACTCCCGTTGAAAATATTTGACTTTGTTTGAGCTTGTGCTCCTAGTATACACCACACATATGTTCTGATAGACTCATTTATGCGTTCAACTCCTGCTTGAGTAAACCCGTCACTCCTGTCTAAGACAAATGTGGTCCAGGCATTAGACTGTTTCTGTTCTATTGAGCCTAACCACACTTCAGATTTTGATGAGAATGAAGAGTAGGGAAGCCAGTAATCTGTGACTCATAGCATAATACAATGTTCCCATACCATTGTGATCATCAAGTTTTTGTGTAGAGTCATACTTTGTACTGATGTTAAATTCATTACAGATCCGTTCAAATGCTTTCAAATCCATGGGATTGTTAAACTGATTAAAACTGGATTCAGTGGGCAATGGGGTATGGAGTTCTGACAGTATTCTTCTAAGCTGGTAATACGTGTGGAAACAATAGACAGACTTAATCAGTTTGTTTGGGTGATTCAAATGGTCTGTAAAAGAAACGCCACAGCCTGTAGTTGAACATAGTATAGCAAAGTTAAGTTGGTTTTGAAACATCTGTAGTGGGCTTGAGGACCACTTTCTTGCAGTTGCATCATCTGTAATTAGAGGGTTTAGGTAATGATCATATGGATTCAGCACTTTCATTTGAAATAAATCTCCTTCAGACAAAGCTATATCGAGCTCATTTAGCTGAATTATTTTCTGGTCATAAGTTGGTGCGACATTGTACTTGGCATCCACGTTAAATTGAAATGCATTTACAGTGGCAATTGTTGGTGATTTAAATTCCATTATGCTTTTTTATGTGATAATAAAAAATGTTTATAACCTTATCAAATATTGACACAAGCAAACCAGTGTGGTTAACAAATGGGATTGATAATCATGATGGTAGCAAGGCTGTAGCTTTCCATGAAATGTTTTACACTGTAAAGTGGTTTAATTTAACAGATGATGAAAATTATTCTGTAAGTGGAACTCGCGATGGTATTGAGAAGGGCGATTTTTTATGAGCTGGGTATTATGACTTTTGTACTTTAGCTGAATGGCTTCAAAATGAATTTAAAATTAAGGCAACTTTAAACCCAGCTAATTTACTTGTTACAATTGAATTTCTGAAAAGTGGAAACTTTTCTTTATCAATTAGTCTTTTATTATTACTTGGATTTTTAGGTAAAAAAATAATACATCCAGATGAAGATTGGACATCGTCAGTCGGGCGTCTACTTTCACCAAAAAACCCAAGAATAACTGGCAGATATCCTGTTCATTTGTCAGTACACACAGTGCTAAATGTTCATTTGAAAGAACTAAGCACTGCTGATAATGTTCACAATGGAAAGCCTTCGACATTGTTGAAATGTGTGTCGACTGGAACTGCTCCTTATTGCGAAAATGTAGTTGTTAGATTTCCTAATTCACAGTTTAAAAAATTAGGCACAAGTTTCTTTGAATCATTGTGCTTATATGTAACTAATCAGGACGACAAACCAGTTGTGATGCATAATTTTTGTTGTGTTGGAAGTTAAATAAATTTTATTTTTGCAAAATAAAAAAATGAGCGGTCTTGGTCCAAAGCCGAAAATTGTACCAGTTGCATGTCCATCAATAGAGTTAAAAGATTTGGCTGACGTGCAAGATTTTGATAAAGAAGGTGAGGTAGGAGGTATGGTATGGTGAGGTATGGCCTTGAACTTGTTTCCGTTGGATTGTACAAACGAAAGGTAATTGATGATGTAAAAGATGGCGCTGAGAGACAGTTTCCTAAACTTAGTCAACTTCGTGATGTTACTGTTCCTACTCCTGTAAGTAATGTGCTCTACAGCTTAAAACATGTGGCTAATAAGTGGGTAATTATTCCTACCCCTGTTCCGCTTGCACCTATTCCCATTGTATGGGATGTAAAGTTTGTTTTTATCAGTCCTTATGTTTATTTTACTGATGAAGGTGCCTTAGTATTTAGAAAAGTTGTTAACTCTGAGCCAATGCTTGTAAGTCTTGTGCCAAGCTATTTCGCAGAAACCAATAGCAGAGAAAAACTAAAACTTCAAGAGTATGGAAAACGAAGGTATTTTCTTACAAATAGAAAGGGTAGAACAGATACTTCTATTTCGTTTGTACCAGCAAATTTTACCATAGATAGAGAAGCGACAATAGTTTTTGAAATTCTCATGAGATCTTTGGATGCTGTGAAAGAAGCAGATATCGCACAGGGAATCAAACGTACGTGGGATAGTTCAGTAGCAGAGTCAACAAAGGTTGTTATTGCTATTAGAAAAATCAATACAGATTTTGAAGTTTCGAGTAGTGTCCCTGCTGTTAAGGTAGTGATTTAAGGCAACTCTAGTTCGTCTAAGTTTCATAAACCTGGAACACATAGATCTTGTTTCATTTTATTATGCTAGCAAATTGTATACATTTGAAGAGTTGCAAAATGAATTAGAAGTTTAAATATAAAAAAATTTTGCCACAAAAAATGCCATCACTGTATCCGCAAATACCGCCTGAACCACCTGAACCTATTGTGCATGATGAAAGATTACAGGCAGACTCATTCCATTTAATGAATATTACAGAAGCGTTGAAGTATTTGGAAGGAGAACAAGCAAAATACTCAAGGTGTAAACGACGTTACAAAACGGTTTTCAATTCTGTACACAACACTTCAATGGCCGTGGGTGTGGTTTCAGCCGGATTATCTGTAGGAGGTGTAGCTCTGTTTGCAACGGGAGTGGGAAGTGTCATAGGAATTGCTATTTGGTTTGGAAGCCATTAACAAAAGATTTCATACAAAGTTGCAGAAGCATGAAGCATTGAGTACGCTCACTGGAGCTAAGCTGAGCAGTATGAAACTTATTATCAGTAAGGCTTTAGACGATAATAAAATTGACGATCACGAATTTTAAAAAGTGCAGGATGATTTGGCCAATTACAAACAACAAAAGTCTGAAATACAGAATAAGATGCGTAGTCAACACGCAAATGTTGAAGAACTAAAGAAATCTTTTTTAGAGGAAGGGAAAAGAATAGGCGTAGAAGAAACTATGAAAAAGGTTCAAGGACTTATAAGCAATTAACGGTAGGTTTTGTTAATCCATTATTTTTGTCATACTCTTCGCAAAGAGATGTCATGCCTTTTTCGCCTGCCTATCTAACACCATCTGCCCCACCACCAGACTATTACTGAAAAAAGTTTTTATGTTGTCCTTATAACTTCGGAAATCTGTCCGTGTAAGTTGTTGACTTGGGTCAATAACTTACAAGTTCTTATGTTAAGACACTTGTAAGAACTTGTTTTAAGTCACTTATTAGATTTTGTGACAACTAACTTATAAGAACATGTGAAGATAACTTTGAAGTTAGTTGGATGTTGTAAGTGACTTGGAAATTTGTTATCAAGTATCTGTAGGTAACTTTGAAAATTTGTTAACAAGTGCATGTAGGTAAACTTAGAAAATTTCTTATCAAGTGCATGTAGGTAATTGATAACAATGTTGTTGTTTTTATTGTGTGCGAGTTGTGTATGGTCATTTTACAAAATGCCCTTGTTGGGTATATATGACCAGGATTACCCTTTATCTTATCTCTTACACACACACACACACACACACACACACACACACACACACACACACACACATGAACACACACACATGCATGGGCACACACGTATGCACACATGTGCGCACACACACGCATTACTTACTTACTTACGCCTGTCACCCCTACCCGGGTATAGGCCGTCGATGAGAGACCTCCAGCAACTCCTGTCCTGTGCTTCTCCTTCGATTCTACTCCAGGTGGTTCCCAGTCTCTTGATGTCTGCTTGGAGGTCTCGACGCCAGGAGTTTCTCGGCCTACCTCTTTTCCTCTTTCCCTGGGGGTTCCATGACAATGCCTGCCTAGTGATACTGGAAGCTGGCTTTCTCAGACTGTGACCGATCCATCCCCATCTTCTTCGCCCAATTTCATTCTCTGCTGTTATTTGCTCTGTTCTCTCCCAGAGTCTGACGTTGCTGATCTTCTCTGGCCAGTGGATTTTCAAAATTCTTCTAAGGCAACTGTTCATGAAGGTCTGTACTCCGTTGACTGTGGTTTTTGTCAATCTCCATGTCTCTGCTCGATATAGGAGAACTGCTTTTACATTGGAGTTGAAAATCCGGACTTTGGTGTGTTGTGACAGCTCTCTGGAACTCCACACTTTTTTCAACTGGAGAAAGGCTGCTCTGGCTTTACCGATTCGTGCTCTGACATCTGCATCAGTGCCGCCTTTTTTTGTCTATGATGCTCCCGAGATAGGTGAAGGACTCCACCTCCTCCAATGGGGTGCCAGCAAGCAAGACTGGTTCTTCCCTGGTTGCGTTCAGCCTCATTGTCTTTGTTTTCTGTTTGTGAATGGTGAGGCCCACTTGGGACGAGATGTCAGCAAGCCTCGTGGTCTTGTTCTGCATTTGTTGATGAGTGTGGGACAGTAATGCCAAGTCGTCTGCAAAATCGAGGTCGTCAAGCTGTGTCCACAGTGTCCACTGTATTCCACTTCGTCTGTGCTCTGTGGTCATCTTCATGACCCAGTCTATGGCCAGTAGGAAGAGGAACGGAGACAGCAGACACCCCTGCCTGACACCAGTTCTGACCTGGAGCTCTCTGGTGAACTGCCCTTCGTGGATCACGCGACATGTCATGCCATCATAGCTGCTCTTGATCAGGCGGACGAGCTTTGTGGGTACACCGTAGTGTCGTAGGAGTTTCCACAGAGTCTCTCGGTCCACGCTGTCAAATGCTTTCTCATAATCCACAAAGTTGACGTACAGCGGGGAGCTCCACTCCAGAGACTGTTCCACGATGATGCGGAGAGTGGCGATCTGGTCTGTACATGATCGGTTCTTCCTGAATCCTGCTTGCTGGTCTCTCAGCTGGGGGTCAACGGAGCTCTTCATTCTCTCTAGGATGATCCTGTTGAAGACCTTTCCTGGTACTGACAGCAAGGTGATTCCTCTGTAGTTGGAACACTTGCTGAGGTCGCCTTTCTTGGAAAGCTTGATTAGGTACCCCTCCTTCCAGTCAGCTGGCATCACCTCCTCTTCCCAGATCTTTCCAAACAGTGGGTACAGCATCTCTACTGTTGTCTCTAGGTCTGCTTTCAGAGACTCCGCTGGGATGCCATCTGGCCCTGCTGCTTTGCCATTCTTCAAAAATGCCACTGCTTTTCTGATCTCTTCCCGGCTGGGTCTGTCACAGCTGATGGGTAGGTCGGTCTCTGCCGGCTGGATGTCGGGGGGGTCGGGTGGGCTAGGTCTGTTCAGTAACTCTTCAAAGTACTCGGCCCATCTGTCGAGTTGGTCTGCTCTGTCTGCAATAGGCTTGCCTTCTTTGTCTTTTACTGGTCTTTCTGTATGGCCATACTTACCCGACAATCTTCTGGTAATATCGTAGAGCTGTTTCATGTTGCCACTGCCTGCTGCCTTTTCTGCCTCTGCTGCCAGGCTGTCTGTGTAGGCCCTCTTGTCTGCCCTGATACTCCTCTTCACCTCGCGGTTGGCTTCCGAGTATTCCCCCTGTGCCCTTACTTTGGCTGCTCTCGTGCGACTGTTGTTGACCGCTGCTTTCTTCTGCTTCCTCGCTTCTATCTTCTTCAAGGTCTGTGCCGACAGCCAGTCCTTGTGGTGGTGTTTCCTGAACCCTACAGTGTCTTTGCATGTTGAGTTCAGCGCCTCTCTAACTGCCTTCCACTGCTGCTCTGTGGTGACCGCCTCCTCTTCATTTACTAGCTCCTGTAGCGCTTGAAACCGGTTGGACAGCACCAGTTTGAACTCTTCTCTAACTCCAGTTTCTCTCAGGAGGCCTACATTATAGCGCTGTCTTCTTGTCGTCTCTGTGCGGCTTTTCTTTAGCTTGAGCTTCATTCTTAAGGTAAGCAGATGGTGGTCTGAGGCGACATCTGCTCCCCTCCTCACTCGAACATCTTGAAGGGATCTTCTAAATTTCTTGCTAATGCAGATATGGTCTATTTGGTTCTCTGTTGTATGGTCAGGTGAGACCCAAGTTGCTTTGTGTATTCTTCTGTGTGGGAAGATGCTGCCTCCAATGACAAGTCGGTTTAGAGCACAAAAGTCTACAAACATCTCCCCGATCTCACTCATCTCCGAGCCTAGTCCCTGTCTCCCCATCACCTCTTCGTATCCGGTGTTGTCCTCCCCTATTTTGGCATTAAAATCGCCCATGACGATGGTGATGTCTCGCTCCGCACATTTGTCCACGGCACTCTGGAGTCGGTCGTAGAACTCTTGTTTCTCTTCCTCGTCACTGTCATTGGTGGGCGCATAACACTGGATGACGTTCAGCTTGAGCTTTTTCTTGGTTCTAAAGGCTGCTGTTATAATTCTTGGCCCAAGAGGTTCCCAGCCCATCAGCGCTCCCTGTGCCACTGGTGACAGCATGAGTGCTACTCCTTCTGTATGGGGGGCATTCTCCTCTTCATGACCTGAATACAGAACCATCTCCCCACTTAACAGCCTTTTCTGGCCAGACTGCGTCCATCTGGCTTCACTGATGCCTAGCAGGGAAAGGTTGTACTTTTGCATTTCCGCTGCTATCTGGGCGGCGTTGCCGCTCTGGTACATGGTCTTGACGTTCCACGTGCCCATGGTTGTATCCCTGGATAGAGAGAGGCGGCTCGGTCCTGTGGCTTCCGAAGACTTCCGGCTTTCACCACAGGACGTCATAAGTCTTCTAGTAGAAGAACCTTCCTCCTCCAGGAAAGGAATTACTGTTAGTCTTTTCGTCGGCGTTTTTGTAGCTATTTCCTTTTTTGCAGGGTGGGGAAGCTACCCCCACGCCCAACCCCCTTACTAGGAGCACCAGGGGTTTTCTGTCGGGGTCACCTTCCCTTAGACCATGTTGGTTCACGGCACCTTATTTCATTCGGTGCACCCCTCTCACGAGCGACCCCCTATCCACCACCCAGGGGACGCGCCTCAACGCCGTATGGTCCCAGCGCGAGGACACACACGCATGCATACACTACAAATCTTTATTCAGCATGCATGATTATTGTAGACTCCAGTCCGGAGAACACTTCATCACATTAGGTTTCAGATTGAGTTGTTTGAAACACGTAGCATGTAACACACTGAGACTGAAAAACCACCAAGCCCGCACGCACGCAGTCAGTATGGCTGTCACCACCAGTTTTTCCTTAGCAACACCGTTCCAGTAAGAACGGGGTTGTTAAGGACCTGTAAACAAAGTCCTTTAACTCTGGGTCACTCTTCCACACACGGCCTTTTATATTTCGTAAGCCTTCCTTAGTAACGCCGTTCCTGTAAGAACGCGGTTGTTAAGGACATGTAAATAAAGACGTTTAACTCTATGTTCTGCCTATCATTTCTTAGTTGTCTATGACACTGAAGTGATAGCAAATCACTCTGTTTTGAGAAGGCTCAAACTTCTGTTACACCCTAAACACTGCGTGGTGTCTTTAGCGCCGCGAATTCCAGGTAGGCTTTGCGGCACCCACGTGGCGACACAGCCCGCACGCACGCACGCAGCCAGTATGACTGTCACTACTAGATTTTCCTTAGTAACACCGTTCCTGTAAGAACGCGGTTGTTAAGGACTTGTAAACAAAGACGTTTAACTCTATGTTCTGCCTATTATTTCTTAGTTGTCCATAACACGGACTGATAGCAAATGACTCTGTTTTGAAAAGGTACAATCTTCTGGTTACACCGTAAACACGTGGCGCCATCACTGCACTGCGAATTCAGTCCCGGTAGGTTTGCGGTCCACGTGGCGACACAGCCCGCAAGCACGCACGCAGGCAGGTAGTATGGACGTCAGTTCTTCCTAGCAACACCGTTCCAATAAGAACGGGATCACTAAGGACCTGTAAACAAAGACGTTTAACTCTATGTTCTGCCTATCATTTCTTAGTTGTCTACGACACGGAAGTGATAGTAATGACTCTGTTTTTAAGAAGGCTCAAACTTCTGTTACACCCTAAACACGTGGCGTCATCACTGCGCTGCGAATTCTGGATAGGCATACTTTGGTCCCGCGCGGCGACACAGCCCGCAAGCACGCACGCAGGCAGGTAGTATGGTCGTCAGCCGTTCTTCCTAGCAACACCGTTCCAATAAGAACGGGATCGCTAAGGACCTGTAAACAAAGACGTTTAACTCTATGTTCTGCCTATCATTTCTTAGTTGTCTACGACACGGAAGTGATAGTAATGACTCTGTTTTTAAGAAGGCTCAAACTTCTGTTACACCCTACTGAAACACGTGGTGTCTTTAGCGCCGCGAATTCTGGGTAGGCATACTTTGGTCTCGCGCGGCGACACAGCCCACAAGCAGGCAGGTAGTATGGACGTCAGTTCTTCCTAACAACACCGTTCCAATAAGAACGGGATCGCTAAGGACCTGTAAACAAAGACGTTTAACTCTATGTTCTGCCTCTCATTTCTTAGTTGTCTACGACACGGAAATGATAGCAAATCACTCTGTTTTAAGAAGGCTCAAACATGTGTTTACACTGCCTTCAATAATGACATCGTGTCTTTACTGCACCGTTAGCGCTCCCGGCGCGTGACAGCCTCTACAGCTGGCGCTTGGCCACTGGTTTTAGGCTGCGCTAACTTTGCTGTCCATATTGGATAGAGGCCGGCGACAAGATACCACCAAGAAACTGTAAAACACAGGTCTTTTCACTCATAGTCGTGTTTAAACCTAGAGCTGTGATTCCCCTTGGTTTGCATACAATTCTGCCAGCGCTAGCCTCACCTATCTGGTTTGTGAGTATCTATAACTCGAGGCAAATTTGTATCGTTACATTGTTGTGTAATGTTCTGTGCATCTACTGTGGGAAATCAGGGTATTTACCCGACCACATATAGTAGCGCACCTTCATGTTTGTGTATGTATGTTTCTCCTGCCCACTTCCTAAGTTCCGGAGAAAGACATGGATTATATAAGAGACCTGATCCATTCGTTGAGGATGGAAATGATCGTCTTATTCTATACCTGCGTATTTCTCTGTGGGCTGGCGATTGGGTGCCTGATAGGCGGGGGCAGGGGATCTAACTGTTGTCTGTCCAACGCTGTGATTCCCCTTGGTTTGCATACAATTCTGCCAGCGCTAGCCTCACCTATCTGGTTTGTGAGTATCTATAACTCGAGGCAAATTTGTATCGTTACATTGTTGTGTAATGTTCTGTGCATCTACTGTGGGAAATCAGGGTATTTACCCGACCACATATAGTAGCGCACCTTCATGTTTGTGTATGTATGTTTCTCCTGCCCACTTCCTAAGTTCCGGAGAAAGACATGGGTTATATAAGAGACCTGATCCATTCGTTGAGGATGGAAATGATCGTCTTATTCTATACCTGCGTATTTCTCTGTGGGCTGGCGATTGGGTGCCTGATAGGCGGGGGCAGGGGATCTAACTGTTGTCTGTCCAGCGCTGTGATTCCCCTTGGTTTGCATACAATTCTGCCAGCGCTAGCCTCACCTATCTGGTTTGTGAGTATAACTCGAGGCAAATTTGTATCGTTACATTGTTGTGTAATGTTCTGTGCATCTACTGTGGGAAATCAGGGTATTTACCCGACCACATATAGTAGCGCACCTTCATGTTTGTGTATGTATGTTTCTCCTGCCCACTTCCTAAGTTCCGGAGAAAGACATGGGTTATATAAGAGACCTGATCCATTCGTTGAGGATGGAAATGATCGTCTTATTCTATACCTGCGTATTTCTCTGTGGGCTGGCGATTGGGTGCCTGATAGGCGGGGGCAGGGGATCTAACTGTTGTCTGTCCAGCGCTGTGATTCCCCTTGGTTTGCATACAATTCTGCCAGCGCTAGCCTCACCTATCTGGTTTGTGAGTATCTATAACTCGAGGCAAATTTGTATCGTTACATTGTTGTGTAATGTTCTGTGCATCTACTGTGGGAAATCAGGGTATTTACCCGACCACATATAGTAGCGCACCTTCATGTTTGTGTATGTATGTTTCTCCTGCCCACTTCCTAAGTTCCGGAGAAAGACATGGGTTATATAAGAGACCTGATCCATTCGTTGAGGATGGAAATGATCGTCTTATTCTATACCTGCGTATTTCTCTGTGGGCTGGCGATTGGGTGCCTGATAGGCGGGGGCAGGGGATCTAACTGTTGTCTGTCCAGCGCTGTGATTCCCCTTGGTTTGCATACAATTCTGCCAGCGCTAGCCTCACCTATCTGGTTTGTGAGTATCTATAACTCGAGGCAAATTTGTATCGTTACATTGTTGTGTAATGTTCTGTGCATCTACTGTGGGAAATCAGGGTATTTACCCGACCACATATAGTAGCGCACCTTCATGTTTGTGTATGTATGTTTCTCCTGCCCACTTCCTAAGTTCCGGAGAAAGACATGGGTTATATAAGAGACCTGATCCATTCGTTGAGGATGGAAATGATCGTCTTATTCTATACCTGCGTATTTCTCTGTGGGCTGGCGATTGGGTGCCTGATAGGCGGGGGCAGGGGATCTAACTGTTGTCTGTCCAGCGCTGTGATTCCCCTTGGTTTGCATACAATTCTGCCAGCGCTAGCCTCACCTATCTGGTTTGTGAGTATCTATAACTCGAGGCAAATTTGTATCGTTACATTGTTGTGTAATGTTCTGTGCATCTACTGTGGGAAATCAGGGTATTTACCCGACCACATATAGTAGCGCACCTTCATGTTTGTGTATGTATGTTTCTCCTGCCCACTTCCTAAGTTCCGGAGAAAGACATGGGTTATATAAGAGACCTGATCGTTGAGGATGGAAATGATCGTCTTATTCTATACCTGCGTATTTCTCTGTGGGCTGGCGATTGGGTGCCTGATAGGCGGGGGCAGGGGATCTAACTGTTGTCTGTCCAGCGCTGTGATTCCCCTTGGTTTGCATACAATTCTGCCAGCGCTAGCCTCACCTATCTGGTTTGTGAGTAAACCTAGAACGCAATACTGAAGCCGGTCGTACTCGCACTCGGCGGCTAGCTAACGATTTGACAGTAAATTTTTCTTTAGTCTCGGCTTACCACAGGCTAACCTTTTTGTTGTTTCAACATCAGTAACGCTTACTTACTTACTTACGCCTGTCACCCCTACCCGGGTATAGGCCGTCGACGAGAGACCTCCAGTAACTCCTGTCCTGTGCTTCTCCTTCGATTCTACTCCAGGTGGTTCCCAGTCTCTTGATGTCTGCTTGAAGGTCTCGACGCCAGGAGTTTCTCGGCCTACCTCTTTTCCTCTTTCCCTGGGGGTTCCATGACAATGCCTGCCTAGTGATACTGGAAGCTGGCTTTCTCAGACTGTGACCGATCCATCCCCATCTGCTTCGCCCAATTTCATTCTCTGCTGTTATCAGCTCTGTTCTCTCCCAGAGTCTGACGTTGCTGATCTTCTCTGGCCAGTGGATTTTCAAAATTCTTCTGAGGCAACTGCTCATGAAGGTCTGTACTCTGTTTGTGGTTTTTGTCAATCTCCAAGTCTCTGCTCCATATAGGAGAACTGCTTTTACATTGGAGTTGAAAATCCGGACTTTGGTGTGTTGTGACAGCTCTCTGGAACTCCACACTTTTTTCAACTGGTGAAAGGCTGCTCTGGCTTTACCGATTCGTGCTCTGACATCTGCATCAGTGCCGCCTTTTTTGTCTATGATGCTCCCGAGATAGGTGAAGGACTCCACCTCCTCCAACGGGGTGCCAGCAAGCAAGCCATCAGTAACGCACCATAGTAATATTCTGCAGGGCTTAGTGTTAACACTGATTGAAGTCCGGAATTTGTGGTATTCTCCAATGACGAACACAAAATGAACACGTCCTTACACAGCAAAAGAATCCAAAACTGTGTCGCATGACTTTGTCATGTAACCAGTCACGGCCGGACGTGAGGTTGTTATTAGCAACATTGACGTCACTTCTGTTGGATGAGGTGTTGTGTTATCGGGAATTCCTACAATGACGCAAACTAGTCATTTCCCTAACCAATATTCCGGAGGTTTAGATAAAGCACACGCTATATAAGCCGCCATTTTTTCATGGTATTCTCCATGAGATTGTAAGATAATCACGTCCTCCTCAGTCCAATCCATTTTCTGAAATGACCGGTTGCGTGGCGTCACAAGATAAGACGCGCATGCCACGTAGCATTGCTATTAATAACACTAACGTCACATCAAACGTGTTGGGCATGTCTAGTAAGGATCGTCTCATGCCTATTTTTTCCTGGTCTTATTACGACTATCGGGAATTTCCGTATCTAGTAATAGTAGGTGGCTAGGCAAACCATTTCCCGGTAACAGCTGATAGCTTTTTTAGTAAAGGTAAGGTTATAAACGTTGACCACTAAGGCGTTTAAGAAGTCAATGGCAGCATTAATTATTTAGGTGGGGTGGGGTATCTGCCTTAATAATCACGGGTTGACAGCTGATCAAAAATCGTTGCTTGAATGATTTCTGGGGTGGAACTAGTACGGCTAGGTAATAGAGGCATTGACTGTCTTGGTTGGCATGGGCTTGTATAATTACCGAGAGGATCAAATAAAATGATCGATTATTGGAGGGGTGGGGTGGTAGCCCCACATTATTAATCTCTGATAGTGGCCCTTTCTACTGATGAGAAAAGGCATAGATCCTCAGAAGTCCGTCATGCAAGTTACAGGATCGTGACCCATGAGAATCTGTGCCTAAGTTTTGCTTTTTCAGTTCACACAATTTTAATTTCCAGGCTGAGTGGGGGAGGGTGAAGGGAGATGCGCTTATTGTGGTTTGCAGTGAGTTTCTGCCGTTTCTTTTGTTTTTCAGTAACCGTGCATCAATGACCATATAAATGAACACACTTTCACGCCCTCTATCGTTCTGTTAAAGACAGATTCGGGTTCACTACGGAATATACTTGGATCTGCTGAGGCACATTATTATACGGGCAGAAATTTAAAAGCAAGGTTACAAATTAAAAATATATACTAAACTGGGCTTGGATAGGGCTATTATTTGGTTGAGGGCTGGGGACAGTACAAGGCTTTACCCAGCCTTGAAGGCCGCTTTCATCGGAACTGCCGTCAGATGGTATGGCAGAAGGTTCTCCTGTGCTTGTCTTTGACATGAAGTAATTTTAATACTGCTGAATGCCCCATAGAGGTAGGGTCCACCTCTTCAACACCCGCCTCCTTGTTTCTAGGGCCTCCTCTCACTTCTATATGAAAATCAGGATACCCTTCAATGTCAGCGAGATGCACCGTGATGGTTTTCACGTCAGAAAAACGATCTTTAAAAATAGTGTCCAGGACTGAATGGGCCTGCACCTTTCTCTTCCACCTCTGCGACCTGCTAAGGTCTTTGAAGGGTTTGGAATGTGAGGCGATTGTCCTACTTTTTAAAAGTTCATTTTGCACTGCGGAGTTCTGTGTTAGTTTGTCCTCGTAAGTCTTTTTGGATGCCTGCATTTCAGCTGTTGTTTCTCTTAGACACTGTTGCATGACACATAGTCGATGCTCAAGTGTTCTGTTAATCTGATGCAGGGTTTCATTTTGTTCAATAATATGTTGGATAGTGATGCGATTCATATTGAAACGCAGCTATACGGACTTATTATATCAATTATCACTATAAAAAAAACAGTACCGTGAACACTACATACAATTTAACGTTTTTTTTAACAAGTTCAAGTATTTTATACTGCTGGATGTCAACTCAAGACTAAAAGACACCTGACTGGGCACCGCTCCGAAGTGCACAGAAAATCTACACTCTGTTTCTGGATTAACAACACTGATGGCAACCAAAGCGGGATTTATGGAATCGATGTGAAGCCCTTGAAAAAATACTAGCAAAACCACAAGTACTGTCACACACGAAAATGCAAAGAAAACAGGCTGGTAGTATACTGATCTCGCACAAATTAACCGCGTGAATTGTCGCAAATGGCGCGGAACGAGGGTCGGTTGTCAAAGGCGACAAAGGTAATCTCTAAACAAAAATGCTACAGAGCTCACTCAGGTAGATCACGATAGAGGAAGTTTAGTCTTGAACTGATATAATATATATATTTGGGAAATGTATTATGTGTTCTTTGTTGACTTAATTCAAGTTGGGAAGGAGAGTTTTGGCTGCTATGGCGTTGCCATATGTATACAACAATGGCGGCATCGCCGATGAAGAGAAACTTAAATGGAAAAAGTCCGAGTCAAAACTGAGCTACGAGCGCGTAAAGCTAAGAATAGCACTGTACAACTCCTGCACTCGGTTTGCGTGTACACTAGGTCAGTAAAAGGACAGCGGAGCAGCCGGCATTACGGTCTCAAGTGCGAGCACTTCCGCCATAGCCGGGGTTAGGCGCTCAATTACCACGAAACACTGGGGCCCATATGCTGTTCCGTCTGATGTGCACAGAGACAAATGAACCTATCAAGAAACATTCATTCCACCGTTACCGCATACTTTCACGAGGATAAATATATTCTTGTTTTTACATCAGACGGATGGCATTCACTGCCTAGCAATGTTCACCCATAACCAAAGACAAAACAGCCCAAGAGGCATAGATCTTCATGAGTTCCGCGCAGAGTGCGGGGGCTTGTGATAAGCTACATGTACTATATGTATCTTGGTGGCTAGTGTTGCCTCTATGCTATGTTCACGCAGCCGGGACTCATGAAATCGCGACCACCGAGCCCAAAACAAAACACCCATGGCTGTCAACACGTGTGATTCGACGACCGTCGCGGCACTGCGGCGTAGAATAGCCGTAGAATAGCGCGATGCTCATGCTCCCTTTAGGTTCACGGCAGTGCAAACTCGAGTTTGGAGACTAACCTGTATATTTCATAGAAACCCTAAGGGCCAAAGTTTATGTAGGGTTAGGATTAGGGTTAGGATTAGGGTTAGGGCTAGCTAACCCTAAGGTGGTAAGGTACTTTTTGGTCCCAAAATTTGTATGGTGCCATTTGTGTGGTACCGAGTCCAAAAATGCAAATAAAACTTTTGTATTCAAATTTAAACATGTGTTATTGCCCTTGGAAAAAAAAAAAAAAAAAAAAAAAAAAAAAAAGGGGGGGGGGGGGGGAAACACATTATCCTTTATCCTGTCCGTAATATTTATGTTCAATCACTCCCATTTTTATACCCATACTGCGGCTGTACTGTTTCTGTTGATATCTGTCAAAATCATCTCTAAATAGGCCATAGTTCTTTTAAAATGTTTTTTTTTTCTAAAAGTTTGGCAGGTCACCTTTCCAACTGAATAATTTTCCTCCAATTCACCACACATAGATTTAGCTTGCTTTAATTCTTTTAGTGACCTTTGCTTGATAGCTTAGTAATTATGACAACAAAAATAACAACCAAACAAAAAAGGTTCGTTTTCAATTGACAGCTGCACATGCCGTTTTCATAGTATTTTCGCGCAGGTTTGAGTTGCATTGATGTTTGAGAGACTGGTTCCTATCATCTCAAGATTTTCTGCACATCGAAGATAGAAAGTGGCTTTTTACCAATATTAAGTGGGAAAATGTCCTCTCCTTTTAGCGAGTGGTGTTTGAGGATGTGCTGGGTTTTTCTTCTCTCTCTCTCTCTCTCTCTCTCTCTCTCTCTCTCTCTCTCTCTCTCTCTCTCTCTCTCTCTCTCTCTCTCTCTCTCTCTCTCTCTCTCTCTCTCTCTCTCTCTCTCAAATCAAACTTTTCAATCAAAGTGCTGGCTTTCGGTGGATGCATGTTTGTTTTTAGTTTTTATTTGTCACTTCATGCGCAAAATGGCTAAAACTGTCAATGATTTGGAATTGACTCATTCGCGGCCAGACGCATCCGGATGCGGCTGGCCGCGAATGAGTTAACCTTTCGGCTGTTAGTAGCGCTTTTTGTCGAGGTGATTCCTGCAGGAATCACCTCGACGAAATGCGCTACCGACAGCTATGGGGTTGACGTCTTTTGCTACTGAGTAAAAAGATAAATTCAAAGGCGGGTCATCAACTCTGAATCCCAGTGTCATGAAAGTGTAGATGGATAGTGTGGCTAATCGTTCTTGTATCTCTACGTCTTACAGCAAGCCAGGGGCTAGCAGCTGCTAATATTTTCTTGCTCGCTATTTTTTGACTGGTAGGTTGACTGAAGTTCTCAGTGGCACTAGCACTATCAGGCATGACGTATACACATAATTTTATTTCCTAAGTGGAATGCATTGCGAGTCACACGCCCTGGTGTTTCTCACTTTTTCAGTTTAACAGTAGACAGTAAAAAGTGATACATTTCAGCTCACACGAAACATTTTATTTTATTTTCAGATGACTCGTAAATAAATTTACCTGTAAACACATCTATGCCACTATAAATCCATGACACTAATTGTTTAGTTGCTTTAGAATTTTGAAAATCCACTGGCCTGAGAAGATCAGCAACGTCAGACTCTGGGAGAGAACAGAGCAGATAACAGCAGAGAATGAAATTGGGCGAAGAAGATGGGGATGGATCGGTCACAGTCTGAGAAAGCCAGCTTCCAGTATCACTAGGCAGGCATTGTCATGGAACCCCCAGGGAAAGAGGAAAAGAGGTAGGCCGAGAAACTCCTGGCGTCGAGACCTCCAAGCAGACATCAAGAGACCTGGAGTAGAATCGAAGGAGAAGCACAGGACAGGAGTTGCTGGAGGTCTCTCGTCGACGGCCTATACCCGGGTAGGGGTGACAGGCGTAAGTAAGTAAGTAAGTAATTGTTCAGTACTAATTGTATATTGCCGTTAGGACGAGCACAGGTCTGTTTGTATTGCAACTTATAGCACACCTCTTAACGGAGAGAACTAAAACGTGAGTCAAAGGACTACGCCTTTAATATTTTTCACAGTTCTGAAATAAGATGCATTTCTTGCAAAGTCCCGTAGGAAATGAACACGGCAGGCACACATCTAGATACCGACAATTATTACACTGGTTCTGATCATGTGCATCGCATTGTTCAAGTAAACAAAATGAATAATCATTTCTGCAGGATTTATTAATTTTCATGCGGTTGATGATCTAGCGGTCTGTTTGAAATCAAAGACATGTCTGTGCTTCATTGGGATCACAATGTAGCGTTTACCACGTCGTGCGGCCATGCGCAAAAAAATATCCCAACCGGACGGTGAATAGATTGGATTGTGATATGGCAGAGTGCATAGAATCGCATTCGGCATCTGTGTGTGTCCGGACTCCCAAAAATTCTGTATCACAGTCTGTATATTTGGAATTGTATGAGCAGCGTAATGCAGGGCCGCTATGACGAATTGATTGCGGTTCTGACCGCCGCAGCAATCAGAACTATAATGACACACTGACAGGAAGAAGCAGATAGCATATGAGGCAGGATGCAATTTCACAGGATCCTCTTAAGCCTTCAGTCGGATAATGAATACTGAGGACAGTAAAGTTGAAAACAGACAGTTTTCGCTTGTAATACCGAGGGTTTCCAGCCATAAGGTGCTATCTGATGAAAGAGTAGTTTCGAGTAAATCGAATTTGAAAGTTTGAGGTCTCATAACTTTTGTTGTGTACAAGCAGTACCAAAGAAAATTAAAATCTTCTGTGTTATTCAGACATGTTCTCTGTACTGGACAATTAATAGCTCAGTGATTTAGTTTGCTGTCAGTTTCACTCGATATGACATTGGTGTTTGGTAGCTTGTTTATGCACGCCGCGCGGATTTGAAACTCCCTGTGCGAGTACTGCAAGTCTAAATGTGCTTGGCTACGATAATATCTTTTGGCAGGCCGCATTAGCGCTAGAGCGCAGTGAAACACAGACGCCAGCTGGTGGCATGTGGCTTTAGCACAGATATGCAGACAGTGCTGAAGTTTCCCTCTACGTCTTAGGATGCTAGCAGCTGATAGCATTTTCTTGCTCGCTATTTTTTGACTGGTAGATTGACTGACTGCTGCTGTAACAGTTCTCAGTGGTGCTAGCTAGCACTTTCAGGCATGCCGTATTCACATATTTCGTAAGTGGAATGTTGCCAAATGCGAGCCACATGTAGCTGAGGCACACGCACACACATCTGTACACACACGAATGCAGGGAGAGAAAGAAAATGAAATTTGATTTATCATGGATAAATTATTAGGTAGACCTTTCTCAATCATGTTCTCACATACACTCTTGCGTGCTCACACCACACACACACACACACACACACACACACAGACACACACACACACACACACACACACACACACACACACACACACACACACACACACACACACATGAGACAGACAGTCCGCGAGAGCAACGTGCACCGAGACAAACGCAGACAGGCCCTGGGGTTTCTCTGGCATTCTTCATTGCTTAACACTGAGCAGACAGTAAAATATATATAACATACATTTAAACTCACCCGAAACAGTTTCAGATGACTCATACTCCATAAATTTACATGTAAACACATCTATGCCACTATAAATCCCGCATGCACTAATTGTTCAGTACTAGTGCGTTCGGACGAGCACAGGTCTGTTAAGATAGCACACCTCTTAACGGACAGAACTAAAACGTGAGTTAAAGGACTACATTTAACATTTTTCACAGTTCTGAAATAAGATGGCATTTCTTGCAAAGTCCCGTAGCAAATGAACACGGCAAGCACACATCTAGATGACAGTTATTATACTGGTTCTTATCTACTATCGACAAGGAAATCGCAGCTCGCATCAGCAAAGCCAGCCAAGCCCTGGGTCGCCTGCGCACTCGTGTGTTGAATAACAACATCAAGCTTTCCACCAAGATCAAAGTCTACAAGGCAGTAGTCCTCCCCAGCCTCCTCTACGGCTGTGAGTCATGGACGCTGAACTCTGAACATTTCGTCATTCAGATCACACTTGAAAGCACCTCAAGCAGCTAGAACGTTTCCACATGAGATCCCTGCGCTCACTCATGGGCATCAAATGGCGAGACAAGGTGGCAAACCTGTAAGTCTTGGACAATGCTGGCTTAGTGTGTGTTGAAGCCTTGATCTTAAGATACAACTCCGCTGGACAGGTCATGTCATACGCATGGATGATTCTGGCATGCCACGCCAACTCCTGTATGGTGCACTCTCAAAAGGCCACAGGAAGCAAGGACGGCCAAAGAAACGCTTCAAAGACTGCATAAGAGACAGCCTCAAGCACTGCGTCTTCCCGGTAAAGGAACGAAGCACAAGCACAAGACAGATCCGGTTGGCGTGCCGTCACCAGGAAAGCCTGCACGCTCTTTGAACACAATCGGCGCGAACGGATCACCAGTGCCAGAGCTCGCAGAGCAGTGTCGACTACGTTCCAGTGCCCCCATTGCCCTTTGCTGCAAGGACATTGTCAAGAGTGCTTTCATGAACTCGCTTTTCTTGAGGTAAAGATTGTATTTCAGTCAGGCTTTTAGCTTTAGCGTTTTCAACGTCTGTGTGCGCATATCGTGTTTGTTTGCGACGCTTTTTGAGAGGGCATAGAAGTCTTTTAATGGAGGCCATTGGCATTAATTCATCTTCAGTGCTGTCTGTGGAAGGGCCAACAACATCTTCTGTGACATCCCTTGGAGACGATACGACGGATCACGGTCACTGTCGTCTTTATCACTGTCTTCATGATCACTCTGAACAGTTATGAGTCTTTTGCCGTCCATTTTATTCGGGCAAGCTAGCATAATAAGGGCTTCATCGCTTGATTCACCGTCACCAGGAGCAGCTGATTCAGTGACTATCTCAGTCTAGTCAGCTAGACTGGCTTCGACTTCACCCGTCAGTGATGCTGCCATGGTTAGATAAACGCTGTCCGCAAAGGAGTCAGACCAGGGATCACTTTCGGAATTCATCGTGAGCATCCTGGGCAGTTGAAATCAAAATCGTAAGAAAATGTACTCGATAGCATGATTTCTTTAAACAGACAAAAAAGTACATTATTTTATTGTCCTCAAGCAAAAATGTGTTGTTTTGAAAAATACAAATCAATGAGCTACGAAATGAAGCATCGATAGGGCAATACGGGGCTAACTTAAATGATCTCATTTTGCAAAAATAAATAAATAAATAAATAAAACAAACGCTTTTTGGGAGAATCAGAAATGTTTGGAACGGCTACGCTTGTATACGCTGAGACAGCTCTTTTTTTTGGGACATAATTTAACAACTATAATAATAATAATTATTATAATGAATTAATAATAACAATAATAATTATAATAATAATAACATCCTTGATAATATTGTGAAATAGCATACGCAAGGTAAAAGATAATACTAAAACGTCTTACCTCTGTTGGAAGTAGCTTGGCTCTGTATCATTCGTCCTGCTTCTTTAAAGTTTTATGTGAAAGTGCCATTATCTGATACATGTACCATGAAAGTCATTTCATGTTAGTATAAAGTGGTCACAAAACAGGATGTTTTAGTCATTGCCGCATGTTTACAAAATACGACAGTATCACCTCAGCAAGACAGCCCGTCTAACATCTGACCTGCCAGTACGGTTTAACATGTTATAGAACCAGATGGCTTACCATTTCATTCGCACATCTCCAAGTAGCTGCATTGCCTTATAGTGCTATCGCGTGATAGCACTTTCTGGCACGACATTGTAACACGGCCGATTGGTATTGTGCGGGCATACACGTGCTATTGAAAGACAGCACTTTCTGTCCCGAACTATTTCAGTGTCACCTATTGGATAAAGTTGTTTTAGGTTCTATGCAATAACTTCATCAATTTTTACAAGAATGGCAAATTTCCACTTCAGGGGCATTGCTGACTCTCTCGTGAACACACCAATGTCAAAAAGTAAAAATAGCCAAAAATCACAGATAGCACCTTCTGGCTGGAAACCCTCGATCTGTGGTCTGTGTCCGACAACTAGATCTATATGATCATTGGTCAATAATGCACAATTCTCTCCCCTAACAGTGCTTTTACCTACTTTGCAGTCTTCTAAATTTATTGGCAGTCTCCTCTTTTGTTTGTTTATTATTACAATTTTGACTGCAGCCCCTTCCCCATTTCTTGTAGGTTTTCTCTTATGATGCATGGGAATTTTAACTCTAAGGCATCGAATGATCCCTTGCATAAACTACAGTAAACTTTGGTCTTCTTTGCAGACAGGCAGAAGTTGTCCTTCTTCCAGCATCAGTGGCGCGACAATGTTCCAGAATTGTTAATTTTTGTGTAACAGGCATTAAAGTACGATGATAGATTTCACACGCTTACAAAATTGTAGAAGGAGGTGGGGCCGGGGGGGGGGGGGGGGGGGTGGGTGGGCTACGACGAAAGTCAATAGTTCAGTGCACAATTTCAGCAGCAACAAAAATGGCGGGTACTCAGACGGCAAGTTGTTAGTGAAAAGTGGTGCGGCCATTCGGAGGCTGATCCCCCACCCTGCTTTTGGATATTTCGGGTTGATGTGAAAAGGTTCTCACCCATTCAGTCTTCTCATTAATACCCAAATAATTCTTCATACACATTATATACACAAGCCTGCTGTTTGTCCTGGCCTTTTCGGTACGCTTTTTGTTAAATCATTTTTAATCAGTTAAAACTATTCGAATTTTGTACGACTAAAATTGTTTTATCATTAATACAGGGTATGCTTTTTCATAAAATGTATAATTACATAAGCCTGCTACTTGTCAGGTCAAATTCTGAGGTGAAAGTTCTAGCTGTGAAAATCAGCTGTAAAATTGCCAAATTTGATCTTTTATACGATGAGTGACATCAATTTCATCACTGTGCACACGGCGTTATAGAACTAGCGATACCACGACGGGAAGCTTATAGAGACGTCGCTTCCTTGTTCGTGCTTTATTAACCTTCGTCAGAATGGCCGTGGCCAGTCCACAGACGTATAATTGGCGCGAAGCGCCGTCTGTCAGTGTTTATGTGTACCAGAGGGTAGACTGGGTTAAGGTGGAGTGACCCGAAGGTTAGAAGGATAAGCTTATGTAACCTATGTCACCGCTGTGATAGGTTAATAAGTTGTATTTCATTTTGAGTAAGCTTAGTGGATTAGAATTATTCTTGTTGTTTTCCCTTTTTAGACAGAGACCAATAAATTTTCCTTTTTCCTCAAGCATATTTGTTAGTTTTGGTTTTGGAAATGACCTTGTAATAATATCGCAGGAATACTTTTTGGCGTAGTTTGTAATTATTTTGGTCCTGATTTGTTACTTCCTGTTGTGGCAATTTCCTCTTTGATAATTCCTCTTCCTCTGCCATTTCATTGTTTGAGCGGGGACAGAGAGCATGCACTGACTTTTCGGATGCTAATTCAGGTTGGTAAAGTTTTAATTAAGAAATATTGTTGGTTTCATTTAGGGATTGCATTAAATGTATAGGATGATTTTTTTTATGCGAATGCAGGGGATATTCTTGGATTTTAATAGTACAAGAACGATGTGTATCTTTGCCTCAACATGTATCTGTGGAATTGGTAATATCTTGGGTGTTTTGACTTTGAGCCATATATTGATTAGTGTTTGTAATTGGATTTTTACCTGCAGTCTTAAATGGGGCTTAAAGGGTGGATTTCTTGGTGTTGGGATGATACAATCGCGCGTAGGGCTGTTGTATTAACCGACATGTATTAAACTTATGGAATAAGTTTAAACAGGGTGATTTTTATAGCTTTGTTGCGCTTGAGTTGCTCGGGCCAGATCAAACAGGCATAACATAGCCCTAATATATTGTGTTTTTGCTGTGAAGAGTTTTGCAGTTAAATCGAAGGATCTATTTTGTATTAGGTCCCACGGTGTGCTCAATTATGTTCTAGTATGAATATTTGTAATGGTAAAAAAAAAACATTGCCTTTGTTTTATGTTGTGGCACCTATATTTCTTTTGTTGTTTATTACAGTGTCCACGGATCGGGTTGCCGTCAGTCTGCTCCCTCAAGCTTTATTTTGTCTCTGAGTCACTGATGTTTTTGTGTTGCCATACTATTTGATCCTATTATTGATGTTATAGTGAAAATAAATATCTTTTTAAACTGTTTGGGAAAACCTTTTGGTATTACTTTCTGAGAGAGAGGGAATGGGTGTTAATTAAGGATCATCTTTTCCTGAAGAATCTGGGTTACACTTAAAAATAGGAACAACTCTGAATGTTCCTAACAGAAAACCGCATACGAGCTCAAAACAACAGGGCAGAATTTGGGATGAAATCCTCATCTTCTTTGGTATTTTATGTGAAAATCAAATATATCTACTCAGTACACCGCCATTGTTGAGTGTGTCTGGCCGTCCACATGTAACAGCATGCACTCTTTTGTTGCTGATGTAGCACGATGGAATTATTTCACATGACAGATTCACTCCGGAGTTTAAAAAAAAAAAGGGTCATACGAGGGTTTTACTCCTCTCACGAAAAAAATTATTACTCCCCGCACACAAGACAGAATTACTCCCATGAGGTAAACTTTAACGTTGTCATTGTACCAGTACTATTCAAGCCATAGTCTTTAAACTTGGCACATGACTGAATATTTTCTGGCAAGACCTTTCTAAAGTACCAATTTCAGTGACTTCAAGTTCGCTCAAGGTCAAAATCACAAGGGATTAGGAAACAGGTTAAACAAGAAAAGCAAAGCCCTTATGGCTCACGTGTATCACCGATCCACACATGTCTGACAATAAGTAAAGGGATGATTTCTGCACTAACAAAATCCATGTTTTCTCAAAATTTAATCATTTTTCCCTCATCTGTGAAACCCCCGTGACCCTTGAGTCGATTAAATTAGGATACATAGGAAGGTCTTATCATCAGGTACCTTTGTGCCAAATTTGATTGAAAATTTTTGCAAAAATGTTGATAATAACTTGGCATTGAATACACATTTGTCGACCTCTTGTGACCCTTGACCTTTTCCGAGGGGTCTTCCAAATTAGTATGCATAGATAGGCCTTACAATCAGGTATATCTGTAGCAAGTTTGGGTCTAAGTTGTGAATAGTAATTGAGAAAAAAAAATTATTGTCAAAATATGGCTATTTTTGTTAAACCTATTTTCTTGTGACCCTTCACTCTTCCGAGGGGTCATCCAAATTAGTATACATAGGGTGTGTCAAAATGGTTGTTGTGATGCGTCTAGTGTGGTAGCGCAGTGATAGTACTTGTCACTTCTCGCTCTCGGCTTCCACCGCTGGCTAGCAGTATTGCGAAAAGGAGGGCAGAATGCGTCAGTCTCTCTCTGCCAGTACATAGCCTCTCCAACAACAGGCTGTAGTGCCTCCTCGCGGCGACACACGGTAACTGAGCACCTCACGGACTCCCCCATGAACTACAGGGGACTCGGAGGAGGTCTGGCCCCCAGACACGAGGCATGCAGGCCCACCGGTGTGTGGATAGGCCCTGATGCCCGTGAACCTGACTCCCAACTATGGGTAAATAAGAAAAGAAGTACCCAACGGAGAAAGAAACACGCTTAGAAAAGACGGGTACAACTAATTTATTAATATTTCGGGTAAATACCCTTTGTCAAAATAGACAAACAAACAAACAGAGAGATTAGCCGCTACTTATCTTCATTGGCAGAAAGAATGTGGCAACTGAAGGAGGTGACGTAAAAGAAAGAAAAGGAAGAACAAAAGTGCGGAAAAAGTAAAAATGACGTCAACGAAAAATCGTAAGAGAGAGACTCGGAAAGAACCTGAACACGAGAGACAAGAGTGTGTGCAAGCACGTGCAGGAGCGAGAGAAAGAAAAGGCGTGTAGATGAGGCCAGAGAGAGAGAGAGAGAGAGAGAGAGAGAGAGAGAGAGAGAGAGAGAGAGAGAGAGAGACGGAGAGAGAGAAAGAGAAGGAAAACGAACGGGGAGTACCCTTGGGCACGAAGTAGGCGGAGTGTCTAATACACAAAGCCTGCTAAACACCAACCCGAAGGCAAACTTTATATCACCTTCAAGTTGAGGACTACCTCGGGGAAAAAATTATGGGTAAATAGCCTCACTGCCTTGTGGGTTTCTCGGGAGAGGCAAAGGCTAGGGCAGTAAACCCCGACAGAAAACCAACCAGACCAACGAAGTCGGAGTGTCGCTGACTATGCCATCCGTCAGAAAAACGAGCACACATGCAACCCTCGTGGGTACCTCAGGTTGATATTAATCTTGACATCTGAGGCAGAAACTCGGGAACGCTGAAGAAGAAGAAGTATGCATAGGGTAGGTATCATCAGGTATCTCTGTAGCAAGTCTGGGTTTGGAGTTGTGAATAGTAATTGAGAAAAAACAATTTTTGTCAAAATATGTCTTCTTTTTTTTTCCCTATTTCCTGAGCTCTTGTCACCCTTGACCTTTCTGAGGGGTCATCCAAATTATTATGCATAGATAGGTCTTACCACCAGGTATCTCTGTAGCAAGTTTGGATTTGAAGTTGTGAATAGTATTTGAGAAAAAAAAAAATCTTTTGCAAAATATGGATATATTTCTTGAGTTTTTGTGACCCTTGACCTTTCCGAGAGATCAAGCAAATTAGTATACATAAAAAGGTTTTACCATCAGGTATCTTTTTACCAAAGTTTGGGTTTGAAGTTGTGAGTAGTATTTGAGAAAAAAACATCTTTTGTAAAAATATGGCTATTTTGTGACGCTTGACCCTTCAGAGGGATCAACCAAATTAATGTGCATATAAAGGTCTTCCCATCAGGTGTCTTTGCAACAAGTTTGAGTTTGAAATTGTGAATAGTATTTGAAAAAAAAAAAAATTATGTCCAAAAAATAGCTATTTTTCATATATTTTCTAATCCACTGTGAATTGACCTTTGCGAGAGGTTTAGAATGTTCTTGCCACAAAGTATCCTTGGGCCAAGTTTGAAGACTGTAGCTTGAATAGTCTAGATTATGTAATCTTTCATAAAAGCAAACTTATCAAAGCTTCTGTGAACTTTCTTTAGTACTAACCCATGTTTGATGTAAAACTGCAGCAAGCGATAGTGACAACTTACTTACTTAGAGAGACCTCCAGCGATTCCTGTCCTGTGCTTCTCCTTCGATTTTACTCCAGGTGGTTCCCAGTCTCTTGATGTCTGCTTAGAGGTCTCGACGCCAGGAGTTTCTCGGCCTACCTCTTTTCCTCTTTCCCTGGGGGTTCCATGACAATGCCTGCCTAGTGATACTGGAAGCTGGCTTTCTCAGACTGTGACCAATCCATCCCCATCTTCTTCGCCCAATTTCATTCTCTGCTGTTATCTGCTCTGTTCTCTCCCAGAGTCTGACGTTGCTGATCTTCTCTGGCCAGTGGATTTTCAAAATTCTTCTAAGGCAACTGTTTATGAAGATCTGTACTCTGTTGGCTGTGGTTTTTGTCAATCTCCAAGTCTTTGCTCCATATAGGAGAACTGCTTTTACGTTTGAGTTGAAAATCCGGACTTTGGTGTGTTGTGACAGCTCTCTGGAACTCCACACTTTTTTCAACTGGTGAAAGGCTGCTCTGGCTTTACCGATTCGTGCTCTGACATCTGCATCAGTGCCGCCTTTTTTGTCTATGATGCTCCCGGGATAGGTGAAGGACTCCACCTCCTCCAACGAGGTGCCAGCAAGCAAGACTGGTTCTTCTCTTGTTGCGTTCAGCCTCATTTTCTTTGTTTTCTGTTTGTGGATGGTGAGGCCCACTTGGGACGAGATGTCAGCAAGCCTCGTGGTCTTGTCCTGCATTTGTTGATGAGTGTGGGACAGTAATGCCAAGTCGTCTGCAAAATCGAGGTCGTAAAGCTGTGTCCACAGTGTCCACTGTATTCCACTTCGTCTGTGCTCTGTGGTCATCTTCATGACCCAGTCTATGGCCAGTAGGAAGAGGAACGGAGACAGCAGACACCCCTGCCTGACACCGGTTCTGACCTGGAGCTCCCTGGTGAACTGCCCTTCGTGGATCACGCGACATATCATGCCATCGTAGCTGCTCTTGATCAGGCGGACGAGCTTTGTGGGTACACCGAAGTGTCGTAGGAGTTTCCACAGAGTCTCTCGGTCCACACTGTCAAATGCTTTCTCGTCATCCACAAAGTTGACGTACAGCGGGGAGCTCCACTCCAGAGACTGTTCCACGATGATGCAGAGTGTGGCGATCTGGTCTGTACATGATCATTTTTTCCTGAATCCCGCTTGCTGGTCTCTCAGCTGGGGGTCAACGGAGCTCTTCATTCTCTCCAGGATGATCTTGTTGAAGACCTTTCCTGGTACCGACAGCAAGGTGATTCCTCTGTAGTTGGAACACTTGTTGATGTCGCCTTTCTTGGGAAGCTTGATTAGGTACCCTTCCTTCCAGACAGCCGGCATCACCTCCTCTTCCCAGATCTTTCCAAACAGTGGGTACAGCATCTCTACTGTTGTCTCTAGGTCTGCTTTCAGAGACTCCGCTGGGATGCCAACTGGCCCTGCTGCTTTGCCGTTCTTCAAAAATGCCACTGCTCTTCTGATCTCTTCCTGGCTGGGTCTGTCACAGCTGATGGGTAGGTCGGTCTCTGCTGGCTGGATGTCTGGGGGGTTGGGTGGGCTGTGTCTGTTCAGTAACTCTTCAAAATACTCGGCCCATCTGTCGAGTTGGTCTGCTCTGTCTGCAATAGGCTTGCCTTCTTTGTCTTTTACTGGTCTTTCTGTATGGCCATACTTGCCTGACAATCTTCTGGTAATGTCGTAGAGCTGTTTCATGTTGCTGCTGCCTGCTGCCTTTTCTGCCTCTGCTGCCAGGCTGTCTGTGTAGGCCCTCTTGTCTGCCCTGATACTCCTCTTCACCTCGCGGTTGGCTTCCGAGTATTCCTTCTGTGCCCTTGCTCTTGTGCGACTGTTGTTGACAACTGCTTTCTTCTGCTTCCTCACTTCTATCTTCTTCAAGGTCTGTGCCGACAGCCAGTCCTTGTGATGGTGTTTCCTGAACCCTACAGTGTCTTTGCAGGTTGAGTTCAGCGCCTCTCTAACTGCCTTCCACTGCTGCTCTGTGGTGATTGCCTCCTCTTCATTTACTATCTCTTGTAGTGCTTGAAACCGGTTGGACAGCACCAGTTTGAATTCTCCAACTCCAGTCTCTCTCAGGAGGCCTACATTATAGCACTGTCTTCTTGTTGTCTTTGTGCGGCTTTTCTTTAAATTGAGCTTTATTCTTAAGGTAAGCAGATGGTGGTCTGAGGCGACATCTGCTCCCCTCCTCACTCGAACATCTTGAAGGGATCTTCTAAATTTCTTGCTAATGCAGATATGGTCTATTTGGTTCTCTGTAGTATGGTCAGGTGAGACCCAAGTTGCTTTGTGTATTCGTCTGTGTGGAAAGATGCTGCCTCCAATGACAAGTCTGTTAGAGCACAAAAGTCTACAAACCTCTTCCCGTTGTCACTCATCTCCCCTAGTCCCTGTCTCCCCATCACCTCTTCGTATCCGGTGTTGTCCTTCCCTATTTTGGCATTAAAATCGCCCATGACGATGGTGATGTCTCGCTCCGCACATTTGTCCACAGCACTCTGTAGTCGGTCGTAGAACTCTTGTTTCTCTTCCTCGTCACTGTCATTAGTGGGAGCATAACACTGGATGACGTTCAGCTTGAGCTTTTTCTTGGTTCTAAAGGCTGCTGTGATAATTCTTGGCCCAAGAGGTTCCCAGCCCATTAGCGCTCTCTGTGCCACTGGTGACAGCATGAATGCTACTCCTTCTGTATGGGGGGCATTCTCTTCTTCATGACCTGAATACAGAACCATCTCCCCACTTAAAAGCCTTTTCTGGCCAGACTGCGTCCATCTGGCTTCACTGATACCTAGCAGGGAAAGGTTGTACTTTTGCATTTCCGCTGCTATCTGGGCGGCTTTGCTGCTCTGGTACATGGTCTTGACGTTCCATGTGCCCATGGTTGTGTCCCTGGATAGAGAGAGGCGGCTTGGTCCTGTGGATTCCGAAGACTTCCGGCTTTCTCCACAGGACGTCACAAATCTTCTGGTAGAAGAACCTTTCTCCTCCAGGAAAGGAATTACCGTTTGTCTTTTCATCGGCGTTTTTGTAGCTGTTTCCTTTTTTGCAGGGTGGGGAAGCTACCCCCACGCCCAACCCCCTTACTAGGAGGACCAGGGGTTTTATGTCGGGGTCACCTTCCCTTAGACCATGTTGGTTCACGGCACCTTATTTCATTCGGTGCACCCCTCTCGTGAGGGCCTCCTATCCACCTCCCAGGGGACGCGCCTCAATGCCATATGGTCCCAGCGCGAGGGATAGTGACAAACGTAACTGAATTTATCATTACGATTTGGCACAAGTTTAGTGTCTTATTTTTTCCCTGTCAAACTCATTTTCTCAACAGCCAATGGATAATCATTGTGTTAATCATGTAGATGGTGTGGGTACTCCAGGTCGACTTCAAAGATCCAACCCATTGCATCATTCCTGTCATGAGTCATAATACAGTTTGTTAAGAGTGTTATATCACACTGTGACAAATCATGCAGACAAAAGTTTTTCAAGGACAATAACTCACACATTGCAAAGCCATACAAATTGTTAGCGTCCACGTACGTAATGAATGACCTTGACCTTGAGGGGTCAAAGTCAAGGTCGTCAAGATATTTGTTGTTGACTTTGGCATAGTTGTTTGCGGCTATACTAATGCCTCCCCTCAATCCACATTCCACCATTTCATCCATTGTGCAATCATACAACAAGTCTATAGACTGAATTTAAAAAAAGCATCCCATGTCATGCCAGGACTAGTTATATAGCAAGCCGGGTCAAGACCGTAGTGCAATAGACCCTTTTCACGATAACTTTCAAATACGTCTGCTAGCAAACAAACGTCAGCTTTTAAGTAGTCACCAATCGTTTCACATCCTAATTTATCTCATGCACCAAGAGCGTGCTTGTATTCTGAGTCAGAAATTCCTTTACCATTTAGTGTTGAATAAAATGCTTCTTTTGGTGGCAGACTCCTTTCTTCAAACACAACCCAGTGATTAATGCACTCGTAGGGGTAGACTCCTTTGTTAATTAAGTCTGGCTCAAAATATTTACTTGTTATTGGAAACTCAGACCTTCTGCCAGACTAGCAAGACCTAAAGACAAATGTTGCATTGAGTCATAAAACACTAATTTGTTGTCTAGCCTAAAAGTGAAGTACTTCTCAGTTGTCTGGGCAATACAACTAATTGTTTTGTAAGACTCATCTACAGCACGCATGATAATGTGTGAATCATACCCTTTGAGATTGTGGAAAAAGATAGGCAGTTTGTATGTTTTGGGGTCTATTTTTAATTTTAAGTTACACTTGCCATGTGCAGCACCTCTGTAATGCCCAGTTATGTGGTCATGGTTGCGAACTTTATCATCTCCTAGAGGTTGTTCACAAATCCAACATGTCTCCGCTGTATCAAAATTCAGTTTGTCTTCTTCTGTCATCATCAAAGGCATCTGATACTTTTCCAGATACTGTACTACACTACTATGTAGTCTCTTTTGTGTTAAAAACTCAGCCACTGCATTTTCACCCCTGTAGATAACAGGTTCTGTATGCTCACCGTCTGACCTAACAAGAATGTATCCGAAAACACACCACTTGGTAATAATTCTGGAACAGGACCGTCATATGGTACAACCAGTGATTCAAAATCAGCATACGCTATAAACGGCAGATTTTGTTGATTAACATAGTTCTTAAAATACACCTGACTACCAGGACCTGGGTACCTAAGTATTGTTTGAATGTCATCAGACGACCTACAGAGCTGGACATGATTATGTGCCAAATTTATGGAGGAAAACCTTTGTAAACATCTTTTACATAATTCCTGTTTCCCATCATGTTTTGTTGTATGTCCATGAATTAGTCATGACATATTTCTAATAATTGTGTAGTGAAAGTTATCACCATGGCTTATTAGCAAAAGGTCAGCATGCTAATCTTCTGGCTGTGCATAGGTTGGAGCAAGTGGTGATGCTCTAATTGGCTGTAACTTGTTAAGAGAGTCATTATCCCACACATACACATTTACAGATATCCCAGGATTTAGTTCTTCAAACAAGTGTATGTCCTCTACCTTTACAGGGAATTGTATACCACTGAAGTGGAGTTCGTTTACAAATTTGGTATAGTTAGATGCACGCTCAGGTTTTGTTTTTATAACATGTTGTTTAGCAAGCACACACATAAAACAGAAATTATCTTTGTTCTGAATATTGATGACAGCCTTTTTGTTTGCAACCTCAGTTGGCAGTGGCAGCCATGATTGACCTAATATAGGATGATATCTTGACTGCCTCAGTTGTAGTTCATGTACATATCCTGTGTGCCAACCAGAACCCTGCATTTTAGCTCTCTCAATTGCTTCAAGAATGTCAGGCAACAGTCTGTCTCTAAACACGTTTTCCAATTCCCTTCTTGAATTAACTGTGTGTTGTCTTGTTGATATATATGATGCAATCACTTCACCATATACTCTGTTAAATTATATTTTAGCAACAACCTGAATCTTTACACTGACTGAAAGAAGATTATTTTGTATGACAGAAACAGAGTTTTCTATCGATTCATAAACATTGTAACTATTAGATATAGGGAAGTCTGTTGTGTGAAACACATTTTTTTAAGCTTTGTGAGCTTGGAGGGCTTTGTGCATTGTCCGTCATTTTTATTTGTCCGACAAAATAATAAATTGAAAAATATTAACGCTGGCGCACTATGTGTAATTCCACTTTATTGACTGTAACCCCTACAAAATAAGCATTTTTGTTGTTGTTGTTGTTGGTGTATGTGTTCGCACACTGGTTGAAACCAGCCCTGATGGTTATCATCAACTTAAAATCACCATCAATGTACTCTACAAATGGTTTTTCATCAATATATTCCAAAGACACACTATATGACACATATATCACCGCTGGTAATGCTATTGGTGTTATAGCAATCGCAAATGGCTGTTTGTAATGTGTTCTTATCTCTTCAAAGTGCTGGATATATCTAAAGTAGTCTGTAATATCAACCGCTAGCACTTGTCCATCTGTCATTTTCATGAAGAAAAAAAAAGTATAAATTAATTTACTAATCCATACCCAGTGGGCTGATCTGTCTTTAAGATAAGCTTTAGATGCTTAGTCGATTTTAGTTTGTTTTTAACAATGTCTTGTTCATGTTTGTTGGAGATGACATCATTTTCTCTGAGACAGTCTTCAAAGCTGTCACAATCTTTACAGTAAAACAAACAGATAAACTTTAGTTGTTCTCAAAATTCTTTCAGTACAGCATTATATTTTTGAGTGAGAATCCATACACTGACATTTGCGTGTCTGCCACTGAAGGCGAGTTCTGCTAGAGTGTTTCTCTTCTTAACAATGTCCTTCTTTGCTGAGCAGTCATCAACAATAACAAAGTTGGCTGTCCTTGAAATTGCTTGTAAAAATACTGCAGGTAGTCATTCATTTTTTCTCAGGGTCGACTAAATAAATGTTGCTATCAGTCCAAATGAATAAACAGTTGTGATAAGCTTTGTTGTGTTTAGTCGTAGGACAGAATATCACAATGTTTTCAAAATGATAGATGTATCTTGTTTGTAAGAGGTCAAGAACAAATTCAGTTTTTCCATAGCCTGTGGCACCACAAAACAAACCACAGTCGAGTGTCATCAAGTTCATTTTAAAACACAATATAATTTAATACACGTGACCACTTAGTCTGCTTTCTTGGATATTCAGTTGAGCATCATAAATCAGATACAAATAAACATTTATTGCTCCAGCGGTTTCAGTCTTTTTTTGTATTTGGATTGTAATTCCATCACTGCCGTTTTCAACAGTACGACCTGACCCATGTAGGTAGTTGTCGTCTGTACTACGCAGGTGTAGCCAAAGTGCATATTTATTCGGTAGGTATTGACTGATTCTTACGTCATACAAATGTAGATCTTTGCATGCCATGTTTGCTGGTTTTTCTCTAAGCCTTCCACCTGACCATTTTACGATCTCATCATAGTGTTGATAAGGTAGCATGCCTGGCGCGTAGACTTGATTTGGATGGCCTTCGATTGTACAGGATAAATCTTTGGATTATAGAATATTTCTGAATCCCGTTTGTATGGACTTCCTGGTTCAACAAACAACATAAGAATGCTTTTAATGACCTAGCAGGTGTTTTCAAGTTGATGTTCCACATTGGATCACTTTTGTCTTTATGCATTAAACTGTGACGTATAACACGGTCATAATAAATCAGAAGTCTTGACTGGTACTGATTTTGAATGAGTCTGGCTAGTTCAGTGTGTGTGACAATTTCATATTCCAAAGAGATGTTAGAGGTCTTGTATGTTGCATTGAGATCCGTTGATTTGATAACTTTGGAGCAGTCATTAAAAGTTAATTCACAGCTTAGACGGTCATTCAGTTCTCCTTGGTAATAAGGCAAATGTGCTGTGAGGATTTCAAATTCAAGTGGAACGTAAAAGCTGGTTCCATACGTTTCTGCCACAATAACATCCTTGGCTACTGTCGTTGTTTTATCTTGTGCATCGATTCTGAGTTTAGCAACGTTATCTGATAAATACGATCCTCTCTCTCTTCTCGGGTGAGCCAAAGGTCTTTGTAACAGTAGAACACATCAGCATCATCCATACTAAACACTTCCTGACCTTCAAGTTTTACTTTAATAGTTCTAACAATTGCTCTGCCAAGATTGTTAACTACTGTTCTGTTTTTAGCAGATTCTGATAAAAGTTCAATATTAAAAGCAAGGCATGCAGTACCAGGAACAATAACGTCACTGGGGCCTAGGTTCGGAAACTTGACAATAAGAGTTTGGTTTTGATGTATCGTGCTAGGATTGTTTGTGATAACAATTGATTGCCTAATGCCCTTAACACCAAGAGGTTCTCATAGTTTTCTGTACGGGTCTAACTTCGATCCATAGGAATTTTATTATGCAAAAATAAAAAAAGTTAATTAATAAAAACAATGGCAGCGGGAGTATTTGGTCATGATGATTTTGAAATGGATGACATGCATGACTATGACACTAGTGTAACAGATATGACTGGAATGGTAAATACTTTCAGTATGTATCACAAACTGTTAAAAGATAAAGTAAACTCATTTTATGATAGTGTTGGTGCCCGACCAGATGTAATAGATCCTAATCAGTTTGAATATGAGAAATGTCACTTATTTGTAAATACAGACAGAGGGAAAGTATATCTAACCATAAAAATAACCCTGCTAAGTTTAGAGCTTTAAGTACAATTAAAGGTGAAGTTGGTGGTAATACCGGGTTGGCAAGTTACCTTGGTATAGGGGGGTCCCCCAGTCCTTTGGTACCACCACGAATTGTTAGTGCCCTTCATGACATGCAAACAAGGTTGCCAATGGGACAAGAAATTGAAATGGCAGCAGTAACAAGCCTGCCAGAAATAGCAAACAAGATAATACAAGAAACCTCATTTACAGAAAAACAAATAAATGAGGCTTTGAAAACAATAGATGACTCCATTAACAATGCGGGAAAGTATGGGCTTGGATAAATCACTGCAAACAATCAGAGGTGAGCTGGTAAATAATGTAGCCAAACTAGGCGAGCTTGATAAACACATAGAAAGAGAAAAGGAAAAATTAGGTAAAGCAGATGATGAGAATTATGACACAGAAATAAAAGAAAGAATACAACACAGATTAAAAGATTTGCAGATAGAAAGATCAGCTTGGCTAGAAGTAGTTAAAATTGGAAAAGAAAACTGAAAACAAAGGTCAACAGGATTAGAGAAACTATTCAGAAAATACTTCACAAAGACACAACTTTGTCTGAGAGCTTGAAAACACTTTTCAGAGAGCAGGGTATCACTCTTGCGAGTTTAATTACTGCTCTTGGATTTATTATCAGTACTTTTGTGTTAGGTGTAACTGGAGGACCAGGGGGTGGCTGCTCAGCCCTGGCTCCAGCACCTCCAGCTCCAGCCCCAACTGACCCAAAAGATTTACAGACATGGGTAAAGACACAACTTTCACACATATCAGAATTGCTTCAGAAATTGGCTGTGAAAGCAATGGATACTTTGCCTGGCATAATAGGAAGTGTTGTCAGTTGGTTGATCAGTACAGCAGCAAAGGTAGTGGGGTTTATGGCAGAGCATGTGTGGGTCTTTTTCGTAACAGTAGGAGGATTAATAGTGGGTTATTTAATGAAATAGGTAAAGAAGTATTATCACTAATCCAGTAAGGCCTAGTACCAATGCAGTTTTCTCTGACTCATGTGTGTTTGTCATCTGTACGGGTAACAGAGCTGGTGTTGGTGTTGGGGCTGAGGCTGGGGCTGGGGTTGGGGCTGGGGTTGGGGCTGGGGCTGGTGTTACTGCCTGTATGGGTGATGATGATGATGATGTTACTAGCTTTACCAGTGTTATTAATGGTTTTGGTGCCTGTAAATGTGTGGTTGTTGGGCTCAAGTTTACAGATTGGTTAAACCCTATTTTTTTATCATGCCCTGCAACAATTATTTCATTATTATAATTTTTTTTATTGTCCCCATTTGAAGTTGCAGGTCAGATAGTAACATGTGTAACCCAATGCCAACTACAAAGTCAACTTTTGATCTGGCATATCTGAGAACGTCTTGATAGCATAATACAATGTACCCATGCTGTGGTAATCATCAAGTTTTTGTGCAAAGTCAAACTTAGAGCTGATGTTAAATTCATTACAGATGCGTTCAAATGCTTTCATATCCATGGAGTTGTTAAACTGGTTAAAACTGGATTCAGTGGGCAGTGGGACATGGAGTTCCAACAGTATTCTTCTAAGCTGACAATATGTGTGAAAATGATAGACAGACCTAATAAGTTTGTTTGAGTGATTCAAGTGGTCTGTAAAAGAAATGCCACCGCCTGTAGTTGAACATAGTATAGCAAAGTTAAGTTTGTTTTGAAACATTTGTAGTGGACTTGAGGACCACTTTCTTGCAGTTGCATCATCTGTAATTGGGGGGTTTAGGTAATGATCATACGGATTTGGTATCTTTACGTTAAATAAATCTCCTTCAGACACAGCTATATCGGGCTAATTTAGTTTAATTATCTTTTGGTCATAAGTCAGTGCGACATTGTACTTGGCATCTATGTTAAATTGAAGCGCATTTGTAGTAACAATTGTTGATGATTTAAATTCCATTATACTTTTTTATGAGATAATAAAAATGTTTATTACCTTAACAAATTTTGATACTAGTAAACCAGTGATGTTAACTAATGGGATTGATAATCATGATGGTAACAAGGTTGTAACTATCCATGAAATGTTCTACGCTGTAAAGTGGTTTAATGTAACAGATCATACAAGTTATTTTGTAAGTTATAGTGACACTGATATACACTTTATACCATCTGGGTATTATGACTTTTGTACTTTAGCTAACTGGTTTCTAACTATATTAAAAATTAAAGCAACTTTAAATCCAGCTAACGTACTTGTTACATTAGAATTTCCTGAAGGTAGTCAGCCTACAATTTTGGATAATCTTGTAACTTTAATTGGTTTAATAGGACTGGGGAGGCAAAGTAATATGGATGAAGATTGGGCATGGGAATTAGATATAAAAAAAAGGGTAATGACAGTAACGGCAAAAAAAGATAAAATAACTGGAAGAAGTCCTGTCAAGTTGGCAGTACACACAGTACTAAATGTTCATTTGAAAGAACTAAACATGACTTAAAATGTACACAATGGAAAGCCTTCATCTTTGTTAAGATGTCTGCCTACTGAAACTGCTCCCTATTGTGAAAGTGTGGTTGTTAGATTTCTGAATTTGCAGTTTAAGAAATTAGGTTCTAGTTTCTTTGAATCAATGAAAACCAGTTCTGATGCATGATTTTTTGTGTTGTCTTAGAAGTTAAATAAATTTTAATTTTGTTTATAAAAAAATGAGTACTGGTCCAAAACCGAAAATTATACCAGTTGCCTGTCCAGTAACAGAGTTGAAAGATTTGGCTGATGTACAGGGTTTTGATAAAGAAGGAGAGGTGGGAGCAGTGTATGGCCTAGAACTTGATTCCTTTGGATTGTATAAGTGGAAAGTAATCGATGACATGAAAGATGGCACCTAAAGACTGATTCCTAAACTTGGCCAGCTTCGTGATGTGACTGTACCTATTCCTATAAATAATGCACTCTACATCTTCCTCGATCGCTTCAATGAAGCGCAATATGCATGATGCAGCCGTTAGGCACCTGAGAGGTCCTGCATCTCTGTCTTCAGCCAGGAACATGTATCGGGGGGTCCCTCCCCTAGACCAACTGTCATTCAGGACTGTTGAGCTTGGTCTGCCCACCAATGAGTAACAACACATTGGCCCCTCACATCATTTAGCCCACCAGCAGAAGCGGTTTACCAGGGTGTGGCCAATGTGATCCCTAACAGCTTTCTTGGAGCCAGAAGTGAGAGTTGAGTGCTGGGTGAGGACCAGTGCTCCCGTCCACCCGGATGGGTGCTGCTGCCAGGTTTACACAGGTACTACCTCTCTCCAGACACCCCATACACCCCACTCTACATCTTAAAAAATGTGAGTAAAAAGTGGGTAGTTGTTTCTGCTCCTACACCTGTGCCCACAATTGACTGGGACATAAGGTTTGAATTTATTAGTCCTTATGTATATACTGATGAAGGAGCCTTAGTATTCAGGAAAGTTATAAACTCTGGGCCGTTGCTTGTAATTCTTGTTCCAAGCTTTTCAGAAGACAACAATAGCAGAGATAAACTAAAAGTGCAAGAGTATGAAAAACGGAGGTATCTTCTTACAAACAGAAAGGGTAGATCACATACTTCTGTTGTGTTTGTGCCAGCAAATTTTACTATTGCTAGAGAAGCGACAATGGTATTTGAAATTAGTATGAGGTCTGTGGATTCTGTCAAAGAAGCAGATGTTGCACAGGGAATCAAACTTACATGGGATAGCACAGTGTCAGAATCAACAAAGGTCTTTATTGCTATAAGAAAAGGCCCAGATGTTGTTGAAGTATCGAGCAGTATTCCAGCTGTTAAGATAGTAAATAGTAAGACAGAATCATAATTTCTATTGAAGGAGTTAGCATTGCCACATGTCTGGCATGCTTTGGTTTGGAAGCCCTTAACAAAAGATTTCATAAGAAGTTGCAGAAACATAAAGCATTGATTACGCTCACTGGTGCAAAGCTAAGCAGTATGAAACTTATTATTAGTAAAGCGTTGGAGGACAATAAAATTGATGATGATGAATTTAAGAGAGTGCAGAATGATTTGACCAATAAAAAAAAACAGAAGTCTGAAATTCAGAATAAGATGCGTAGTCAACCCGTGAATGTTGATGAACTATAGGCATCTTTTTTAGAGGAAGGGAAGAAAATAGGCATAGAAAAAACAATGAAAAAAGTTCAAGGACTTTTAAACAAATAAAAATCAGTTTTGGTAATCGTTCATTATTTATGTCATACATTTCACAGAGAGATAAAACACCTCTCACGCCTGTCTATTTGACACCCTCAGTGCTGCCACCAAAATATTACTGAGAACAAAAGTTATTTTGTTGTCCATGTGACTTGGCAAATCTGTCCAAGTATTTTGTTGACTTGAGTCAAGAAGTTATAAGAACTTATGTTAAGACACTTATAAGAACTTGTTTTAAGTCACTTATAAGAACTTGTGACAACTAACTTATAAAAATTTGAGGAGGTAACTTTAAAGTTACTTGTGAGTTGTAAGTAACTTATAGCTTACCTTATCATGTACATGTTTTGTTTTTGTACTTATTTTTCTAGCATGAGGGTGTATTGGTTTTTATAAAAATGTATAATTAATCTTTAGAAATACATTGTGACTAATCTGAGGCATGGTGTTTGATGTTTAGGCATGACATCAGTACAAAAAATTGGAGGCAGGCTTAGAATTCTCACTTTCTTACTCTCTGGAATAAAAAAAATTGTAGGCTGGGTTAGAAGTCTCAATTCTCTCTCTCTGAAATTAAAAGTGGGCGACGCACCTCTCTTATCACAGATTAAAAGGTGACACAATACAGCAATGAGATACAATTTCTCAGGAATTCAGGTACACAAGCAACTGTGATTACTGTTAGAAACCACCTCACACCTGACTTACTTCATTTAAATACGTAAAAACATTTTTTTTTTTAAATTTTAGGCTTAGATTCTCAGGAGCCTAGGTCTTTCAGGCTTAGATTCTCAAGATTGTTTTCTTAGTCAGATCCTCAAGACCCCTGATTTATAGAATTTCAGTCAATTGACTAGCTTTAAATGAATGTAATGTCTTACTTTTGTCTAGGTACTGCGGTGGTCAGGTGGACTAATTACTGGTAAAGTGAGGAAGGATAATATGCGCAAACTATCCTCTTCACTGTGCCGTGGTTCATTTCACAGCCTCGGGGTCTAGTTGACAGGCCACCATCATGAGGGCTTTCACAGGAAAGATGAACGTGCAAACCCCCAGTGTTATAGCCCCCTCCATAGGGGGTGAATTAAGCACGTTAATAACCCGGCTTACATCGTATCCTGTGAAAGAAGGTGGGAAGGCCACATCAGCCTTTTTATCATTTTTTTTCTATTTTTTTTCTATTTTTTCTATTTTTTTTATTATGTTAAAATAAATAAATTAAAACAAAAAATTCTTCTTTTTTTTTCTATTTTTTATTATGCTTAATTTAATTATAACTCTGTTTTTAGGTGCCTTAGTGGACTCTTACGAGTCTATTCAATGAGGGTGTTTTTGCTTTGACCAATCCATCATCAACTGACGAATGTATTATTGAATAACCCAAGTAACGTTAAATAACCCAATTAATGTTAAATAACCCAATTAACGTTAAATAACCGAATTAACGTTAAACTAGCCTAATTTGGCCTCGACTAAGTACAAGACATGAACAGAGTGAGTGTGGGTATGAAAAGGTCGTGGAGCCTGACAAATGTTAGTAGTGCGATGTCTAGTCATGACAGTACAGTTGTCTGAAGCCATGTGAAAACAGAGGCTCTGCCTCCAATACTGACTGTTCCTTCACTGATTGTTCTGCCTCCAATACTGACAGTTCCTTCATGATCTTTCAGAGCGTCTGTCATGATTCTTTCCAGGAAGATGTTGAAAAGAGTAGGTGAGAGCAAGCAGCGTTGTCTGACTCTGACTGTAGTCCAAAACCAGTTTCCTATTTTGCCGTTGAAGCAGACTGTGCTAGTGGCCTTGTTGTAAAGGTTTGCTATGACTTTGATCAGGTTGGCATTGATGTTGTATAGCTTCATGGTAGACCAAAGGGCTGCATGCCACACCCTGTCAAATGCTTTCTTAAAATCCACAAAGACATGATAGAGGTCTTGCTGGTGCTGGAGGTACTTCTCACATAGGTTAAAGATCTGCTCAGTTGTGCTGCACCCTGGTCTGAAGCCTGCCTGTGGCTTCAGGCTGTTGAGTAGGATCTTTAACATGACTGATCATGCGATAATTCTGGCATTGATGTAAGTTGCCTTTTTTTGGGGAGAGTGATTACAAGTGATTCGATCCATGGTGTGGGCCAATCCCCTGACTGCCAGATCTTATTGCAGATTGTTAGTAAGGCACTTATCATGTCTTCTCCCCCTTCTTGGACTAGCTCTGCAGGGATGTTGTGTGCTCCTGCTGCCTTCCCTTTTTTCAGCAACTTCACTGCAGCCTCTGCTTCTTCTCAGAGGATGGGATAGTTGCCATTGTTGGTCACGGGTGGGTTGACAAGTATGCCTGGGTCCCCTGTAGCTCGGTGGTTGTACAAATCTGAGCAATCTCTTCAGTATGTCTTGGTCTTCTGTAAGACAGTTCCCTTCACTATCTTGAATGATTGAGGAGCGTCTTTGTTACACTGGTCAGGTCTTTCACCAGCTGGTATGCTTTTTTGCTATTATTTTTGTTCAGATTTTCTTCTACTGGTTTACACTGATCTTCAATCCACTTATTCTTTGCCTAATATGGTGGCATTAAGGTGAGGTTGAAATTTCTTTAAGTTTATTTTTTTTTTTACTGAGCCTCGGAAATCATCTGTGTTGGTGATTTAATGTGTGTGTGTGTGTGTGTGTGTGTGTGTGTGTGTGTGTGTGTGTGTGTGTGTGTGTGTGTGTGTGTGTGTGTGTGTGGTGATGTCCAAAAAGGTAATATTTAAGGGGTTAACTCTGTCATTGTGTTAATGGTGTTAAAATAATGTCAGTATGTATATCTCTGTTTGACACTGGCTTATATTCCATTCCAACTGCAAGAGATTTTTGTGTCCCCTGCAAGCGTAGGGGCTCATGATGTAGGCTTCTGGCAGGATCGGCTATAGCTTTTCATTACACTCATTATTTTATCTCATTACAAACAGGTCTGATTTGCATAATGAGTAGCGAATCAAGAGAGGTAACTAATGTGATTTCTTCTACTGTTAATGAAATCTGTCTTCACAGATGCATGCAGGCTAATGGCGTGACGGACGGGAGAGGTGGTGGAGAGGGCGGTGGAGCGGTGGGGGAGGGGATACCTGACAACCTTGACCTCGACACTATTGACCTTGTGGCTCGAGCCAACAACGTGCACCTGGAACCCGGTGCTTTTCTACCCGTCATTAGAGATGGAGGTAATGACAGGACAGCAACACCATTAAAACAATGACAGAGTTAACCCCTTAAATATTACTTTTTTGGATATCACCCCACACCAACACAGACCATTTTGAGGCTCAGTAAAAAATAAACTTAAAGAAATTTAAACCCCACCTCGACCCCTTAAACAAAGGTATTTTGGATATTAAGCCCATTGTCTCTATCAACACACCACCTTTTTTAATTTAAATAAAATGCAGCCAAACACATTATGGCACCTACCCAAATACATGCACACTGCACACACAAAAAAATATTACATATACTTAATAGGTAACCTAAAAGTTACCTACAGCAGACAAGTTACTTCATAAGTTTTTATAAGTGACTCAAAACAATTTCTTATAAGTGATTTAAAACAAGTTCTTATAAGTGTCTTAATATAAATTCTTATACGTTCTTGACTCAAGTCATCAGATCACTTGGACAAATTAGCCAAGTCAAATGTACAACAAAATAACCTTTTTTTCTCAATAGTACTCTGGTGGTGGAGCTGATGGCGTCAAATGGGCAGGCATGAAAGGCAAGACATCTGTTTGTGAAGAGTATGACACAAATAATGAACGATTACCAAAACTGATCTTTACTTGCTTAGAAGACCTTGCACTTTTTCCATGGTTTCTTTTAGGCCTATTTTCTTTCCTTCCTGTAAAAAATAAGTCTTTAGTTCTTCAACATTCACAGGTTGACTACGCATCTTATTTTGAATTTTCAGACTTCTGTTGTTTGTAATTGGTCAAATCATGCTTCACTCTCCTAAATTCATCATCATCAATTCTATTGTCCTCCAACGCTTTACTGATAATAAGTTTCATACTGCTCAGCTTGCTCCAGCGAGCGTACTCAATGCTTCATGCTTCTGTAACTTCTTATGAAATCTTTTGTTAAGGGCTTCCAAACCAAAGCATGCCAGACATGTAGCAACGCTAACGCCTTCATAGTGATCCCATGTTATGATTGTGGTTGTGTTTTTTGTGTTTTTCCTGAGAGAGCATACATGTGTTAATCGTAGGAAATGATCCAATATTTATTTAATTATCATGGTTATGATTCACGTACCTTTTTAAGTAACATTTTCTTTCGGTCGCGCAGAGCGGAATTCACTTCATTATGATACGCTAAGTTTAGTCCAGAATGTTCTAGAAAGGTCGCACTGTCTAGTGACCTCGTATGTGTGACGTCGGTAAATTGGTGACATTTAACAACAAGTTGTTTACTGTGTGCATGAAGTTGTCAGCCGTTTTCTTGTGTGTTATGAAAGATCGTGATGGTTCTCAAAGTTTCCGACTAGGTTGTGAACTGCCTGCCATACTTTTGTGAGATGTCATTTTACATTAGGATTTGAGCTGAATTGAGCAGCCTAATTTTTGTAGCCTATTGTAGTTATTCCAGAAAATTCTTTCTTTATTAATATTTATGAGTTTCAATTACGGGTTCCATTCTGATTGGTTGCGTTGAATGATTTTCTTGGATAATTCTAGAAAGTTGTCTTTTTATATAACGTTGGTGCTAGGAAAGCGTGGATATACATTGTCTTGCATTATCAGTTGTAGAGACAGACAGTTTATCGTAGGTACGTGGCCCATATAGGGTGTACATTGTGAGAGACACAGCGTAACAGTGGTGTACGTCATGTGAGGAACTTTGTGTCGCTAGTGTGAACATTTGCAGAAGAGACTTTGTATCAGTGTTGGTGCATTTGGAAATGCACTGTGTGGAGATCACAGTGGTGTACGTCATGTGAGGAACATTGTGAGGAACTTTGTGTCGCCAGTGTGGACATTTGCAGAAGAGACTTTGTATCAGTGTTGGTGCATTTGGAAATTAAATTATTGTTGGAACTGTTACTCCAGTATTGTCTACATCCTTAAGCCACGTGTGACGGGTTGCAGCTGAATGAAGTTTAATTAAAAGAATCTTACGTGCGTGCGTCTGGTGTGTTTATCATACTATGACTATGATTCTACCACATAACATCCCAATTATACTACTAATTCCCGTAGCGAACAGAACAATACCCCCTACAGAACATCCAGCTGAAACTTCATCCACAGCCTTTGATGTGTTTTGAACAGAATTAAAAACTGTGCTATACTGGCTTTTACACCTTGAATATTTCGCCTCTTTACCTTCCAAATACTTCAACGCTTCTGTAATATTTATTAATGGGAATGAGTCTGCCTGTAATGTTTTATCGGGCACAACTGGCTCAGGGGATAGTTGTTCAAGTTCACCATTTTTTTATGGCAAATATTTTGTTATTTAATCGGCGATTACATTTTGCAACTCTTCAAAAGTATATAAATTGCTGGCATAATAAAACGAAACAAGGTCTATGTGTTCTAGATTTATGTAACTTAGAAAAACCAGAGTTGTTTTATCTACTACTATCTTAACAGCTGGAATACTGCTCGATACTACAACAACATCTGTGCCTTTTCTAAAAGCAATAAAGACCTTTCTTGATTCTGACACTGTGCTATCCCACGTAAGTTTGATTCCCTGTGCAACATCTGCTTGTTTGGCAGAATCCACAGACCTCATGATAATTTCAAATACTATTGTCACTTCTCTAGCTATGGTAAAATTTGCTGGTACAAACACAACAGAAGTATCTGATCTACCCTTTCTATTTGTAAGAAGGTACCATCATTTCTCATACTCTTGCACTTTTAGTTTTTCTCTGCTATTGTTGTCTAAAGCAAAGCTCGGAACAAGGCTCACAATCAATGGCCCAGAGTTTATAACTTTTCTAAATACTAAGGCTCCTTCATCATCAGTATATACATAAGGACTAATAAATTCAAACTTTATGTCCCATTCAATTATAGGCGCAAGCATTGCAGGCGTAGGAGTAAGAGCAACTACCCACTTACTACCCACATGTTTTAAGTTGTAGGGCACATTATTTACAGGAGGAGTAAGAACAGTAACATCATGCAGCTGACCAAGTTTAGGAATTGGCCTTTCAGTCCTATCTTTCATGTCATCGATTACTTTCCGCTTGTACATGCCAAAAGCATCAAGTTCAAAAGCATACACTTCCTCAACCTCACCTTTTTTTTTTAATCAAAATCCTGCACATCAGCCAAATTTTTCAACTCTGTTACCGGACAGGCAACTGGTATAATTTTTCGTTTTGGACCAACACTCATTTTTATTCAGCAAAAATTAAATTATTTAACTTCCAAGACACACTAAAATCATGCATCAGAACTTGATTACCATCCTGATTAGTTAAAGATAAACACAGTGATTCGAAGAAACTGGAACCTAATTTTTTAAACTGCAAATTAGGAAATCTAACAATACACTTTCACAATAAGGAGCAGTTCCAGTTGGCAAACATCTTAACAAAGTTGAAGGCTTTCCATTATGAACATTTTCAGATGTGTTTAGTTCTTTGAAATGAACATTTAAAACTGTGTTTACTGCCAAATGAACAGGATATATTCTAGTTATTTTTTGTTTAATTGGTATCAACAGATTATTATTTTCATAATCATCATGAAATTTCCAATGTTCATTTGAATAATATGTTTTTTTCACCTAAAAAAACAAGTAACCTTAAAAGTTTACCTGATAATAAAAGCTCACTAACTTTTGGAAATTCCAATGTAACAAGTAAGTTAGCCGGATTTAAAGTTGCTTTAATTTTAAATTTATTTTGTAGCCATTCAGCTACAGTACAAAAGTCATAATACCCAGCTCATAAATCATCACTTTTTACTAATATATTATAAATAGATCCATTTGCATAATATTGACGGTTTGTTTCTACATTAAACCATTTTACAGTGTAAAACATTTCATGGATAGCTATAACCTTGTTACCATCACGATTATCAATCCCATTAGTTAACCACACTGGTTTGCTTGTATGAAGATTGTTAAGGTAATAAACATTTTTATTATCTCATAAAAAAGCATGATGGAATTTAAATCCCCAACAATTGTTACTAAAAAATGCGTTTCAATTTAATATAGATGCCAAGTACAATGTCGCACCTACTTATGATCAGAAAATAATTCAACTAATTCAGCTCGATATAGCTGTATCCAAAGGAGATGCCTTTCAAATAAAAGTACCAAATCCTTATGACCAATACATAAACCCACCAATAACAGATGATTCAACTGCAAGAAAGTGGCTCTCAAGCCCACTACATATGTTTCAAAACCAGCTTAACTTTGGTATACTATGTTCAACTACTGGCTGTGGCATTTCTTTTACAGACCACTTGAATCACTGAAACAAACTGATTAGGTCTGTGTATCGTTTTCACACTTATTACCAGCTTAGAAGAATACTGTCAGAGCTCCATGTCCCACTGCCCACTGAATCCAGTTTCAATAGGTATAATAACCCCATGGATATGAAAGCATTTGAATGTATCTGTAATGAATTTAACATCGGCTCCAAGTATGACTTTACACAAAAACTTGATGAACACCACGGTATGGGTACATTATATTATGCTATGAGTCACAGACAATACCCTCAAGATTACTACCCCAGTTACACTTTATTTACACAAAAATCTGAAGTCTGGTTAGGCTCAATAGAACAGAAACAGTCTAATGCCTGGACTACATTTGTCTTATACAGGAGTGATGGGTTTACACATGCGGGAGTCGAGTGCATTAATGAGTCTATCAGAACGTATGTGTGGTGTATACTAGGAGCACAAGCTCAACAAAATCAAACATCTTAAATGGGAGTGGAAAATTTGAAGCACAACAAAAATTTCTTGCAAACCTGGAAGACTCTATAAATTCAGTTGTAGATCTCCCATCAAGCATACAACGCTATCAAGACGTTCTCAGGTATGCCAGATCAAAAGTTTACTTTGTAGTTGGTATTGGGTTATACATGTTGCCATCTGACCTTCAACTTCAAATGGGGACAATAAAAAATATAATAATGAAATAATTGTTGCAGGGCATGATCAGAAATTAGGACTCAATCAATCTATAAACTTGGGCCCAATCCCACACAATTACAGTCACTAAAACCATTAATAACACCAGTAATGCCAGTCACACCATCATCTGTACAGTCAGTAACAGCCCCGACGCTGGCACCCCTACAGTCAGTAACACCAGCCCCGGCCCCAGTAAACACACATGAGTCAGAGAGAATAATAGGTAATAGGCCTTACTGGATTAGGGATATTACTTCTTTATCTGTTTCATTAAATAACCCACTATTAATCCTCCTACTGTTACCAGGAAGACCCACGCATGCTCCGCCATAAACCCTACTACCTTTGCTGCTGTACTGATCAGCCAACTGACAACACTGCCTATTATGCCAGGCAAAGCATCCATTGCTTTTACAGCCAATTTCTTAAGCAAGTCTGATATGTGTGAAAGTTGTTTCTTTACCCATGTTTGTAAATCTTTTGGGTCGGTTGGTGGAGCTGGAGGTGAGGGTGGAGCTGGACCGCTACCACTACCACCCCCTGTTACAGCCATTACAACAGTACTGATAATAAATCCAAGAGCAGTAATTAAACTTGCAATAATGATACCCTGCTCTCTGAAAAGTGTTTTCAATCTCTCAGCCAAAGTTGTGTCTTCATGAAGTATTTTCTGAATAGGTTATGAATAGGGGCATGGAATGTACGCCCCTGCAGACACGACAGTAAAATGTGGCTGTCATTGCAGGTAGGCAGAAATTCCTGCCTCCTCCACTATTGCCGATGATGTGTTAAAGAGGTCGCCAAGACTGAAACAGCTGTCCACACCGGCTAAATATCTGGCCCCCCTTGGGGGACCTAGATTTAAATTTCCATGCACTGAGTGGCTGGAACAGTGTGATATGTGATACGCCCCCCTTTGGGGGGGGGGGGGCTTCCATATGCATTGCTTCCAGTCACTTTCTTAGCGCCCACCTCTTTCCTATCTTTTTTTGTGCTTTGGCCACAGTAGATCTATGATCACTGGTCGATCATGCACACTTCTCTACCCTAACAGTGCTTTTACCTACTTTACTTTGTAACCTTCCTAAAATATTAGCACTGGCAGTCTCCCCTTTTCTTTTCATTTCTTACTAAAATATCGACTGCAACCTCTTCCCCCCTTTTGGTAGGTTCTCTTTTAGGGTGCATGGAAATTTAACTCTAGGTGGTGGCATGGAATGTATGCCTCTGCAGACACCACAGTAAAATGTGGCTGTCATTGCAGGTAGGCAGAAATTCCTGCCTCCTCCAGTATTGCTGATGGTGTGCTGAAGAGGTCGCCAAGACCGAAACAGCTGTCCACCAGCTAAATATCTGGCCCCCCCTTGGGGGACCTAGATTTAAATTTCCATGCACTGAGTGGCTGGAACAGTGGGATATGTGATACGCCCCCCTTTGGGGGGGGGGGGCTTCCATATGCATTGCTTCCAGTCACTTTCTTAGCGGCCCCCCGCTTTCCAACTTTTTTTTTGTGCTTTGGCCACAGTAGATCTATGATCACTGGTCGATCATGCACACTTCTCTCCCCTGACAGTGCTTTTACCTACTTTACTTTGTAACCTTCCTAAAATGTTAGCACTGGCAGTCTCCCCTTTTCTTTTTATTTTCTGAATAGTTTCTCTAATCCTGTTGACCTGTGTTTTCAGTTTTTCTTTTCCAATTTCAACTACTTCTAGACGTGTGGATATTTCTATCTGCAAATCATTTAATCTGTGTTGTATTCTTTCTTTTATTTTCTGTGTGATAATTCCCATTGTCTGCTGTAGCTAATTTTTCCTTTTCCATTTATATGTGATTATCAAGCTCCCCCAGTTTGGCTACATTATTCACCAGCTCACCTCTGATTGTCTGCAGTGTTTTATCCAAGCCCATTAAATCCTGCATGGGTAAAGGAGAGTCATCTATTGTTTTTATAGCCTCATTTATTTGTCCTTCTGTAAATGAAGTTTCGTGTGTTACCTTGTTTGCTATTTCTGGCAGGCTTTTTACTTCTGTCATTTCAATTTCTTGTCCCATTGGCAACCTTGTTTGCACGTCATGGAGGGCGCTAACAATTCGTGGTGGTACCTGGGACCCCCCAATACCAAGGTAACTTGCCAACCCGGTATTACCACCAACTTCATTTTTAATTGTACTTAAAGCTCTAAACTTAGAAGGGTTATTTTTATGGGTTAGATGTACTTTCCCTTTGTCTGTATTTACAAATAAGTGACCTGTATCATATTCAAACTGATTAGGATCTATTACATCTGGGCATGTACAAACACTATCATAAAATGAGTTTATTTTGCTTTGTAAAAGTTCCTGTTGCAAACTAGAAGTATTTCTTGTACCAGTCATATCTGTGGTACTATCAAAATCATACATGTCATCCATTTCAATATCATGATCAAATCCTCCCGCTGCCATTCTTTTCATTAATTAATTTTGTTCATTTTTGCATAATAAAATGACATCAGCATATGGATCAAAGTTAGACCCTACAGAAAACTACGTGAACCTCTTGGTGTTAAGGGCATGAGGCAATCAATTGTCATCACAAACAATCCTAGTACTACAGACCAAAACCAAACTCTTACTGTCAAGTTTCCGAACCTAGGTCCCAGTGACGTTATTGTTCCTGGTACTTGCTTTTAATATTTAACTTTTATCAGAATCTGATGCAAACAGCACACTAGTTGACAATCTTGGCACAGCAATTGTTAGAACTATTAAAGTAAAACTTGAAGGTCAGGAAGTGTTTAGTCTGGATGATGCTGGGTAACTTTTGGATCACCTGGCCTTGAACAATCTTATGGATCCATTTCAGTCAGCCTACAGATGTTGTCACAGTACTGAAACAGCACTTCTCAGAATCATGAATGACTTGTTACTTGCTCTGGATGTGGTAAGGTGTCAGTGCTCGCTTTACTTGATCTTTCTAGCTCGTTCGACACAATCGACCACACTACCCTGATTAATCGTCTCCAGCTTGTTTTCGGCATTGATGGCACTGCCCTGTCTTGGTTCCACTCTTACATTACTGAGCGATCACAGACTGTGTCTGTCGATGGGCATGTCTCTGCACCTGCCAGCCTCCGTTTTGGGGTCCCACAAGGCTCAGTATTAGGCCCAGTGCTTTTCCTACTGTATGTACAGCCTTTGTCCAGCATTATTGCTGGACACTCTGTTTCACATCACGCATACAGTGATGATACACAGCTTTATAACTCAGGTAGTGTGAGTCAGGTCAACGAAATCATCCAGAGCGTGTCACTTTGCATTCTTGATGTGAGGCTGTGGATGTCAGAAAACAAGCTCAAAGTGAATGAAGGAAAAACGGAAGCCATGCTCATTGCATCACCCAGAATGTCTTCTTCTACCGCTTTGCCTCAGCATATCATGATTGAGAACACGACCGTCAGCTTCTCTCAGTCAGTGAAGAACCTGGGTGTTGCAATTGAGCAGGACTTGTCCATGGATAAACAGGTGATAAATATTTGCAGGGCAGCCTATTTGGAGATGCGTCGTATTAGCTCTATTAGACAGTTCCTTACCTCAGAGGCTACAAAAACTCTGGTTTGTTCATTTGTTCTGTCTCGCATTGACTATGCCAACTCACTCGTATCTGGATGCCCGCAGTATCTATTTGATGGGCTCCAGAGAGTCCAAAATTCAGCCGCACGTCTGGTCATGAAAGCGAAAAGGTCAGACCATGTGTCCCCCATCTTGCACGCTCTTCACTGGTTGCCAGTGAAGGAGAGAGTCAAGCACAAAGTCTTGTCCATTTGTCATGTTTCTCTTTCTGGCACTGGACCCACTTATCTCTCAGAGCTCCTTCACTGTTATATCCCTTCGAGGCAATTGCACAGTTCGTCTGACAATAAAATGCTTCGTATTCCTACAGTAAGGACTAAAGGATTTGGGCAGAGATCTTTTTCTTACCAGGGTCCATCAGCCTGGAATGATCTTCCTAAATCATTGAGACACAGTGAGTCTAGTGCCAGTTTTAAACACAGTCTTAAAACCCATCTTTTCCCACTTTGATTATCAGTGTTTATGTATTTAGTCATAATTCTGTTCTTTTGTGTAATTGTACATGTGGCTTTGTCACTTTTTGTGTAATATTTGTATGTTTTGTTCATATGTACGGCGCCTAGAGCATCTTACCATGTATTGGCGCCTTATAAATCTTCCTTATTATTATTATTATTTATTATTATTATGCTGATATGTTTTACTGCTACAAAGATCTTTGGCTAACTCGAGAAGAAAGAGAAGACCGTATTTACCAAGGCATACAGTCTGATAACGTTGCCAAACTCAGAATCGATGCAGGTGACAAAACAACTACTACAGTCAAGGATGTTATTGTGGCAGAAACATATGGAAATAGATTTTACATTCCACTTCAATTTGAAATCCTAACCGCGCATTTGCATTATTATCAAGGAGCACTGAATGTCCGACTGAGTTTTGAAATAACCTTCAATGACTACTCCAAAGTTATCAAATCAACAGATCTCAATGCAACATACAAGATCTCTAACATCCCTTTAGAATATGAAATTGTCACACATGCTCATCTAGCTACTCTAATTCAAAATCAGTACCAGTCAAGACTGCCAGTTTATTATGCCTGTGTGATAAGACACAGTTTAATGCACAAAGACAAAAGCGATCCAACGTGGAACATCAACTTGAACACGCCTGCTAGGCCACTGAAAGGTATTCTTATGTTGTTCATTGAACTGGCGAGCCCATACAAAAGGGATTCAGAAAAATGCTATAATCCCAAAATTACTCATTTATCCTGCACAATCGAAGGGCGTCCTATCCAAGTCTTCGCTTCAGGAATGCAACCTTATCAGCACTATGACAAGATCGTAAAATGGTCTGGTGGAAGGCTTAGAGAAAAACCAGCAAACATGGTATGCAAAGATGTACATCTGTATGACGTAAGAATCGGCCAATACCTGACAAACAAGTATGCACTTTGGCTAGACCTGCGTAGTACAGACGATGACTACCTACATGGGTCAGGTCATACTGTTGAAAACGGTGGTGATGGGATTACAATTTAGATACAAAAAAAGACTGAAACTGTTGGAGCAATAAATATATATTTGTATCTGATTTATGACGCTCAACTAAATATCCAAGAAAGCAGACTAAGTGGTCACGTGTATTAAATTATATTATGTTTTAAAATGAACTTGCTGACACTCGACCCACACTGTGGTTTGTTTTGCAGTGCAACAGGCTGTGGAAAAACTGAATTTGTTCTTAATCTCTTACAAACAAGATACATCCATCATTTCAAAAAACATTGTGATATTTTGTCCTGTGATAAAACACAACAAAGCTTATCACAACCGTTTATTCATTTGGACTGAAAGCAACATTTACTTAGTTGACCCTGAGAAAATCTGAACAACTACCTGCAGTATTTTTACAAGCAATTTGAAGGGCAGCCAACTTTGTTTATTGTTGATGACTGCTCTGCAGAGAAGGATATTGTTAAGAAGAGAAACACTTTAGCAGAATTGTCTTTTAGTGGCAGACATGCAAACATCAGTGTATGGATTCTCACTCAAAAATATAATGCTGTACTGAAAGATTTTCGAGAGCAGTTAAAGTTTATCTGTTTGTTTTACTTTAAGGATCGTGACAGTTTTGAAGACTGGCTCAGAGAGAACGACTTCATACCCGACAAACTTAAAAGAGACGATGTGAAAAACAAACTGAAATTTACTAAGCATTTAAAGCTTATTTTAAAGACAGATCAGCCCACTGGGTATGGATTAGAAAATTAATTTATACTTTTGGTTTGGTCTTAAAAATGATGGACGGACAAGCACAAGCATAGCAAGCTATTAACGTTACTGACTGCTTCAGAGACATTCCACAATTTTCTGACCCACTACCAGCGGTGATATATAAGTCATATAATGTGAATTTGGTTATCTTGATCAAAATCCATTTGTGGCGACAAAAACCTTTAAAGTTAATGATGCAAGCTACGGCTGGATTGAGACATTGGGTTATAACATATTTAAACAACTATGTAAACTAAATGTTCATATTGAATGTGTTACAGTTAATAAAATGGTATTACACATACAGAGCCAGCAATAATATTTTTATATTATTATTTTGTCTGACAAATAAAAATAATGGACAACTTGATCGATATAACCAACTGCTTCAGATATATCCAACACTTTGATCAGTTAAGAACAGATTTCAAACAACCAGACATAACGCCAATATCAACATGGGCGATGATTTATGTGACATATAATATGACTTTAGAAATATTTGAGGAGCGACAATTTGTAGAGTACATGCCTGTTGATCTAAAGACACATACTTTTGATGTTGATGATAACCATCAGGGCTGGTTTGAGACAGTGTGTGAACAAATATTTAGACAACTATGCAAACTGAATCTGTTTATTGTAGGTGTTACAGTCAATAAAGTGGTGTTACACAAGCTGTAATTTTTTTCTATTTATTATTTTGTCGGACAAATAAAAATGGGAGACAATGCTCAAAGCCCTCCAAGCTTAAGAAATGTGTTTCACACAACAGAATTGCCTATATCTAATAGTTATAATGTTTATAGAAAACTTTTTCTGTCATACGTCATAATCTTCTTTCAGGTAGTGTAAAGATTCAGGTTGTTGCTAAAATAGATTTTAACAGGGTAGATGGTGAAGTGATTGGTGTCGTATATCTCAACAAGACAACACACACTTAATTCAAGAAGGGAATTGGAAAATGTGATTAGAGAAAGACTGTTGCCTGACTTCTTAGAAGCAATGGACAGAGCTAGAATGAAGGGGTCTGGTTGGCATGAAGGTTATGTACATGAACTACAACGGAGGCAGTCAAGATATCATCCTATATTAGGCAAATCATGGTTGCCACTGCCAACTGAGGTTGCAAACAAAAAGGCTGTTGTCAATATTCAGAACAATGACAATCTCTGTTTCATGTGGTGTGTGCTTGCCAAACTGCATGTTATAAAAACAAAACCTGAGCGTGTATCTAACTACACCAAATTTGTAAACGAACTCAATTTCAGTGGTATACAATTCTCTGTTAAGGTGGAGGATATATATTTGTTTGAAGAACTAAATCCTGGTATATCTGTAAATGTGTATATATGGGATAATGCATCTCCTAACAAGTTACAACCAATTAGAGCATCACCACTTGCCCCAACCTATGGACAGCCAGAAGATAAGCATGTTGACCTTTTGCTAATAAGCCATGGTGATAACTTTCACTACACAATTATCAGAAATATGTCATGACTATTTCATGGGCATACAACAAAACATGATGGGAAACAGGAAGTGTGTAAAAGATGTTTAGAAAGGTTTTCCTCCATGAAGTTGGCACATAATCATGTCCATCATTGTAGGACGGCTGATGATATTAAAACAATACCTAGGTACCCAGATGCTGGTAGTCAGGTATATTTTAAGAACTATGTTAATCAGCAAAAGCTGCCGTTTGTAGTGTATGCTGATTTTGAATCACTGGTTGTACCATACGATGGTCCTGTTCCAGAATCATTACCAAAGACTGTAAAATTGAGTGACCAAGCGGTGTGTTCCTTCCAATACATTCTTGTTAGGTCAGATGGTGAGCATACAGAACCTGTTATCTACAGAGGTGAAAATGCAGCAGCTGAGTTTTTAACAGAAATGAGACAACTGCATAGTAGTGTAGTACAGTATCTGGAAAACTGTCAGATGCCTTTGGTGATGACAGAAGAAGACAAACTGAATTTTGATACAATGGAGACATGTTGGATATGTGAACAACCTTTTGGGGGTGATAAAGTTCGCGACCATGACCACATAACTGGGTGTTACAGAGGTGCTGCACATGGTGCATGTAACCTAAAACTAAAAATAGATCCCAAGGCATATAAGTTGCCTATCTTTTTTCACAATCTCAAAGGGTATGATTCTCACATTATCATGTGTGCTGTAGATGAGTCTTACAAAAAAATTAGTTGTATTGCCCAGACAACTGAGAAGTACTTGACTTTTAGGCTAGACAACAAATTAGTCTTTTATGACTCAATGCAACATTTGTTTTTAGGGCTTGCTAGTCTGGCAGAAGGTCTGACATCATTTCTAGTAACAAGTAAATATTTTGAGCCAGAGTTGATCAAGGAAAGTGTCTACCCCTATGAGTACATTGATCACTGGGTTATGTTTGAAGAAAGGAGTCTGCCGCCAAAAGAGGCATTTTATTCTACACTAAATGGCAAAGGAATTTCTGACTCTGAATACCAGCATGCTCTTGATGTATGGGATAAACTAGGGTGTCAAACAATTTGTGACTACCATGACCAGTACTTAAAATCTGACGTTTGCTTGCTAGCAGACGTATTTGAAAGTTATTGTGAAAAGGGTTTGTTGCACTACAGTCTTGACCTGGCTAGCTACATAACTAGTCCTGGCATGACATGGGATGCATTTGTAAAATCCAGCAAGATATATATATATAGACCTGCTGTCTGATCACATGATGGCTGAAATGGTGGAACGCGGATTGAGGGGAGGCATAAGCATAGCCGCAAACAATTAATCTGAAGCCAGCAACAAATATCTTGATGACTATGGTGACCTTGACTTTGACCCCACAAGGTCAATATAATTCATTACGTACCTTGACGCTAATAACCTTTACGGATGGGCGATGTGTGAGTTATTGCCCTTGAAAACCTTTCATGTGCATAACACACTTAACAAACTGTATTATGATTCATGACCAAAATGATGAGAAAGGTTGGATCTGTCAAGTCGACCTAGAGTACCCACACCATCTACACGATTACCATAATGATTATCCATTAGCTGTTGATAAAATGTCTTTGACGGGGAAAAAAGAAGACACTAAACTTGTGCCAAATTTGAATGACAAATTCAATTACGTTTGTCACTATCGCCTACTACAGTTTTATATCAGACATGGGTTAGTACTGAAGAAAGTTCACAGAGGCATTGAATTTGATCAGTGTGCTTTTATGAAAGATTATATTATGAAAACACAACCCTTCGTGCAAGGGATGGCAACACTGCATTTGACAAAGACTTCTTTAAGCTTATGAACAATGCCTGTTTTGGTAAGACGATGGAAAATCCTCATCACCGCAAAGATGTGACACTTGTCACAACTGATTCAGGCACAATTAAACTTACAGGCAAGCCACAGTACACAGGGTATAAAGAGTTTCATCCATCATTGTATGGAGTGACACTCAAAAAGAAAAAAAAAAGATTGTTAAACTGGACAAGCCAGTATTCATCGGTATGGCAATTCTTGAGTTATCAAAATTATTGATGCTTTAATTTTATTATGATTACTTCAAACCAAAGTATCCTGACTGTCGTCTGTTATACACTGACACTGACTCTATGATCATTGATGTGCCTACTGAAGACTTTTATGAAGACATGAAAACAGGTTTGCATATGTATGACACGTCTGATTATCCTGATTGTATAGCACACAAAACAAGAAAGTGCCTGGGAAGTTTAAAGATGAACTAAATGGAGTGCGGATAGTTGATTATGTTGGACTGAGGTCAATAATGTATTCCATACTGCACCAAAAAGGCAGTCATTCGAAAGCAAAAGGAATTTAAAAAAAAACAGCAATAAAAAAATAAAGATATCCGTCATGAACATTACAAGCAAGTATTAGATGGGGAACTAATGCCTGATTATCCAAACAAGACACTGAGATCAAATAAGTACCCAACACGCTTAGAAAAGACGGGTACAACACAATTTATTAATATTTCGGGTAAATACCCTTTGTCAAAATAGACAAACAAACAGAGAGATTAGCCGCTACTTATCTTCATTGGCAGAAGGAATTGAAGATGAAGATAAGATAAGGACTAAAGGGTCATTTGTAAATGGACCATTTGTACGGACCCTAATTGGAATGCACGTTGTCCAAAAAACCTGCCATTAGTTAAGGGCTACTTTATGTTTAGACCAGAGGGAATCCCTTCCACTTTGACTAGTTTGTGCAAGCTCAGTTCAAGGCCTCCCATTTAGTTTTGAGGCGCACGTGCGTGCGACGCCATAAGATAAGGAGCCGTACAGCGCGTCGTCTCTGTTAATATCGCCGGCTGGCAGCACAGAGCTGAGCGCAATCTGTTATGGCTGTGCAACTATAGTCTTGCTATTCTCGTCACTGTTTTACTCGAGCACGCTATGTGTGTACACGCTCAGCGTTGACCGTGTAGGCCTACCACACGGGATACATTTTACTGAATGGCGCCAGTCATTTACGGCATGTTGTTTAAGCTGTACAGAACGTATATTGTATTTAAGACATACACTTAAAAGCTAAGGAAATAAACTTTCTGTACACACTAGACATGCAACGTACTAGAAGACAGGCAACCGGCTAAAATGTATCAGTATCAAGACAGTTTAACTGTAGCTGTAACTAGGTCACCTCGCGCGGCACTCCCTAACTAAATGTGTGGGTTTGTAGAAGAACTGGGGCAGCCATGACGAATATTATGGACTAACTGAGTTTTCTCTTCCTCGGGCAGTCGTCCAACGAGAACTGAATAGCCACTCAAGCACGAAATTCCCATGCAGCTTACCGGCTTTTCACCACCACCGCACACTAATCGCCCATTAGGATCGCTAATGTTGGGGTACAGCAGCATTAAATTTAATGAATCATTAGGCTGTTAAAATGGGTCATGCATTCCGTTAAATGGAAGATTTGTGACCATTAACCAAAATGGCTCATTACCATGGATAATGGCGTGACATGCATGCGGGCCCTGGACATTACAGGCTTAAGTTATCTGAAGACATTTGTGATGAGCTCATTTATGAACTGATTGCCGAATTAGCCCAAACAGTTAAAAATGAGTAACAGTGTCTGGGGGAATAATCTGTAATTCTTCTCTGACAAATGCCCTCTGTGGGGCTGGCTCATACAGATAATAAATCGATGGACTGCTGGGGACTATTTTTTTTATATTGTGAACAGACGTGGACCATATTGGATCAGCTGCCCTGCATCTGATGTCATTATCTGCCTCACCCGGTTGATATAAATATCTCACCTGTTTTGTAATCAAGCTTGTGTCAGGCGGTGTTGTTTTTAGTCCTGGCCCTGATGCCAGAGTTATTGTTTTTAATTTAATAGCATCAGCAGGTTTGAGGTGGTCCTCATTATTCATTGCTTTTATCACAGATGGTAATCTCTAACCCACTCAGTGTTATGTGCGTCATGCATGAGTTCCTTTTAATACTGATAGCTGAAAAGTCTCTCTGATAATTGTTTGTTAAAGTTTTCAACAATTGCCTGTGACCTGTGCATGCCTGGTATGCCTCGCCGCACTAGCATGCCATGCTTCGCAAATAACTGATTAACTGTGCCTTCTTGTCAGTTATGGGTTCGGCATCCTTGTACCTTGAAGCTATGTCCACAACAGTCAGTGCATACTTGTATCGTTTCTTTCTTATTGTATTATGTGGGAGGAACAATAAATCCATTTGATGCGTATCATTTGGGGTAGTGTTTTCAAAATGAGGTCTTGACAATTTTGGGGGCCCAGGTAGATAAATTTGCCAAATAGCCTGTTTTTGTAGCCATTGTTTTATTTGGTCAAGTGTGACATTGCCACCCACAGCTGCATGTAATTTTTCTATTGCAGTTTTTCCTTTCCAGTAGCCAATTGGGGAATAATATATTTTCGAAAGCTTAGCTCCGGCTCGGGCGTCGGTAATTTTTTCTAGTAATAAAAACTCCTGTAAAATATACAAATGTCATTCCTATTAAAACAAAGATTATTTCTCCGTTTTTTTGTTGTGTGCTTGGTTGGTAGTAGTCGCTAAGTTTTGGCTGTGGGATGGTCATGTCTTCGCCAGTAACAAGGAAATATTGTTTTATAGCGTCATCAACATTTGAAAATGTATGCTGTGCGTGACCTTCAAGCCTGAGTTTTTCATTGATGAAATCAAGTTTCTCAATTCTTTGCTTCTCATATGCCTGCTCTGCCTGCACTAATTTCTCTGATGCCTCATTGGGACATCTCATTTCTTCTGCAGATTCCTCTCTATTCACTTTTGAAAAAAAGATAATTTGACCCACTAAATGCCAGGGCATTCACAACGACCCCTCCCACAATAACAGCTAAAGTCGCCATACTTTTTTTTATTTACATAGAAACATTTTCGGGAATAATTCCTTGCTTGACAAGAAAGTCTTTTGTAGTAATTTACGCTGTTACAACAGCTACTAGCTTAGCCTTATCTTCGAAGTCTAATCTACTCAAGTCTGCCGATTTCATTTTGAGAAGACTTTTTCCCATCATAGAATAAGCAATGACTAGCCCGCTTATTATGGCAGAGTGATATACAAGGTTTATTAATTTTTTGTGTCGCTCATTTTCTAATGCAATAAAATTAAATTAATATTTTTATTCACTGTGTGTAAATGGGTAAAAAACTTTGGGTGTTGCTGGTAATGTGGGGGCTGCTTCTTTGTCTTTTTGTGCATCTGTTTTTTTTTACACTGTTCGAGTTTGTGGCTTGTATTTTTTTGGTATAATTTGTAACCTACATAACCAAATCCTACAACAAATCCACCAACTATATATTTTGTTATTTCGGGTTTAGACTGATGGGTGGCAGGTCCAGTTGTTAATCTCTCACTTAGATATGGTGGTGGCGGTGGTGGCAGCGGGGCCGCTGATGGTCCTGACAGTGGGGGTTGGTCAGTTACATAATCTTTTTGTGTTAGTGCCTGAAGCTGTAATTTTTTCTGTCTGTTCCATTCAGCTAATTTTTTTCCTGCCTCTACCATGCCTTGGTTTTTGGGTTTAGTTATCATTTGAATCTGTGTTGAGGCAGAGCTCATCTAGGGGGTCGTCCATCATTTTCTTTTCCTTTAAAATTAATTTTTGAGAAATCAACATGATTCGCTGTAATGAGAAAAGTTATTAAAGGGGTAAGATAATTGCCAAACTTGTAAAACATAAGGCATGCCAATTTGCCAATTTAAATTTAAAGTACGGGATTTGCTTCTAAATCATGTGATAAATTGTCTGTGTCCACTGAAATGAAGTGATTAACAGCTTTTGTATAAGAGACACGAGAGATTGACTCAGATCACAAGTCATTAGTGAACCTATGTGGTTGTCGTATCTGGCATGGAGCTTAATTCAAGTCTTCTGTGGTTTAAGATTTTCCGAGATAAGCTTTTGATTTTCCAGAAACAATGACCGAGAGCAGCCTTTGTTTTTTACAGTCTAAATCCTTATTTTCAACAGAAGAGATTACACTTAGAAGGAGTAATTCATCTTGATTCATTTTATAATGTAATAAAAAAAAAAGTGAAACAAAATTTATGTTGTCACCACTTCAAGTTAAATAATGTGTCGAGTGCTTTGCCCAGTACCAGTTAATAACAGCCTATTAAAGCAAACACTTTGAAAAGCTATGAATGGCCTCCCTCACCAGCATTATAAAACCCAACACTCATCACTTTGAATAGGGGCTGTGTGAGCTTTGTTTGCTTTAAAGTCTGACGTGTGGCATGTGGCAGCCTATTTATAGGACTGAAAGGAAATGTGTCCCCATAGACACATGCCGACACATGTTTTAAAAAAAAATGTTTATGGCTTAACGTCTTTTTCCACCACAAGGGTGATTTCAAAGATGGGGCACCGAAAAAGGGTCTGAACAAATTTTGACCCAAGCTGGATTTGAACCACGAGCCCCCTGTCTGTTTAATTAAAAAAAAAAATAATTATGAAATCTGACTGGCTTTCAGAGTCATAGTGCACTAGTAGTAAATTGTCATTAAAATCTAGAATTAAATAGAAAAAAATTATAAAAGTCCGCTAGTGGCTCGTTTCCACTGGCTCTCACAGAGGAGGTGATAACCCAGGTTTAGCGCGCTACTCACCCCCTCTGCAAGAGCCAGTGGTGTGGTATGGTGTTTGTCACACCCCAGACAAGAATCTCCTTTTTTTGGGACCTGCCCTGTGAGTTTTTACACTCAGGCTTACAGACACTTTTTTTTAATGTGACCTGCCCGGTGATGTCGGCAGCCAGGCTTTTAGAGGACGTGATAACCCGTTTTTTTTTGCGCGCAACTCACGTCCTCTTTGTGGCCTGCCTGGCTATAATCACAATCGGTCTTATAGTAATTTATTTTTATTTTTCTTGTTTGTGGCCTGCTCGGTGATAGCTCACACTCGGACTTACAGTCAGTTATTGAAACAAAAGTGTGGAGATGTCCCAGAGGTGATTCAAACACCCGTTTGCTAACCACTGAGCCATTTCGCGGACATAAGAAAAGCCTGTTCAATTTGTGTACTTAACTATCACCAGAATTGTGCAATGCTTAACCGGAAGTTGTGAAATCTTGGCCGAGCACTGCGCATGCGCACTCTGATGGTTAGCTGTAGTGTGTGTGTGTGTGTGGGTGGTGCTCTATTTGCTCGCCGCTATGCAGGTTCCCTTGGAAATAAACCCTGCCGATTTTTCAAAATACATCGTGGTGTTAGGCCGAGGGAATAGGATAATGTGAGGTGATTCTCAGGAGCCCCTATGTTATTTAACTAGCCGACTGCCTGCCTAGTGTATGGTGTATTTTTAAAAGTCAACAGTTAGCTGCTCAGTGTTAGCTAGCCAGGTTAGTTCCTGAATAAAATGGATTTGCTGTTATGTTTGTCAGAGGTGGCGTTTTGAGAAGAGATGTTAATGTTTTATACTAAAGCTTTTTGTTTTTAGGTGTGAACTTCATTATTGAGATTGGCTTGTACTTTTTTTTTTTAATCTACCGTAATTACTGACACGAATAAGGTTAAGTTAAGGAGGTAAAACTAAAAAATACCTCTGACTCAAATAGAGAATTTCCTCTTGACTAGGTGTGGGCTCTAGCAAGGGGCACAACTCTTCATGGCTTTCCCGATTTCCAAGAAATCTTGTTGCTATGTGTGTTATTAATTAAATAAATTGTTTTAGGGCATCCGCTCGGCAAGGGGTGGATTGTGTGGACGGTATGTGTAGTCAAGTAGGTGTCATTTTGATTTGAAATGTACCGTGTGTACCGCTTGCACTAGTGAGAGGGCTTTGTAAGGGTAAACTGGTGGAGTGTGTACAAGCAGATAATACTGGGTACACACCTCAAATGCACACTAGGACACTAGCGAGTTTCTGAAAAATGCTATCTGATTGAGAAAATAGAATCAGTCAGTGTGTATAACATGGAATTTTGTTGTGTAAACGGTGGGTATATTCAGGTAGGCTGAATACGTTTTATTTTAAATAAATAGGGTACATTAAATAGGCAGTGTGTTGATAGAGACAATGGGGTTAATATCCCAAATACCTTTGTTTAAGGGACCGATGGCATTATTAATACAGGTGGGGTTTAAATTTCTTTAAGTTTATTTTTTACTGAGCCTCAGAAATCGTCTCTGTTGGTGTGTGTGTGGGGGGGGGGGTGGGGGGGGGGTAGGGGGTAAATGGGCGGTGATGTCCAAAAAAGTAATATTTAAGGGGTTAACTCTGTCATTGTTTTAATGGTGTCGCTATCCTGTCATTACCTCCATCTCTTCATCCACTCCACGCCCTGCGCCATACATAGAGATGGTTAACATTCCTATGTTAAAAAAAACACATTAATAAATCCCAACATTTAAAGTTCAGTGACCTCTTTGCTTCGTTGACTGTAATGACAGGGGTTTATACATGATAAAAACTCCCTTTTAAGTTATCTGAGTTGACACAAGCCCAATACAGCTGGCTGGGATACATCCAGTCCGAGCAACGTTATGGGGAATTTTTGGACATGTCAAATTTTTGCTGGTGGAAGAGAAACCGTGCCATTTTGCTTATTTTTCGGGAGCTGAAAATCACACTAAAACGTACAATTTTACCCTTTCAAGTGCAAAAGGGCCTATTTTCTTCTCATCCCAGTACTTTTTTCATTGATGTCCTGCCACACACACAAATTTTTCCTGAGGCAAAAGTTTCCGCGTTGTGAATTTTTTTTTAAAGGAGCGTTTTTGTTGTTCCTATTTAAAATTAGGAACAACTTTGAAATGGGGCTCTTCAGAGCGTGTTCCAGAGCATGCACTTGACGTTTTGGGCATGCCGGCCAGACATTCTGGCAAAGAAGTAACAAGATGAAAATGATGTCACGTCTAGCTACACAAACCTTGCTGGATAACGTACTTTTGTCGCCAACACCGTATGTGTGTGTGTGTGTGTGTGTGTGTGTGTGTGTGTGTGTGTGTGTGTGTGTGTGTGTGTGTGTGTGTGTGTGTGTGTGTGTGCGTGTGTGTGTGCACAAAACCCATAAAATGGGTGACTTTCTTTACCATCCTTATGGAAAATGGGTGTGTGTAAAATTCTGGGTGACTAACTCAGGCACCCATTTTTTTCAGAGGTTGTTTCTGCATTATCTTTCATTCAAAAGTCAGAAAAAAATATCAAAATAGGATGTCCCATTTTCAGATGTTTACCTTATGTTGTGTGCTTGCAACGCTCTGGGCCTGTGTGTTGCCACGGAAGTGAGTGTCTCTATAGATCAACTTGATACCTGATTCGTCAGCTGCGCAGTGACACTGATGAACTGAGTTGTTTCCCCTTCCTATTGTCTTTCATCCCGCCGGCCGTTGTTCCATTTGCAGAGGTACAATTTTATGCAATATTTCTTAGTTAAGAGCACGCCCAAATGTACTTCTTGAGCGCAGTTATTTAACTGAGATGCTCCCAATCCAATACAATTGCACAGTCAGCAAATAACTGACCCGTTTGGACGAGAAAACTGAGACGTCTGCTACGGCCCGTCGGCCGGCGTCTGCTGCTCAGTCTTGTTGTAGTAAAAGATAATAGAACCCCACGATTTTAACAAAAGCTTTCTTCTTCAATGAAAGGAATTCGTTCAATAACACCATTACAAGGTCAATCTGTGACGCGATTTTGTTGCTTTTTTTTCTGACATGTGTGATTGTGATCGATAAGTAACTTGACACATGCATGCACTATGACAAAAACAAAATGGCACCAGATTTCAGTGTGTATTTCAATCCTCATACGCAAAACTGCCTCGCGATTCGAAGAACAGACTTCCACGAACAGGTTTTTCGGATTGTGCAACTGAAGTGTTGCTTTTTACTGTATTACCAGTTATTGTTCGTAGGGGGAGGGGGGGGGGCTGGGGGTACTGCAGTAATTATGTATATATCTGATCCAAAATGTCAACGGTTTACATGGTTGCATTTGACATGTTTGCAGCACTGTTTTGGCCACACTCAGCACTTTCTGCACACACCCAGCGCCAGATGGCAGCAGGATGTCCAAAACCCATCGGGATCTATGGAAGTGGACAAGCACGCCCCTTCCTGGCACATGACCAAGGCCCATGGGAAAATTAGTCAGCTGCAGCAGGATAGCCCAGCCTCTGCCGGAGAGGGTGCATCTGGTAGGAGGGTGCATAGACAGCAGCGGAATGCCCCCAATTACAAACTGGTAAGTGATTCTATGATCATCTTCATTTTATTGGCTCGCATGCGAAGCAAAAGTGAGTTTATGTTCTGGGCCACTGGTCGTCTGTCCGTCGTCCATGGTAAACTTTAACAGTGGCATTTTCTCAGAGACTATTCAAGCCACATTCTTCAAGCATGGCCCAAGGATACTTTGTGGCAAGACCTTTGTAAACATACCAATTTGAGTGACCTCTCTCAAAGGGTCACGCGGGGTTGACAGATGTGTGAAAACTGCTTACATTTTCAGAAAACATGGATTTTGCTGCAGCAGAAGCCAGCCCTCGTCACCGAGGTCATACATATGTAAATCAGTCATACTCTTTATTACATTACTCTTTATATTCTTGTGCAAGGCCCCTTAAACCAAAAATTGGGCTGTTTCTGTCCTAATGCAGCTTTTATTTTCTTTCTTTTTCCATTTGGCAAATGGGGCCTGGGATGGACCTGAGACTAAGAGTGCAAGCGCATCGCAATACAAGGACAGTGATGACGTGGAGTTTGTACCTGGCTCGAGCTCACAGGATTCAGACAGTGTGTCGCCATCAATCTCTGGGATCTCTGACACAGACAGTATTGTATTGACTATGTTAGATTTCATCAAAGTGGCAGGTTCAGGGTGGGCAGGTGTCAGTGAAGCAAGTACCAGCAAGGTGCAGTGTGCGTTAGGGGGTGAATTAGGCAAAGAGAATGTGGATAGGCAGAAGGAACATGACGTTGGGGGTGGGGAAAGAGCGCTTACAGAAGAAACAGGTGTGCACGTGTCACAGAGAGGGAAAGGAAAGTACAAATGGGACAAGAAACATGCATGCAAATTGTGTAGCTAGCTTGTCTTGAAAATGAGCACGCACTTACAAGATGTCCATGCAGATGAGGCAGACGTTGCTAAAATTTTGTTGATGAAAAAAGGGACAAAGCAAAGACGTCAAGCATGGATAAGACTACAAGATGAGGGTGATTACATGCATAACGTTGCCGTTTTTGAAAAGAAATCAGGATGTTTGATTCCTAAGTATCGCACCAAAACTAGTAAGGTAGACGACCTTTTCGTCTGTAGCCATTGCAAAGGGCTCTATAAAAAAAAACTGATCTCTGTACACTCAAAACGTTGCTGTCAGAAACCAGGAGGGTTTCAGAACGCTAAGACAGGTGACGCGGCATGACGTGGGAGGCTAATGCTTCGAATACCCTTAGACGTTGACTTTTCCTTCTATCATAAGGTATTAGCCAGACAGAGAGATGATGAGATAAGCCGTCTCATAAGAACTGACCCCTTGCTTCTTGAGTATGGAAAGAGATTATTTGACTGCAGGGACATTGAAGAACACACAGCTGGACAAATCAGCTCCAGGATGCAGGAGTTAGGGAGACTATTAAAGATTATCAGAGTGAGGTCAGAAATGAATATCGCAAGTTTAAATGCTGTGATCAATTCAGCTAGCTTTGATCATGTTGTACTGGCTGTGAAAGAGCTAGCAGAATTTGATGAGGACACACATCAGTTCCAAAAAGGCAATCTCGCAATGCTTTGAAAAAATGTTCACAGATCAAACAGTCACAGGCATCCAAACACCTTGGGCATGGTTCAGATGACAGGTGGCGACAGGAGCTCTCTGAGGTGCAGCGGTTTGACTCTGTCTTCACCGGGGACTGGTACGATTGTGTGTCAGCTACAGCAGCCCAGTCGGTTGGGAAAGTGACCATGAAGAAACCCAAGCTGATCCCATCATGTGAAGATGTGAGGAAGGTCAAACAGCTTCTTGAGACAAGGATGGTTTCGGAAGATTATCCGACAGTGGCTAAAGCAACTCTTTGCGCTGTATCAATTTTCAACCGAAAACAGGGGGGGGGGGGGGGGGAGGGGGGAGAAGTTCAGAGAATGAAGGTATCAGACTTCCAGAATGCTAAGATTGGATCGATCACCAATCAAGATATCTTGAAAGGTCTCACAGAGGTTGAGAAGAAAATGGTGAATCATTTTCAGCGAGTGGAAATCAGAGGCAAGTTTAATAGGAGTGTTCCCATTTTGCTGACGAAGTGGACAGAATCCTTCAAATGAGGCAATCAGTGCCAGCTCTTGCTAGTTCCCAGTACATCTTTGCCACACCTTCTGGTCAGAGGCCTTACAGAGGCCATGATGTTGTGAAGGAACATGCGCTACAAGCACAAGTGTCAAACCCAGCCATGTTCACATTTACTCAGTTACGGAAGCAGGTTGCAACTTTGGCTCAGTCAATGGCCATCTCAGAGTTAGACCAGGATCAGCTGGCAGACTTCCTTGGTCGTGATATTTGGATACATCGCCATATCTACCGCAAACCTCAAGACCTCCTTCAAAAGGCAAAAGTGGCAAAGATTCTTGTCAGTTAACAATGGGATGACAGATTTTGAGAGTTGCATTAGAGCTGAGCTGGGCGATGATGAATAGATTGACTTTGACAATGAAGACACATCAGAAACTTGCAGAGAGGTCTCGGGGGAAAACAGCAAGTCAACAACACAGGAATCAATGAGCATGACAGAAAAGACGTCCAGAGCCTGATGACAATCTAGATAGTTTTGATGATGACAGTAACGCGTCAGCTCCTGTTCGAAAGAAAGCTAGATTTACAAGGAAACCATGGGGGAAAGCTGAAGAGAAAGCTGTTCAAACTCGTTTCAAGACACACCTCGTTGTGATCAAACTTTCTGGAAAGGCCGAGATACAGCAGGCAATCACAGAAGAGCCTGCACTTAGACATAGGCGCTGGACAAACATTAAGGATTACATCCGCAACAGACTGAAAAAGTTACAAAAGTTACAAAAGAAATGAATTGAGATTCTCCGACACTCACGGCATTTTCGTTTTCATACAGATTTATTACAAGAGTGTTATTATTGGGTTGGTTTCAGCATGTATAACTTGTTTTTATATGATGGACGCCTGGATCATTTTGTGTACTGTATAACCTTTGAATTTGCAAAACTAAACAGCCGGCTGGGGACAAAAGACAATAATAAGATAAGAAAACCATTGACAACATAAAGATTTATTACAAGAGTGTTATTATGGGGTTGGTCCACCTGGATCATTTTGTATACTGTATAACATTTAAAACTTGTAAATGGAACAGCGGTTGGGGACGAAAGACAATAATAAGGGGTAAGAAAACCATTGTCAACATAAAGATTTATTACAAGAGTGCTACTATGGGGTTGGTCAACCTGGATCATTTTGTATACTGTATAACATTTAAAACTTTGCAAATGGAACAGCGGTTGGGAATGAAAGACAATAATAAGATAAGAAAACCATTGTCAACATAAAGATTTATTACAATAGCGTTATTATTCGGTTGTTTTCAACATGAATAGCTCTGTTTTTATCTGATGTACACCTGGATCATTTTGTATATTGTGTAACATTAACCTTACTTTGCAACTAAACAGTCCGCCCCACCCGGGTCTGCCCTGGGGGACTTGGGTGGGGTTAATTACTTTTTAGCTCCTAGGGTCACCCTGGTCAGCCTCACAGGGTGGGTTTTCCTCTCAATTCTGGGGCATGTGTTTCTGTCTACTCTTGGTCCATTAACTTGTATTTTTCTTTTTTAAGCTCTCCCTACTGTCTGGGCTGTCTGTCTTGAAAAGAAGTACCTTGTTTGATTGATTGATTGTACATTGCTTAACGTCCCGACAGCAACAAGGCTTTCTCAGGACGTGCCTGCACTGCTTGTGAAAAAATAAAAAAGAAACAGAACATTGAATGTATGTCGCCAGCCGGTCAAATACGTTAAATAAACCTAACACATGGGCCTAAATAAAGCTAAGACCATTTAGCAACACACATCCAATATCAAGAGCTACAGGCAGTGCAGACAGTAGGGAGAGTTTTAAAAAGGCAAATACAGGTGAATGGACAAAGGGTAGACAGAAACACATGCCCCCAGAATAGAGAGAAAAACCCACCCTGTGGGGCTGACCAGGGGTGACCCTGGGAACTAAAAAATACCTAACCCCACCCAAGTCCCCCAGGGCAGACCCGGGTGGGGAGAAAAGAAGTACCCAATGGAGAAACAAACACACTTAGAAAAGACGGTTACTACACAATTTATTAATATTTCGGGTAAATCCACTTTGTCAAAACAGATAAACAAATAGAGATCAGCTGCTACTTATTTTAATTCGCAGAAGGAATGTGGCACATTCCTTCTGCGAATGAAGATAAGTAGCGACTGATCTCTCTGTTTGTTTGTCTGTTTTGACAAAGCGGATTTACCTGAAAGGCTGAAGTTTCAAGTGATTTCTTATGTTGTCAGTTAATTAATTAATGTCAGTGTTCTGTTTTGTCATTTTAACTCATTCTACCCCAAGACCGGAATCCCCAAATGTTGAAGTTATCTTCTGAAGACTGTGTTGCAGTGCAGGACACAGATCGACCATGATAGTTCAAGGGTGATGCCAGAATAGCTTGGCGCCCATAGGCGCCAAGCTATTCTGGCATCACCCTTGAACTATCATGGTCGATCTTTATTTTTCTGTGGTGTGTCTGGGGTAGAATAAATTAAGTGTTAGTTTCTTTGTCTGGGTGTTTTTCTATCTTTCATATTTTTCCACACTTTAACCCGCATCATACTGAGGCTGAAAGCTTCAAATTTGTACACTGCCATATATGCAAGCTACATTACAGTACTTACAGATGATGACATAGACCACTGGATTTAGTTCAAGGGTGGTGCCACAATAGCTTGGCGCCTAGAGGCACCAAACCATTATGGCACTACCCTTGGACTATTTTAGTCACACTTGTTGCACACACTGGTGTATTACGAATGATATGGGTTAATATTCAAAATGCTCTGTCGCTGTATGTCTCAAACTCCAGAGTACATAAAAAAAAGTCCTTTAATTTCCAGAATACATTATGTTGAATTTCACATAAATGCCATGATAAACTGTTTTGCTACAGAAGGACAAAACGTAGCAATGTTTAAAAGATTTCCTCTGTAAAAATCATAATCGAAAGGTGTTCAGTGTTCATTCAATTTTGCACCATACAATGTTAAAAATGTTAATGCATACAGGCACATTAAGTTGAAAAAAACAAAACAAATTCATGTGAAAAAGATGTATTCCATGAACTTGACCTTATTACAGACGCCTAATGTTGTGAAGACGCCCATTTTCACTGTAATGCCAGTGTTTGTGTGAGAGGCACCCACTTTATTGGTAGAAACCCATTTTTTTCTCCATCTAGTGGCTCTGTTTGTAGAAAATGTCTGTTTTATTTTAAGTTATAGAGCTTAGTTATAAGGTGAGTTCTAAACATTCGCATCAATTCTAGAGATCTAGAATAAATAGAAATATGGGAACCCATTTTCACATAAAATGGTAGGTAACCCACTCTGAGGTTTTTGTCTCCATCACACTCGACACTCTGCCTTCTCCGCCCTGCCCTCCCTGACACCCCCTTTTCCGGCACCCCCCTCTCGTCCTTCCAGTCCGTCTCTCAGGATGAAGTCCTCAAGACCATAAAGTCCATGCCTCTCAAAACCTGCGAACTAGACCCTCTCCCAGCTTCTCTCTACCGGGACGGCCTTCCAAAACTTCTGCCATTCATTACCGACATCATCAACGCATCTCTAGAGAACGGCTCCGTCCCTGATATCTTCAAGTCCGCCATCGTCCGTCCTCTCCTCAAAAAACACAACCTCGACCCAAACGAACTCAAAAACTATCGCCCAGTCTCCAATCTCTCTACCCTGTCCAAGCTTCTTGAGAAGGTCGTTCTCAACCAGCTCAACCTCCACCTCGCCGACAACAACCTCCTCAGTCCAGTCCAGTCTGCCTATTGCAAACATCACAGCACTGAAACAGCCCTTCTACATATCTTAAACGACCTGCTTCTCTCCACCGACTCGGGCAACATCTCCCTTCTTACGCTATTGGACCTCTCTGCCGCCTTCAACACTATAGACCACTCTATCCTCCTCCACCGCCTTCACCATTCCTTTGGCATCACTGACTCTGCTCACTCCTGGTTTCTCTTCTATCTCTCCGACAGACAGCAGTCCGTCACCATCGACGGCGTCTCCTCCAACCCAGTCATGCTCTCCTGCGGAGTTCCACAGGGGTCCATCCTGGACCCGGTCCTTTTCACACTCTACACGTCTCCCCTGTCCAACATCATCCAGTCTCACCACATAAACCACCACCTCTACGCTGACGACTCACAACTACTAGACAAAGACAAACTCGACAACACTCAGTCACTACTGACTCGCACGGTCGACTGCTACGAAGACGTGAAAAACTGGATGACAGCAAACAAGCTTAAACTGAATGACGACAAAACGGAAGCCATGCTGGTAGGCACTCGCCAGAAACTTTCCCAGCTCCCTCCCTCCCTCCACCTTCAACTCGACAGCACCCCCATCTCCCTCTCTGACTCGGCCAAAATCTCGGCGTTATCCTCGATTCCTCTCTTTCCATGACCAGCTTCGTTTCCGCCACGGCCCAGGCATGCTACTTCCACCTCCGCCGCATCGGTCAGATCCGAAAATACCTCACTACCGAAGCTGTCACCAAACTTGGTGTTTCTCTCATCCTATCTCGCATCGACTACTGCAACTCTCTCCTTTCCGGCCTCCTTCACTCCACCACTTTCACTCTCCAGCGCGTCCAGAACAATGCTGCCCGCCTCGTCCTCAGAAAGAAAAAATACGACCACATCACTCCCCTGTTTAAACTCCTTCACTGGCTTCCCATCCCCCAACGCATCCAATACAAGATTCTGTCTCTCTGCTACAAATCCCTGAACAACTGCGCTCCCACCTATCTCTCAAACTTACTTCACCCCTACACTCCTCCCCGCTCCCTCCGCTCCGCCTCCGATCCTCTCCGCCTCCACATCCCCCGCACCAAACTCAGCACTTTCGGCCCCCGCTCCTTCTCAGTATACGGTCCATCCATCTGGAACACTCTCCCGCTCTCTCTCCGTCAGAAACACTCTCTCTCCTCCTTCCAGTCCGCCCTCAAAACTCATCTCTTTCAACAGTTCTAGCACTATACCACCACACTCCCCACCCTAAGGAGACTGTCGTAATGTATTTCACTATTTGTGGTTCGTGAGTCGTCTAAAGCGTGCGCATGCGTGCGCGAGTTGTGAGTGCGCGCTTAGAATTATAATTATTATAAGATAAGCACATTATAAATACCGTAATTATTATTATTATTATTTTTATTGTGTGTGTGTGTGTGTGTGTGTGTGTGTGTGTGTGTGTGTGTGTGTGTGTGTGTGTGTGTGTGTGTGTGTGTTACGTTTGTGGTTGTGTTATTCCTTTTAGGGCATGCTTGTGTTGAACATAGGAAAGATCTGATATTCAGTGGAGTTATTTTGTACCTTTTTAGTATGATTCGTTTTGATTTGCATGGAGAAATGCGATCGATTTTTCTTGTGTAGCTAGAATGTTGCATATTTCACTACATTGTTTAAAAGTCCGTTTGCTACATTTCGCAACATTTACGGAATGCATCTAGATGTAAGTGGAAGATTGTAGATAGATCTAGAGTATTTTTAAAAAAATAATATTAATGAGTTTTGGTTACGTTTTCTTTTCTGATTGGTTGCGTTGTGTAATTTGCCGGATTGTTATGGAAATCTGTAATAGTACTTGTATAAAAGAACGTGTTAGGAAATATGTGTGTGCATTGTATGGGAGACACCGCGTATCAAAAATGCGGATGCGTCCTATAAGGCAGTGTATCAAAGTGTGGATGCATTTGTGGATGTATTGTGCTGAGATTACATCGTGAGAATAAAGTGCTGTTGGAACTGTTATTCCAGTGTGGTCTACAACCTTGTGCCACGTGTGACGAGTTGCAACTGAGTGAGGTTTCTTTACAAGAACCCTACCTGGTGTGATTGCATCATCACGTTTTTGGGATTAATTTCATGAATTATTTTTTGGGGAGTAATCTTAAAACAATTGAATATTTTTAAAGAAAAAAGCAATTTTCTCATTGATAATCGCATGATTTTTCAAAAACGCTATTTACATAAGCCTACAGTTTGTCTCGGCTGTCGGGTACGATTAGGCCAAACTGGTGTGAAAATTAGCTAATTTTCAACACCACCTTTCAGCTAACATAACTTTTATTTTCCTTTTACGAAGAAAAAATCTTCTCATTGATAAGCAGTGTTTGCATTAGCATGCTGTTTGTCTCGGCTGTTGGGTAGTATTAGGTCAAATTGTGACCTGAAAGCCCTAGGTGTGAAAATCAGCGAGACAACTGCACAGTTTGATCCTATAATACGTAAAATGTTAGTACTGCGATGAGTGACGTTTAACATCAAATCGTCACTATGAACACGGCGTCGGGACTAACGCTGCCACGACGTCATCAATTACTGAAGCTTGAAGAGACGTCATTTCGCTGCTCGTGCTATTATTCTTCTCCAGAATAGCTATCACTACGCCAGACCACAGGCACAGAGCATACAAATGGCGGGAAGCGCCGTGTGTCCGTCTTTATTTCTGTGTGCCAGTGTGTGTGGATCAGAGGTTGGGTTAGGGTATAAGGAGATGATTCAGAAGCTGAAGGATAAGATTGAAAATAGGAACAACTTTGGGCTGGGGTCCCATGTTGTTTTGTCATGCCATAAAATCTAATTACACAAACTCCGTTCATGATTTGAAGTGTTGGCGTAAACAACATTGCAAGTGTATGTAGCAGTAGCCAATAATAATTTTGACGCCGGTGAATTTCTGCGATAATGTATTAAACTATCGTTTCTGTAAACTTTCTGCTCTGCGTTTCGCGGTGGCTTAGTGGTTTTGGCTCAAACGCTATCGCGTTTCGTGATGGGCCACTCTCCAAAGCTGTGTATCACAGAAGGTCATCATCTCAAATGAGTGTGTGTGTGTATGTGTGTGTGTGTGTGTGTGTGTGTGTGTGTGTGTGTGTGTGTGTGTGTGTGTGTGTGTGTGTGTTTTGTAAACCTTTTCTACCAATCGGCTACTGATCTACCCGATCCGTAAGGAATTGAAAAGAATATGAATGGAAATAAAATTCACTTCAAAATACGTCTTTGTGGTTTTACGGCCGACTGCTACGAAGACATGAAAAACTGGATGACAGCAAACAAGCTCAAACTGAACGACGAAAAAACGGAAGCCAGAGATAGATATAATGAGATTTCTAAACCACCCCTCTCATAATCTGTAGATTTATTATAATCAACTAGCTATTCAGACAAACCAACTCCAATAAATACAATCAATACCTTTATTACCTAACTATTTTAGTTCCATTTCGGAAATTATTTAAGCATTATTTTTTTATCTCATTTAGACAAACCCACACCAACCGATGCTTTAATCACCTAACCATTTTTTTTATCAACCAACCCACGATTATTAAGGCAGATCACAACCTAAATAATTAATGTTTCCATTAACTTCTTTAAGCAAAATTATTATAAAATGAATTAAGACAAATTGTTACTTCTAAGCGTTATTTAAAAGTCACTTACAACTGCAAACTAACTTTTAAGTTATCTTTACATGTTCTTATATGTTAGTTGTCCTAAGTTCTTTAAAGTGACTTAAAACAAGTACTTATAAAAACCTAAACATAAGAACTTATAAGTCTTTAAGATACTTGGACAGATTTCCCAAGTTACAAGGACAACAAAAACTTTTTTTAGTCTGGTGGTGGAGCTGATGGTGTCAAATGAGCAGGCATGACATCTTTTTGCAAAGTGTATGACAAAAATAATAGATTACCAAAACTGATCGTTAATTGTTTATAAGTCCTTGTACTTTTTTCATAGTTTCTTCTACACCTATCTTTTTTTCCTTGTTCTAAAAAAGATTTCTTTAACTCTTCAACATTTACAGCCTGATTACGAATTTTATTTTGTATTTCAGATTTCTGTTGTTTGTAATTGGTCAAATCATCCTGCACTCTCTTAAATTCTTGATCATCAATTTCATTATAATTTAAAGCCTTACTGATAATAAGTTTCATGCTGCTCAGCTTAGCTCCAGCGAGTGTACTCAATGCTTCATGCTTCTGCAACTTCATATAAAATCTTTTGTTAAGGGCTTCCATACCAAAGCATGCCAGACTTGTGACAAGACCAACACCTTCAACAGCAATTCCTATAACACTTCCAACTCCAGTGGCAAACAGAGCTATACCTCCTACAGATAATCCAGCTGAAACCACCCCCATGGTCATTGATGTGTTGTGTACAGAATTGAAAACCGTTTTATATTGTCTTTTGCACCTGGAGTATTTTGCTTGTTCTTCTTCCAAATACTTTAATGCTTCTGTAATATTTATTAAGCGGAATGAGTCTGCCTCTAATGTTTTATCAGGTTGTATTTGTGGATATAGTTGGGGCATTTTAAAGACAAATATTTTTTTTAATCTTCTAATTCATTTTACAACTCTACAAAGTTATACAATTTTTTAGCATAGTAAAATGAAACAAGATCTATGTGTTCTAGGTTTATGTAACTTAGACGAACAAAAATCTCTTTATCAATCACTATATTAATAGTAGTGTTATTACTTGAAACTTCAAAATCTGTGTTTATTTTTCTAATAGCAATAACAACTCTTGTTGACTCTGTTACTGAGCTATCCCACGTAAGTTTGATTCCCTGTGTGATATCTGTTTCTTTCACATCTTCCACAGATCTCATGAGAATTTTGAAAACTATTGTCGCTTCTCTATCTAAGGTAAAATTTTCTGGTACGAATGAAATAGAAGTATCTGTTCTACCCTTCCTATTTGTAAGAAAATATCTTCGTTTTCCATACTCTTGAAGTTTTAGTTTTTCTCTGCTATTGGTTTCTGCGGAATAGCTTGGTACAAGACTTACAAGCATTGGCTCAGAGTTAACAACTTTTCTAAATACTAGGGCACCTTCATCAGTAAAATAAACATAAGGACTAATAAATACAAACTTTATGTCCCATTTAATTGGTTCAGGCAAAAGAGGAGCAGGATTAGGAATAATTACCCATTTATTACCAACATATTTTAAACTGTATAGCACATTACTTACAGGAGTAGGAACAGTAACATCACGAAGTTGACTAAGTTTAGGAAACTGCCTCTCATCTTCAATTACCTTTCGTTTGTACAATCCAACGGAAACAAGTTCAAGACCATACACCTCTCCTACCTCACCTTCTTTATCAAAATCTTGCACGTCAGCCAAATCTTTCAACTCTATTGATGGACATGCAACTGGAATAATTTTTGACTTTGGTCCAACACTCATTTTTTTAAATCAAAAATATAATTATTTAACTTTCAAAACAACAGTAAAATCATGCATTACAACTGGTTTTTCATCCTGATTAGTTACATATAAGCTCAGTGATTCAAAGAAACCGGCGCCTAATTTTTTAAACTGTAAATTAGGAAATCTAATAACTTCACTTTCACAATATGGAGCAGTTCCAGTGGGTAAGCATCTCAATAAAGCTGAAGGCTTTCCATTGTGTATATTTTCAGTCGTGTTTAGTTCTTTTAAATAAACATTCAGAAATGTGTGTACTGACAAATGAACAGGATATGTTCCAGTTATTTTATTTACAACTGACATATAATACCAACCCTCAGAATTATCATTTGCAAAACCCCTTGCCCAATTTACAGGCATTATATTTCTGTCTACTAAACCAAGCAAATATGCAAGTTCACTTGAAAATATAGGTATACTACTTGTAGGAATTTCTAATTCAACAAGTAAGTTTGCCTGATTTAAAGTTGCTTTAATTTTAAATATATTTTGAAACCAGTTAGCTAAAGTACAAAAGTCATAATACCCAGATGGTATAAAGTGTGTATTAGTGTCTACACCACTATTACCAGAATCTACATAACTCATAAAAAAAACTTGTATCATCTGTTACATTAAACCACTTTACTGTATAAAACATCTCATGGATAGCTACAGCCTTACTACCATCATGATTATCAATCCCATTAGTTAACCACACTGGTTTGCTTGTGTCAATATTTGTTAAGGTTATAAACATTTTTTATTATCACATAAAAAAGCATAATGGAATTTAAATCACCAACAATTGCTACTGTAAATGTATATCAATTTAATGTGGATGCCAAATACAATGTCGCACCAACCTATGATCAGAAAATAATTCAACTAAATCAGCTTGATATAGCTTTGTCCGAAGGAGATTTATTTCAAGTCAAAGTACCCAACCCTTATGATCATTACCTAAACCCTCCAATTACAGATGATGCAACTGCAAGAAGGTGGTCCTCAAGCCCACTACAAATGTTCCAAAACCAACTTAACTTTGCTATACTATGCTCAACTACAGGCTGTGGTGTTTCTTTTACAGACCATTTGAATCACCCAAACAAACTGATTAACTCTGTATATCGTTTTCACATGTATTACCAGATTAGAAGAATACTGTCAGAACTCCATACACCACTGCCCACTGAATCTAGTTTTAATCAGTTTAACAACCCCATGGATATGAAAGCATTTGAACGCATCTGTAACGAATTTAACATCAGTACAAAGTATGACTTTTGACAAAAACTTGATGATCACAAAGGCATGGGAACATTATATTATGCTATGAGTCACAGACAATACCCTCAAGATTACTGGCCTCCCTACTCTTCATTCTCATCAAAATCAGAAGTCTGGTTAGGCTCAATTGAGCAGAAACAGTCTAATGCCTGGACCACATTTGTCTTAGATAAGAGTGAAGGGTTTACACAAGCAGGAGTCGAACGTATTAATGAGTCTATCAGAACGTATGTGTGGTGTATACTGGGAGCACAAGCTCAAACAAAATCAAACATTTTAAACGGGAGTGGAAGTTTGAAGCACAAAAACAGTTTTTAGCAAACATGGAAGACTCAATTAACTCAGTTGTTGATCTCCCATCAAGCATACAATGCTACCAAGACGTTCTCAGATATGCTAGATCAAAAGTTGACTTTGTAGTTGGCATCGGGTTATACATGTTGCCGTCTGATCTTCAACTCCAAATTGGAGCAATAACAAATTATAATAACGAAATAGTTGTTGCAGGGAGTGATCAGAAATTAGGACTCAATCAATCTGTAAACTCGAGTCCAACAACCTCTCACATACAGCCAGTAACACCACCAGTAACTCCAGTAACACCACCAGTAACTCCAGTAACACCACCAGTAACTCCAGTATCACCACCAGTAACTCCACCTATACAGCCAGTAACACAACCAGTAACTCCACCTATACAGCCAGTAACACAAACAGTAACTCCACCTATACAGTCAGTAACACAACCAGTAACTCCAGTAACAGACCAAGATTCATTACAAGAAAACACACATGAGTCAGAGAGAACTGCATTGGTAATAGGCCTTACTGGATTAGGAATATTACTTCTTTATCTGTTTCATTAAATATCCTATGATTAACCCTCCTACTGTCACCAAAAAGATCCACACGTGCTCAGCCATAAACCCTACTACCTTTGCTGCAGTACTAATAAGCCAACTGACAACACTACCTATAATACCTGGCAAAGCATCCGCTGCTTTTACAGCTAATTTTTTAAGCAAGTCTGATATATGAGACAACTGTTTTTTTTACCCATGTCTGTAAATCTTTTGGGTCTGATGGAACTGGAGGGGCAGGTGGAGCTGGACTACTACCACCACCTGTTACAGCTAACACTACAGTACTAATAATAAATCCAAGAGCAGTAATTAAACTTGCAATAGTGATACCCTGCTCTCTGAAAAGTGTTTTTAATCTCTCAGCCAATGTTGTGTCTTCATGAAGTATTTTTTGTATAGTTTCTCTAATCCTGTTGACCTGTGTTTTAAGTTTTTCTTTTCCAATTTCAATAACTTCTAGTCACGCAGATCTTTCTGTATACATTTTATTTAATCTTTCTTGTATTCTTTCTTTCATTTCTGTGTCATAATTCTCATCCTCAGCTTTAGCCAATTTTTTTTTTCTTTCTATGTCTTTATCAAGTTCAAATAGTTTGGCTACATTATTAACAAGCTCACCTCTTATTGACTGTAGTGCTTTATCCAACCCAGCTAACTCCCGCATTGTCAAAGGAGAGTCACCAATTGTTTTTAATTCCTCATTTATTTGTCCTTCTGTAAATAAAGTTTCTTGTATTACCTTGTCAGCTATTTCTGGTAGTTTTGTTACTTCAGTCATTTCAATTTCTTGACCAGTCGGCAATTTTGTTTGTACATCATGAAGGGTACTAACAAGTTTAGGTGGCAACTTTTTACTACCAACACCAAGGTAACGCTGCAGTGCTGCCTCACCGCCAACACTACTTTTAATTGAACTTAAAACTTTAAACTTAGCGGGATCTTTTAAATAAGTCAATTGTACTTTTCCTCTGTCTGTATTTAAATATAAATTACCCTTTTTATCAAGTTCAAACTGATTAGGATCTACAAAATCTGGGCGATCACCAACACTATCATAAAACGAGTTAACTTTACTTTGTAAAAGTTCCTGTTGTAAAAAAGAAGTATTACTTGTACCAGACATATCTGTTACACTATTATCAGAAACATTTATGTCATCCATTTCAATATCATCATGACCAAATCCTCCTGCTGCCATTGTTTTTATTAATTTAATTTTTTGTGCATAATAAAAATGACATCGACCTACGGATCAAAGTTAGACCCATACAGAAAACTACGTGAACCTCTTGGTGTTAAGGGTATTAGACAATCAATTGTCATCACTAACAATCCTAGTACTATAGACCAGAACCAAACCCTTATTGTTAAGTTTCCTAACCTAGGTCCCAATGATGTTATTGTTCCTGATACTTCTTACCTTGCATTTAATATTGAACTTTCATCAACAACAGATGTGAACAGAACACTAGTTCGAAACATAGGTAGAGCAATTATTAAAAATATTAAAGTTAAACTTGAAGGTCAGGAAGTGTTTAGTCTTGACGATGCTGATGTATTTTACTGTTATAAAGATCTGTGGCTTACAAGTCAAGAAAGAGAAGACCGTATTTATCAAGGTATAGAGACTGATAATATTACTAAACTCAGAATAAATGCAGGAGACAAATCGACAACATCTGCTGCTGATGTTATTGTGGCAGATACATATGGAAATAGATTTTGCATTCCACTTGAATTTGAAATCCTAACATCACATTTACCTTATTACCAAGGAGCACTAAATGACCGTCTGAGTTTTGAGCTAATGTTTAATGACTACTCCAAAGTTATCAAATCAACTGATATCCACGCATCATACAAGATCACTAACATTTCCTTACAATATGAAATTGTAACACATGCTCATCTAGCTACCCTCATTCGAAATCAGTACCAGTCAAGACTTCCAATTTATTATGACCGTGTGATAAGGCACAGTTTAATTAATAAAAACAAAAGTGATCAGATTTGGAACATCAACCTAAACACTCCTGCTAGGTCACTGAAAGGCATTCTTATGTTGTTTGTTCAACCAGCAAATCCATACGCACCTACTCCAGAAACATTCTATAATCCAAAGATTACTAATTTGTCTTGCACTATTGAAGGCCATCCTAATCAAGTGTATGCTTCAGGTATGCTACCTTATCAGCACTTTGACGAGATCGCAAAATATTTTGCAGGTGGAAGGGTTAGAGATAAACCAGCAAACATGACATCTAAAAATCTGCATCTGTTTGACGTAAGAATTGCACAATACCTGGTAGACAAGTATGCACTTTGGCTAGATCTGCGTAGTACGGATGATGACTATCTACATGGGTCAGGTCGTACTGTTGAAAATGGTAGTGACGGAATCACAATTCAGATACAAAAAAAAGGTTGAAACAGCTGGAGCAGTAAATATATATTTGTATCTAATTTTTGATGCCCAACTAAATATTGCAGAAAGCAGACTAAGTGGACACATATATTAATTATATTGTGTATTAAAATGAACTTGATGACATTAGACCCACACTGTGGTTTATTTTGTGGTGCTACAGGGTGTGGAAAAACTGAATTTGTTCTTAATCTCTTACAAACAAGATACCTTCATCATTTTGAAAACATTGTGATATTTTGTCCAACGATCAAACACAACAAAGCTTATCACAACCGTTTATTCATTTGGACTGACAGCAACATCTATTTAGTTGACCCTGAGAAGAAACTGAATGACTACCTACATTATTTTTACAAGCAATTTGAAGGACACCCAACCCTGTTCATTGTTGATGACTGCTCTGCAGATAAGGATATTGTTAAAAAGAGAAACACATTAGCAGAACTGGCCTTTAGTGGCAGACATGCAAACATCAGTGTATGGATTGTCACTCAGAAATATAATGCTGTACTGAAAGATTTTCGTGAGCAGTTAAAGTTTATCTGTTTGTTTTACTGTAACGATCGTGACAGCTTTGAAGACTGTCTCAGAGAAAACGATGTTATACCAAATAAACATGAACGAGACTGTGTGAAAAACAAACTAAAATCAAACAAGCATCTAAAGCTTATTTTAAAGACAGATCAGCCCACAGGGTATGGGTTAGTAAATTAATTTATACTTATAGTTTGTCTATAAAAAATGATGGACAGACAAGAGCTAGAAATAGATGTTACAGACTACTTTAAAAATATCCAGCACTTTGAAGAGATAAGAACAAATTACGAAAACCCATTTGCGCTTGCTATGACGCCAATGACAGTACCAGCAATTATATATGTGATGTATAATGTGACTTTTGAATATATTGATGAGTTTCCATTTGGAGGGTACATTACTAGTAATTTTAAGACAAATACCTTTAAAGTTGATGATGACTGGTTTATAAAAGTGTGCGAACACATGCACCAACAACTAAAAAAACTAAATGTCTATTTTTTAAGTGTTACACTCAATAAAGTGGTATTATACAAGGTGTAATTTTTATATATTATTATTTTGTCTGACAAATAAAAATGACAGACAACACAATTGATGTTACAGACTTCTTTAGTTATATCCAACACTTTGATCAGTTAAGAAAAGATTTTAAACAGCCGGACATAAAACCATCATCACCAGCAATGATTTATGTGTCATATCAAATGACTTTGGAAATATTTGAGGAGTTACCATTTGTAGAGTACATACCTGTTGATCTAAAGACACATACCTTTGAAGTTGATGATGACTGGTTTGAGTCAGTGTGTGAACAAATATTCAGACAACTATGTGAACTAAATATGTTTATTGTAGGAGTTACAGTCAATAAAGTGGTATTACACAAGATGTAATTTTCTATTTATTATTTTGTCGGACAAATAAAAATGATGGACAATTCTCAAAGCTTAAGAAACGTGTTTCACACAATTGACTTACCTATATCTAATATTTTTAATGTATATGAATCAATAGAAAGATCTTTTTTAGTTATACAAGATAATCTTCTTTCTGGTAGTGTAAAGATTCAGATTGTTGCTAAAATAGAATTTACAAGGGTAGATGGTGAAGTTATTGTAACTTATATCTCAACAAGACAGCACACAGTTAATTCGAGAAGAGAACTAGAGAAAGTGTTTAGAGAAAGATTGTTACCAGACTTCCTTGAAGCAATTGACAAAGCAAAAATGCGGGGGTCTGGTTGGCATGAAGGCCGTGTACATGAACTTAAACTAAAGCAGTCAAGATATCATCCTATACTAGGTAAATCATGGATACCATTGCCAAAAGAGGTTGCAGACAAAAAGGCTGTAGTCAATATTCAAAACAATGATAATTTATGTTTCATGTGGTGTGTGCTTGCTAAACTACATTTTGTAAGAACAAAACCTGAACGTGTATCTAACTATACCAATTTTGTAAATGAACTCAACTTTAGTGGCATAGATTTTCCTGTTAAGGCAGAGGATATAGATCTGTTTGAAAAACTAAATCCTGGTATATCTGTGAATGTGTATGTATGGGATAATGAGTCTGAGAACAAGTTACAACCAATTAGAGTGTCTCCAATTGCCCCAACCTATGGTCAGCCAGAAGATAAGCATGTTGACATGTTACTAATAAGCTCTGGTGATAACTTTCACTATACAATTATCAGAAATATGTCACGACTAATTCACAACCATGTAACAAAACACAATGGCAAACAGGAAATATGTAAGAGATGCTTACAAAGGTTTTCATCTATTAAACTAGCAGACAAACATGTAAAGAACTGTAGGTCTCTTGATGACATTCAAACAGAACTTAAATATCCAGATGTTGGTAGCAAAGTATATTTTAAAAACTAAGGAAACAAACAAAAGTTACCATTTGTAGTTTATGCCGATTTTGAATCACTAGTTGTACCATATAAGGGTCCTGTTCCAGAATCATTACCAAAGACTATAAAATTGAGTGATCAAGTGGTGTGTTCTTTCGGATACATTCTTGTTAGGTCAGACGGTGTGCATTCAGAACCTGTTATATACAGAGGGGAAAATGCAGCAGCTATGTTTTTAACAGAAATGAGGCAACTGCATGGAAAGGTAGTACAGTATTTTGAAAAGTGTCAAATACCTTTGGTGATGACAGAAGAAGATAAATTAAATTTTGATACAGCAGTGATGTGTTGGATTTGTGAAGATGCCCTTGATGGTGATAAAGTTTGCTACCATGACAACATAACTGGCCATTACATAGGTGCTGCACATAGCAAATGTAACTTGTCTTTAAAAATAGATCCTAAAAAATACAAACTGCCCATCTTTTTCCATAATCTTAAAGGGTATGATTCACATATTATCATGCAGGCTGTGGATGAGTCTTACAAAAAAATTAGTTGTATTGCCCAGACAACTGAGAAATACTTGACTTTTAGGTTAGATAAATTATCATTTTATGACTCAATGCAACATTTGTCTTTAGGTCTTGCTAGTCTAGCAGAAGGACTGACTGAGTATCCAATAACAAGTAAATATTTTGAGCCTGATTTGATTAAAAAAGGTGTCTATCCCTATGAGTACATTGATCACTGGGTTGTGTTTGAGGAAAGGATGCTGCCACCAAAAGAAAATTTTTATTCTACACTAAATGGAAAAGGTATTTCTGACTCTGATTACCAACATGCTATTGAAGCGTGGGATAAACTAGGGTGTGAAACGATTGGTGACTACCATGACCATTACTTAAAAGCCGATGTTTGCTTGCTAGCAGATGTATTTGAAAGTTATTGCGAAAAGGGTTTGTTACACTACAGTCTTGACCCTGCTTGTTACATAACTAGTCCTGGCATGACATGGGATGCATTTTTAAAATCTAGTAAGATTTTTATAGACTTGTTGTATGACCGTTCGATGGGTGAAATGGTTGAACGTGGATTGAGGGGAGGCATTAGTATAGCTGCAAACAATTATGCCAAAGCCAACAATAAATATCTTAATGACTTTGACCACTCAAAGCCAATGTCATTTATTACATACTTGGATGCTAATAATTTGTATGGTTTTGCAATGTGTGAATTGTTGCCCTTGAAAAACTTTTGTTTGCATGATTTATCACAGTATGGCATAAAAAAATTAACAAAATATATTATGGCTCGTGACCAAAATGATGCAAAGGGTTGGATATTTGAAGTCGACCTAGAGTATCCACACCATCTACATGATTACCACAATAATTATCCATTAGCAGTTGAGAAAATTAGTATGACTGGGAAAAAAGAAGATACTAAACTTGTGCCAAATCTGAATGACAAATTTAATTACGTTTGTCACTACCGCTTGTTACAGTTTTACATCAGGCATGGGTTAGTACTAAAGAAAGTTCACAGAGGTATTCAATTTGATCAGAGTGCTTTCATGAAAGATTACATAATGAAAAATACAACATTGCGTGCGAGGGATGGTAACACTGCATTTGACAAAGACTTCTTTAAGCTTATGAACAATGCCTGTTTTGGCAAGACAATGGAAAATCCTCATCACAGAAAAGATGTGAGATTAGTAACAACTGAATCAGGTGCAATTAAACTTACTGGTAAGCCACAGTACACAGGGTATAAAGAATTTCATCCATCATTGTATGCTGTGACACTCAAAAAGAAATTGTTAAACTGGACAAACCAGTATTCATTGGTATGGCAATACTTGAGTTGTGAAAATTGTTGATGCTTGAATTTTATTATGATTACTTTAAACCAAAGTATCCTGAGTGCCGTCTGCTATATACTGACACTGACTCTATGATCATTGATGTGCCTACTGAAGACTTTTATGAAGACATGAAAACAGAACTACATATGTATGACACGTCTGACTACCCTAAGGATCACCCGCTGTTTAGCACACAAAACAAAAAAGTGCCTGGAAAATTTAAAGATGAACTAAATGGAGTGCCAATATCTGAGTATGTTGGACTAAGATCGAAAATGTATTCCATATTGCACCAAAAGGGTAGTCAGTCAAAAGCCAAAGGAATAAAAAAAACAGCGATAAAAAATAAAGACATTCGACATGAACATTATAAGCAAGTTTTAGATGGAGAACTAATGCCTGATTATCCAAACAAGACACTGACGTCAAACAAACATAATCTTGAAATGATCCAAACACATAAAAAGTCTCTAGCAGTAGGTGATACAAAACGAGTGTTTCACACTAAGGCAAAGGCTTATGCACCTGGACATTACAGGCTCAAGTTATCTGAAAAAATAGCTGATAAACTGTTTGATGAACTAATTGATGAATTAAAATGGTTAAAAATGAGTAACAGTGTCTGTGGGAATAATCTGTAATTCTTCTCTAACAAATGCCCTCTTTGGTGCAGGCTCATACAGATAATAAATCGATGCATTAGCGGAAGGAACTATTTTTTTTATATTGTGGACAGATGCAGACCAAATTGGATCAGTTGCCCTATGTCTAACGTCATTGTCAGCTTCACCTGGTTGATACAAATATCTCACCTGTTTTGTAAACAAGCTAGTGTCTGGAGGTGTTGTTGTTTTTATTTCTGACCCTGATAAAACGGTTTTTAATTTAATAGCATCAACAGGTTTAGGGTGACCTTCATTATTCATTGCTTTTATAACAGACGGTAATCTATTAACCCACTCAGTGTTACGTGTGTCATGCATGAGTTCCTTAGAATACTGATAGCTGAAAAGTCTCTCCGATAATTGCTTGTTAAAGTTTTCTACAATAGCCTGTGATCTGTGCACACCTGGTATGCCTCGCCGCACTAGCACTCCATGCTTTGCAAATAACTGATTAACAGCGCCTTTAAATTCAGATCCGTCATCAACCTGTACAAGCCTAGGGTATGTTAAAGGTCCTCGACTATATATCTTTGTTAAAGCAGTGGCAACTCTTACAGCATTTTGTCAGTTATGGGTTCGGCATCCTTGTACCTTGAAGCTATGTCAACAGCAGTTAATGCATACTTGTATCGTTTTTTTCTTATTGTATCATGTGGTACGAACAGAAGATCCATTTGGTGGGTGTCATTAGGGATAGTGTTTACAAAATGAGGTCTTGTTATTTTTCTTGGAGCAGGTAAATATATTTGCCAAATAGCCTGCTTTTTAAGCCACTGTTTTATTTGTTCGAGTGTAAAATCACCACCCACAGCCGCATGTAATTTTTCTATTGCAGTTTTTCCTTTCCAGTAGCCAATTGGGGAGTAATATATTTTTGATAGTTTAGCGTCTGCCATTTTTTCTAGCAATATAAACTCCTGTAAAATATACTAATGTCATTCCTACTAAAGCAAATATTATTTCTCCATTTTTTTGTTCTGGGCTTGGTTGGTAATAGTCACTAAGGTTTGGTTGTGGAATGGACATGTCTTCGCCAGTTACAAGATAGTATTCTTTGATTGCGTCATCGACATTTGAAAATGTATGCTGTGCGTGACCCTCAAGTTTTAGTTTTTCATTAATAAAATCAAGTTTCTCAATTCTTTGTTTTTCATAATCTTGTTGAGCTTGAACTAGTTTTTCAGATGCCTCATTGTGGCGCTTCATTTCTTCTGCTGATTCTTCTTTACTCACTTTTGAAAAGAAATAGTTTGATCCACTAAAAGCCAATGCGTTAATAACTGCACCACCAATCATAATAGCTATTGATGCCATACTTTTATTTACATATAAATATTTTCTGGAATAATTCCTTGCTTGACTAGAAAATCTTTTGTTGCAATCGATGCTGTTATAATAACTACTAGCTTAGCACTGTCTTCAAAGTCCAACTTACTCAGGTCTGCTGATTTCATTTTGAGAAGACTTTCTCCCAGCATAGAATACGCTACTGATAGTCCACTTATTACGGCAGAGTGATAGACAAGGTTAATTATGTTCTTTGTGTCGCTCATTTTCTTATGCTACAAAAATTAAAATAATAAATTTATTTATTGCATGTAAAATGGGTCCATGGCTTTGGGTGTTACTGGTAATGTGGCGACTACTTCTTTTATTTTTGGAGTGCTTGATTTTTTGGACACTGTTTGAGTCTGTGGTTTGTATTTTTTATATAATTGGTAACCTACGTAACCAAATCCGACAACAAATCCAGCAACTATATATTTTGTTGTTTTAGTTGTTTTTTCTCACTTTTGGGTGGTTGTGTTGGTTCTGACGGAAGTGACACTGATGATGTTGCGTCAGTCTTTTCTGTTAATGCCTGATACTGTAATTTCTTTTGTCTGTTATATTCAGCTAATCTTTTACCAGCCTCTATTCGGCCTGGACTTTTAGTCTTAGTCACTGTTTGAACCTGTGTCAAGACAGGACTCTGATGTGGAGTCGTCTGGGTCTCGTCCATTTTCTTCTTATTTAAAATTTAATTTAGAAAAATCAATATGACTACTAGTAACAAGTAAGGTTACAACAGGTGCAAGGTAATTCCCAAACTTGTAAAACATAAGGCATGCTAATTTACCTATTGAACTTGAAACTATGGGGTTGCTTTCGAGATCATGTGAAAGACTGTCAGTATCAACAGGTAGGAAGTGACTTACAGCTTTTGTGTATAGGAATATAAGAGATCGACTCAAATCGCATGTCATTAGTGAAGCAATGTGATTTTCATATTTCGAATGTAGCTTGATTAGCTCGTCAGCGGTAAGAGATTCTATGTCTTCTGTCGTGTATTGTTTACCAAGAAAAGCTTTTGATTTTCCAGAAACAACAACAGAAAGAAGGCGTTGTTTTTTAAAGTCTAAGTCTTTGTTTTCTACAGCACAGATATCGCTTAGAAGTAGCAATTCATCTTGATTCATTTTATAATACAATATAATAATTTTGCTTAAAGAAGTTAATGGAAACATTAATTATTTAGGTTGTGATCTGCCTTAATAATCGCGGGTTGGTTGATAAAAAAATGGTTAGGTGATTAAAGCATCGGTTGGTGTGGGTTTGTCTAAATGAGATAAAAAAAATAATGCTTAAATAATTTCCGCAATGGAACTAAAATAGTTAGGTAATAAAGGTATTGATTGTATTTATTGGAGTTGGTTTGTCTGAATAGCTAGTTGATTATAATAAATCTACAGATTATGAGAGGGGTGGTTTAGAAATCTCATTATATCTATCTCTGAAGCCATGGTGGTAGGCACTCGCCAGAAACTTTCCCAGCTCCCTTCCTCTCTCCACCTTCAACTTGACATCTCCCTCTCTGACTCGGTCAAAAACCTTGGCGTTATCCTCGATTCCTCTCTTTCCATGACCAGCTTCATCTCCGCCACGGCCCAGGCATGTTATTTCCACCTCCGCCGCATCAGTCAGATCAGAAAATACCTCACTACCGAAGCTGCCACCAAACTCGCTGTCTCTCTCATCTTATCTCGCATCGACTACTGCAACTCTCCCTTTTCCGGCCTACCTCACTCCACCACTCTCACTCTCCAGCACGTCCAGAACAATGCTGCCCGCCTCGTCCTCAGAAAGAACAAATCCGACCACATCACTCCCCTGCTCAAGCTCCTTCACTGGCTCCCCATCCCCCAACGCATCCAATACAAGATTCTGTCTCTCTGCTACAAATCCCTCAACAACTACGCTCCTGCCTATCTCTCCAACTTACTTCACCCCTACACTCCTCCCCGCTCCCTCCGCTCCGCCTCCGACCCACTCCGCCTCCTCATCCCCCGCACCAAACTCAGCACTTTTGGCCCCCGCTCCTTCTCAGTATACGGTCCATCCACCTGGAACACTCTCCCACTCTCTCTCCGTAAGAAACACTCGCTCTCATCCTTCCAATCCGCCCTCAAAACTCACCTCTTTCAACAGTTCTAGCACTATATCACCACACTCCCCACCCCAAGCTGACCGTCGTAATGTATTTTTACTATTTGTGTTAAGTGAGTCATTGCCTAAAGCGTGCGCATGCGTGTGCGAGTTGTGAGTGCGCGCTTAGAGTTATAATTATTATAAGATAAGCGCATTATAAATACCGTAATTATTATTATTAAAAATAGCTATATTTTGACATAATTTATTTGTTCTCAAATACTATTCACAACTTCAAACCCAAACTTGGTACAAAGATACCTGATGGTAAGACCTTTCTAAGCGTACTAATTTGGTTAATCCCTCGGAAAGTCAAGGGTCACAAGAGCTGAGGAAATAGGTGAAAAATAGCCATATTTATTTTTAATCTCAAATACTGTTTACAACTTCAAACCCAAACTTGCTACAGAGATACCTGATGGTAAGACCTATCTATGCATACTAATTTGGATGACCCCTCGGAGAGGTGAAGGGTCATAAGAGACTGGCAAATGTGTGTATTATCAATATTTTAGCAAAATTTTCGGTATTATCGGTATTAAAATTGTAGGTATTATCAATATTTTAGCAAAATTTTCAACCAACTTTGGCACAAAGATAGCTGATGATAAGACCTTCCTATGCATATTAATTTAGTCAACTTATCACAAAAGTCAAGGGTCACGAGAGGTTGACAGATGTGTGATAAAAACGTGGATTTTGCTGCTGCAGAAGCCAGCCCTTGTCACAAAGGTCACACATAATTATGTAAATCGGTCATACACGTGAGCCATAATGGCTTTGTTTTTCTTGTTTCTTACATAAAATAATGATTTAAATCTTTATTTACAAGAAAACACCAAAAAAATGCATTTAGAGGTATTTGATTTTTGTGGTCAATGTCACACTTTTGGTACACAGCCTTAGAGTGTGAACCGGATATGAAATTACTGTGGTTAGTCTCTGCTAAGACACCAAACTTTGCTGGTTAAAGCGGAGGACGAGTTTTTCTAAGTTATGTCCCGCACGTGTTTAAAAAAAAAAAAAAATATATATATATATATATATATATATATATATATATATATATATGTATATATATATATATATATATATATATATATATATATAACTTTACCGAACCCAGCTAGGGCTCTGATATAAATTGCCTTAAAGTCGGTCAAACCGCTCACTGAGTTGGCGGAGTTTGAACTCCGTCAGCTCTGGGCCTATATAAGGCACGCAGAGTTACGGTCAGAAACCCTACAGAAACACACAGTACAACCCATCGCCAACACGTATTAGGCCTATTACATGGGGAAAAAAAAAAAAAAAAGAAAAAAAGAAAAAAAAAACGAATGAAGAAAAGACTGGACTGGTGACAATCGAGTGCGCTACCGTTAGCTCCAAGACTACCTTACCCCAAAAGGTAGGAGAATTCTGAATACAAGATAGTACTACTGAATATGCTGATCCTCCTTCATATAATACCAATCCAATTAACCAGCCCTTCACTAAAGAATTAAACAAGGCACTTAGTAGTATAAGCGGCCTTAAAGCATCGGTATACCCAGATGCCATTTTATACAAAATGCAAAAGAAATAAATCTGCCTGTGACAGCAAAAGACATGCTGTTACAACTATTTCATAAATGGTACTTGGAGGCATCCGCCCCCCCCCCCCCTCCCACCCCTTCTCCCAGAAGCTGAAGCTACCAAATTATATATAAAAAAATTTGCTGTTAATTCCATTGATCACTTTTAGTGCCGTAGGACATTAAGCCCGAATGAAGAAGAGATACACTGCAGTCACATGTGAACCTCTATCAGCTTTATATGTGACAGCCACACTCTTTGTGCACCTGTGGAATAGAGCTGTCAAAACTGTTGTTAGGGAATACAGATGCAGGCAGTGTAGCTTGTCAAATGTTCCGGTTGGTTATTTGTCAGTATTGTCTGCTACAGGATTAGTACCTGTGTACGCCTGAGAGGATTTCCATTGCTCTGTCCACGGTGTGCACTGGACTGGACTCCACAGCTGCTGCGGTCTTTATATAGGGGGCATTATATAGGTCCTTGACCGACGGATTTCAAACGCCGCAAATTTAGTTTGTGAGCTCATGGCCCCAGCTGGGAGTTTCAAAAACAAGTGCGGGATGGAAAAAACAAAAAGAGACTGAATATGTAAGCTATGTTCCCATAAAATCCTTAGAGGTGTAGCCGATGGCGATAGAGTACCCCCGATTCTCGCTCTTCGCGGATGCTAATGAACTGTAAAAAGATCTCTAAAAAAAAAATCAGAATTAATTCCACAAGCCAAACTCAGACAAGATTGTATAAAGGCACGTCATCTGCCAAGAACAGAATTTAAAATGTTTAATCTCCGGATCACAGTGACGGTATTTGCGCACCCGGCCAATTCCGCGAAATCGCCGGGAAAAAAAGACAAAATAAAATATACCTTTAAACATTTTTGATAGCACCGTCGGCTGATTTTGTATCCCTACCGCCAAATTGTAAAGAACATGAAATTAATTAGACAAAATTACTACAGCCATTCCCCTTCCTTTTTACCTATCGGCTTTACCTATTAAATTTTAACATGTAAGCATAATGTGGAAGAACATGAGGAAAGTTGTCATCCTTTACGATAAATAATTCGTTATGAATGATAGCCTCCCCCCCCCCCCCCACCCCTCTCAAAATGCCGAATTGGAAAACGTTGGTTATTTCCAATGTCCAAAAGGTCTATTTTTGTATGCAACTTGTAGGTCCTTTTTGTCTACCGTATTGAAAATACGGTAGACTTTGAAATGGGGCTGGGTCGGAGCGCATTCCGGAACATGTACATGACGTTTTGGGCGTGCGGCGCAGAAATTCTGGCAAGGAAGTAACACGATAAAAATGACGTCACGTCTAGCTACGCAAACCTTGCTAGAGAACGTCTTTTTGGCGCCAAGCGCCGTATGTGTGTGTGCGTGTGTGTGTGTGTGTGTGTGTGTGTGTGTGTGTGTGTGTGTGTGTGTGTGTGTGTGTGTGTGTGTGTGTGTGTGTGTGTGTGTGTGACAGCGAATAGAGCCCGCGTTTGAGGACGGACAAGCTTGAAATTTTAGGATATTGCCCCTAAAAGAATGATCTCCGAACCTCTTTTTGGCTCACGTGCGAAGCAAAAGTGAGTCTATGTTCTGGCCAGTGGTCGTCCGTCCGTCGTCTGTCCGCCGTCCGGCGTCCGTAGTAAACTTTAACGTTGGCATTTTCTCGGGGACTATTCAAGCTACAGTCTTCAAACTTGGATAGAGGATACTTTGTGGCAAGAACTTTCTAAACATACCAATCTGAGTGACCTCTCACAAAAGTCAAGGTCACAGGTGATCAGGAAATATATGATAAATAGCTATTTTGGGACATTTTATTTTTTTCTCAGACACTATTTATACCCACACCAATTTGGTTGATCCCTCGGAAGGGTCAAAGGTCACGAGAGCTCAGGAAATGGATGAAAAATAGCCATATTTTGACAAATAATTTTTTTTTCTCAAATACTATTCACAACTTCAAACCCAAACTTGCTACAGAGATACCTGATGGTAAGACCTGCCTGTGCATACTAATTTGGATGACCCCTCGGAAAGGTCAAGGGACACAAGAGCTCAGAAAATAGGTAAAATAATAGCCATATTTTGACAAGAAATGTTTTTTTCTCAATTACTATTCACAACTCCAGACCCAAACTTGCTACAGAGATACCTGATGGTAAGATTTATCTATGCATACTAATTTGGATGACCCCTCGGATAGGTCAAGGGTCACAAGAGCTCAGGAAATAGGTACAAAATAGCCATATTTTGACAGGATTTTTTTCTCAATTACTATTCGCAACTTCAAACCCAAACTTGCTACAGATATAGATATACCCAATAGTAAGACCTACCTATGCATACTAATTTGGATGACCCCTCGGAAAAAGTCAAGGGTCACAAGAGGTCGACAAATGTATATAAAATGCCAATAATTGTAGTTATTATCAACATTTTTGCAAACTTTTCAATCAAATTGGCACAAAGGTACCTGATGATAAGACCTTCCTATGTATCCTAATTTAGATGACTCATCGCAAAGGTCAAGGGTCACGGGGATTTCACAGACTGATTAAATTTTGAGAAAACATGGATTTTGTTAGTGCAGAAGCCATCCCTTTTCTTATTGTCAGATGTGTGGATCGGTCATACACGTGAACCATAAGGGCTTTGCCTTTCTTCTATTTTTGTATTTATTAAGATGCTCATTGGCGAGAAAACGGCCGTTTCACAAAAACTGGTTGATCCACACTGGAGTCCGTAATTTTTCTTATGTTTACTAGATATTTTGCGGATAGCCAGGTGAAAGGGAGATATTGAACGAGTTTGTTAACCAGCATTGTACCTCTAGAACCTTTTGAGTGATAATGAAATATTTTTGGTAAAAATATATTTTCACGTTTTGGGGATTAATTTAACGAATTATATGGGTTAATCTTAAAACAACTGAATCTCTTTTACGAAAAAAACAATCTTCCCATTAATAATCGCATGATTTTTTGTATACGGTATTTACATAAGCCTACAGTTTGTCTTGGCTGTCGGGTACGATTAGGTCAATTGTGACCTGTATGCCCTAGGTGTGAAAATCAATGTTCTGCACCACTTTTAAGGAGTAATTTGTAAAACAGCAAACATAACTTTAATTTTTCTTTTACGAAAAAAAATATCTTCTCATTAATACCCGCATGATTTTTCATGAACAGTGTTTGCGTAAGCCTGTTGTTTGTCCCGGCCCTGGGGTAGGATTAGGTCAAATTGTGACCTGTAAGCCCTAGGCGTGAAAATCAGCAAGAAAATTGCAAAGTTGATTCACTGATACATCAGATGTTAGTACTGCGATGAGTGACATATAACATCGAATCGTCACTATGAACATGGCGTCGTGGGACTAATGCCATGACGTGAAGCTTGAAGTGACGTCGTTTCGCTGCTCCTGCTATTATTCTTTTTCAGAATAGCTATGCTACGCCAGACCACGGAGCTTACAAATGGCGGGAATCGCCGTGTGTCTGTCTTTATTTCTGTGTGAAATTGTGTGGATCCAGCAGAGGGTGGGTTGGAGTAGAAGGAGATGGATTCCTGTCGCTACACGAGCCCCTGAACATACTAATTTGTCCATCTTGATTTGTGTGCACCAACCTGTGTGTTGATCAGGGGTTGGCCGAGAGAGGAGGGAAATGGATCAGCATAATACACCTAAAAATATGAACAACCCTGAATGTTCCTAAAAGATAAACGCATCTGAGCTCCAAACAATACGGTAGACTTTGGGATGAAATCCTCATCTTGTTTGTTACGATTGTGGTTATGTTGTTTTGTGAGAGCATGCATGTGTTAATCATAGGAAACGATCGATATTTATTTGAGCTATCATGATTACGAATCACGTACCTTTTCAGTAAGATTCTTTATCGTTCGCCAAATAGCGGAATGGGCTTTGTTATCATACGCTAAGTTTAGTCCGGAAGTAGAGATAATAGAAAGGAGATTTCTGAAGCTTTTTTATTGTCTTAAGTTTACCCTAATTAATTAACTAATTAAGGTCATTAACGACCACATGGCCGTTTCTCTCAAAACAAACCAGATCCATATAGTACACTCAGCAAAAATAGACTAAAGAAATTGTCAGAGTTGATTTCTGAGAAACACTGCACCCACTCATACAGCACAGTGCCAATTCTTTTCATGTTACGCATGACAAGATCTTTAGATTCAAGTGCGGGCAGGTCGCCGTGACTTGATAACAGGGGACAGCTTAGTGCAAACTCATTTTGAATTGGCCCTGCGTGGGCTTTCTCTGAACATACTTGTTATGACAAAAGCTGTCCTGTTGACTGAGTCACTGATTTAAAACAGGACAGGTAACACCTTTTCATTAAGGTCTTTTAAGTCAGGTCTTCCACTGTAAGTTAGATTGATGGTATCTGAATACCACGTACTGACAACATAGAGTCACAGAGCTAGATTTACATGAGCCCCGTTTCACAACATTTTCAGTTACTGGGAGATTTATTGATTTTTGTTGTCTGCTTTCATCTTCTTGCCAAAAACATGAATACACAAATACACACACACACACACACACACACACACACACACACACACACACACACACACACACACACACAGTGACAAACATTAACACACACACATACATTCTAACATACACACACATAAACAAAACATTAAGTACCTACATACGCACACACACCGTTTACACAAAGGTAACATCCCATGGTGATACATACTGACAGAGCTGGTTTTTGAAAAACACATTTTTTTCTCAAACAGTTTACAATTTCTCAAAACCAGCTAGCCTAACTCTTCCACCCTGCTCACACACACTCTTGCAGAATGCTGTTGTTGCCTATAAAATTTCAGTACACTATGCCACACATGGACCCTTGCGTTGTAGGCACGACTTTTCCTCAGAAATCATGACGAGACAGTCAGTGCAAACAGGGCAGTGACTCACTGCAGGTAAACAAGACAACAGCTTTTCCATGTTGACTGAACACTGGCTTAAACAAGACAGGCAATAGCACATCTATACTGACTTTTAAATCAGGTCTCTCTCTGTGTGAGGTGGCTAATGAGACCTGTATGTTAGTGTAAAAATGCACTATTCATGTAGAGAGAGAAGATGTGGGGCTACAGCCACACCCATTTAATAAACAATTGATTATTCTAATTAGATTGGTAATTAGACAAATGAACTCCTGCAATTACCCCCAATGCTTTATCTGCCCAGCCATTTTAGTTCCACTCCAGAAATCATTCAAGCAACGATTTTTGATCGGCTGCCAACCCGCGATTATTAAGCCAGATCCCCCACCCCACATAAATAATTAATGATGTCATTGACTGCTTTAAACAAAGGCTAATTATTCAATCAACATTTACAGTTTTTACCTTTGTCAATGCAAACAAATTGACGATCAGCTGTTTTCGGGAAATGACTACTTGCGTCATTGTGGAAATTCCCGTTAGGTATAATTGCCACATCACAACACCCCACCCAGAAGTAAGTGATGTCAATGTTGCTATTAGCAACTGACCTCACGTGCCTAGTTCGTGACCCTAGTCTCGTGACAAGTATTACGTCGTTGAGACATTCCTAGGGCGTGAAGACAAACATTCTCGTTCTCTCCATTACTTTGTGTTGGAGTGTGGTTGTGTTTTCAGAGTGACGGACACTAACTTATCCAGTGATAACACTAAATCTTGTAAAATATACTACGTTGTGATCGGTAAGTGACTGTTAATTGAACGCTGACTAAAGTAAGTTACAAATGACTGGTAGTTTGACAGTAATTTGTCTGTTAAACTTGTGATATTTAGAAACAAGAAAAGGTTTCACAATTAGCCTACAGTGCGCTATTGTTAACCAGATTGGTCTAGTTTAATTTGCCCAGACTACGCTAACTAACATTCGCTCATTAAAAAAAAATGAATTGGAATCAGGAAGAGGTGTTGATCTTACAATCACATGGTGAATACCATGAAAAAATGACTGCTTTTATTCATTCCGTTTTGACAAAAGCTCCTGAATTTTGGTTAGAAAAACCGGGAAAACCACTGGGAAATTTGGCTAACGAGTCTGACATGTTAAGGTCTGCGGTAAGCCCATCTACAGAACACGTTAAATCTGTTGAGTAATGGTAGGTTTGTAAACAACTAAGAAATGAGAGTAGAACACAGAGTTAAATGACTCTTAATACAAAGTATTTAATATTCTGTTTACACCCTGGCCATTAACGCCGTCAGCGCGGTTTCTAAGCTAGATTGTACATAGCAACCACCGCTGGCGGTAAATAGCGCGGCGAAGACTGCAGACAGTGTCATTTGAGTACAGTGAGGAGACCAATACGTCACAAGCTGCAATGCGGAAGTTGCTGATCTACTCATATTTTATATTTAGTGGCCTGTAGCGTCTGTAGCAACCAAAAACAGAGACAGAACACAGAGTTAAATGACTCTTAATACAAAGTATTTAATATTCTGTTTACGCCCTGGCCGTTAACACCATCAGCGCGGTTTCTAACGTAAACAATGACATAGGGCCTTAGTAATGTGACAAAGTGCGTAGTGCCAATTTGAGTACACAGTCGCCGTTTCTATATCGTGTCATACAACTGAAATGCGGTGAAGTTTTCTGCAGACTGGAGTCTACAATATTCATGCATGCTGAATAAAGATTTTGTGTTTGTCTGTCTGTGTGTGAGTGCTTGTGTGTGTGTTTGTAGGTATGTGTGAGTGCGTGTGTGTGAGTGCATGCATGTATGCATCTGTGTGTGTATGCATGTGTCTGTGAGTGTGTGAGTGCATGTGAGTGTTTGTGTGTGTGAGTGCATACGCGTATGTATGTATGTGTGTGAGTGTTTGTGTGTATGAGTGTGTTTGTCTGTCAGTGTGTGAGTGCATGTATGTATGCGTGTGAGTGTTTGTGTGTGTGCATGCGAGTATATATGCGTATGTATGTATGTATGTGTGTGTATATGTGCATGTATGTGTGTGTGTGAGTGCATGCATGTATGCGTATGTATGCATGTGTGTGTGCGTCTGTGCGTGTATTTATGCACGTATGTGCAAATATATATATATATATATATATATATATATATATATATATATATATATATATATATATATATATATATATATATATATATATATATATATTTAGTGTTAGAGATATGATAAAGGATATTTCAAGAACATTTATACCATTGACTCTATGTCAATACCCCAAAACACAGTTATTTAATAATAACCACACACACACAAAAAAAAAACACACATCCATTGTTATATACACTTAATAAAAGAAAATGAAAGTTGCCTACATATACCTGATAACAAATTTTCAAAGTCACCTATAACTGCCAAATAACTTTACAGGTAACTTTTAAGTTCCCAATAAATTAGTTGGCATAAGTTGTTATAACTGACTGAAAATAAGAATTTAGAAGAACCTAAACATAAGAACTTGTAAGTTTTTGACCCAAGTCAACAACTTACTCGGACAGATTTTTCAAGTTACAAGGACAACAAGAAAACTTTTTTCTCAATAGTAGTCAGGTGGTGGAGCTGATGGCGTCAAATGGGCAGACGTGAAACGCATGACATCTCTTTGCGAAGTGTATGACAAAAATAATGGATTACCAAAACCTATCGTTAATTGCTTATAAATCCTTGAACCTTTTCCATAGTTTCTTCTATACCTATCTTTTTCCCTTCCTCTAAAAAAAGATTTCTTTAGCTCTTCAACATTCATGGGTTGACTACGCATCTTATTCTGTATTTCAGATTTCTGTTGTTTTGTAATTGGCCAAATCATCCTGCACTCTTTTAAATTCATGATCGTCAATTTTATTATCGTCTAAAGCCTTGCTGATAAGTTTCATACTGCTCAGCTTAGCTCCAGCAAGCGTACTCAAGGCTTCATGCTTCTGCAACTTTGTATGAAATCTTTTGTTAATGGCTTCCATACCAAAGCATGCCAGGCTTGTGGCAAGGCCAACACCTTCAATAGCAATTCCTATGACACTTCCCACTCCCATTGCAAACAGAGCTATACCTCCTACAGATAATCCGGCTGAAACCACACCCACGGCCATTGATGTGTTGTGTACAGAATTGAAAACCGTTTTATATCGTCATTGACACCTTGAGTATTTTGCTTGTTCTCCTTCCAAATACTTCAACGCTTTTGTAATATTCATTAAACGGAATGAGTCTGCCTGTAATCTTTCATCACGCACAATAGGTTCAGGTGGTTCAGGTGGTATTTGCGGATACAGTGGTGGCATTTTTTATGGCAAATATTTTTTTATTTTATTTAATCTTCTAATTTATTTTGCAACTCTTCAAAGGTATACAATTTGCTAGCGTAATAAAATGAAACAAGATCTATGTGTTCCAGGTTTATGAAACTTAGATGAACTAGAGTTGTTTTATCAATCACTACCTTAACAGCAGGGACACTACTTGAAACTTCAAAATCTGTGTTGATTTTTCTAATAGCAATAACAACCTTTATTGACTCTGCTACTGAGCTATTCCACGTAAGTTTGATTCCCTGTGCAATATCTGCTTCTTTCACAGCATCCAAAGATCTCATGAGAATTTCAAAAACTATTGTCGTTTATCTATGGTAAAATTTGCTGGTACGAACGAAACAGAAGTATCTGTTCTACCCTTTCTTACTTACTTACTTACTTACTTACGCCTGTCACCCCTACCCGGGTATAGGCCGTCGACGAGAGACCTCCAGCAACTCCTGTCCTGTGCTTCTCCTTCGATTCTACTCCAGGTGGTTCCCAGACTCTTGATGTCTGCTTGGAGGTCTCGACGCCAGGAGTTTCTCGGCCTACCTCTTTTCCTCTTTCCCTGGGGGTTCCATGACAATGCCTGCCTAGTGATACTGGAAGCTGGCTTTCTCAGACTGTGACCGATCTTCTTCACCCAATTTCATTCTCTGCTGTTATCTGTTCTGTTCTCTCCCAGAGTCTGACGTTGCTGATCTTCTCTGGCCAGTGGATTTTCAAAATTCTTCTAAGGCAACTGTTCATGAAGGTCTGTACTCTGTTGACTGTGGTTTTTGTCAATCTCCAAGTCTCTGCTCCATATAAGAGAACTGCTTTTACATTGGAGTTGAAAATCCGGACTTTGGTGTGTTGTGACAGCTCTCTTGAGCTCCACACGTTTTTCAACTGGAGAAAGGCTGCTCTGGGTTTACCAATTCGTGCTCTGACATCTGCATCAGTGCCGCCTTTTTTGTCTATGATGCTCCCGAGATAGGTGAAGGACTCCACCTCCTCCAACGGGGTGCCAGCAAGCAAGACTGGTTCTTCCCTGGTTGCGTTCAGCCTCATTGTCTTTGTTTTTCTGTTTGTGAATGGAGAGGCCCACTTGGGAAGAGATGTCAGCAAGCCTCGTGGTCTTGTCCTGCATTTGTTGATGAGTGTGGGACAGTAATGCCAAGTTGTCTGCAAAATCGAGGTCGTCAAGCTGTGTCCACAGTGTCCACTGTATTCCACTTCGTCTGTGCTCTGTGGTCATCTTCATGACCCAGTCTATGGCCAGTAGGAAGAGGAACGGAGACAGCAGACACCCGTGCCTGATACCGGTTCTGACCTGGAGCTCCCTGGTGAACTGCCCTTCGTGGATCACGTGACATGTCATGCCATCGTAGCTGCTCTTGATCAGGCGGACGAGCTTTGTGGGTACACCGTAGTGTCGTAGGAGTTTCCACAGAGTCTCTCGGTCCACACTGTCAAATGCTTTCTCATAATCCACAAAGTTGACGTACAACAGGGAGCTCCACTCCAAAGACTGTTCCACGATGATGCGGAGAGTGGCGATCTGGTCTGTACATGATCGGTTCTTCCTGAATCCTGCTTGCTGGTCTCTCAGCTGGGGGTCAACGGAGCTCTTCATTCTCTCCAGGATGATCCTGTTGAAGACCTTTCCTGGTACTGACAGCAAGGTGATTCCTCTGTAGTTGGAACACTTGCTGAGGTCGCCTTTCTTGGGAAGCTTGATTAGGTACCCCTCCTTCCAGTCAGCCGGCATCACCTCCTCTTCCAAGATCTTTCCAAACAGTGGGTACAGCATCTCCATTGTTGTCTCTAGGTCTGCTTTCAGAGTCTCCGCTGGGATGCCATCTGGGCCTGCTGCTTTGCCGTTCTTCAAGAATGCCACTGCTCTTCTGATCTCTTCCCGGCTGGGTCTGTCACAGCTGATGGGTAGGTCGGTCTCTGCCGGCTGGATGTCTGGGGGGGTCGGGTGGGCTAGGTCTGTTCAATAACTCTTCAAAATCCTCGGCCCATCTGTCGAGTTGGTCTGCTCTGTCTGCAATAGGCTTGCCTTCTTTGTCTTTTACTGGTCTTTCTGTATGGCCATACTTGCCTGACAATCTTCTGGTAATGTCGTAGAGCTGTTTCATGTTGCCGCTGCCTGCTGCCTTTTCTGCCTCTGCTGCCAGGCTGTCTGTGTAGGCCCTCTTGTCTGCCCTGATACTACTCTTCACCTCGCGGTTGGCTTCCGAGTATTCCCCTGTGCCCTTACTTTGGCTGCTCTCGTGCGACTGTTGTTGACAGCTGCTTTCTTCTGCTTCCTCACTTCTATCTTCTTCAAGGTCTGTGCCGACAGCCAGTCCTTGTGATGGTGTTTCCTGAACCCTACAGTGTCTTTGCAGGTTGAGTTCAGCGCCTCTCTAACTGCCTTCCACTGCTGCTCTGTGGTGACCGCCTCCTCTTCATTTACTAGCTCCTGTAGCGCTTGAAACCGGTTGGACAGCACCAGTTTGAACTCTTCTCTAACTCCAGTTTCTCTCAGGAGGCCTACATTATAGCGCTGTCTTCTTGTTGTCTCTGTGCGGCTTTTCTTTAGCTTGAGCTACATTCTTAAGGTAAGCAGATGGTGGTCGGAGGCGACATCTGCTCCCCTCCTCACTCGAACATCTTGAAGGGATCTTCTAAATTTCTTGCTAATGCAGATATGGTCTATTTGGTTCTCTGTTTGTATGGTCAGGTGAGACCCAAGATGCTTTGTGTATTCTTCTGTGTGGGAAGATGCTGCCTCCAATGACAAGTCTGTTTAGAGCACAAAAGTCTACAAACCTCTCCCCGTTCTCACTCATCTCCGAGCCTAGTCCCTGTCTCCCCATCACCTCTTCGTATCCGGTGTTGTCCTCCCCTATTTTGGCATTAAAATCGCCCATGACGATGGTGATGTCTCGCTCCGCACATTTGTCCACGGCACTCTGGAGTCGGTCGTAGAACTCTTGTTTCTCTTCCTCGTCACTGTCATTTGTGGGCGCATAACACTGGATGACGTTCAGCTTGAGCTTTTTCTTGGTTCTAAAGGCTGCTGTGATAATTCTTGGCCCAAGAGGTTCCCAGCCCATCAGCGCTCTCTGTGCCACTGGTGACAGCATGAATGCTACACATTCTGTATGGGGGGCATTCTCCTCTTCATGACCTGAATACAGAATCATCTCCCCACTTAACAGCCTTTTCTGGCCAGACTGCGTCTATCTGGCTTCACTGATACCTAGCAGGGAAAGGTTGTACTTTTGCATTTCCACTGCTATCTGGGCGGCCTTGCCACTCTGGTACATGGTCTTGACGTTCCATGTGCCCATGGTTGTATCCCTGGATAGAGAGAGGCGGCTCGGTCCTGTGGCTTCCGAAGACTTCCGGCTTTCACCACAGGACGTCATAAGTCTACCCTTTCTATTTGTAAGAAAATATCTTCGTTTTCCATACTCTTGAAGTTTTAGTTTTTCTCTGCTATTGGTTTCTGCGAAATAGCTTGGCACAAGACTTTAAAGCATTGGCTCAGAGTTAACAACTTTTCTAAATACTAAGGCACCTTCATCAGTAAAATAAACATAAGGACTGATAAAAGCAAACTTTACATCCCATACAATGGGAATAGGTGCAAGCGGAACAGGGGTAGGAATAATTACCCACTTATTACCCACATGTTTTAAGCTGTAGAGCACATTACTTACAGGAGTAGGAACAGTAACATCACGAAGTTGACTAAGTTTAGGAAACTGTCTCTCAGCGCCATCTTTTACATCATCAATTACCTTTCGTTTGTACAATCCAATGGAAACAAGCTCAAGGCCATACACCTCTCCTACCTCACCTTCTTTATCAAAATCTTGCACGTCAGCCAAATCTTTCAACTCTATTGATGGACAACTGGTACAATTCTAGGCTTTGGACCAAGACCGCTCATTTTTTATTTTGCAAAAATAAAATTTATTTAACTTCCAACACAACATAAAAATCATGCATCACAACTGGTTTGTCATCCTGATTAGTTACAGATATGCACAATGATTCAAAGAAACTGGAGCCTAATTTTTTTAACTGTGAATTAGGAAATCTAACAGCTACATTTTCACAATAAGGAGCAGTTCCAGTCGACACACATTTCAACAATGTCGAAGGATTTCCATTGTGAAGATTATCAGTAGTGCTTAGTTCTTTCAAATGAACATTTAGCACTGTGTGTATTGACAAATGAACAGGATATCTACCAGTTATTTTTTATTTTTTTTGGTGATAGTATACGTCCGACTGATGGTGTCCAATCTTCATCTGGATGTATAATTTTTTTACCTAAAAAACCAAGTAATAATAAAAGTCTAATTGATAAAGAAAACTGACCACTTTTCGGAAATTCAATTGTAACAAGTAAATTAGCTGTGTTTAAAGTTGCTTTAATTTTAAATTCATTTTGAAGCCATTCAGCTAAAGTACAAAAGTCATAATACCCAGCTCGTAAAAAATCGCCCTTCTGAATTCCATCGAGAGTTCCAGTTACAGAATAATTTTTATCATCTGTTACATTAAACCACTTTACAGTGTAAAACATTTCATGGATAGCTACAGCCTTGCTAGGATCACGATTATCAATCCCATTAGTTAACCACACTGGTTTGCTTGTGTCAATATTTGATAAGGTTATAAACATTTTTATTATCACATAAAAAAAGCATAATGGAATTCAAATCGCCAACAATTGCCACTGTAAATGCATTTCAATTTAACGTGGATGCAAAGTACAATGTTGCACCAACTTATGACCAGAAAATAATTCAACTAAATCAGCTCGATATAGCTTTGTCCGAAGGAGATTTATTTGAAGTGAAAGTACCAAATCCGTATGATCATTACCTAAACCCTCCAATAACAGATGATGCAACTGCAAAAAAGTGGTCCTCAAGCCCACTACAGATGTTTCAAAACCAACTTAACTTTGCTATACTATGCTCAACTACAGGCTGTGGAATTTCTTTTACAGACCATTTGAATCACCCGAACAAACTGATTAAGTCTGTCTATTGTTTCCACACATATTACCAGCTTAGAAGAATACTGTCAGAACTCCATACCCCACTGCCCACTGAATTGAGTTTTAACCCATTTAACAATCCCATGGATTTGAAAGCATTTGAACGCATCTGTAATGAAATTAACATTAGTACAAAGTATGACTTTACACAAAAACTTGATGATCACAAAGGCATGGGTACATTGTATTATGCTATGAGTCACAGACAATACCTTCAAGATTACTGGCCTCCCTACTCTTCATTCTCATCAAAATCTGAAGTGTGGTTAGGCTCAATTGAACAGAAACAGTCTAATGCCTGGACCACATTTGTCTTAGGTAAGAGTGATGGGTTTACTCAAGCAGGAGTTGAGCGCATAAATGAGTCTATTAGAACATATGTGTGGTGTATACTAGGAGCACAAGCTCAAACAAAGTCAAATATTTTAAACGGGAGTGGGAAATTTGAAGCACAAAAACAGTTTCTTGCAAACCTTGAAGATTCAATTAATTCAGTAGTAGATCTTCCATCAAGCATACAACACTACCAAGACGTTCTCAGATATGCTAGATCGAAGGTTGACTTAGTAGTTGGCATTGGGTTATACATGTTACCATCAGACCTTCAACTTCAAATGGGGACAATAACAAATTATAATAATGAAATAATTGTTGCAGGGCATGATCAGAAATTAGGACTCAATCAATCTGTAAACTTGAGCCCAACAACCACACATCAAGAGTCATTAAAACCATTAATATCACCAGTAAAGTTAGTAACATCATCATTACCCGTACAGACATTAACGCCAGTAATGTCAGTAACAGCCCCAGCATCGGTACCGACACCTTCACTGGCACCAGCACCAGTACAGCCAGAAACCCCAGTAAACACACATGAGTCAGAGAGAACTGCATTGGTAATAGGCCTTACTGGATTAGGAATATTACTTCTTTACCTGTTTTATTAAATAACCCACTATTAACCCTCCTACTGTCACCAAAAAGACCCACACATGCTCTGCCATAAACCCTACTACCTTTGCTGCTGTACTGATCAGCCAACTGACAACACTCCCTATTATGCCAGGCTTTCACTGCCAATTTCTGAAGCAAGTCTGATATATGAGACAACTGTTTTTTTACCCACGCCTGTAAATCTTTTGGGTCTGATGGAACTGGAGGAGCTGGAGGGGCAGGTGAAGCTGGACTGCTACCACCACCTGTTACAGCTAACACTACAGTACTAATAATAAATCCAAGAGCAGTAATTAAACTTGCAATAGTGATACCCTGCTCTCTGAAAAGTGTTTTCAATCTTTCAGCCAAAGTTGTGTCTTCGTGAAGTATTTTTTGAATAGTTTCTCTAATCCTGTTGACCCGTGTTTTCAGTTTTTCTTTTCCTATTTCAATCACTTCTAGCCATGCGGATCTTTCTATCTGCAAATCATTTAATCTGTGTTGTATTCTTTCTTTCATTTCGGTGTCATAATTCTCATCATCAGCTTTAGCTAGTTTTTCTTTTTCTCTTTCTATGTGATTATCAAGCTCCCCTAGTTTGGCTACATTATTCACAAGCTCACCTCTGATTGACTGCAGTGTTTTATCCAACCCCACTAACTCCCGCATTGTCAAAGGAGAGTCACCCATTGTTTTCATAGCCTCATTTATTTGCCCTTCTGTAAATGAAGTTTCTTGTATTACTGTGTTTGCTAATTCTGGCAGTCTTGTTACTTCAGTCATTTCAATTTATTGTCCAGTTGGCAACCTTGTTTGCGCATCATGAAGAGCACTAGCAAGACGAGGTGGTAACTGTTTATCTCCAATACCAAGTTGATGCAAGATGCCAACACCACCTTCATTTTTGATTGTACTTAAAGCTCTAAACTTACCAGGGTCTCTTTTGTTAGTCAATTGTACTTTTCCTCCATCAACAGTGTTTAAATATAAATGACCTTTTTCATATTCAAACTGATTAGGATCTATTTCATCTGGGCGGTCACCAACACTATCATAAAATGAGTTCACTTTGTCTTTTAACAGTTCGTGATACATACTAGAAGTATTTACCATTCCAGTCATATCTGTTGCACCAGTATCATAGTCATTCATGGCATCCATTTCGAAATCTTCATGGTTAAATCCTCCTGCTGCCATTGTTTTTATTAATTAAATATTTTTTATTGTGCATAATAAAAATGACTCAGTCCTACGGATCAAAGTTAGACCCATACAGAAAACTATGTGAACCTCTTGGTGTTAAGGGCATTAGACGTCATTAACAATCCTAGCTCCATAGATCAAAACCAAATTCTTACTGTCAAATTTCCAAACCTAGGCCCCAGTGACGTTATTGTTCCTGGTACTGCACACCTTGCTTTTAATATTGAACTTTCATCAAACACTGATGACAAAAGAACACTAGTTGGCAACCTTGGCAGATCAATTATTAAGACTATTAAAGTTAAACTTGAAGGCCAGGACGTGTTTAGTCTTGATGATGCTGATGTGTTCTACTGTTACAAAGATCTGTGGCTAACTCAAGAAGAAAGAGAAGACCGTATTTATCAAGGTATACAGTCTGATAACATTGCCAAACTCAGAATCAATGCATCAGATAAATCAACAACAGAAGCCAAGGACGTTATTGTGGCATAAACATATGGAAATAGATTTTGCATTCCACTTGAATTTGAAATCCTAACAGCACATTTGCCTTATTACCAAGGAGCACTGAATGACCGTCTGAGTTTCGAACTAATCTTTAATGACTATTCCAAAGTTATTAAATCAACTGACACAGACGCAACATACAAGATCTCTAACATTTCCTTGGAATATGAAATTGTCACACATGCTCATCTAGCTACTTTAATTCAAAATCAGTACCAGACAAAACTGCCAATTTATTATGATCGTGTGATAAGACACAGTTTGATTCATAAAGACAAAAGTGATCGAATGTGGAACATCAACTTGAACACACCTGCTAGGTCACTGAAAGGCATTCTTATGTTGTTTGTTAAACCGGTGAGTCCATACAGACGGGATTCAGAAACATTTTACAATCCAAAGATTACTCATTTGTCTTGTACTATTGAAGGCCGTCCTAATCAAGTGTATGCTTCAGGTATGCTACCTTATCAGCACTATGATGAGATCACAAAATATTTTGCAGGTGGAAGGCTTAGAGAAAAACCAGCAAACATGGCATCTAAAGATATGCATCTGTATGACGTAAGAATTGCTCAATACCTGACAGACAAGTATGCACTATGGCTAGACCTGCATAGTACAGACGACGACTACCTACATGGGTCAGGTCGTACTGTTGAAAACGGCAGTGAGGGGATCACAAACCAAATACATAAAAAGACTGAAACTGCTGGAGCAATAAATATATATTTGTATCTGATTTATGATGCACAACACAATATTGCAGAAAGCAGACTAAGTGGACACATATATTAATTATATTCTATATTAAAATGAACTTGATGACACTTGACCCACACTGTGGCTTGTTTTGTGGCGCCACAGGCTGTGGAAAAACTGAATTTGTTCTTAACCTCTTACAAACAAGATACATCTGTGATATTTTGTCCTACGATCAAACAGAGAGAGAACAATAGAGACCCGAAAGACAATGAATTCAATAAAGCCGCATCAGTCATTAATTTACATCATTTTTAATATCATATTTTTTACCCCCATTACACCCCCGTTATTTTTGAATCAACCCTTTGATTTTAAAAAAGTGATGAGCATGACTGATGCGGCCTTATTGATCTGATTATCTTACGGGTCTCTATTGTTCTCTCTCTTTAACTATTGTCTCTGTCAATACCTAATGACCTTAATTAATTACTAATTAAAGTCCTTAACGTCCACACTGCCGTTTCTCTCAAATCAAACCAAAATCCTGATAGTGCACTCGGTTAAAGAGACTAATGAATTTTTACACACCTCAATAATTAGAAAATTACTCTTCATTGTCTCTCAATACTGTCAGAGTCGATTTCCAAAAAACTCACATGCTCTGTCCCACACAGAACATTTTAGTTCACACATGACAAGACTCAATGACAAGCCCTCTTTCAATGAGGTGGGGAAAAGCTTTTACGGCGTTCATTCACAGGCCACCTTGAAAAGAACCTTAGAAATTGTACACCGGCCCGGTGTGACTGAATAGAGCTTCACCAACATAAAGGCTTGTACTGAGTAAATAGAGTCACATGAGCCCTGCTTTACAACATTTTCAGTTATTTGTAGTGTTTGATTTCTCATTATGAGTAGGTTTGAGAGGCTTGTTTATGATTGAGTTACTGGTACATGTTAAGGTTTCTGTTTGCTTGAGTACAAATAAACACGCACTAGCACACACACACATGGGAGGCTTGTTTAACTGTTAAGATTCTGTTTGCTTGAGTAAAAATACACACACACACACACACGCAGTGACAAACATTAACTGGCATACATACATATATACATACTAACATAAAACATGTATAAACAAAAAACATTAAGTACAAACCTTGCAACACAGGTACACATCATTTTCACAAGGGTAATATCCCATTTCAATCACACGCCTGACAGAGCTGTTAGACCATGTCTGCCACACACACTCAGTATGCTGTTGTGGTCTATACAATTTCAGCTATGTTACACATGGACCCTTACATGCGTAGGCTTTTCCTCAAAATCATGACGAGACTGATTTCGGTGCAAACAAGCAGGTGTTCATAACTCACTGTAGGCAAACAAGACTACAGCTTTTTCATGTTGATTGTACACAGACTTAAATAAGGCAGATATTACCTTTCAGCACATGTATACTGTTCTCTTTACATCTCTTTGTGAGTAGACTGTGGGTTTTTAGCGACATACCATACGTTTTCCACGAGCCAGTCCAATACACTCCCGCACTCCCTAGGACTACCTGAAAAGTTTGTCTCATTAACGTGAATTGTGCCAAGTGAGGACTGTTGTCTGCTGAATGGTCTGTCCTGACTGTTGCTCATGTTGCTAGGAACAGAAGTGACGCATTTATACATTCACATACATGTCTTCATAGCCACCTCACATAGAGAAAGAGGTCTGATTTAAAAGTTTATATAGATGTGCTATTACGTACCTGTCTCTTTAATCCAGTGTACATTTAACATAGAAAAGCTGTCATCTTGTTTACCAGCAATGAGTCACGAACACCTGCCTGTTAGCATCGAAATCAATCTAGTCACACACACACACACATGCACTGATACACAGACAAACACACGCACGCACATGCACGCACAAACAATCAAACAAACAGACGCATAAACAAACAGACACACTCACTTACACACACACTTACAGACACTCATGTCAGTATAATTGTACCATAAGCCTGAGTCTAATCTAACAGCTGATGTCACGGTTAAAGACCTCGCACCGCTATTGAATAGCAGGGGACGCTTTTCATTCCTTTTCAATTCAGACACGAGCCGCAACGGGACTGTGCTTTTGAAAAGCTCTCAGCCGTCAAAGGCCTTTTCATGAATACAGCCGTTTTAAATTGCTAGATAATGACAAAGATCAACAGGGGGACATCATGATTTGATTTTTGTACAAGTCTTAATGTACTCCTGTCTGGTTTCTGTGGTTAATCAAACGGTGGTCTGTCTGTCTGTCTGTTTGTCTCTCTCTCTCTCTCTCTCTCTCTCTCTCTCTCTCACACACGCACACGCACACGCGCACGCCCACACACACACACACACACGCTAACACACACACACACATAAACACACACACACACACACACATAAAACACCATACATAACACCCAATGCAAGGTTTGTACACCGACTCACACCAGAGCAATATTATTGTAAGATTTTTACTTCCTGGTGTTTACTGTCCATACATGTCTGATGCGAGAGCCCGTGAGAGGATAATTACTCTTATTCAGTTTCACGCCCTGTTGGGTTAGACGGTGTAGGCATACACAGGAGGCATGCTAGCGAAGTGTTCTATACAAACTGTTACAGACTTAGACAAGAATCATATGACTCTGACACATCTGACTTCCTCCCTTCGAGGAGGTAAAAACCAGAGATTATTTTTACAAAAGACTTAGATTCTCAGGAGCCTCTTTCTTTGTAGGTTTAATTTCTCGATAGTTTATCTTACTTAGATTCTCATGAGCACTGCTTTTTCAGGATTTCAGTCAACAGACAAACATAAATACATAAATAATTTAAGTTTCTTTGGGACTGCAAGTGGCCGAGGGGATAGATCGCTGGGTTTAGTGATGTTAGTATTGATCAAACTAACGTCACTGTGCCGGGGTTCGTTTCCCGATTGCGTCCAGTTGATATTCTCTACACTACAGGGCTTTCACAGGAAAAGGTGAATGCGCTACCCACCAGGGTTAACCCCCTCCATAGGGGCACCAAAGAAGAGATACAAAGACTGTCTCAAGAAGTCACTTAGTGCCTGCCAAATCGACCACCACCAGTGGTCTTCGCTTGCTGCGGACCGTGACACCTGGCGCTCCACCATTTACAAGGCAGCTGTCTCCTTTGAGGACTCTCACAGAGCTAGCCTTAAGGACAAGCGGCTCAGGAGAAAAAACAGAGATGCCGCAGCTCAGAACCCTGGCCATACCTTCCCCTGCAGCCACTGCGGTCGAACCTGCCTGTCTCGGATTGGCCTCCGCAGCCACGAACAAGCCTGCAGACGTCGTGGGCAACTCCTATAAAATCTTCGTTCGCGAAGTCAAGCCAAGAGAGGGGGTTAATAGCGCAGCTTAACCCGGGTTACATCGATTCCTGTAAAAGCAGGTGGAAGGTCACCAAAGCTGGATTTATTATACATTTACACACACACTAGCCTCACACCAGTCGGAGTCTTAAATCTTAAGTCTTAAATCTGTGGATATGACTATAAGTCTATGGGAGACAACTCCCTTTTAGTGGTTGACTGTGGATGACTTTTTTTAGTGATTATGTCCCATGTTATTTTAGTGTTTATGTTCCATGTGGGACATGCTATTTTTCATTTATTATTTTGACGGACAAATAAAAATGACGGACAATTCTCAAAGCCCTGGCCCATCAGGCTCATCAAGCTTAAGAAACGTGTTTCACACAACAGACTTGCCTATATCTAATACTAATAATGTCTATGAATCGATAGAAAACTCTTTTTCTGCCATACAAGATAATCTTCTTACAGGCAGTGTAAAGATTCAGATTGTTGCCAAAATAGAATTTACTAGAGTAGACGGTGAAGTGATTGTATCTTATATCTCTACAAGACAACACACAGTTAACACAAGAAGAGAATTGGAGAACGTGTTTAGAGACAGACTATTACCTGACTTCCTCCAAGCAATTGACAGTGCAAAAATGAAGGGGTCTGGTTGGCACGAAGGACATGTACATGAACTACAACTAAAGCAGTCAAGGTATCATCCTATATTAGGTAAATCATGGTTACCACTGCCAACAGAGGTTGCAAACAAAAAGGCTGTTGTCAATATACAGAACAATGACAATCAATGTTTCATGTGGTGTGTGCTTGCTAAACTACACTTTTACAAAGTCAAAACCTGAACGTGTATCTAACTACATCAAATTTGTAAATGAACTCAACTTCAGTGGCATTGAGTTCCCTGTTAAAATAGAAGACATAGATTTGTTTGAAAAATTAAATCCTGGTATATCTGTAAATGTGTTTGTGTGGGATAATGAATCTGAGAACAAGTTACAACCAATTAGAGTGTCCCCAATTGCCCCAACCTACGGACAGTCAGAAGATAAACATGTTGACATGTTGCTAATCGGTCCTGCCGGTGATAACAATAACTTCCACTACACAATTATCAGAAATATGTCACGTCTAATTCATGGGCATACAACAAAACACAATGGTAAACAAGAAGTTTGTAAAAGATGTTTACAAAGATTCTCTTCTATTGCAGTAGCACATAAACATGTTTTACACTGCAGGTCGGCTGATGACATACAGACTGTACTTAAGTATCCAGATCCTGGTAGTCAAGTATATTTTAAGAACTATGGGAATCAACAAAAGCTGCCATTTGTAGTGTACGCTGATTTTGAATCATTGGTTGTACCATATGAGGGTCCTGTTCCAGAATCATTACCAAAGACTATAAAACTAAGTGACCAAGTGGTGTGTTCTTTTGGATATATTATTGTTAGGTCAGACGGTCTTCATTCAGAGCCTGTTATCTACAGAGGTGAAAATGCAGCATGTCTGTTTTTAACAGAAATGAGACATCTGTATAGTCAGGTAGTACAATATCTCACAACATGTCAGATGTCTCTGGTGATGACAGAAGAAGACAAATTAAAATTTGATACAGCTGAGATGTGTTGGATTTGTGAACAACCTTTAGGATGTGATAAAGTTCGTGACCATGATCACATAACTGGGCGTTACAGAGGTGCTGCACATAACAATTGTAACTTGTTATTAAAAACAGATCCTAAGACATATAAGTTACCAATCTTTTTCCACAATCTCAAAGGATATGATTCACACATTATCATGCAGGCTGTGGATGAGTCTTACAAAAAAATTAGTTGTATTGCCCAGACAACTGAGAAGTACTTGACTTTTAGATTGGACAACAAATTAGCATTTTATGACTCCATGCAACATTTATCTTTAGGGTTGGCTAGTCTGGCAGAAGGACTGACTGAGTATCCAATAACGAGTAAATATTTTGAACCAGACTTGATTAAAAAAGGTGTTTATCCATATGAGTACATTGATCACTGGGTTGTGTTTGAGGAAACAAGACTGCCACCAAAAGAGAAATTTTATTCTACACTTAATGGAAAAGGCATTTCTGACTCTGAATACCAACACGCACTTGATGCATGGGGGAAGTTAGGGTGTCAGACTATTGGTGACTATCATGACCAGTACTTGAAAGCTGACGTTTGTTTGCTAGCAGACGTATTTGAAAGTTACCGTGAAAAGGGTTTGTTACACTACAAGCTTGACCCTGCCTGTTACATAACTAGTCCTGGCATGACATGGGATGCATTTTTGAAATCCAGTAAGATATCTATAGACGTGTTGTCTGATCGTACGATGGGTGAAATGATGGAACGTGGATTGAGGGGTGGGATAAGTATTGCAGCGAACAATTATGCCAAAGCCAACAACAAATATCTGGATGACCCGAACTTTGACCCCTCAAGGTCAAGGTCATTCATTACGTACTTGGACGCTAATAACCTTTATGGATTTGCAATGTGTGAGTTATTGCCCTTGAAAAACTTTTGTCTGTATGATTTGTCACAGTATGATGTAACACAGTCAGGGTTAACAAACTATATTATGAATCTTGACCGAAACGACTCAAAGGGCTGGATCTTTGAAGTAGATCTAGAGTACCCACACCATCTACATGATTACCATAATGATTATCCATTGGCAGTTGAAAAAATGAGTATGACGGGGAAAAAAGAAGACACTAAACTTGTGCCGAATTTGAATGACAAATTCAATTACATTTGTCACTATCGATTGCTGCAGTTTTACATCAGACACGGGTTAGTACTAAAGAAAGTTCACAGAGGAATTCAATTTGATCAGAGTGCTTTCATGAAAGATTACATAATGAAGAACACAACCCTTCGTGCCAGAGACGGCAACACTGCATTTGACAAAGACTTCTTTAAGCTTATGAACAATGCCTGTTTTGGAAAGACTATGGAAAATCCTCATCACAGAAAAAATGTGAGACTGGTCACAACTGAATTGGGTGCAATTAAACTTACAGGCAAGCCACAGTACACAGGGTACAAAGAGTTTCATTCATCACTGTATGCAGTGTCACTCAAAAAAAAAGATTGTCAAACTGGACAAGCCAGTATTCATTGGTATGGCAATACTTGAGTTATCAAAACTGTTGATGCTTGAATTTTATTATGATTACTTCAAACCGAAGTATCCTGAGTGTCGTCTGCTATACACTGACACTGACTCTATGATCATTGATGTGTGTACTGAAGACTTTTATGAAGACATGAAAACAGAGTTACATATGTATGACACATCTGACTACCCTAAGGACCATCCACTGTACAGCACACAAAATAAGAAAGTGCTGGTAAGTTTAAGGATGAACTAAATGGTGTGCCAATAGTTGAGTACGTTGGACTGAGATCAAAAATGTATTCTATACTGCATCAAAAAGGAAGTCAGTCGAAAGCCAAAGGAATTAAAAAAACAGCAATAAAAAATAAAGACATTCGTCATGAACATTACAAGCAAGTGTTAGATGGTGCATTAATGCCTGATTATCCAAACAAGACACTGAGGTCAAACAAACATAATCTTGAAATAATTCAAACACATAAGAAGTCACTTGCAGTTGGAGACACGAAACGAGTGTTTCATAGTAAGGAAAAGGCTTATGCACCTGGACATTACAGGCTTAAGTTATCTGAAGACATAGCCAATGAACTGGTTGATGAATTAATTGACGACTTAGTTACTGAAATGAGTAACGGTGTCTGGGGGAATAATCTGTAATTCTTCTCTGACAAATGCCCTTTGGGGTGCAGGGTCGTACAGGTAATATATTGTTGCGTCAGCACAAGGAATTATTTTTTTTTATATTATGAATGGACGTGGATCAGATGGGGTCTGTTGCCCTGCGTCTGTCGTCGTTTTCAGCCTCCCCTGGTTCATATAAATATCTCACCTGTTTAGTAAATAAACTTGTGTCTGGTGCGGGGGTTGGTCCTGTTTTTGGCTCTGTAATTGTTTTCAATTTAATAGCATCAACAGGCTTAGGATGGCCTTCATTGTTCATTGCTTTTATCACATGTGGTAATCTCTTTACCCACTCAGTGTTACGTGCGTCATGCATGAGTTCCTTTGAATACTGGTAACTGAAAAGTCTCTCTGATAATTGTTTGTTAAAGTTCTCTACAATTGCCTGTGATCTGTGCACACCTGGAATGCCTCGTCTGACTATTACGCCATGCTTTGCAAATAACTGATTAACTGCGCCCTTAAATTCAGATCCGTCATCAACTTGAACAAGTCTGGGGTATCTTAAAGGGCCTCGACTATATATTTTTGTTAAAGCAGTAGCAACTGTACTGGCTGTTTTGTCAGATATGGGTTCGGCGTCTTTGTACCTTGAAGCTATGTTAACAACAGTCAGTGTATACTTGTATCATTTCTTTCTTATTGTGTCATGTGGTAGGAACAAAAGGTCCATTTGATGCGTGTCATTTGGTGTTGTGTTTTGAAAATGGGGTCTTGTTATCTTTCTTGGAGCAGGGAGATATATCTGCCAAATTGCTTGTCTCTGTAACCATTGTTTGACTTGATTGAGTGTTATATCTCCGCCCACAGCGGCATGTAATTTCTGAATAGCAGTGTTACTTTTCCAGTACCCTGATGGGGAGTAATATATTTTTGATAGTTTATTTTCTACCCCGAGGTTCATTTCTTCTAGCAATATAAAGACCAGTAAAAAATACAAATGTCATTCCCACTAGAACAAAGATTATCTCTCCATTTCTTTGTTGTGTGCTTGGTTTGTAATAGTCACTTAGTTTCAGTTTCGGGATAGACATGTCTTCACCCGTGACAAGAAAATATTCCCTGATTGCGTTGTCTGTATTTGAAAACGTATGCTGTGCGTGGCCTTCAAGCCTCAATCTTTCATTGATGAAATCAAGTTTTTCAATTCTATTTTTTTCATACACCTGTTCTGCCTGTGCTAATTTTTCTGACGCCTCATTATGATGCTTTAATTCTTCTGCAGATTCCTCTCTACCCATTTTTAAAAGAGATAATTAGAGCCACTAAATGCCAGGGCGTTGACCATCACGCCTCCAATCATAATAGCTATCGTTGCCATATTTTTATTTACATAGAAACATTTTCAGGAATAATTCCCTGCTTGACAAGAAAATCTTTTGTCGCAATCGATGCTGTAACAACTACAATTAGCTTAGCGCTGTCTTCGAAATCTAATCTACTCAGGTCTGCTGATTTCATTTTGAGTAGACTTTTTCCCAGCATAGAATAAGCTACTGCTAATCCACTGATTACGGCAGAATGATACACAAGGTTCATTATGTTCTTTGAGTCATTCATTTCTTAGGCAATAAAAATTAAAATAAATAAATTTATTAGTGCATGATAAATGGGTCAACGGCTTTGGGTGTTACTGGTAATGTGGCGACTTCTGGTTTTGTTTTTGGAGTGTCTGATTTTTTTGGTCACTGTACGAGTCTGTGGTTTGTATTTTTTTTATAATTGATAACCTACGTAACCAAATCCAACAACAAATCTGGCAACTATATATTTTGTTGATTGAGGTTCGGGGTCAGGGTTAGGGTCAGGGTTAGACTGGGTTTTTTGTCTCTCACTTTGATGAGGGAGTGACGGTATTGACACAGGACCTGACGGTGGATCAGTTACATGAGTCTTTTCTGTTTGTGCTTGAAGCTGTAATTTTTTCTGCCTGTTCCATTCGGCTAATCTTTTTCCTGCATCAGCCCTGCCTGGACTTTTAGCCTTAGTCACAGTTTGAACCTGTGTCAAAACAGGGTCGGGGTTCAGTTGTGGAGTCGTCTGGGTTTCGTCCATTTTCTTCTGCAGTAAAATTTATTTTCGAAAAATCAATATGACTCCCAGTTACCAGCAAAGTTATCACAGGTGCAAGGTAATTTCCAAATTTGTAAAACATGAGGCATGCTAATTTACCAATTGAACTTGAAACAATAGGATTGCTTTCAAGGTCGTGTGACAGACTGTCACTATCAACAGGTAGGAAGTGACTTACAGCTTTTGTGTATAGGCAGACAAGAGATCGACTCAAATCACGTGTCATTAGTGAACTAATGTGGTTTTCATATTTAGAATGAAGTTTTATTAGCTCGTCAGCGGTTAGAGATTCTATGTCTTCTGTCATGTATTGTTTTCCGAGAAAAATCTTTGACTTGCCTGAGACAATTACAGAGAGAAGACGTTGTTTCTTAGAGTCTAAGTCTTTGTTCTCTACAGCATTGATATCATTTAGAAGAAGTAATTCGTCTTGGTTCATTTATAATGTAATTAAAAAATAATAATGTTAACTCTGCTGGCTCACCTTGTGTAATACCACTTTATTAACTGTGACACTGTCAATATAAACATTTAGTTTACGTAGTTGCTTAAATATGCTATAACAAATTTCCCCTAACCAATCATAGTTGGTATCATCAACTTTAAAAGTAGGTGTCTTTAAATCAACTGTCATGCACTCCACATCTGGATGCTCATCGACATAATCCAAAGTCACACTATATGTAACATATATTTCCGATGGTGCTGAAAGGCTTATGTAAGTCTGTTTGGCTGATATTAAGTCAGTAAAGTGCATAACATCTTTGAAAAGGTGTGTGAGATCAAGCACCTGTATGATTTGTCCGTCTGTCATTTTTATTAGTCAAGACAAATGTATAAATTAATTTACTAACCCATAACCTGTGGGCTGATCTGTCTTTAAAATGAGCTTTAGATGCTTAGTTGATTTCAGTTTATTTTTTACATCATCTCGTTCATGCTTATTTGGGATGACATCATTCTCTCTGAGACAGTCTTCAAAGCTGTCACGATCCTTACAGTAAAACAAACAGATAAACTTTATCTGATCTCGAAAATCTTTCAGTACAGCATTATATTTCTGAGTGAGAATCCATACACTGACGTTTGCGTGTCTGCCACTGAAGGCAAGTTCTGCTAAAGTGTTTCTCTTTTTGACAATGTCTTTCTCTGCAGAACAGTCATCAACAATAAACAACGTTGGCTGTCCTTCAAATTGCTTGTAAAAATACAGCAGGTAGTCATTCAGTTTTTTCTCAGGGTCGACTAAGTATATGTTGCTGTCAGTCCAAATGAATAAACGGTTGTGATAAGCTTTGTTGTGTTTGATTGTAGGACAAAATATTACAATGTTTTCAAAATGGTGGATGTATCTTGTTTGTAAGAGGTTAAGTACAAATTCAGTTTTCCCACACCCTGTGGCACCACAAAACAATCCACAGTGTGGGTCAAGTGTCATTAAGCTACGGTTCATTTTAATACACAATATAATTTTAATATATGTGTCCACTCAGTCTGCACTCTTGTATATTGAGTTGTGCGTCATATATCAGGTACAAATATATATTTATGGCTTCGGCTTTTTCAACCTTTTTTTGTATCTGGATTGTAATTCCATCACTGCCATTCTCAACAGTTCGACCTGACCCATGAAGGTAATCATCATCTGTACTGCGAAGGTCTAACCAAAGTGCATATTTGTTTGTAAGGTATTGACCAATTCTTACGTCATACAGATGTAAATCTTTACACACAATGTTTGCAGGTTTATCTCTAATCCTTCCACCCGCAAAATACTTTGTGATCTCATCGTAGTGTTGATAAGGTAACAAACCTGAAGCGTACACTTGATTAGGACGGCCTTCGATTGTACAAGACAAATGTGTAATCTTAGGATTGTAGAATTTTTCTGAATCTCTTTTGTATGGACTCACCGGTTCAACAAACAACATAAGAATACCTTTCAGTGACCTGGCAGGCGTGTTTAAGTTTATATTCCACATTGGGTCACTCTTGTCTTTGGGTATTAAACTATGTCTAATCACTCGGTCATAATAAATTGGAAGTCTTGACTGGTACTGATTTTGTATGAGTCTAGCTAGTTCAATATGTGTGACAATTTCATATTCCAAGGAAATGTTAGAGATCTTATATGTTGCATCTGTGGCAGATGATTTTATAACTTTGGAGTAGTCATTGAAAGTTAGTTCAAAGCTCAGACGGTCATTCAGTGCCCCTTGGTAATAAGGGAAATGTGCTGTTAGGATTTCAAACTCAAGTGGAATGTAAAATCTGGTTCCATATGTTTCGGCCATTATAACGTCCTTGGCTACCCCAGTAGTTACCTTATCTGCTGCATTGATTCGAAGTTTACCAACATTATCAGACTGTATGCCTTGGTAAACACGGTCTTCTTGTTCTTCTCTTGTGAGCCAAAGGTCTTTGTAACAGTAGAACACATCTGAGTCGTCAAGACTAAACACTTCCTGTCCTTCAAGTTTTACTTTAATAGTTCTAACAATTGCTCTGCCAAGATTGTCAACCAGTGTTCTGTTCACATCTGCGTCTGATGAAAGTTCAATATTAAATGCTAGGCGTGCAGTGCCAGGAACAATAACGTCACTGGGACCTAGGTTTGGAAACTTAACTGTAAGTGTTTGATTCTGGTCTATGGTACTTGGATTGTTTGTGATGACGATTGATTGTCTTATGCCCTTAACACCCAGAGGCTCACGTAGTTTTCTGTATGGGTCTAACTTTGATCCGTAAGACTGTGTCATTTTTATTATGCACAATAAAAAATAATAAATTAATAAAACAATGGCCGCGGGAGGATTTAATCATGAAGATTTTGAAATGGATGACACGTATGATTTTGGTAATACAACAGATATGACAGATATGTCAGATATGACTGGTACAAGAAATATTTACAGTTTACGTCACGAACTTTTAGAAACCAAAGTGAACTCATTTTATGATCATGTTGGTGGCCGCCCAGACAACGTAGATCCTAATCAGTTTGAACTTGATGGCAAGGGTCATTTATATTTAAATACTGTTGACAAAGGAAAAGTACTATTGACTAACAAAAAAGACCCTGGTAAGTTTAGGGCTTTAAGTACAATAAAAAATGAAGGTGGTGTTGGTGCCTTGCGTCAACTTGGTATTGGTGGGTCTCCTGTCACGCCAAGACTGGCTAGTGCCCTCCATGACACGCAAACAAAGTTGCCAACAGGGCAACAAATTGAAATGGCACCTGTAACAAGCCTACCAGAAATAGCAAACACAGTGATACAAGAAACTTCATTTACTGAAGGGCAAATAAATGACGCTTTGAAAACAATAAATGATCCACCTTTGTCAATGCGGGAGATAATTGGTTTGGATAAATCACTGCAGACAATAAGAGGTGAGATGGTAAACAATGTTGTCAAACTGGGTGAGCTTGATAAACACATAGAACGTAAAAAAGAGAAACTGGCTACCGCAGACACAGAAATGAAAGAAAGAATACAACACAGATTAAATGATTTGCAGATAGAAAGATCAGGAAGGTTAGAAACAATTAGTATTGGAAGACAAAAACTGAAATCACAGGTCAACAGAATTAGAGAAACTATTCAGAAAATACTTCACGAAGACACTACTCTGGCTGAGAGACTTAAAACACTTTTCAGAGAACAGGGTATTACAATTGCTAGTTTAATTACTGCTCTTGGATTTATTATCAGTACTGTTGTGTTAGCTGTCTCCGGTGCTGAGCAGTCCAGCACCGCCAGGTCCACCAACCCCGGGCCCCCCTGCTCCAACAGACCCAAAAGATTTACAATCATGGGTAAAAAAACAGTTGTCTCACATATCAGACTTGCTTAAAAAATTGGCTCTGAAAGCAATGGACGCTTTGCCTGGCATAATAGGCACAGTTGTCAGTTGGCTGATTACTACAGCAGCAAAGGTAGTTGGGTTTATGGCAGAGCATGTGTGGGTCTTTCTGGTTACAGTAGGAGGGTTGATGGTGGGTTATTTAATGAAACAGATAAAGAAGTAAAACCCCTAATCCTGTTAGACCTATTACCAATGCAGTTCTTTCTGACTCATGTGTGTCAGGGGTTGACTGTACTGGTTGTGTGGGTGCCGGTGTTGGGGCCGGGGCTGGGGCCGGGGGTGTTACCGTCTGTAATGGTTTTAACAACTGTACGTGTGTGGTTGTGGCCCCCAAGTTTACAGATTGATTAAGACCGAGTTTTTGACCAACACCTGCAACAATGATTTCATTATTATAATTTGTGATTGTCCCCATTTGGAGTTGAAGGTCAGATGGTAACATGTATAACCCGAAGCCTACTACAAAGTCAACTTTTGATCTGGCATATCTGAGTACGTCTTGGTAACGCTGTATGCTTGACGGGAGATCTACTGTTGAATTAATTGAATCTTCAAGATTTGCAAGAAACTGTTTTTGTGCTTCAAATTTACCACTTCCATTTAAAATGTTCGATTTTGTTAGTGATTGTGCACCTAGTATACACCAGACATATGTTCTGATAGACTCATTTACGCGCTCGACTCCTGCTTGAGTAAACCCGTCAGTTTTATCTAAAATAAATGTGGTCCAGGCGTTTGACTGTTTCTGCTCTATTGATCCTATCCAGACTTGTGATTTTGATGAGAATGTAGTGTACCCAGGGTAGTAATCTTGAGGGTATTTTCTGTGACTCATAGCATAATATAATGTGCCCATACCATTGTGATCATCAAGTTTTTGTGTGAAGTCTTACTTTGTACCGGGGCTGATGTTAAATTCATTACAGATGCGTTCAAACGCTTTCATATCCATGGGGTTGTTAAACCTGTTAAAACTGGATTCAGTGGGCAGTGGTGTATGAAGTTCTGACAGTATACGTCTAAGCTGGTAATAAACATGAAAACGGTAGACAGACTTAATCAGTTTGTTTGAGTGATTCAAATGGTCTGTAAATGAAACACCACAGCCAGTAGTTGAGCATAGTATGGCAAAGTTGAGTTGGTTTTGAAACATCTGTAGTGGACTTGAAGACCACTTTCTTGCAGTTGAGTCGTCTGTTATTGGAGGGTTTAGATATTGATCAAAGGGATTTGGTACTTTCACTTGAAATAAATCTTGTTCAGTTACAGCTATGTCGAGCTGGTTTAGTTGAATTATTTTCTGTTCATAAGTAGGTGCAACATTGTATTTAGCATCCACATTAAATTGAAATGCGTTTGTAGTAACGCTTGTTGGTGATTTAAATTCCATCCTTCTTTTTTATGAGATAATAAAAATGTTTATTACCTTAACAAATCTTGACACAAGCAAACCAGTGTGGTTAACTAATGGGATTGATAATCGAGATGGTAGCAAGGCTGTAGCTATCCATGAAATGTTCTATACAGTAAAGTGGTTTAATGTAACAGATGACGGTGAATATTCTGTGCATAGAACTATAGGTCGTACAAGTTGGGGTGCTAATCACTTACAGCCTGGGTATTACGACTTTTGTACTATAGCTGAATTTTTACAAAATATGTATAAAATTAAAGCAACTTTAAATCCGGCTAACTTGCTTGTTACATTCGAATTTCCAAAAGATAGTCAGCTTATATTAACAGACAAACTTTTAATACTATTAGTTTTTTTATCCGAATTTGATATTATTATTGTAGCTGTTAGTGGTGATGATGATCGGACTTATGAAGCAGGATTTAAATTTAAGCCCAAAAAAGAAAAAATAAATGGAAGATATCCTGTTCATTTGTCAGTACACACAGTACTAAATGTTTATTTGAAAGAACTGAACACAACTGAGAATGTTCACAATGGAAAGCCTTCAACTTTGTTGAGATGCTTACCAACTGGAACTGCACCCTATTGTGAAAGTGTGGTTGTTAGATTTCCTGCGCAGTTTAAGAAATTAGGTTCCAGTTTCTTTGAGTCACTGTGTTTATCTGTAACTAATCAGGATGACAAACCAGTTGTTATGCATGATTTTAGTGTTGTGTTGGAAATTAAATAATTTTATTTTTGTTTATAAAAATGAGTGGTGGTACAAAGCCGACAATCATACCAGTTGCATGTCCAGTAACAGAGTGGAAAGATTTGGCTGATGTACAGGATTTTGAGAAGGAGGGGGAAGTTGGAGAAATATATGGTTTTGAACTTGATTCAAATGGCATGTACAAGAGGAAAGTAATTGTTGACATGAAAGACGGTGAAAGACAGATTCCTAAACTTGGTCAGCTTCGTGATGTTACTGTACCTACTCCACCTGTAAATAATGCGCCTTACAACTTAATACATGTGGGTAGTAAGTGGGTTGTTTCACCTGTACCACCTGCACCTACGCCAGCACCCACAATTGACTGGGACATAAAGTTGGAATTTATTAGTCCTTATGTATACACTGATGACGAAGGCGCCTTAGTGTTTAGGAAGGTTGTTAACTCTGGGCCGCTTATTGTAAGCCTTGTTCCAAGCTTTGCCCCAGACAACAATAGCAGAGATAAACTGAAAGTTGAAAATTATGAGAAACGGAGGTATCTTCTTACACATAGGAAGGGCAGGTCTGATGCGAAGGTTGTGTTTGCACCAGTAAACTTTCTGATTGCAAGAGAAGCAACAACAGTATTTGAAATTATCTTGCGATCTATAGCTTCTGCGAAAGAGGCAAATATTGCACAGGGAATAAAACTTACATGGGATGAAACAGTATCAGAATCAACAAAGGTTTTTATTGCTATTAGAAAAAATGTAGATGTTTTTGAAGTTTCGAGCAGTGTTCCAGCTGTCAAGATATTAGTCGACAAAACAACTTTTGTTCGTCTAAGTTACATAAACCTTGAACACATTGATCTTGTTGCATTTTATTATGCAAGTAAATTGTATACTTTTGACGAGTTGCAAAATGTAATTGCTGATTAAATAAAAAAATATTTGTCAATAAAAAAATGGTAAACTTCTATCCGCAACTACCGACGACGCTTGCGCATGAGACTGTGTCATCATTTGTGCCTGATCAACATATGCCAATTGCATCAGATAAAACATTACAGGCAGACGCATTCAGATTAAATAATATTACAGAAGCAATTAAATATTTGGAAAGTGAAGAGGCGAGGTACTCCAGATGTAAGAGACGGTATAAGACCGTTTTTAATTCTGTTCAAAACACTTCTATGGCTATTGGTGCAGTTTCAGCTGGATGTTCTGTAGGAGGTATTGTTCTGTTTGCCACGGGAATTGGAAGTTTGGCTGGAATAGCAGTTGAGGGTGTTAGCGTTGCTACATGCCTGGCTTGCTTTGGTTTGGAGGCCTTGAACAAGAGGTTTCACACGAAATTACAGAAACATGAAGCATTGAGTACGCTTGCTGGTGCAAAGCTGAGCAGTATGAAACTTATTATCAGTAAGGCATTGAATGATAATTTTATTGATGACGAAGAATTTAAGCGAGTCCAGGATGATGTAAATAATTACAAAAAACAGAAATCTGAAATACAAAATAAAATGCGTAGTCAATCTCCTGTGAATGTTGAAGAGCTAAAAGCCAGTTTTTTAGAGATGGGAAAACAGATCGGTGGTCAGGAAACCACAGAAAAACTACACAATCTTTTAAACAAATAAAAATCAGATTTGGTAATCAATCAATATTTTTGTCATATGCTTCGCAGAGAGATGACACGTCATTTACATCACTTGTGCCTGATTGTTTAGCCCCATCTGCACCACCGCCAGAGTACTACTGAGAAAAAAATGTTTTTTTATTGTCCTTGTATCTTGACAAATCTGTCTCAGTATCTTGGGACTTGAGTCAAGTTGTTGTAAGAACTTAGGCTAAGTACTTGTAAGAACTTAGGGTAAGTAATTAATAAGTTCTTATGGCAACACACTTAAAGGTTACCTCTGCAGGTTCCTAAAAGTTAGTTGCAACTTCTTAATAAGTATTAAGTTTCACTTGGCATCACTTGATCAGGTAAATGATTAGGTATTGACAGAGACAATAGTTATAGAGAGAGACAATAGGAGACCCGTAAGATAATTAGATCAAAAAGGCCGCATCAGTCATGCTCATCACTTTTTAAAAATCAAAGGGTTGATTCAAAAATAACGGGGGTGTAATGGAAGTAAAAAATATGATATTAAAAATGATGTAATTTAATGACTGATGCGGCTTTATTGAATTCATTGTCTTTCGGGTCTCCTATTGTCTCTCTCTTCAAACACAACAAAGCTTATCACAACCGTTTATTCATTTGGACTGACAGCAACATCTATTTAGTAGACCCTGAGAAAAAACTGAATGACTACCTCCAGTATTTTTACAAGCAATTTGAAGGACAGTCAACATTGTTTATTGTTGATGATTGCTCTGCAGAGAAGGATATTGTCAAGAAAAGAAACACATTAGCTGAACTTGCTTTTAGTTGCAGACACGCAAACATTAGTGTATGGATTCTCACTCAAAAATATAATGCTGTACTAAAAGACTTTCGAGAACAACTAAAGTTCATTTGTTTGTTTTACTGTAAGGATCGTGACAGCTTTGAAGACTGCCTCAGAGAAAACGATGTCATACTCAATAAACATGAACGAGATGATATAAAAAACAAACTGAAATCAACTAAGCATCTAAAGCTTATTTTAAAGACAGATCAGCCCACAGGGTATGGGTTAGTGAATTAATTTAGTCTTTTGTTTTGTCCATAAAAATGGCAGACAAACAAACCATGCAAACAGAGCAAGCTATTGATGTCACTGACTGCTTCAGAGATGTTCTGCACTTTACTGACTTAATAACATCTCCCAAACAGCCTGACATAAGACTCTCAGTACCAGCAGTGATATATCTGTCATATAATGTGACTTTAGATTACGTTGATGAACATTCAGTCATGGAGTGTATGACTGTTGATAATAGAACAAATACCTTTAAAGTTAATGATGCAAGCTGCAGCTGGATTGATACGCTGGGTTATAACATATTTAAACAGCTATGTAAACTAAATGTTCATATTGAATGTGTTACAGTTAATAAAATTGTATTAAACATACAGAACCAGCAGTAATTTTTTTCTATTTATTATTTTGTCGGACAAATAAAAATGACGGACAATGACCAAAGCATGTCAGGCTTAAGAAACGTGTTTCACACAACAGACTTGCCTATATCAAACATTTACAGTGTCTATGAATCAATAGAAAGGTCTTTTTCTGTCATACAAGATAATCTTCTTTCTGGTAGTGTAAAGATTCAGACTGTTGCTAAAATAGAATTTACCAGGGTAGATGGTGAAGTGATTGTATCATATATCTCGACAAGACAACACACAGTTAATTCAAGAAGGGAATTGGAAAAAGTGTTTAGAGAAAGATTGTTGCCTGACTTCCTTGAAGCAATTGACAGAGCAAAAATGCAGGGGTCTGGTTGGCATGAAGGTCGTGTACATGAACTGCAACTGAAGCAATCAAGATATCATCCTATTTTAGGCAAATCATGGCTGCCTCTACCAACTGAGGTTGTAAATAAAAAGGCTGTAGTCAATATTCAGAACAATGATAATTTCTGTTTTATGTGGTGTGTGCTTGCTAGACTACACTTTGTAAAAACAAGACCTGAACATGTATCAACTATACCAAATTTGAAAACGAACTCAACTTCAGTGGTATAGATTTTCCTGTTAAGGTAGAGGACATAGATTTGTTTGAAAAACTAAATCCTGGTATATCTGTAAACGTGTATGTATGGCATAATGAGTCTGAGAACAAGTTACAACCAATTAGAGTATCACCACCTGCCCCCACCTACGGTCAGCCAGAAGATAAGCATGTTGACCTTTTATTAATAAGTTCCAGTGATAACTTTCACTACACAATTATTAGGAGTATGTCACGTCTAATTCATGGTCATACAACAAAACACAAGTGTAAACAGGAATTTTGTAAAAAGTGTTTACAAAGGTTTTCCTCTATTGAAGTAGCACACAAACATGTTAAACATTGTAGGTCACCTGACGACATTCAAATGGTACTTAGGTATCCAGATCCTGGCAGCAAGGTTTATTTTGAAAACCATGGGAATCAACAAAAGCTGCCGTTTGTAGTGTATGCTGATTTTGAATCACTGGTTGTTCCATATGAGGGTCCTGTTCCAGAATCATTACCAAAGACAGTAAAATTGAGTGACCAAGTGGTGTGTTCTTTTGGATACATTCTTGTTAGGTCAGACGGTGTGCACGAAGAACCTGTTATCTACAGAGGTGAAAATGCAGCAGCTGAGTTTTTAACAGAAATGAGTCAACTGTATAGTCAGGTAGTACAGTATTTGGAAAACTGTCAGATACCTTTGTTGATGACAGAAGAAGATAAACTAAATTTTGATGCAGCAGTGATGTGTTGGATTTGTGAACAAGCCCTTGATGGCGATAAAGTTCGCGACCATGACCACATAACTGGATGTTACAGAGGTGCTGCACATGGTGATTGCAACTTAAAACTAAAAATTGATCCCAAGGCATATAAGTTGCCTATCTTTTTCCACAATCTCAAGGGTTATGATTCACATATTATCATGCAGGCTGTGGACGAGTCTTACAAAAAAATTATTTGCATTGCCCAGACAACTGAGAAATACTTGACTTTTAGGTTGGAAAAATTAGCATTTTATGACTCTATGCAACACTTGTCTTTAGGGCTTGCTAGTCTGGCAGAAGGACTGACTGAGTATCCAATAACAAGTAAATATTTTGAGCCTGAGTTAATCAAAAAAGGTGTCTATCCATATGAGTACATTGATAACTGGGTTGTGTTTGAGGAAAGGAAACTGCCACCAAAAGAGGCATTTTATTGTACACTAATTGGCGGGGAAGTGGCGCAGTGGTTAAGGCGTCTGCCTCCAATGCCAAAGGTGCGAGGTTCGATACCGGGTTCCGGCGTTGGATTTTTCTCCTCTGGTAAGTGTCACCGTCTGGGCAGTGGGCAGATGTTCACATCTGCACGGGACATAGACGACCCCGACCCCCACGAGTCCCCTGCTGCCTTGCAGGCCTGGCCGCTTGGCTGCGGAAAGGCTAAGGGACATGAAAGCTCCCGTGTCTCCGGGGAAGGCTTTTGAGCCAGAGACTAAGACAAGGACAGTCTGATATAAAACCTACGACCTGAGGACCTCGATGCCACCGTCCCAGCATGCTAGGCCATGGCAAACGAACCAAGGGTGTAGAGGGTGGGGCCAGTACTGCGCACACTGCACTCCACCAAAAAGCTCCACCGCGCAGGCTTTAGGAAACGCCCACGGACTATGACACTGAACTTTCCAAGTCCTGTAGCGATGGGCAAGGGGCAAAACGGCAGGTGAAAGATGTCACTGGAAGCCGCAGTCTCAAACCTGCATGCAGGCGGTTCAGGATATTGGTCGCCTGATGTTGACCTGGGGATGACAACGTCACTTGGCACAACCTGAACGACCAAGCAGCCTTCTCTAGGGACAGCACTGCTTGCTCCACACGGAGAGGGGCCTAGAAAAGGTGGCCTAACCAAAGCTCATCCCCTCGTAACCCCAGTTGGCTAGCTGCGGTCAACGGGCATCTTCTCATTCGGTCAGAAAACAAGAAAAAACAATGGATCCACTCTCATGACGACCACGACCGGACTCAACGTAGCATGCTGAAACATCCGAACCATGCTCGACACAGCAGACAGCGGTCGCCCTGAGCGTTGCTCCGCCCTCATTGCCCATGAATTACGGAGGTTAAACATCGACATCGCCACGCTCAGCGAAGTACGCCTTCCGGAGCAGCCTCCAAGAACTTGGCGCTGGCTACACCCTCTACTGGTCAGGCAGGCCTGCATCAGAAAGACGGCTCTCAGGCGTGGGCTTCATGGTGAAGACCCCCATTGCGACCAAGTTGGAAAACCTATCAACGGGTCACTCCGACCGCATCATGTCCATGCTCCTCCCACTGAGACACCAGCAATACGTCACCCTTCTCAGTGTGTACTCCCCAACCCTCCTGGCAGAGCCTGCAGAAAAAGACAAGTTCTACTCTGACCTGCGCAGCCTCCTGCAGAGCACCCCTGCAGACGACAAAGTCATCATCCTTGGCGAGTCCTCGGCAAGCATAGCGTTGGGAACTGCAATGACAATGGTCGCCTACTGTTGGAGCTCTGTGCAGAGCAGCAACTTGTCATCACCAACACTACTTTCCAGCAAAAGGACAGTCGAAAGACCACCTGGATGCATCCTCGCTCCAAGCACTGGCACCTTATCGACTATGTCCTAGTGCGTCAGAGGGACCGCAGTGACGTCCTCCTCACCAGAGTGATGCCCAGCGCAGAGTGCCACACTGACCACCGCCTTGTTCGCTGCAAACTCAGGCTCCACCTCAAGCTGAAACCCAAGAAAGGGGGCCCACCCAAGAAAAAGCTTGATGTTGCCAGCCTTCAGCATGACGACAAGAAAGCTGCCCTTCAGGCCGTTTACAGCGCATGCTCAAAGACACAGTTGATTCAGCAGACTCCTCCCCTGAAACACTCTGGGAACAACTGAAAACTGCTATTGTAAAATCTTCTGTGGAAGTCTTGGGCTTTGCTAGAAAGAGGAACAAAGACTGGTTTGACGAAAACGACGTAGAGATCCAGGGACTTCTAGCAAAAAAAAAGAGCCGCCCACCAGGCCCACCTAGCCCAGCCTTCCTGCCCTGTGAAGAAGTCTGCCTTCCGCCTCATCTGTAGCAGTCTCCAGCTCAAGCTTAGAGAACTCCAGAACGAGTGGTGGTCCAGACTCGCACAGAGGACCCAGCTCTGCGCTGACAACGGTGACTACAGGGGCTTCTACGAAACACTGAAAGCAGTGTATGGCCCTAGGCACCTGGTACAAAGTCCCCTGCGAAGCGCTGATGGACAGGCACTCCTCACAGATAATACCTCCATCTTGAACCGCTGGTCGGAATACTTTCAGGACCTCTTCGGCGCTGAGCGCACTGTTCAAGAAACAGTCATCCTCCAAATCCCATACCTTCCACTAAAGGTTGAATTGGACGAACCGCCCACCGCCGAAGAGACCCTCACAGCCATCCACCAGCTCAAGAGTGGCAAAGCAGCAGGCATTGACGGAATCCCGCCCGAGATATGGAAACATGGAGGCCCAACACTGCACAACAAGCTCCACGACCTCTTTTTCTGCTGCTGGGAAAAAGGAACACTACCAAAGGATCTCCGTGATGCAGTCATCATCACCCTGTATAAAAACAAAGGAGAGAAGTCTGCCTGCTCTAATTATCGTGGAATTACCTTGCTGTCCATTGCCGGGAAAATTCTCGCAAGGTTGCTCCTGAATCGGCTGGTACCTGCCATCGCTGAAGACCACCTCCCAGAGGGCCAGTGTGGCTTCAGAGCCAACAGGAGTACCACCAACATGGTCTTTGTGCTGAGACAGCGTCAGGAGAAGTGCCGCGAGCAGAACAAAGGGCTGTACGTAACGTTTGTCGACCTAACAAAAGCGTTTGACACTGTGAGCAGGCAAGGTATGTGGCAGATCCTGGAGCGACTAGGCTGTCCCCTAAAGTTCCTCAACATGATCGTCCAGCTCCACGAGGACCAGCAAGGCCAGGTCAGACTAAACAGTGACCTCTCAGAACCATTCCCCATTCGCAACGGTGTGAAGCAAGGCTGCGTGCTGGCACCGACCCTCTTCACCATCTTCTTCAGCATGATGTTGAAGCAGGCCACAGTGGACCTTGACGATGACGACGCAGTGTACATCAGGTATCGTCTCGATGGCAGCCTGTTCAACCTCAGACGACTGCAGGCCCACACGAAAACCCTAGACCAACTGATTCGTGAGCTGTTCTTTGCTGATGACGCTGCCCTCGTTGCACACACAGAGAGAGCCTTGCAGCGCATTACATCCTGCTTCGCAGATGCCGCCCAGCTCTTTGGTCAGTCTGAAAAAGACAGAGGTCCTTCATCAGCCAGCACCCAAGGAAGAGCATCGCCCTCCCCACATTACCATCGGCGAGTCTGAACTGAAGTCTGTACACCAGTTTACCTACCTCGGCTGCATCATCACGTCAGACGCCAAGCTGGACAAGGAGCTGGACAACAGGCTGGCAAAAGCGAACAGTGCTTTCGGGAGACTATTCAAGCGGGTGTGGCACAATCAACAGCTGAAAAAAGGCACCAAGATCAGCGTGTACAGAGCTGTCGTCCTCACCACCCTGCTGTACGGTTCCGAGTCCTGGGCCCTCTACCGCAGCCAGCTACGACTCCTCGAACACTTTCACCAGCGCTGCCTGCGTACCATCCTCAGCATTCACTGGAGTGACTATGTCACCAACGTCGAGGTCCTTGAACAGGCGGAAACTTTGAGCATTAAGGCTTTGCTGCTGTGGACACAGCTTCGCTGGGCGGGGGCACGTCTCCAGGATGGAGGATCATCGCCTACCCAAGATCACTCTGTTCGGCGAGCTCACCACTGGACACCGAGACAGAGGGGCACCAAAGAAGAGATACAAAGATGGTCTCAAGAAGTCACTTAGTGCCTGCCAAATCGACCAATGCCAGTGGTCTTCGCTTGCTGCGGACCGTGACACCTGGCGCTCCACCATTCACAAGGCAGCCGTCTCCTTTGAGGACTCTCGCAGAGCTAACCTCAAGGACAAGCGGCTCAGGAGAAAAAAACAGCGTTGTCATAACTCAGAACCCTGACCAGACCTTCCTCTGCAGCCACTGCGGTCGAACCTGCCTGTCCCGGATTGGCCTCCGCAGTCACGAAAATGCCTGCAGACGATGTGGGCAAGCCCTATAGAATCTTCGTTCGTGAAGTCAAGCCAAGAGAGAATTGGCAAAGGTATTTATGACTCTGATTAGAAGCATGCCCTCGATGCATGGGAAAAACTAGGGTGTGAAACGATTGGTGACTACCATGACCAGTACTTGAAAGGTGATGTTTGTTTGCTAGCAGACGTATTTGAAAGTTACCATGAAAAGGGTTTGTTACACTACAGACTTTACCCTGCTTGCTACATAACTAGTCCTGGCATGACATGGGATGCATTTTTGAAATCCAGCAAGATATCTATAGACCTGTTGTCTGATCATACAATGGGTGAAATGGTAGAACGTGGTTTGAGGGGAGGCATTAGTATAGCCGCAAACAACTATGCCAAAGCCAACAACAAATATCTTGACGACTTTGACCCCTTGAGGTCAAGGTCATTCATTACGTACTTGGACGCTAATAATCTTTACGGATTTGCGATGTGTGAATTATTGCCCCTGAAAAACTTTCGTCTACATGATTTGTCACAATGTGATATAACAAAATTAACAAATGAAATTATGAATTATGATCGGAATCACAAAAAGGGTTGGATCTTTGAAGTCGACCTGGAGTACCCACACCACCTACATGATTACCATAATGATTATCCATTAGCTGTTCAGAAAATGAGTATCATGGGGAAAAAAGAAGACACCAAACTTGTGCCAAATTTGAATGACAAATTAAATTACGTTCGTCACTATCGATTGCTGCAGTTTTATATGAGACATGGGTTAATACTAAAGAAAGTACACAGAGGTATTAAATTTGATCAAAGTGCTTTCATGAAAGATTACATAATGAAGAACACAACTCTTCGTGCGAGAGATGGCAACACTGCATTTGAGAAAGACTTCTTTAAGCTTATGAACAATGCCTGTTTTGGTAAGACGATGGAAAATCCTCATCACCGCAAAGATGTGAGACTGGTCACAACTGAATAAGGTGCTATTAAGCTTACAGGCAAGCCACAATACACAGGGTATAAAGAGTTTCATCCATCATTGTATGCAGTGACACTCAAGAAAAAGATTGTTAAACTGGACAAGCCAGTATTCATTGGTATGGCAATTCTTGAGTTATCAAAATTGCTGATGCTTGAATTCTACTATGATTACTTCAAACCAAAACATCCTGAGTGTCGTCTGCTATACACTGACACTGACTCTATAATCATTGACGTGCCTACTGAAGACTTTTATGAAGACATGAAAACAGAACTACATATGTATGACACGTCTGATTATCCTAAAGACCATCCACCGTACAGCACACAAAACAAAAAAGTGCCTGGGAAATTTAAAGATGAACTAAATGGAGTGCCTATAGTTGAGTATGTTGGACTGAGGTAAAAAATGTATTCTATTTTACACCAAAAAGGCAGTCAGTCAAAAGCCAAAGGTATAAAAAAAAACAGCAATAAAAAATAAAGACATCCGTCATGAACACTACAAGCAAGTATTAGATGGAGAACTAATGCCGGATTATCCAAACAAAACACTGAGGTCAAATAGACACAATATTGAAATGATCCAAACACATAAAAAGTCACTTGCAGTTGGAGACACAAAACGTGTGTTTCACACCAAGGAAAAGGCTTATGCACCTGGGCATTATGTGCTTAAGTTATCTGAAAAAATAGCTAATGAACTGGTTGATGAACTAATCGATGAATTAGTTGATGAAATGATTAAAAATGTGTAACAGTCTCTGGAGTAATAATTTGTAATTCTTCTCTGACAAATGCCCTCTGAGGTGCAGGCTCATACAGATAATAAATCGATGTATTAGCACCAGGAACTATTTTTTTTATATTGTGGACAGACGTAGACCAAATTGGATTAGTTGTCCTGCGCCTGACATCATTCTCAGCCTCGCCAGGTTGATACAAATATCTCACCTGTTTTGTAAACAAGCTTGTGTCTGGAGGTTTTGTTTTTATTTCTGACCCTAATGGCATTGAAGCTATTGACCTCTTCTAGCTTCTGGCCGTTCATGTGAATGTTGCTGCTGCTGTCGCTTGTGGTGTTGATCATCACTTTGCTTTTATCCGTACTGATCTCCATGCCATAAGACCCTGCGCTAGTTGAAAGTTTGTCTGTCAGGTTTTGGAGCTCACTATTGCTGCCTGCCATGAGGTCAATGTCGTCTGCGAATCGAAGATTGCACAGGGATCTGCCACCAATAGAGATTGAAGTATGGTGGTCGTGGAGGGTTTTCTGCATGATCTTCTCCAGGAATATGTTGAAAAGGACAGGAGAGAGCAGGCATCCTTGACGGACACCGATCGTCGTCCTGAAGAACTCGCCTGACTGATTGTTAAGTAGAACCGCGCTGCAGGCGTTCTTGTAAAGCGCTTCTATCATTTGGATCAGTCCCTCCTCTATGTTGAACGATCTCATGACTTGCCAGAGTCCGTCGTGCCAGACGCGATCAAATGCTTTCCTGAAATCAATGAAGTTGTGGTAGAGTTCGCGCTGATGTTGCAGATGTTTCTCGATCAGGACGCGGCAGTTGAAAATCTGCTCTACAGTGCTTCTTCCAACTATGAAGCCAGCCTGTTCTTCTGCCAGCAGTTCCTCGGCGAAAGTTTTGAGGTGGTTGAGAATGATTCTAAGCATTACTTTGCTAGGGTGACTTATCAGACTGATAGTTCTGTAGTTCTGGCACTGTTTCAGGTTTCCTTTCTTGGGGAGCGGGATCACTAGAGACTGTGTCCATTCTACTGGCCATTTCTTTTGCTCCCAGATCTTTTGACAGAGTGTAGTGAGGACCTTCGTTGTTACTTCTCCTCCATGTTTCAACAGTTCAGCAGGTACGTTGTCTACACCTGGAGACTTTCCTCCCTTCAGGCCGCGTACGGCTGCTTCCACCTCTTCAGCTAACACTGGCAGGTCTTCAGCCTTCCTGGCCCCAGCCTGGTTATTTTGGAGGATGCTGGTGTCTGGCTCAGCCTTGTAGTTATACAAGTCTCGGCAGTACTCAGTCCATCTGTTTAGTACAGCAGTGTTTTCCGTAAGGAGTTGGCCACTGCTGTCTTCGATGACTGTGGCTGTTCGCTGTTGAGTCTTGGTGAGGGTCCTTAGCGTTTCATAAGCCTTCTTGCTGTTGCCGTTTGCCATGCCCTCTTCCACGCTACAACACTGGTCTTCAATCCAATCTTCTTTGGCTTCTTTCATCCTCTTCCTGATCTTCTTGTTGACAAGTCTGTACTTGTTTGCTGATGTGAGGTCTTGGCCTCTCTTTTTCTTCCAGGCTCTCCTCTCATCACAGAGATCGAGGATGTCATCGGTGACCCAGGGCTGTTTGCGCTTCCTCTGCTTCCCCAGCACTTCTTCTGCTGTAGAAAGTAACACCTCTTTTATATTTCCAGCAAGGGTGTCTACGTCGCAGTCCAAAGTAGCCAAGGCTGCAAATCTGCCTCCCACCTGGGCTTGGAAGAGCTCTTCTACTTCCGGGTCTTTTAGCTTCTGGAGGTCGAATCTGATGCGAGGGCTCTTGCTATCTCGTTTCAATGCCAGCTTCAACTTGAGGCTAGTAAGGACGAGGTTGTGGTCGCTGCCAATATCAGCGCCAGGAAAGGACCTCGTTTGTGCTTTGTTAACGCTGGATTTGAATCGTCGAGGAAGCAAGATGAAGTCAATCTGGTTATGGACCAGGCCTCCTGGCGATTGCCATGTCACTGTTCTTGACTTCTTGTGTGGATGGAGGGTATTAGCAACGGTGAGACGGTGACTCTGTGCGAACTCTAAAATAGCTTCAAGTACTTGGGAGCCACCCTGTCCAAAGACGGTAGTTGCATAGCAGAGATCCGTATCAGGATAGGTACAGCAACATCCGCAATGGCCAGGCTGGACAGGATATGGCGAAGTAACTCCATCAGCTTCACCATCAAGTACAGGCTTTACAAGTCCCTCATAGTGTCTATTCTTCTCTACGGCTGTGAGACTTGGACACTGCTTGCAGACTCAGAAAAGAAAATCCAGGCCTTTGAGAACAAGTGCCTGAGGAAGTTGCTCCGCATCTCGTACCGCGAGCACAAGACCAACGAATATGTACGGAGCATCGTCACTTCCCTGGTGGGCCCACATGAACCCCTTCTGGCAACCGTGAAACGGCGCAAGCTTGCTTGGTTTGGCCACGTGACCCGACACAACACCTTGTCCAAGACTATCCTCCAGGGCACTCTCGAAGGAAGTCGTCGGCGAGGTCGTCAGAGAAAGAGTTGGGTCGCAAACATAAAAGAATGGACCGAACTCGAGATGCCAGACTTGCTTGCCACCGCCCAAAATAGAACTCGGTGGAGAGCACTGTCTGTTGCTGCTGTCTTTCAGTCCCCCCAACGCCCAGTTCGGGCAAGGGACTGATGATGATGATGATGATGAATGGCATTGTTTTTAATTTAATAGCATCAGCAGGTTTTAAATGACCCTCGATATTCATTGCTTTTATCACAGATGGTAATCTCTTAACCCACTCAGTGTTACGTGCGTCATGCATGAGTTCCTTAGAAACTGATAGCTGAAAAATCTCTCCGATAATTGCTTGTTAAAGTTTTCAACAATTGCCTGTGATCTATGTACACCTGGTATGCCTCGCCGCACTAGCACTCCATGCTTTGCAAATAATTGATTAACAGCACCTTTAAATTCAGATCTGTCATCAACTTGCACAAGCCTAGGGTATTTTAAAGGGCCTCAACTATATATTTGTGTTAACGCAGTGGCTACCATGGTAGCATTCTTGTCAGTTATGGGTTCGGCGTCCTTGTACCTTGAAGCTATGTCAACAACAGTTAATGCATACTTGTATCGTTTTTTTTCTTATTGTATCATGCGGCAGGAACAGAAGATCCATTTGATGCGTGTCATTAGGGGTAGTATTTACAAAATGAGGTCTTGTTATTTTTCTTGGAGCAGGTAAATATATTTGCCAAATTGCTTGTCTTTTGAGCCACTGTTTTATTTGTTCGAGTGTAACATCCCCACCCACAGCAGCATGTAATTTTTCTATTGCAGTGTTCCCTTTCCAATAGCCAATAGGGGAGTAATATATTTTTGATAGTTTAGCTCCGACGTCGGTCATTTTTTCTAGCAATAAAAACTCCTGTAAAATATACTAGTCATTCCTACTAGAACAAATATTATTTCTCCATTTCTTTGTTCTGGGCTTGGCTGGTAGTAGTTGCTAAGTTTTGGTTGCGGGATGGTCATGTAACATGAAAATATTCTTTAATCGCATCGTCGATGTTTGAAAATGTATGCTGAGCGTGACCTTCAAGTCTGAGGTTTTCATTGATAAAATCAAGTTTCTCAATTCTTTGCTTCTCATAATCCTGCTGAGCTTGTGCCAGCTTTTCTGATGCCTCATTGTGACGCTTCATTTCTTCTGCTGATTCCTCTCTACTCATTTTTGAAAAGAGATAGTTTGATCCACTAAATGCAAGTGCATTAACAACGGCCCCACCAATCATAATAGCTATAGTTGCCATATTTTTTATTACTTAGAAACATTTCTGGAATAATTCCTTGCTTAACTAGAAAGTCTTTTGTTGCAATTGATGCTGTTACAACAGCTACTAGCTTAGCACTATCTTCGAAGTCTAATCTACTCAAGTCTGCCGATTTCATTTTAAGAAGACTTTTCCCCAGCATAGAATAAGCAACTGTTAGCCTGCTTATTACGGCAGAGTGATAGACAAGGTTCATTATGTTCTTTGTGTCGCTCATTTTTTTTATACCACAAAAATTAAAATAATAAATTTATTTACTGCATGTAAAATGGGTCCACGGCTTTGGGTGTTGCTGGTAATGTGGCGACTACTTCTTTTATTTTTGGAGTGCTTGATTTTTTGGACACTGTTCCAGTCTGTGGTTTGTATTTTTTGTATAATTGGTAACCTACATAACCAAATCCGACAACAAATCCAGCAACTATATATTTTTTGTTTCAGGTTTAGACTTAGTTGTTTGTCTCTCACTTTTTGCGGGGTTTGAGGGTGTTGGTCCTGGCGGTAGTGACACTTGCTCTGGGGTTGGAGCTGTCGACGGTGTGTCAGTTACTTGAGTCTTTTCTGTTAATGCTTGAATCTGTAATTTTTTTTGTCTGTTATATTCAGCTAATCTTTTCCCAGCCTCTATTCGACCTGGACTTTTAACCTTAGTCACCGTTTGAACTTGTGTCAAGACAGGACTCTGATGTGGAGTCGTCTGGGTCTCGTCCATTTTCTTCTAATTTAAAATTTATTTTAGAAAAATCAATATGACTACTAGTAACAAGCAAGGTTACCACAGGTGCAAGGCAATTCCCAAACTTGTAAAACATAAGGCATGCTAATTTGCCTATTGAACTTGAAACTATGGGGTTGTTTTCTAGATCATGTGAAAGGCTGTCACTATCAACAGGTAGGAAGTGACTCACAGCTTTTGTGTATAGGCAGACAAGAGATCGACTCAAATCACATGTCATTAGTGAACTAATGTGATTTTCATATTTTGAATGTAGTTTGATTAGCTCATCAGCGGTGAGAGATTCTATGTCTTCTGATATGTATTGTTTACCAAGAAAAGCTTTTGATTTTCCAGAAAAAACAACAGAGAGAAGGCGTTGTTTTTTAGAGTCTAAATCTTTGTTCTCTACAGCACAGATATCGTTTAAAGTAGCAATTCGTCTTGGTTCATTTTAAAACGTAATATAATAATTTTGTTTAAAGCAGTCAATGGCAGCATTAATTATTTATGTGGGGTGGGGGATCTGGCTTAATAATCGTGGGTTGGCAGCTGATCAAAAATCGTTGCTTGAATGATTTCTGGAGTGGAACTAAAATGGCTGGGCAGATAAAGCATTGCAGGAGTTCGTTTGTCTAATTAACGATCTAATTAGAATAATCAATTGTTTATTAAATGGGTGTGGCTGTAGCCCCACATCTTCTCTCTCTCATGTTACCAACAGAACCTAGGTAACAACACGATAGCATACACCAAACATGAGTACCAGCGCTGGCAGGCTATTCAGCAAAACAAAAGTCGTAACTTGACACATATGTCATTAACGTGACCTATTTTATCAGGAGTGCTCCCGGGAGTGCCGGAGTATTGGGCTGTTAGGCTATGCTGTGGCTTGTGGCAAATGTATGTCGTCAAGCCTTGCAGCCTACTCATTATGAGAGTCCTAACAGAACAGTTGACTAATACGTTGTAAATGGGAGTTAAGCCCGGGGACCAGGGCTCTTGAGGATCTGTTTTTTATGTACTCAGTCATGTTTAGTTACACCCACCAGACTAACCCACCAGCGCATGAAATTGAATAAGATTTATTATCGTCTCACTTACAAATGGCACGCGACACCTTTCTTTCAATAAGCTTAGGGACACATTCCTTTCATTCAATGCAGCACGCTTTATGAATAAGCTGCCACGCGACTGCGGTTTTTGAAAAGGTCGGCCAACAAAAGCCTTTACCTTTTCAACCACTGAAGGTGACAAATATCAACCTAATACACTCAGCAGGAAGCTGACAATTACCCAAGAGGTGTCACAGGTCGGCTTAATATACTAACCAGATTTACTGACAAAGGGACAAATGTGTTCTTAAAGTTTATTTACTTTTTAAAAAATTACATTATAAAATGAACCAAGAAGAAATTCTTTTGTTGAGTGAAATAAACTTGTTAGAAAATACAGAAATAGAGTCTAAAAAACAAAGACTTCTCTCTGTAGCTGTTTCAGGGAAGTCCAAAATGTATCTCGGTAAATGTTATTCCTCAGATGATATTGAATCTCTCACCGCTGATGAGATCATCAAACTACATGCTAAATATGACAATCACATCGCTTCACTAATGACTCGGGACTTAAGTCGATCTTTCATCTCCCTTTATTCAAAAGCTGTGAACCACTTTTTTGAAGTAGATGATACTGACGGATTAAGTAGTGACTTGGGTTCAAATCCCATAGTATCATGCGCAATCGGTAAATTAGCTTGCCTAATGTATTACAGATTTGGTAATTATCTTGCGCCGGTGGTAGCTTTGCTTGTTACTGGCAGCCATATTGATTTCTCGAAATTAAATTTGTTTGGGAAAGAAAATGATGGACGACCCACAAACGACCCCACAGACGACCCCATAGACAACCCCACAACCTGTCCCAACAAGGATTCAAATGGTGACCAAACCTAAAAACCAAGGACGGGTAAAGTCTGGACAAAATTTAGCCGATGGAACGGACCAAAAAAAAAAAAAAAATAGAGCTTAAGGCGTTAGCAGAAAAGGCTCATGTAACTAACCCGCCGTCAGCACCAGTGACACTACCGTCAGAACCAACAGGACCGTCAGGACCTATACCCCTGTCACACCCACATCAAAGTGATAGACTACCAACCGAGTATAAATCTGAAACAACAAAATATATAGTTGCCGGATTTGTTGTTGGATTTGGTTACGTAGGTTACTAATTATACAAAAAATACAAACCACAGACTCGAACAGTGACCAAAAAATTAGAAACTCCAAAAACAAAAGAAGTAGTCTCCACATTACCAGCAATACCAAAAGTTGTCGACCCATTTTTAATGCAGTGATTAATTTTTTTTTTTTTAATTTTTATTGCATTAGAAAATGAGCGAAACAACAAACTTAATGAACCTTGTGTATCACTCTGCCGTAATTAGCGGACTAGCTGTTGCTTACTCCATGCTGGGAAAAAGTCTCCTCAAAATAAAATTGGCAGACCTGAGCAGATTGGACTTCGAAGACTGTGCTAAGCTAATTACAATTGTAACAGCATCGATTGCTACAAAAGACTTTCTCTTCAAACAGGGAATTATTCCCGAAAATGTTTCTATGTAAATAAAAGTATGGCGACTTTAGCTGTAATAATTGGAGGGGCCATGGTGAATGCCCTGGCTTTCAGTGGGTCAAATTATTTCTTTTCAAAAGTGGGCAGAGAAAAATCCGCAGAAGAAATGAGATGTCACAATGAGACATCTGAAAAACTTGCACAAGCCCAACAGGATTATGAGAAGCAACGAATAGAGAAACTTGATTTTATCAATGAAAAACTCCGACTAGAAAATCATGCGCAGCATACATTTTCAAATGCCAATGATGCAATTCGTGAATATTTTCTCATTACAGGCAATGACATGTCCACCCCAAAACCGAAACTTAGCGACTATTATCAACCAAGCACACAACAAAGAAACGGAGAAATAATCTTTGTTCTAGTGGGAATGACATTTGTATATTTTACGGGACTTTATATTGCTAGAAAAATGACCGGCATTGAAAATAAACTATCGAGAATATATTACTCCCCAACTGGTTACTGGAAAGGTAAAACCGCTATTCAGAAATTACATGCGGCCATGGGCGGAGATGTAACTTACTTACTTACTTACGCCTGTCACCCCTACCCAGGTATAGGCCGTCGACGAGAGACCTCCAGCGACTCCTGTCCTGTGCTTCTCCTTCAATTTTACTCCAGGTGGTTCCCATTCTCTTGATGTCTGCTTGGAGGTCTCGATGCCAGGAGTTTCTCGGCCTACCTCTTTTCCTCTTTCCTTGGGGATTCCATGACAATGCCTGCCTAGTGATACTGGAAGCTGGCTTTCTCAGACTGTGACCAATCCATCCCCATCTTCTTCGTCCAATTTCATTCTCTGCTGTTATCTGCTCTGTTCTCTCCCAGAGTCTGATGTTGCTGATCTTCTCTGGCCAGTGGATTTTCAAAATTCTTCTAAGGCAACTGTTTATGAAGATCTGTACTCTGTTGACAGTGGTTTTTGTCAATCTCCAAGTCTCTGCTCCATATAGGAGAACTGCTTTTATGTTGGAGTTGAAAATCCGGACTTTGGTGTGTTGTGACAGCTCTCTGGAACTCCACACTTTTTTCAACTGGAGAAAGGCTGCTCTGGCTTTACCGATTCGTGCTCTGACATCTGCATCAGTGCCGCCTTTTTTGTCTATGATGCTCCCGAGATAGGTGAAGGACTCCACCTCCTCCAACAGGGTGGCAGCAAGCAAGACTGGTTCTTCCCTGGTTGCGTTCAGCCTCATTGTCTTTGTTTTCTGTTTGTGGATGGTGAGGCCCACTTGGGACGAGATGTCAGCAAGCCTCGTGGTCTTGTCCTGCATTTGTTGATGAGTATGGGACAGTAATGCCAAGTCATCTGCAAAATCGAGGTCGTCAAGCTGTGTCCACAGTGTCCACTGTATTCCGCTTCTTCTCTGCTCTGTGGTCCTCTTCATGACCCAGTCTATGGCCAGTAGGAAGAGGAACGGAGACAGCAGACACCCCTGCCTGACACCGGTTCTGACCTGGAGCTCCCTGGTGAACTGCCCTTCGTGGATCACGCGACATGTCATGCCATCGTAGCTGCTCTTGATCAGGCGGACAAGCTTTGTGGGTACACCATAGTGTCGTAGGAGTTTCCACAGAGTCTCTCGGTCCACGCTGTCAAATGCTTTCTCGTAATCCACAAAGTTGACATACAGCGGGAAGCTCCACTCCAGAGACTGTTCCACGATGATGCGGAGAGTGGCGATCTGGTCTGTACATGATCGGTTTTTCCTGAATCCTGCTTGCTGGTCTCTCAGCTGGGGGTCAATGGAGCTCTTCATTCTCTCCAGGATGATCCTGTTGAAGACCTTTCCTGGTACTGACAGCAAGGTGATTCCTCTAAAGTTGGAACACTTGCTGAGGTCACCTTTCTTGGGAAGCTTGATTAGGTACCCCTCCTTCCAGTCAGCCGGCATCACCTCCTCTTCCCAGATCTTTCCAAACAGTGGGTACAGCATCTCTACTGTTGTCTCTAGGTCTGCTTTCAGAGACTCCGCTGGGTTGCCATCTGGCCCTGCTGCTTTGCCGTTCTTCAAAAATGCCACTGCTCTTCTGATCTCTTTCCGGCTGGGTCTGTCACAGCTGATGGGTAGGTCGGTCTCTGGTGGCTGGATGTCTGGGGGGTCGGGTGGGCTGGGTCTGTTCAGTAGCTCTTCAAAATACTCGGCCCATCTGTCGAGTTGGTCTGCTCTGTCTGCAATAGGTTTGCCTTCCTTGTCTTTTACTGGTCTTTCTGTATGGCCATACTTGCCCGACAATCTTCTGGTAATGTCGTAGAGCTGTTTCATGTTGCCGCTGCCTGCTGCCTTTTCTGCCTCTGCTGCCAGGCTGTCTGTGTAGGCCATTTTGTCTGCCCTGATACTTCTCTTCACCTCACGGTTGGCTTCCGAGTATTCCTCATGTGCCCTTGCTTTGGCTGCTCTCGTGCGAATGTTGTTGACAACTGCTTTGTTCTGCTTCCTCACTTCTATCTTCTTCAAGGTCTGTGCCGACAGCCAGTCCTTGTGATGATGTTTCCTGAACCCTACAGTGTTTTTGCAGGTTGAGTTCAGCGCCTCTCTAAATGCCTTCCACTGCTGCTCTGTGGTGACCGCCTCCTCTTCATTTACTAGCTCCTGTAGCGCTTGAAACCGGTTGGACAGCACCAGTTTGAACTCTTCTCTCACTGCAGTCTCTCTCAGGAGGCCTACATTATAGCGCTGTCTTCTTGTCTCTGTGCGGCTTTTCTTTAACATGAGCTTTATTCTTAAGGTGAGCAGATGGTGGTCTGAGGCGATATCTGCTCCCCTCCTCACTCGAACATCTTGAAGGGATTTTCTAAATTTCTTGCTAATGCAGATATGGTCTATTTGGTTCTCTGTAGTATGGTCAGGTGAGACCCACGTTGCTTTGTGTATTCTTCTGTGTGGGAAGATGCTGCCTCCAATGACAAGTCGGTTTAGAGCACAAAAGTCTACAGACCTCTCCCCGTTCTCACTCATCTCCCCTAGTCCCTGTCTCCCCATCACCTCTTCGTATCTGGTGTTGTCCTCCCCTATTTTGGCATTAAAATGGCCCATGACGATGGTGATGTCTCGCTCCGCACATTTGTCCACAGCACTCTGGAGTCGGTCGTAGAACTCTTGTTTCTCTTCCTCGTCACTGTCATTAGTGGGCGCATAACACTGGATGACGTTCAGCTTGAGCTTTTTCTTGGTTCTAAAGGCTGCTGTGATAATTTTTGGCCCAAGAGGTTCCCAGCCCATCAGCGCTCTCTGTGCCACTGGTGACAGCATGAATGCTACTCCTTCTGTATGGGGGGCATTCTCCTCTTCATGACCTGAATACAGAATCATCTCCCCACTTAACAGCCTTTTCTGGCCAGACTGCGTCCATCTGGCTTCACTGATACCTAGCAGGGAAAGGTTGTACTTTTGCATTTCCGCTGCTATCTGGGCGGCCTTGCCGCTCTGGTACATGGTCTTGACGTTCCATGTGCCCATGGTTGTGTCCCTGGATAGAGAGAGGCGGCTTGGTCCTGTGGCTTCTGAAGACTTCCGGCTTTCACCACAGGACGTCATAAATCTTCTGGTAGAAGAACCTTCCTCCTCCAGGAAAGGAATTACCGTTTGTCTTTGCTTTGGCGTTTTTGTAGCTATTTCCTTTTTTGCAGGGTGGGGAAGCTACCCCCACGCCCAACCCCCTTACTAGGAGGACCAGGGGTTTTGTCGGGGTCACCTTCCCTTAGACCATGTTGGTTCACGGCACCTTATTTCATTCGGTGCACCCCTCTCGCGAGGGACCCCCTATCCACCACCCAGGGGACGCGCCTCAACGCCATATGGTCCCAGCACGAAGGGAGATGTAACACTCAATCAAATTAAACTGTGGTTACAAAAACAAGCAATATGGCAGGTTTATCTTCCTGCACCAAAAAGAATTTCAAGACCTCATTTTGAAAACACTACGCCAAATGACACACATCAAATGGATCTCCTGTTCCTTCCTCTTGACACAATAAAAAAGAAAATTACAAATACGCACTGACTGTCGTTGACATTGCTTCAAGGTATAAGGACGAGGAACCCATAATTGACAAAAACGCTATCACGGTTGCGACAGCATTATCAAGTATCTATAAAAAGAGGTCCCCTAAAATACCCTAGGCTTGTACAGGTTGATGACGGATCTGAATTCAAATGCGCCATTAATCAGTTATTTGCGAAGCATGGTGTGTTAGTGCGGCGAGGTGTGCACAGATCTCAGGCAATTGTCGAAAACTTCAACAAACAATTATCGGAGAGACTTTTCAGCTGCCAGTATGCTAAGGAACTCATGCATGACACGCCTAACACTGAATGGGTAAAGAGATTACCATCTTTGATAAAAGCAATGAATAACGAAGGATGCCCAAAGCTCGCCGACGCTATTAAAATGAAATCAATACCGTTAGGACCGTCAGGCGTCAGGGTCAGGGTCGGCCCCACCACCTGACACAAGTTTGTTTACAAAACAAGTGAGATATCTATATCAGCCTGGCGAGTCTGAGAACGACGTGAAGCGCAGGGCAACCGACCCCATCTGGTCTACATCCGTACACAACATACAAAAAATAATCCCTGGCGCTGGCCCTGGTGGACCATCAATATATTATTTATATGAGCCATCCCCGCAGAGGGCATTTGTCAGAGAACAATTACAGATTATTCCCTCAGACACTTTTACTCACTTTTGACCAATTCGTCAATCAGTTCGTCAATCAGTTCATCACAAATACCTTCAAATAACTTAAGCCTGTAATAACCAGGTGCATAAGCCTTTTCCTTACTGTGAAACACACGTTTTGTGTCCCCTACTGCCAGTGACTTTTTGTGTTTTTGGATCAATTCAAGATTATATTTGTTTGATTTCAGTGACTTGTTTGGATAATCGGGCATCAGTTCTCCATCTAATACTTGCTTGTAATGTTCATGACGAATGTCTTTATATTTTATCGCTGTTTTTTTTTTTTTTTTTTTTAATTCCTTTGGCTTTCGACTGACTACCTTTTTTGATGCAGTATAGAATACATTTTTGACCTCAGTCCAACGTACTCAACCATCGGCACGCCATTCAGTTCATCTTTAAACTTCCCAGGTACTTTCTCGTTTTGTGTGCTGTACAGCGGGTGGTCTTTAGGGTATTCAGACGTGTCATACATGTGTAACTCTGTTTTTATGTCTTCATAAAAGTCTTCAGTAGGAACGTCAATGATCATAGAGTCAGTGTCAGTTTATAACAGACGGCACTCAGGATACTTTGGTTTGAAGTAATCATAGTAGAATTCAAGCATTAACAATTTTGATAACTCAAGAATTGCCACACTGATGAATACTGGCTTGTCCAGTTTAACAATCTTTTTTTTTGAGTGACACTGCATACAATGATGGATGAAACTCTTTATACACTGTGTACTGTGGATTACCTGTAAGTTTAATTGCACCCGATTCAGTTGTTACAAGTCTCACATCTTTGCGGTGATGAGGATTTTCCATCGTCTTTCCAAAACAAGCATTGTTCATAAGCTTAAAGAAGTCTTTGTCAAATGCAGTGTTGCCATCTCTTGTATTCTTCATTATGTAATCTTTCATAAAAGCACACTGATCAAATTGAATGCCTCTGTGAACTTTCTTTAATATTAACCCATGTCTGATGTAAAACTTCAGTAAGCGATAGTGACAAACGTAATTGAATTTGTCATTCAGATTCGGCACAAGTTTAGTGTTTTCTTTTTTCCCCGTCATACTCATTTTCAACAGTCAATGAATAACCATTGTGGTAATCAAGTAGATGGTGTGGGTAATCCAGGTCGACTTCAAAGATCCAACCCTTCGCATCATTCTGGTCATGATTCATAATATAGTTTGTTAATTGTGTTATATCATACTGTGACAAATCATATAGACAAAGGTTTTTCAAGGGCAATAACTCACACATCGCGATTCCGTACAAATTATTAGCGTCCACGTACGTAATGAATGACCTTGACCTTGAGGGGTCAAACCCAAGGTCGTCAAGATGTTTGTTGTTGGCTTTGGCATAATTGTTCGCTGCTATACTTATACCTCCTCTCAATCCACGTTCCACCATTTCACCCATCATACGATCAGAGAACAGGTCAATAGATATCTTACTGGATTTCAAAAAAGCATCCCATGTCATGCCAGGACTAGTTATGTAACAGGCAGGGTCAAGACTGTAGTGCAACAAACCCTTTTCACAGCAACTTTCAAATACCTCTGCTAGCAAACAAACGCCAGCTTTCAAGTACTGATCATGGTAGTCACCAATCGTTTAACACCCTAATTTACCCCACGCATCGAGCGTGTGCTGGTATTCAGTGTCAGAAATACCTTTACCATTTAGTGTAGAGTAAAATGCCTCTTTTGGCCGCAGTCTCCTTTCCTCAAACACAACCCACTCACTGATGTACTCGTACGGATACACACCTTTCTTAATTAACTCTGGCTCAAAATATTTACTTGTTATTGGAAATGATGTCAGTCCGTCTGCCAGACTAGCAAGACCTAAACACAAACGTTGCATGGAGTCATAAAATGTTAATTTGTTGTCTCTGATACTAGTGCTACAGATATGACAGATATGACTGGAATGGGAAATACTTTTAGTTTACAACAGGAACTTTTACAAAGCAAAGTGAACTCATTTTATGACATTGTTGGTGCCCACCCAGATGTAATAGATCCTAATCAGTTTGAATATGAAAAAGGTCACTTATTTGTAAATACAGACAGATGTAAAGTGTATCTAACACATAAAAACAACACTGCTAAGTTTATAGCTTCAAGTACAATTAAAGGAGAAGTTGGTGGTAACTCCGGGATGGCAAGGTACCTTGGAATTGGAGGGTCTCCCACGCCACCACTTGCGCCTCGGCTTGTTACTGCTCTTCATGACACGCAAACAAAGTTACCAACAGGACAAGAAATTGAAATGGCAGCAGTAACAAGCCTGCCAGAAATAGCAAACATAGCAAACACAGTGATACAAGAAACCTCATTTACTGAAGGACAAATAAATGATGTAATGAAAACAATAGACGACCCGCCTTTGTCAGTGCAGGAGATTATGGGCTTGGATAAATCACTGCAGTCAATAAGAGGTGAGATGGTAAATAATGTAGCCAAACTAGGTGAGCTTGATAAACACATAGAACAAGAAAAAGAAAAACTGGCTACCGCAGACAATGGGAATCTTGACACAGAAATAAAAGAAAGAATACAACACAGATTACATGATTTGCAGATAGACAGATCAGGGCGATTAGAAGTGATTAGAATTGGAAGAGAAAAACTGAAAACACAGGTCAACAGGATTAGAGAAACTATTCAAAAAATACTTCACGAAGACACAAATTTGGCTGAGAGATTGAAAACACTTTTCAGAGAACAGGGTATCACAATTGCAAGTTTAATTACTGCTCTGGGGTTTATTATCAGTACTGTTGTGTTGGTTGTCTCTGGTGGTGGTGGTGGTGGTGGCGCTCTTCCACCGGCCCCACCAGCTCCATCAGACCCAAACGACTTACAGTCATGGGTAAAGAAACAGTTGTCACATATATCAGACTTGCTTAAGAAATTGGCTGTGAAAGCAATGGATGCTTTGCCTGGCATAATAGGCACAGTTGTCAGTTGGCTGATCAGTACAGCGACAAAGGTAGTTGGGTTTATGGCAGAAAATGTGTGGGTCTTTTTGGTGACAGTAGGAGGGTTAATGGTGGGTTATTTAATGAAACAGGTAAAAAAGTAATATCCCTATGTGTGCCAGGGTTGGTGAGTCAGGTGTCGGGGTTACTGGCTGTATGGGTGCCGGGGTTGGGGCCAGGGCCGGAGGTGTTACTGTCTGTACAGGCATTATTAATGGTTTTAACGGTTGTAAATGTCTTGTTGTGGCCCCCAAGTTTACAGATTGATCGAGTCCTAATTTCTGGTGAACACCTGCAACAATGATTTTGTTATTATAATTTGTTATTGTCCCCATTTGTAATTATAATTTGTTATTGTCCCCATTTGTAATTGAAGATCAGATGGTAACATGTATAACCCGATGATAACTACAAAGTCAGCTTTTGATCTGGCATATCTAATAACGTCTTGGTAGCGTTGTATGCTTGATGGGAGATCTACCACCGAGTTGATCGAGTCTTCCAGTTTAGCAAGAAACTGTTTTTGTGCTTCGAATTTAACACTCCAGTTTAAAATGTTTGATTTTGTTAGTGATTGTGCACCTAGTAAACACCACACATACGTTCTGATAGACTCATTTACGCGCTCGACTCCCGCTTGAGTAAACCAGTCACTCCTGTCTAAGACAAATGTTGTCCAGAAAAGAAGTACCCAACGGAGAAAGAAACACGCTTAGAAAAGATGGGTACAACACAATTTATTAATATTTCGGGTAAATACCCTTTGTCAAAATAGACAAACAAACAAACAGAGAAATTAGCCGCTACTTATCTTCATTGGCAGAAGGAATGTGACATTTTGACAAAGGGTATTTACCCGAAATATTAATAAATTGTGTTGTACCCATCTTTTCTAAGCGTGTTTCTTTCTCCGTTGGGTACTTCTTTGCATATTACACGCTTGGCAGTCACCTTTTTGGTCTGGATTAAATGTTGTCCAGGCATTAGACTGTTTCTGTTCAATTGAGCCTAACCAGACTTGTGATTTTGATGAGAATGAAGAGTAACCAGGGTAGTAATCTTGAGGGTATTGTCTGTGACTCATAGCATAATACAATGTACCCATGCCGTTGTGATCATCAAGTTTTTGTGAGAAGTCATACTCAGTGCTGATGTTAAATTCATTACAGATGCGTTCAAACGCTTTCATATCCATAGGGTTATTATACCTGTTAAAACTGGATTCAGTTGGCAGTGGGGTATGCAGTTCTGACAGTATTCTTCTAAGCTGGTAATACGTGTGGAAACGATAGACAGATTTGATCAGTTTGTTTGAGTGATTCAAGTGGTCTGTGAAAGAAACACCACAGCCTGTATTTGAACATAGTATAGCAAAGTTAAGCTGGTTTAGGAACATCTGTAGTGGACTTGAAGACCATTTTCTTGCAGTAGCATCATCTGTAATTGGAGGGTTTAGGTATTGGTCTAACAGATTGGGAACCTTCACCTGAAATAAATCTTGTTCAGACACAGCTAAGTCGAGCTGATTTAGTTGAATTATTTTCTCTCCATAAGTTGGTGCAATATTGTACTTGGCATCTACATTAAATTGAAATGCGTTTGTATTGATGCTTGTTGACGATTTAAATTCCATCATGCTTTTTTATGAGATAATAAAAATTTTTATTACCTTAATAAATCTTGACACAAGCAAACCAGTGTAGTTAATTAATGGGATTGATAATCGTGATGGTAGCAAGGCTGTAGCTATCCATGAAATGTTTTACACTGTAAAGTGGTTTAATGTAACAGATGATAAAAATTATTATGTAGCTCATGTAGCTGGAACTAAGTTTATAAGTTCTGAGGGAGCTAATGTTTTATGAGCTGGGTATTATGACTTTTGTACTTTAGCTGAATGGTTTCAAAATGAATTTAAAATTAAAGCAACTTTAAATCCGGCTAACTTACTTGTTACATTGGAATTTCCAAAAGGTACTGAGTATTCATTAACATTAAGTCTTGTAAAATTATTTGGGTTTTATGGCAGTAAATTTTATTTTCCAGATGAAGATTGGACAAGACCAGACATGCGTTCCCTACTATCACCAAGAAAAGAAAAAGTAACTGGAAGATATGCTGTCCTTTTGTCAGTAAACATAGTGCTAAATGCTTATTTAAAAGAACTGAACATGACTGAGAATGTACACAATGGAAAACCTTCAACCTTGTTGAGATGCTTGCCGACTGGAACTGCTCCCTACTGTGAAAGTGTAGTTGTTAGATTTCCTGCGCAGTTTAAGAAATTAGGTTCTAGTTTTTTCGAGTCACTTTGTTTATCTGTAACTAATCAAGATGGTAAGCCAGTTGTGATGCATGATTTTAGTGTTGTGTTAGAAGTTAAATATTATTTTTGTTTATAAAAATGAGTGGTGGTCCAAAGCCGAGAATTATTCCATTTGCGTGTCTTATAACAGAGTTGAAAGATTTGGCGGACGTACAGGATTTTGAGAAAGAGGGGGAGGTGGGGGGAAGTGTATGGTTTTGAACTTGATTCTGTTGGTATGTACAAGCGGAAAGTAATCAATGACATGAAGGACGGCACAGAAAGAACAATTCCTAAACTTGGTCAGCTGCGTGATGTTACTGTTCCGCTTCCGCCTACTCTTGTAAATAATGTGCCCTACAACTTGAAACATGTAGGTAATAAGTGGGTAGTTTCGCTTGTACCTACACCTGTAATTGCGCCCACAATTGACTGGGACATAAAGTTTGAATTTATTAGCCCTTATGTATATACTGATGATGAAGGAGCCTTAGTATTCAGAAAAGTTGTTAACTCTGGGCCGTTGATTGTGAGTCTTGTTCCAAGTTTTGCTTCAGACAACAATAGCAGAGAAAAACTAAAAGTGCAAGAGTATGAGAAACGAAGGTATCTTCTTACGCATAGAAAAATAGAACAGATACTTCAGTTGTGTTTGTGCCAGCAAACTTTGCCATGGCAAGAGAAGCGACAATAGTATTTGAAATTATCATGAGGTCTGTAGCTTCTGTAAAAGAGGCTGAAATTGCACAGGGAATCAAACTTACATGGCATGAGTCATCAAAAGTTTTTAGTGCAAGAGTCATCAAAAGTTTTTATTGCTATTAAAAAAGGTATTGATATAGAGGTTTCGAGCAGTATTCCCGCCGTCAAGATAGTGGTTGACAAAACAACTTTTGGTCGTCTAAGTTACATAAAACTTGAACATATTGATCTTGTTTCATTTTATTATGCCAGCAAATCATACACTTTTGACGAGTTGCAAAATGTAATCGCTGATTAAATAAAAAAATATTTGTGAATAAAAAAAAAATGGTGAACTTCTATCCACAACTACTGACGCTTGAGTCTGTGCCGATTGATCCACGTGACAACTGTGCCAATTGTATCTGATAAAACATTACAGGCAGATGCATTCCGATTAATAAATATTACAGAAGCAATTAAATATTTGGAAAATGAAGAGGCCAAATACTCTAGATGTAAAAGACGGTATAAAACGGTTTTCAATTCTGTACAAAACACATCTATGGCTGTGGGTGCAGTTTCAGCTGGATTATCTGTAGGGGGTATTGTTTTGATATCAACTGGAATCAGCAGTTTAATTGGAGTTGGACTTGAAGGAGCTAGCATTGCCACAGGACTGACATGCTTTGGTTTGAAAGGCCTTAACAATAGATTTCATACAAAGTTACAGAAGCATGAATCGTTGAGTACTCTTGCTAGTGCAAACTGAGCAGTATAAAACTTATTATCAGAGGGTGTTAGACGATAATTTTATTGACGATATTGAATTTAAGAGAGTACAAGATGATTTGAGCAATTACAAACAACTGAAATGTGAAATACAGAACAAGTTGCGTAGTCAATCTCCCGTAAATGTTGAAGAACTAAAGGATAGTTTTTTAGAGAGGGGAAAACAGATCAGGGTTCAGGAAACCACAGAAAAATTACAAAATCTACTTTCAAGCAAATAAAGATCAGATTTGGTAATCATTTAATAATGTCATACACTTCACAGAAAGATGACACGCCTCTCACACCGCTAACGCCTGTTTATTCTTTCCCAACAGCTCCGCCACCAGAGTACTATTGAGAAAAAAAGTTTTTTGTTCCTTGAAAAAAATGTCTGAGTATCTTGTGACTGGAGTCAACTTGTTACAAGAAATTATAAAAACGTAGGGTAAGTAATTGCTAGTTCTTATGTTAAATAATTATTAAGTTCTTATGGCAATTAAATTGCAGGTTCCGAAGTTAGTTGCAACTTATTAATAAGTTTTACTTGACACCAGTCTTTATCAAGTGGACTGGAATGTGTTATTCCAACACAGGTGAAAGCCTTTGAGTATAATAAGCTGACCTGTGAACCCCCCTTGGGTAATTGACAGCCCTCTTTTCAAAGAAGCAGCTGTTCAGTGTATTAGAGCCCTCTTAGCGGTTAAAAAGGCAATAGGCTATTCAAAAGCATTAGGCGCGTGGCAGCTATTCATACAAGTGTGCCGTATTGAATGTCTTTTGAAAAGCTAGCAGGCCTAGTTAAGAAGATTATGAATAAATTACACATGTTCAGTCATGTGTTGTTTGTGTCTTCACCCTGGGTTACCTGCACTGGTTTAACCGGGTGCATTGACTATGGGGGAGGCGTGAAATGTCTTTAGTTTATTTTTCACAGAGTGTACTATATGGATCTGGTTTGTTTTGAGAGAAACGGCCTTGTGGAAGTTAATGACCTTAATTAGTTAATTAATTAGGGTAAACTTAAGACAATGGAAAAGCTTCAGAAATCTCCATTCTATTATCTGTGAAGTTTCTAGCAAAGTTGCACGGATAAGAGCGGTCGATTTTTGTTTTGTGTAGATTCGCGAAGAATAGATTGGAACGTTCGAGCAAAATCGCGCTCTGTCGAGTGATCTTACATGTGACGTCAAAATGTAGGCAACATTTTTGCAACACAGTTTTTAGCCGCTCTTATATTCATAGTTGTTTTCTTTTTACGCGTGAATTGAGCAGCCGGTCAGTGTGTGTTGTGAAAGATCATGAAACTTCTAGAAAGTATAGGCAAGGTCGTGAATGGTTTGCCATACTTTTGTCAGACATCATTACACACTGGGATTTGGGGCTGAAATTAGCAGTCAAATTTTTGCAGACTATTTTAGCTTATTCTAGAAAGTTCTTTATGTTTAATATTTTTGAGTTTCAGTTACGTGTTCTGTTCTGATTGGTTAAGCTGTGTAAATTCGGTGGATTTTTCTGGAAAGTTGTTTTACTATAAAAGTTGGTGCTAGGAAGCACGTGTGTACATTGTCATGCATTGTCAAAAAAAAACTACCAAGTGAGTAGGAAAAGCACTGTCAAGGGAGAGAAGTGTGCATGATAGACCAATGATCATAGATCTACTTTGGTCCAAGCACACAAAAAGATAGGAAAGAGGGGGCGCTAAATAAGAGACTGAAAGCAATGCATATGGAAGCCCCCCCCCCCCCCCCCCCGAAGGGGGGCGTATCACATATCCCACTGTTCCAGCCCCTAGGTGCATGGAAATTTAAATCTAGGTCCCCCAAGTGGGGGTCCAGATATTGAGCCGGTGTGGACAGCTGTTTCGGTCTTGGCGACCTCTTCAGCACACCATCGGCAATACTGGAGGAAGAGAAGGAACTTCTGCTTACCTGCAAAGAAGACCACATTTTACTGTGGTTTCTGCAGGGGCATACATTCCATGCCTCCACCTAGAGCTAAATCTCCATGCACCCTAAGAGAGAACCTACTAAAAAGGGGGAAGGGGTTGCAGTCGAAATTGTAGTAAAAAACTAGACCGAAAGGGTTGACTGCCAGTGCTTGTAATTTAGAAAAAACTACCAAGTGAGTAGGAAAAGCACTGTCAAGGGAGAGAAGTGTGCATGATAGACCAATGATCATAGATCTACTTTGGTCCAAGCACACAAAAACAAAAAGATAGGAAAGAGGGGGCGCTAAATAAGAGACTGAAAGCAATGCATATGGAAGCTGCCCCCCCCCCCCCCCCCCCCGAAGGGGGGCGTATCACATATCCCACTGTTCCAGCCCCTAGGTGCATGGAAATTTAAATCTAGGTCCCCCAAGTGGGGGTCCAGATATTGAGCGGTGTGGACAGCTGTTTCGGTCTTGGTTTCATGCATTGTCAGTTGTAGGGACACACAGTTTATCATAGGTACGTGGCCCGTTGTGAGAGACGCAGAGTAACGGTGGTGTACGTTGTTGGAGAAACGCATTGTGTCGCCAGTGTTGACATTTGCAGAAGAGACATTGTATCAGTGTTGGTGCATTTGGGAATGCATCGTGTGGAGATCAAATCGCTGAATTAAAATATTGTTGGAAACTGTTACTCCTGTGTAGCCTACATCCTTAAGCCACGTGTGACGGGTTGCAGCTGAATGAAGTTTATTTAAAAGAACCTTACGTGCATGCGTCTGGTGTGTTTATCATACTGTGACTACGACTCTACCACGTAAAATTGTTAGACTTTAATCGTTAGGATAGAGTACCACAGTTACTCCTAACCTGATTTTATGCTGCTGTGGTGTATTTAGGGGCCACAGTGGCCGAGTCTGCAAAGGAAATAAGAACGAACATAAACAAGATGAGGATTTCATCCCAAGATGGGAGGTAGTAATGTCAGACATGAGACCAGGTTGTGATCAAATCCTAGGAAAGCAAAGATTGATTGATTGTACATTGCTTAACGTCCCGACAGCAACAAGGCTTTCTCAGGACGTGCCTGCACTGCTTGTAAAAAAAAAAACTAAACAGAACATTGAATGTACGTCGCCAGCCGGTCAAATACATTAAATAAACCTAACACATAGGGCCCAAATAAAGCTAAGACCATTTAGCAACACACATCCAATATCAAGAGCTACAGGCAGTGCAGACAGTAGGGAGAGTTTTAAAAAGGCAAATACAGGTGAATGGACAAAGGGTAGACAGAAACACATGCCCCAGAATAGAGAGAAAAACCCACCCTGTGGGGCTGACCAGGGTGACCCTGGGAACTAAAAAATACCTAACCCCACCCAAGTGTTTACTGTGCGAGGCTGTCTGCCTTTCGCGGCCACATCTGTTGCTTGATTGTTGTCCGTGTCCCTTGCTCCCCTACCACACACACACACACACCGACCGGCGCACACACACACACCGCACACACACACACCTACTGTACATCAGTTTTCTCCCTTGCGTCTCTTCCCTACCGCACTGCTCACACACTTCGGCACACACACACTTACTCATACACCCTGCTGCACCCTCTTCCCGTCTTTCGCTTTCTTGTCCTCACAAATAATCATGCTCATCAGATACACACGCCAACAACTGCTATCTCTACGTCGCCATGCCACCCACTCCGCATCTGGTGTCGCCGACAGTGTTGCAGTCGCCTTACGCGGCATCCGATTGCGCAAGAGAGGCCGCAGGGGCGGAATTAGCAGAAGGCAGGACGCACAAACACACACACTACCACACACTTCTTCATCTCTTCCAATGCCCTTCCACCCCTTCCGCCTCCTCCCCCTTCCTTCCTTCTTCTCCCATTTCTTCTCCTCCCTCCCTCATTCACTGCTCCATGCCCTCCTCGACTGCCCAATCCCCCACCCTCATCCCCCTTCCTCTCCTCACCCCCTCCTCCTTCGCCTGCTTTCTCCTCCTCCTCCCCTCCTCCCCCTTTTTCCTCCCCGTCACCCTCCCCATCCCTCTTCCTCATCTTTTTCTACTCCCCTTCCTCCCCCTCTCCTCTCTTCCCCTCCCCACCCCCCTCTCGCATCCTCTTTCTTACGCGGTTATCCTTCCCCGACTGTTCCTCCTCCCCACTCCACCCCTCACTTCTCTTTCCTCCCTCCATCCTCTCTCCCCCCTCCCTACCCTCCCTCTCCTCTGTCCTCTTCTTCGTCCGTTTCTTCTCTCTCTGCTGTCTCTTCCAACCTAAAACTGTGTCTATTTAATGCCCAGTCTGTCTGCAAAGATGGCAAAGCTGACGTGATTTCCGACTTCATTCTAGACAATGACCTAGATATTGTCGTGATCACCGAAACGTGGCTCCGCTCGGCTGGCGACGAACCCATCATCGCTAGCGTCACTCCGAGTGGCTACCGCCTGGCCTCCTTCCCGCGCGCTTTCAGAGGGGGTGGCATTGCCATCATCTACAGGGACTGTCTTTCCGCTCACCTCTCCTTCTCTCAGTCTCTACCTTTTGCTCATCCCTCCTTTGAATCTGTCGAGGCCGTAGCAACACTCCCTGGCCAGTCCCTCATCTTCTCATGTATCTATCGCCCCCCTCCAAGCTCTCAAAACAAACTCACAAACTCCATGTTCCTCACCGAGTTCGACCTCCTCCTCGAACACTACAGCACACGACCCGGAAAACACATCCTTCTAGGCGACTTTAACTTCCACTTTGACAAACCCGACCACCCTGACACAAAACGCCTCTGCACGTCACTTTTAAACCACAATCTTACACAACACATCACTAAACCCACCCACCGACTTGGCCACACCCTCGACTGGATCATCACCCGCACCTCCGATCAACTCTTTCTCGACTCTGACACCTCCTCTGTGCTTCCCTCTGACCACTTCGCTATTCTCGTCTCCCTCAATCTACCTCCCCCGAAAAAAACCAAGCTCGTTGTCTCTCGCCGCAAACTAAAATCTGTCAACCGCGAGAGCTTCTTCGACGAAGCTGTCGACCTTCTCTCGGACCCCACCCCCTCTCCCGATCTTGCATCCCATTTCGATTCCTCCCTTCGAAAACTTCTAGACACCCATGCCCCTGTCACCACCTGCTCCATACCCAACCGACTCCACTCCCCCTGGCTCACTGATGACATAGCTGAGGCCAAGCGCGAGCGCCGACAAGCGGAACGCCTCTGGCGCTCATCTGACCTCACCGTTCACAGACAGATCTTCCAAACAACCAGATCCAAAGTCTGCAAAATGATCTCCGAATCTAAACGCAAACACCTTCAAAACCAAATCCTGGAATCCACCTCTTCCAAAACCCTCTACGCCACCATGAACACACTCCTAGGCACTTCTAAAGACTCTCCTCTCCCCAACACACACAGCAAAGAAGAACTCCCGTCTGCTTTCTCTACCTATTTTTCGGACAAAATCCAAAATCTTCGCGACACACTCGACACCCTGCCTCCTCCGCCTTGCCCTCCCGACCCCACCTTTTCCGGCACTCCCCTCTCGTCCTTCCGCACCGTCTCTCAGGATGAAGTCCTCAAGACCATAAAATCCATGCCCTTCAAAACCTGCGAACTTGACCCCCTCCCAGCTTCTCTCTACCGTGACGGCCTTCCAAAACTTCTACCCTTCATTACCGACATCATCAACGCATCTCTAGAAAACGGCTCCGTCCCCGATATCTTCAAGTCCGCCATCGTCCGTCCTCTCCTCAAAAAACACAACCTCGACCCAAACGAACTCAAGAACTATCGCCCTGTCTCCAATCTCTCTTTCCTGTCCAAGCTTCTTGAAAAGGTTGTTCTCAACCAGCTCAACCTCCATCTCACCGACAACAACCTCCTCAGTCCATTCCAGTCTGCCTATCGCAAACATCACAGCACTGAAACAGCCCTTCTACATATCTTAAACGAGCTGCTTCTCTCCACTGACTCTGGCAACATCTCCCTTCTTACACTACTCGATCTCTCTGCCGCCTTTGACACTATAGACCACTCTATCCTCCTCCACCGACTCCACCACTCCTTCGGCATCACTGACTCTGCTCACTCCTGGTTTCTCTCCTACCTCTCTGACAGACAGCAGTCCGTCACCATCAACGGCGTCTCTTCCAACCCGGTAACGCTCTCCTGCGGAGTTCCACAGGGATCCGTCCTGGGCCCGGTCCTTTTCACACTCTACACCTCTCCTCTGTCCAACATCATCCAGTCTCACCGCATACACCACCACCTCTACGCTGACGACTCACAACTGCAAGACAAAGACAAACTCGACAACACTCAGTCACTACTGACTCGCACGGCTGACTGCTACAAAGACGTGAAAAACTGGATGACAGCAAACAAGCTGAAACTGAACGACGACAAAACGGAAGCCATGCTGGTGGGCACTCGCCAAAAACTCTCCCAGCTCCCTCCCTCTCTCCACCTTCAACTCGATAGCACCCCCATCTCCCTCTCTGACTCGGCCAAGAACCTCGGCGTCATCCTCGATTCCTCTCTGTCCATGACCAACTTCGTCTCCGCCACGACCCAGGCATGCTATTTCCACCTTCGCCGCATCAGTCAGATCAGAAAATACCTCACTACCGAAGCTGCCACCAAACTTGCTGTCTCTCTCATCTTATCTCGCATTGACTATTGCAACTCTCTCCTTTCCGGTCTCCCTCACTCCACCATCTTCACTCTCCAACGCGTCCAGAACAATGCTGCCCGCCTCGTCCTCAGAAAGAAAAAATCCGACCACATCACACCCCTGCTCAAACTCCTTCACTGGCTCCCCATCCCCCAACGCATCCAATACAAAGTTCTGTCTCTCTGCTACAAATCCCTGAACAACTGCGCTCCTGCCTATCTCTCCAACTTACTTCACCCCTACACACATTCCCGCTCCCTCCGCTCTGCCTCCGACCCTCTCCGCCTCCACATCCCTCGCACCAAACTTAACACTTTCGGTCCCCGCTCCTTCTCCGTCTACGGTCCATCCATCTGGAACACTCTCCCACTCTCTCTCCGTCAGAAACACTCTCTCTCCTCCTTCCAGTCCGCCCTCAAAACTCACCTCTTTCAACAGTTTTAGCACTATATCACCGCACTCCCTACCCCAAGCTGACCGTCGTAATGTATTTCACTGTTTGTGGTACGTGAGTCATTGTCTAAAGCGTGCGCATGCGTGCGCGAGTTGTGAGTGTGCGCTTAGAGTTATAATTATTATAAGATAAGCGCATTATAAATACCGTAATTATTATTATTATTATTATTAAGTCCCCCAGGGCAGACACGGGTGGGGGGGAAAGCAAAGAGTCCAGGACTCGCAACCAGTATATTTTCAAGTGGGGGAACTTCATGAAACACCTACATCAGGGTCCCAAGAAATTGATAAGCACCATAATTGCAAAAAAAAAATTCTCAACGAATTTGTACCGATCTAAAAAATAACCCAAATGCATGAAAAAAATTCGGATTTCCGAAAAAATTCCATGTTATACATCACGTCGTAATAAACAAGAGTTCAAAACCGAGACAGCAGTTGGAATAAAAAAACTTCTTAAAAACATTATTTTTGGCAAGTGGAATGTTAAAAAGTCCGCCTAATGGTAGCATTTGAAACTGATGAAATAGAGGGTGACGAGGATCACTGACAATGCTAGCAGCTTTCTTTCGGGCAGCCCTATGGTACAGATCATCTAATGGGTACTGTGCTAGGTCAATGATCTTCCCAGCTGTTCTGACGATACATGACAGTCTGCCCCTGTTTTTCATACTGGGGTAAGCAGTGATGTTAAAAGTCAGTATGCTTTCAATCAGACTTCTATAAACAGATTCTAAAACCTTGGAACGGTCATCAAAACTTCTCAGTCTCCTAAGAAGGTACAGACGTTGGTTTGCTTTTTTTCATAATCAGATCGGTGTTTTCAGTAAAAGACAGCATACTATCAACAACTGTGCCAAGGTATTTAAATTCAGTGACCACTTCTACAGGTTGTTTATTAATCGAGACAGGTAAAAAATTATCATCAGCTTTCCTGTCATCAATGACGAGCTCCTTGGTTTTCTGTACATTCATATCCAGAAAACTGTCTTTGCACCATGACTCGAATACTTCTATCTGTGCAAAGTACTCAGCCAGACTGTCTTCTTTATGGAGCAGGTGTACAAGAGCCATATCGTCTGAGAACTTTAAGAGATGAGAAGTGGCAGTATGACTACGCATATGGTCTGTGTATATAGTGGCAGTATGACTACGCATATGGTCTGTGTATATAGAAAACAATGTCGGAGAGAGAACACAACCTTGAGGGCAGCCCAAATTTAACACCATTTGGTCAGACAGACTGCCATGTACATTACGCTTGCGGCCTGTCCTCAAATGTCTCGCACCACAGAATAATGCTTGTGTTCACATGAAAGTCCATCATACGCTGCAAAGCATAAGTGGTCAACTCTCACGTGCTTGAATTTCATGATGTACATTGATGTACATGCTTAACGTCCGACAGCACAGGCTTCTCAGACGTGCCTGCACTGCTGTGAAAAAAAATAATAAACAGACATGAATGTAGTCGCCAGCCGTCAAATCATAATAACCTAACACATGGGCTAATAAGCTAGACATTAGCAACACCATCCATACACGGCTACAGCAGTGCGACAGTAGGGAGTTTTAAAAGGCAATACAGTGAATGGACAAGGTAGACAGAAACACATGCCCAGAATAAGAAAAACCCCCTGTGGGCTGACAGGTGACCCGGAACTAAAATACTACCCCACCCAAGTCCCCAGGCAGACCGGTGGGTCTTGAATTTTCAAGATGTTGAAAAAACAAGATTGTACAGAGCAAGGCACGCATCTTCCACACCCCTATGATTTTTGTAAGCAAATTGGAGTGGATCCAGTAGTTCGGCAATCATTTAACATATGCCTCCGCACCACCTTTTCCATACATTTTGACAGAATGCAACTGGGCGGAAGTCGTTGAATTCACGAGCACTGGGTTTTTAATGAATCGGAACAATGATTGAGCATTTCCAAGCAGTAGGGACAGTATGAAGATCAAGCAGGAACTGAAAGATAGTAGATGAAAGATGCATCTCATGATGCAGTGTCAACTGACCAGCACAGGTTTTCAATACTTTTCCTCCTAACCCATCTGGTCCAGGTGCTTTGTATGCATTCAGCTTAGAAAAGATGTTCACTACCTCCTCCTCAGTAACTGACAAAGGTTCAGGCACAATAGACTGGCACAAGTCACCACAGTTAGCTCTAAAGTTCCTGCCATCGAACCGTGAGTAAAAACGATTCAGATCATTCGCCATCTCAACTGGATTCCCAGTACAAAGCCGTGCTTGTTTCATTTGCTGCCTACCTATCATGCAGTTCAGATCATTCCAGGCCTCTCTAGCGTTGCCAGAAGTAAATTTCGTTTCGATCTGGTTTTTATAGGTCAGTCTGGCAGCCCTTCTAAAATCCTTTTCCCGCAATTCATCTGTGTTACCCTATAAAAAAGCAAGTTTCTTCTGGTTCAAATACACCTTAAGCTCCTTGCTGACCCATGGCTTATTGTTGGCAAACACCTTCACTGTCTTGGTTTTAATTACAGTGTCCTCACAAAATCTGACATAAGATGCGACTGTCTCAACAAGTTTATTAGGATCATCACAGTTATGAGTAAACATATCCCAATCTGTTGCCTCAAAGCACCCACGGAGCTCCTCCATGCTGTCTGGCGTCCACAGCGGAGCGGTTTTTGTTACAGGCGTGGATGTTTATTTTTTGTCTATACGTTGGCAACAAGTGTATGACATTGTGGTCCGAGCGCCCCAGTGGGGGGCCTACACAACGTCAATGTTGCCAAAGCAGAGATCAATAGTGCGATTAAGTCTTGTAGGGCATGTAATGTACTGTTGTAGAGAGAGGTGTGGTGTTAAATCACACTGATTAAAGTCGCCAAGAATAAATACTGACTTTGCAATTTTCTTGCCGATTTTCACGCCTAGGGTTTACAGGTCACAATTTGACCTAATCCTACCCCAGGGCCGGGACAAACAGCAGGCTTATGCAAACACTGTTTATGAAAAATCATGCGGGTATTAATGAGAAGATAGTTTTATCGTAAAAGAAAAATTAAAGTTATGTTAGCTGTTTTACAAATGACTCCGAATGTTAGTATGAAAATGTTAGTGTGTACCGATGGTTGAACGACTTCCTCTTCAACAGAACAGCAGGAATGAAGTCGACGGCACACTCAGCAGTTTTGTCAAACTCAGGGAAGATGTACCTCAGAGAGGTGTCGTGTTCCCGACGCTATTTTTGGTCTAAATTAACGACATCAATACAGCCGAGAGAGAGAGAGAGAGAGAGAGAGAGAGAGAGAGAGAGAGAGAGAGAGAGAGAGAGAGAGAGAGAGAGAGAGAGAGAGAGAGAGAGAGAACGGGGATAACCTTTGGGCACGAAGCAGGCCGTGTTTAATACAAAAAGCCTGCTAAACACCAACCCGAAGGCAAACTTTATATCACCTTCAAGTTGAGGACTACCTTGGGGAAAAACGGGAGGGTCCCTGGGAAAAAAAAACAGCATTTCGCACGGTACACACAAGTAATAATAAATTGAATCAAAGCAAATTTTCAATTTCAGTAATGGATTATCGGTCGGAGTGGAGAGTAGGTAGTTGTGAAACCGTCTCCAAGGGTAACCCCAAAATGGGAAAAAGAAAACAAAACAAAAAAAACCAGTAGAGGTAGGGGGGGGGGGGGGGAGGCGTCATGAACAACCTTCATATGCGGACGACTTTGCAGTGTGGATCGCAGCAGAACACACAGAAGCAGCAGCCTGCAGAATCCACGATGTTGCCAACAGTCAGCAGCTGTACAGAAAGATGGCCACTGAAACACTGAGCTATACCAAGACTGTCACCACTCTCTTCTCTCCTTCAGCCAGCAAGGAAGAGGTCACCTAGAAAACTGGAGACCTTCAAGTGCCACAGAGAGACACGCTAACTTTACTCGGACCGACACTGGGCACTGGATTCACGCGGAGGCCTCACATCGAAGCCATAGAAGCTAGAGCTGTAAGAAAACTGTCTTTGATGAAAAAAAACACAAAAAAACAAACAAACAAACAAAAAAACAACCCACCAACAGTGGAGAGCACATGGGACGCTAACTCCAGCATAGTGGCGCAAGTATGCACCAGTTCTGTCAGACCTGTAGTGATGTACTTTAACATGAAACACTGCCTCCAAATCCAACAAAAGTCAGGCTTGACAAAGTGCAGAACATGGGTCATTCTCATGATGCAGTGTCATTTTTAGAGCCATGTTGATTACCACATTTTTCTCCAGTTCAGAAATGGGAACGAAATGGAGACCTGGAACCACGTGAGCACAGAACAGCATACAAGATGAAGACTAGAGGCTCACTAAACACCCACTGCACTAGAGACTGGACTATCCAACAGAAGCAGACCAAGAACCGTCAGAATGGCCTAGTCTGAACCACCAACTGAAGTACCTGCTGAGAGTTCATGCTGACGTCCCAGACCCCAAAATTCTTTGAAGAACTCCCTCCAGATAGCTGCACATCCCGAAAAAGCATTCTAGACAACATAAACGATGTCCCAGGACTCATTGTCAAAGGTCGCGGCACTGCAAAATGCCTTCACACTGGAGATTATGCATGAGTGCTCCCTCACAGCAGCTTTGTTCGTATCTACACAGACGGCTCTGCACAAAACGCTGTGCGGAATGAAGGAAGCGGTGTGTACATCTGTTGTGCAGACCGCACTACTTCTTCTTACAGGTTGGCGATCTGCAGCAGTTCTGGAGGCACTCGTCACAGCAGCAGAGCACTAGCTATGGAAAGGCAGGAGAAGACAGAACTATCTTTCTCACCTACTCGCTGTCTGCTCTTCAAACCTTCATGATCCACTGATCACACCAAGCAGCCGTGGCAAAGTGATGATGCAGTGGTTTCCAGTGCATGCTGGAGTAGCTGGGGACAAGCAAGAAGACACCCTGGGCAAAGTAGGCGCCAGACTACCGCAAGATCACAACCTCATATAAAAGAAAAGTGATTGGCAACAGCAGAACGGCGGCTATAACCCGCAGGCAGATGACATAATTAAGACTACTATCTTTCATCTAAGCACTAGTCACTGCGGGCTCAACGCAAGAGACTGGGATTTGCTGACAGCCCAAAGCGAATGTGGCGCAGAAGTGCGATCTCTTGAGCACATTCTGCAGACCTGTCCGCCGGCAATTCTGGCCAGACGACACAGTCTGAGAAATCGTTGCCAATCTCTTGACGGCTCATTTTATGTCAGCCAAAGGAGACACGACACCTCCCTGAGATGCACCTTCCGTGAGTTTGATAAGACTGCAGAGTGTGCCATCATCTGTCACTCTTGCTGTTGTAGAGAAGTCCTTTAGCTGTTGGTACATCTTGCCTCCCACTGATGACTGTTTTAGTTGTAGCAGTAGCCCCACTTTACAGACTTTAAATTGTTGTTAATATGTAATAATAAAAAAGTTACAATTAACGTGACGGGTCGCATTGAAATCAGAGCAAAGATCTACCATCTTGATCTTTCCCATAGGTCACTGAAATAAGCAAGTGATCAAATGTCTTAACATAGAGCCAATGTAACAGCTAAAGCCACGTTATCTAAAAAAAAAATCAATGCATTTTTCACACATTTGTTAATTCTTCAGGACTTTTGACCTTGGCAAAGGTCAACAAAATTAGTATGCATAAAATGTCTTATCATCAGCTGCCTTTGTGCCAAGTTTCATTAAAAAGTTTGCAAAAATGCTGATGAGAACTAAAATTCTACCAAAGAATTAGCATGTTTCACACATATGCTGACCTCGTGACCCTTGACCTTTTTGATGGGTCATCCCAATTACAATGCGTAGCAAGTGTGGGCTTGAAGTTAAAATAGTATTTTAGAACAATTAACTTTTGTCAAAATATGGCTATATATGACCCATTTCTAACCCCCATGACCTTGACCTTTGAGAAAGATCAATGAATTTGGTATGTTTAGGGAGTTCCTGCCAGAAAGTATCTTTGGGCCAAGTTTGAATAGTCTGTGAGAAAATGCCAACATTAAAAATTACCACAGATGACTGCGGATGTACGACAGTGGCCCAAAACATTCTTTTGCTATCACAAATAGCCAAATAGGTCAGAACTATGAATCTCTCTCGGTTGAGCCATGCGAGCTTCACCAAGCTTTCTGGCTCCACCAAATAACATACTTGCTGAACAATTTGTCCGTAATTCAAGACAGCCCTATTGCCCAAGCAGGTTATACTATGTGCCTCCTTCTATACTTACTATTTTCATGGGCTGAAATTTGACTGAAGTGGAGATGTGCCGGTTTCAGATGCCAGCAAACCCAATAATATCTTTTATACCAATCTGATAATTCATGGAAAAAACAACAACCATCCTCTAACCTGTTCCTGCCAAGATTTTCCTTTGAATCAGTAAACACTTCCACAAAACTCCTGTGCTTTCGCAAGTAGCCACCCGCTGTTTCTATTACTAGTGACAAGCCTACACCTGATGTCAAACTTTTATTCTAAAGTTGAAACAGTGCACTTTCCTGCTCTATATACGCGTCATTTAAAATCTTGTTACATCAGACTTTCACTTCAGTATGTGCTAATGTTTGGTTGTCCAAGTATTTTTGCTGCTAAATCACAGGTTGATAAGTTAGATTAAACATTGGTAATGCACCTCACAAAAAGCCAGTATAAAAAGCAATGTCATGAGTTGAAATTTGACAAAATTATGACATTTTCACAAATGCTTGCTCTATTGAACACTCCCTCAAACTCCGGTCCCTCGATCAGTGCTCGGTGATAAACAAGGGAACCCCCCCCCCCCCCCCCCCCCACGTTCAGTAAATTTAATTGAAACGACTTAAACATGATGAAAGAATGAATTATATGATGATTCTCAAAATATATTCCTTTATTTATGACAGTTTCACAATCATTCATCTGAGAAAAAACTGTGAATCATGGAAAACGCGGCCTCCATTTGGCAATACAGTATTATACACATTGCACAAGTATGCATTCATTACCTCACCTCACATGCTACCATCATCAAGAAAGTCAGAAGGTTGATATTTCACTTCCAGGGCCAATCATCTACCCATATTTTACAACTGTCTGCTATAAAATCAAGTTGCAGGAAAATGATTGACAATGATAGCACAAGTGTAGAAGCAAGATTAGTTTGGCACCTGCAGGAACCAATCTACCAGATAATCTTGTTCTAACCTCATGCTATCATGGGCGAGCCATCTCCCACAGTTGGCGCTGAAGTGAAGGTGCAGTTCTACCACCAAAAAGTGTATCATTCATTTCTCAAACCATTTTCACACCCATCAATCACATAAACATCCCTACACCATACAAGTTAGTAGAATCACTAATAAAAGATAAAATGATTCCCAAAACCCAGACAACATTTAACTGTACACCATAAAGGTACATTACATTTCTTTGCTTTTAACCCTTTGGCTGTCAGTAGCTGTTTTTGTTGCAATGATTCCTGCAGGAATGATTGCGACAGAGACTGCTACTGACAGCCAAAGGACAAAATGATTAAAAACCTGTAACACAAAAATAGCATTCTGTATACATGTTACAAAACAATTTCACATAACATTCTGTATACATGTTACAATGCATTTTCACATATCGGTAGCTTTTCTACAATGTTACCATGTAGACACATTCATAAAATACAGGATAATCTTTTCATGATTTTCACATATTTCTCTGTGTACATGAGTGATATTAGAATTAAGAAAATAAGTTACACAAAACTTAACAGACTGACCAAAAATGTGTCACTTATATATGCATGTAATATTACTAACTACAGTCCCATATGCCAAAAAAGTCAAAAATGGAGAAGTCCAAAAAAGCTTACATTGACCAAACAAAATTTCCTGGCCAAAGCTGCTCTTACTGTGACTAAATTTTACGATGAATAACTCAAACTCACTTAAGTCGAACTTCAGCTAAGTCAAACGTGTTTCTCGTCTACAAAGTTGGACAAGTAAAATGAAATAATAAAAAAATGCAGTTCAATACGAAGAGGCCAACAGCTTTTGAAGACTAAATGTAATGAAATGAAAAACTTCTCTGCTCTCCTCAGTTCTCCTTTGTACATAAAAGGAGTTCCAGTGATGAAAAGAAAGGGCCTACCGACATTAGAAAATTAAACCTCATGGATTGTGATAAAAAAATTAAACCTCATGGATCATGATAAGAGAAAAGCTGAGTCTAGACAACACTGAGAACTCATTTTACCAGCAAAGTTCAGCAAATAAAGCCCACCCTAGAGCAGACCGCTTTACCAGTTTGTTCCATTGCCCATCGAAAGATGTCTCACGATGGCAAGTTTGCAGTATCTTGACAAGTCATGATTTTATGGCGAGTGAAAATTTATCTTTGTAAACATCTGTGGTGTTGGTGTGTTTAAAAGAATGCGTATATGACATTACTAGGACTGAAATGAAAGCAGGAATACAGGATAATTTATTGAATTTTAAGTCATGAAGTTGTTCAATCGGGTGTAATTTGCTTGTGTCATAGAGTCAAAAGATTTGCACTGAAAAAAGAAAAAAGCATCCTGAAATAGTTGCTTTCAGATGTGTGGTAACCGAAGTCTTTAGGAAGTTTACTTGACTAATTGAACAATGATCTTACTTTGCTGTAGGCCGTCTTCTTTTCAGACCTTAATAAAAAAATTGAAAATCTCTCTCTCTCTCTCTGCATGTGTGTTGTTTGTGTGCGTCGGTGTGTGAATGCGTGTGTGTGTGTGTGCATGTGACATTTGTGCTTACTTAGTATGCTACACAAATAATTACCATTGTACATACATATGCACATATAAAAAAATGGGAGTATGTGTGAGGGAAAAAGTCTGTGCCTTACAAAAACAGAAACGAGAAGGAAAAGAAAACAACACTTGCAAGAGCAAAGACTCTAATGATCTCCCTGCATTTGCTGGGGGAAGAAGGGTGGGTGGGTGGTGGGCATTAGAATGATGCCTCTTGCTGGCCCCTATTTACATTTGTACTCCTTAGTAGGAGATGGTCGAAGTGAGTGGAATAATCAAAGAAATAGTGAATACAACTTTTCAATGTACCCACTGTACATGTACATGCACTTAGACAAGAAAAAACAAGAATGGCAAAGCCCTTATGGCTCACATGTATGACTGATCAAAATCTTGATAAAACTAAAATTTTAGGAAAAACTGGCATTTTTCACAAATCTGTCAACCTTTTGTGACCCTTGACCTTTTCAAGGGGTCATCCAAATTGTAGCATGCACAATTGAAAATTGTAATTTCTCTCTGAGGCTACTGTTTTACATGGACAGGCTGTTGAAATTGTCAGTAGCATTAAGTACCTGGGTACTATCTTTGACAACAAACTCTCATGGAATGAAAATACCGAGGTCATTGTGAAGAAAGGTCAGCAGTGGTTATACTTTATACGTAAAACTTAATTCGTTTTCAGTGGACAAAAGAATTTTGGTCCTATTCTATCTTTCATTGAAAGTGTGTTGTCTTTTTTTTTTTTTATCTGTTGGTATTCCAACTCGAGTATCAAAAACAAAAATGCGCTGGACAATATCGTAATGGTCGCATAAAAAATCCTTGGAAAAAATCAAAGAAGCTTGCAGTGTTTTGTAGAGAGACAAACAGTGAAAAAGGCATACTGTATTCTGGCTAGCAATGATCATGTTCTGACCGCCGAGTTCGACCGTCTCCCCTCGGGACGTCGGTTCTGCTGTCCAATGTGTCAGACGAAGAGACGAAAATTCTCTTTTGTCCCTTCTGCAATTCGTCTCATTAATGACGCCTAAGACTGTGTGTATGTGTGTGTGTGTGTGCGCGCGCTCGTGTATTACGGAGCAGCAAATCATGTGCTTTTCTATAAGAGTTTTCTTTCACAAGTGATAGTGCCATACATTTTTTTCTTTTCTTCCCCCCCCCCCCTCCCCCCCCTCCCATAAAATTTTAGTTATCAAATTTTACTTTTTAATTATTTTATATATTTTTTATTTAATTTTTTTATTATTATTTTCTGTGATTTCATTTTAAAATAAGTGTATTATTATTATCGTCTTAAATTAATTACCTTTTTAAAAAAACAAGTTTTTACTTCTGTGCATTGTGTGGTGATATGAGCTGATATGTGCATGTATGTTTTTTTACATAAATTTTATTTATTAATGTTGTGCTGTTTTTAAATACATTATATTTCAATTGAATTGATTGTTTATATCATTATTGTGTGCATATTTTAATGTATGTTTTGTGCATTAAGTCACTGAGCCTGTCAGACCACTTTAATTGCCCCTAATGGGATAAATAAAGTTTATTGAATTGAACTGAAATCTTACCATCAGGTACCAAGTTAGGGTTTGAAGTTAAAAATATTAGTTGAGAATTTTTTTTTTTTTTGCGATTTAAAAAAAAACAAACTATTTCTTGACCTTTCTGAGGGTCATCCAAATTAGTTAGCATTGAGAGGTCTTACCATACCAAGTTTGTGTTTGAAATGTTAAAAAGTATTTGAGAAAAAATAATTCTTGTAAAATATGGTCATTTTTATACCTATTTTTGGACCTCCTGTGACCCTTGAACAGTCCGAAAGGTCATCCAAAGCAATATGCATACAAAAGGTCTTACCATCAGATATATCTGTACCAAGTTTGGGTTTGAAATTCAAAATGGTACTTGAGAAAACGCAATTTTTTGTGGAAATATGCCCATTTATGACCTATTTCTGGACCTCCCCCTTGACCTTTCTGCAGTGTCATCAAAATTAGTATGCATTAAAAGGCCTCACCATCAGGTATCTTTGTGCCAAATTGGATTTGAAGTTGAAAATAGTAGTAGATAAAAAAAACAGTTTTTGTAAAAATATGGCAATTTGGACCTATTTCTGGACCCCTTGTGACTTTGACCTTGGAGAGGTCAGTAGAAAGGTCTAGCCACCAAGTACCATTGAGTTGAGTTCGAAGACTGGGGCTTGAATAGTCTCTGAGAAAATGACATTAAAGTTTACCATGGATGACGGGTGACCACTGACCCATTACACACTCACTTTTGCAATCGCACGAGCCAAAAAGACAATGCATGCTGTGCTGTGCTTTCAGCAAATTATGCTTGTGTGAGCAATAGATTGGTTGGTTGGTTGTTTGGTCATAACGTCCTGACAGCAATAAGACTTTTTTAGGGTGTGCCGGCGCTGCTTGTGAACAAATCTAAACAAAATAATAAATGTATGTCACCTGCCGGTCTAATATGCAAAATAAACCTCACACATGCTAAGGGACACTGCACCTTCAGGTTAATTTATTGTACTGTAGTTTACAAAAAAAAAAAAAAAAAAGAGAGTAGAAAATCATTACTATTAGAAAGTATGTACAGGAAAAGGATATATTAAAAAATGCATTTACCGCAAACACATAACTTATCATCTCCTTCATGCAGCAGACCATGTAGTAACAATCTTAATCAACCAATATTAAGGACTATGAGCAGTGCAAACAGTAGGGGGAATTTAAAAAAGGAAAATACAGCTGAATGGACCAAGTAAACACCTGTTGGGCTGGGAATCAAAAGTAGTTAACCCAAGTCTCCCAGGGCAGACGCAGGTGGGGTGTGAGCGACAGAAAAGAAAGAGACAAATAATATGCTGTGCTTTCTGCAAATCATGTTTGTTGCATTACAAAAGTATGAATAAGAGAGCAAATGTCCATGTATATAACAAGTGACATGTGTACTCAACAAATATATTTGTATCTAAGATTAAACAATGTAATACAATGCACATTTACAAGTAAACTAAGCATAATATTTACATTAGGGGAGATAGGGGTCATTTTTCTCACGAATATATTTTTCCATTATGGAATACAGTCCTGTTGAACAAAGAGCAGTGTGCATAAGCCAGTCAGACAAAATGGTACTCAGAAACTTGGACTTCTTCAGTATGTTGTAATATAAGCAGACCAGCCTACCCCCTTTTTGCAAATTTGGGGACCACCAAGGCCAAAATGTGGGATTTGACATCAAAATGGGGGAATTCACCCATCGCACAAAGAAAAAAAAGCCCGTTGCACATCGTTGGCGCCACTATGTTCGCAGTGGAAATGGTGGTTGCATGTTCTGCAAAAAGCAAAATCATCACTAAAGTCATGAGCAGGGCTTCTGTTTTCACAACTTGTTAAAGGGGCTGTAGACCCCCAGGTATAAATTTTAGAGGGTACACAGACCCCCATCTAAGCATAATAGAGGGTCCGCAAATTTATTTAAGAAAAACTGCATCATGTGTTTTTTTAAAAAAAATAAATTAACTCATTTCACTCTCTCTTATTTAAATTTGTTGTGACAGTGTGTGCGTCTTTTCCACGATACTGATTTTTTAACTGTTAAGCTATCGTGCAAAAGCCCGTCTCCCTCTCTCTCTCAAACAGAAAAGCACATATGTATTTATCTGTATGATCAATTGATAATGTATTGTAACAGAGAAAATAGCCTTTTCTGCTGAATGCAGATTGACAACAAAAGTCTGACTTGTCTAAACTGTGTGTGTGTGAGTGTGTGTGTGTGTGTGTGTGAAAAGTACTTAAAAGTTGGTTTCAACCCATTTAACCCGAAAGATGCATTTCTCCAATTTGAGAGCTTTGGCCTAATACCTGTGTACCAAAAGACGGATCGACCACGATAAAAAACTGACAAACTTATTTCTGTTCAAATTTCTGAACTTGCTTTTTGAGTTCGCCTCCATGCATATTGGGAATGTCATCCGTGTGCCGTCGTGCTTTAGCCATAGAAATACACGCAGCCATGAACTCTGAACTGAAAACTGCGAGTCACAGCAGCGGTGCCACACATGGCCCACAGGTATCATTTCTCAGTGGTAGTCGCTTGTCCATGGAGACGGCGGTGTTGAAGTGCAATGTTCTTCTAAGTGTTTATCACGATCAGACGGTGCCGGATTAAAGAATCCGAAGCATTTCAGCCTCCTTTGCTTTTTCTCCGCCATTTACAACTTCGTTCAAGATCGAAAGTGAAATGCAAGGTGCGGTATCCCAGAACAGTATGAATGGTGACATCACAGCAAGTAACATGTTCAACATGTAGCGCACACTTTGTAATAACATGCTGACACCACACGTAAGCTAACAGTTTGCCCGTCCAGTTACACTCGCACGGACCCCTGAGTCGAGGTGATTCAGAACGCAGCCGCGATCAAGCGAGCAGCTAAACGAACCAACTCGTCACTAACAATTAGAATGACTGTCACCTACCTCAGATAGGTTACGCATGGTGGCGCAAGGATGATGTGTCTCGGACGCAGATGCACTGAATTTTAGTGTGTACCCTTTATTTACATTTTCAGTACGTGATTTTGAGTTTTAAATGCATCATAGACGCACTAAAACAGAAGCCCTGCATGAGCTTCGGCTTTTTCTTCTTCCATCGTCAGTCTTTCCGCTTAGACATGACGCCGGCAGAGCATGAGGCTGAGCGAAAACATGTACGAGTAAATTTGGCGGACAGAAGTCTCGCGTTGTCTCACTTGAAGACTGAGAAACACACCGAAGGAAGACCACGAAGACTGAATCAGTAATTATAAAGTGCAAACAACGCGCAAAAAAAATCTCGGCGATTTTGCGGGATTTTGACTTGTCACAATGCGTGAATCGGGATCAAAATAGGGGAATGCGTGAATCGGGTCTGAAATGGGGGAAAATCACGTAAATTCCGTGATGGTAGGCAGGTCTGTATAAGATCTAAAATTTCCCAATCATGGGGTGAAATGACCTCACAAATGAAAATGACACAGTACTCACAATGAAATGACCCTGCCAGGGTCATTGCTCCCAAATATGAGGTGTTGTTTAACCCTCTTGAATGTCTAGCCACTCATACTGTACATACTCATACTGTACACAGTACCAGTACAAGAGGGTTAACCTTCCACATCAGCTTATAGATCTGAACGTCAACAAAGAAGCTGTTGGATGAATCAAGTCATACAGTAAAACGACCCCTTTTAACAGTATACAGTATTTGAACAACAAGAATGGCAAAGCCTTTATGGCTCACGTGCATGACCGATCCACATAATTAATCTGCCCTTTGTGATCTAATCTTTTCTGATTGGTCATTGAAATGAGCAAGTATTTAAGTGTCTTAACAGAAGTAAAGGACTGGTTCTTGTACCTGCAAATCCACGTTTCCTAAAAACAAATGCATTTTTCACACATCTGTCAACCTCCAGTGTATCGACCTTAGCAGGTCAACCAAATTAGTATGCATATGAAGGTCTTATCATCAGCTACCTTTGTGCCCAATTTGACTAGCAAAGTTTGCAACAAGAAGTCAAAGCCCTTATGGCTCACCTGCAAGACCAATCCAAAACCAAAAGCTAAATTTTGTTCCAAAATTGGCATTCTAAAAACTTTGTCAACCTCCTGTGACCTTTGGCCTTTCTGATGGATCATTCAGGTTTGCACATATAGTACCATCAGTTCTGAAGTTGAAAATAGTATTTGAGAAAAAAAAATTGTGGGAAAATATCGCTATTTTTTAAAACTTATTTCTGGACCTCTTGTTACCCTTGTATAGAAAGGTCTTACCATCAGGTATCTCTGTATCAAGTTTCAGTTTGATGTTGAAAAGAGTATTTGAGATAAGACAGTTTATGTCAAAATGTGGCTATTTGGGACCTATTTCTGGACCCCCTGTGAACTTGACTTTTGAGCAAGGTCACTGAAATTGGTGTGTTTAGACAGGCCTTGCCACAAAGTACCCTTGGGTCAAATTTGAAGACAATGCCAATGTTAAAGTTTTGCCACAGACGATGGCCGACCGACCACTGGCCCATTGCATGTGAGCCAAAAATGCTGGTCCAAAAATGCTGATAAATGAAATTTTCACACATCTGTTGACCTCTTGTGACTCTGACCTTTTAAAGAGTTCATCCAAATGAGCATGCATAGGAAGGTCTTATACCATTAGATGCCAAGTTTGGTTGGTTGGTTGTACCATACTTAACGTCATGACAGCAACAAGACTTTCTCTGGACGTGACTGCTGCTTGTGAAAAAAAACAACTACAGAATATTTATTGAATGTATTGCCAGCTGGTCCAATATGCTAAATATACCTAAAACGTGCTAGGGATGCTGCACAATCATAATAATTTATCGTACCCTAGTTTACATGTAAAGGGAAATGATATTTAAAAAAAGCATTAATCACAAACACATAACTTATCTCTTAGGTGCAATAGACCATTTAGCAACACACATCCAATATCAAGAACTACAGGCAGCGCAGACAGTAGGAAGAGTTTAAAAATGGGAAATACAGGTGAATGGACCAACGGTAGACATAAACATATGCCCCAGAAACCACGGAAAACCCACCCTGTGACATGAAAAGTAGTTAACCCCACCGAAGTCCCCCAGGGCAGACCCGGGTTCGGGTGGTGCCAAGTTTGGGCCTTAAGGTGCAAATAGCATTTGATGAAAAAAAAAAAAGGTCAAAATATGACATTTTAAAAACCTATTTCTTGACTCCCATGTGAGCCAGAAAATGACTGACATGATACAGACAGCCACTCACAAACACGCATCTACTTTCCCACAAACAATTGTATTATGAATACACAGTCCGGATAACAGTGCATCTCATTTCAACAAACAATCCTGGGCCAGTTAACAATGTATGATGGACACAAGTAATCGTCTCCATGGACATGTATACATCACTGTTTACTTTTCATTTTACCAGCAAAAAACAATTACATATGTAACCCTCTTGTGCGTGAAGCCACTGCTACTGTTTACATTACCGGTGTCTGCATGAACAAGGAAGCTATAAATAACTCTCTTAACATCACACTAATAACATACACATCACTTAAAACCAAGGAATTCTGTAACTACAATATACACACTAAAATCTGCATGCCCTACACACACACCAGCACAAATAAGACAAGGCTGACATCTTGTGAAAAACAATATATCAAACTCACAATGTAACCTGCAGCATTTTTAAGTGAGACGGCAATGGAAGATGATCAGCTATTGCGTACTGGATTGCGACTTCGGACCTTATGGCCTATAATTGTAACACCCAAATCTCAGACTAGCACACTATTTTTGGTTTGGTATGTGATTTTGGAACTTGCATATTTTTTTGTAAGATTAAAAAACACATAATAGCACATATCATTTTGTCCCTATGGACTCTTTTGTACATGTAGCTGAATATGGATAACCCTGTGTAAAAAAAAAAACGCTCATCTTACATGAAACACCTAGCGATAGATGTATAAAGTGCCAACACTTGTTTCGTTTCTGGTTCACACAAAACTGGAAGCAGAGTGGCAAATGAATGTGATGTGAAAAACTTATTTCTGTGCATTTCTGCCAATATGTCATGCAAGACTTTCATCTGTGTGATGCAGTGTCAAAAATGATTGCAAAATACAAAGGCAGCTTCATCCGGCTATAAGAAAGGAAAAAGTGACACACTTGCATGAACTAAAATGCTGCAAGACCCTGCTGTGACCCCGTTGCAGCCGTCACAGGGTGCAGAACGATCATCTCACCAGCTGTGGGACGTTGGATTGTGGAGCTGGGCCGGCCTTTTGGGTTTCACATGACCTGGATGAATTGTATATAATAAGCAGAGAACAAAGCTACTTTTGGTCAGCACAAATCATCGTGTACTTATGACTTGCTAAAATGCGTGATGATGGGAAATACCATAGACCTCTTGCTGGTCACCAAAGGCTTTAGTGCATGGGTAAACCAGCTCCCCTCTCTCTGTCAGAAGGTGGGCTGGGTTACCCTTATGGATGATGTTGATAATACGCAGATTAGACAGTCACTATATGGGCCAATGCACCCACACAGCAGGGTAGGACACAAGCCGATCAGCACTGGCGACAAGTGACATAGGGGAAAGGGACTGTAAGCTGGCCATCTAGTTGACCAGGGTAGACTGGTGTGGTGGGGATAGGGTCAAGCTGACCACATATGCATTTTATCATATAACATAGTGCTTTGCGAGGTACACATTCCAAACTCCCGCAATCCTACATGATGGTGAATCCAAACAAAGGAAAGTAATTTCTGAAATATAGACAGTCTGGGCTTTCTAAAAACGTATTTAGAGTTACTTACAGTTACCTCCCCTAGACCACAGCAGGCTAATGATGCTGCACGGATATAATGCTGATTTGAAATGTGTCGCAGATATAGCGCCGATGTGTTGACAACAGTTTGGCCAGTGTTGCGGATATATCGCCAACGCGTCTTCAAAGAGCCCACTTTATCATGGTAAATACAGGTTTGACAGAAAATGCACTTTCATATGTATACCCACACAATGAATTCAATGTACAAGAACTTAGTATAATGTATCACTATCAGCATAATTGTACACTTGAGAGAAGGGATGGGGGGATGGTGAGGAACGCATACAAACATGGTAAGATGAGGAGCATGGAGAGATTAAGAGTGGGGAGGCTGGGCGTGGGTCAAAGATGTGCAAAGAACGATTTCATAGGAAGCCAGTAGTGATCTGCTTAGTACAATACCTATGTAGTTTCCGCAAGAGATGGATCCACTGCCTGATTAGCTTGGCACTCTTGTGCTGTGATAGGTCAACTGTCTCCTGCAGTTGGATATTGCAGAATAAAAGAGACTGGGGCAAGAGGTTGGATGGAGGACAAAGAAACAAAAATTAACAAATGTGTGAAAACTACATTTAAAAACAGACTAAAACAGTAAAAAGAGCACGTTCTCGTCATGCTAGTTCAAGAAATTCCGGCGTGTAAAAATCACGCGATGGTCATGCACGAAACAACATGCAACAGCACTGTGTATTAAACCGCACTGAATACTGTGGGCCTAATCGACAATTTTACCTGGGAAAAATTACCTCATTGAACCCAACCCTAATTTTCTCTGAGGGGGTGAAACTCCTTACTTTGAGCGTCCACATTGTTTAGTTTTCTGCAGCCAGGCGGCAGCTCATTTATATTTCCAAAAATGAGGGACCAAACCTTCAGCGAAAGCGGCAAGTCTGGCTGAGACACATTTTAGTATGCAGAAACTTGTAGTGGTCCAATAGCACTGAATCGTGATTTTAGCAGAAAGAAAACAGCACTGAAAGCATGTGTGCGGGAGAAAACCACCCAAAATAGTGTAATAAAAACTTGTGTCCTAACGGGCAATTAGAGACCCCCCCCCCCCCCCATCACACACACAATGTTAACAGTACCATCACATACACATATTGTTAACAGTAATGGTGGCTGCATGCACAAGAGGGTTAAAGAAAAAAGAAACAAACTTCAGGGCTTAACGTCTTTTGTCCAGAACGAAGGTGACTTCAAAGATGGGGCACCTAAATGAGGTCTGTACAAATTTTGACCTTAGCTGGGTTCAAACTCACGACCTTTACAGAAAAAAGAGGTGGTGGATGGGCTGAAAAGTAAGCGACCATTCAAAAAGTGAAAATAACAGTAGTGCCATACAATCCTTTTTTGCAAAACACTTACACAAAGAAACAAGAAAGGCAAAGCCCTTATGGCTCACGTGTATGGCTGATGCACCTTTGTGACAACTTCTGCACCAGTGAAATCCATTGATTGATTGTACATTGCTTAACGTCCCGACAGCAACAGGCTTTCTCAGACGTCCTGCACTGCTGTGAAAAAAAAACTAAACAGAAAATTGAATGTATGTCGCCAGCGGTCAATACATTAATAAACCTACAACATGGGCATAAATAAGCTAAGACCATTTAGCAACACACATCCAATATCAGAGCTACAGGCAGTGCAGACAGTAGGGAGTTTTAAAAGGCAAATACAGGTGAATGGACAAAGGGTAGACAGAAACACATGCCCAGAATAGAGAGAAAAACCCACCTGTGGGCTGACCAGGGTGACCTGGGAACTAAAAATACCTAACCCAACCCAAGTCCCCAAGGGCAGACCCGGGTGGGGTAGTGAAATCCAGTTTTCTTAAAATGTAAGCATTTTTCACACATCTGTCAAACCCCGTGACCCTTGCGACGAGTCAACTAAATTAGTATGCATAGAAATGTCTTGCCATCAGCAAACTTCATGCCAAATTTGATTGAAAAGCTTGCAAAAACATTGATAAAAACTACAATTCTAACAAAAATTGGCATTTTTCACAAATTTAAAGTTGAAAATAGCATTTGAAAAAAAAAAACATTTTTTTGTCAAAACATGGCTTTCTTAAACATTTTTTCTAATCCTATGACCCTTGACCTTTGTGAGAGGTCAACTAAATTATTATGTATATGAAGGTCTTATCATCAGCTATCTTTGAGCCAAATTTGATTGAAAACTTGACAAAAATGTTGATTAAACTACCATTCCATGAATTACACACATTTGCTGACCTCTTGTGACCCTTGACCTTTCCAAGGGGTCCTCCAAATTAGTATGCATAGATAGGTCATACCATAAGGTATCTTTGTACCAAGTTTGGCTTTGAAGTTTTGAATAGTATTTGAGAAAAAACATCTTTTGTCAAAATATGGCTATTTTTCACCTATTTCTTGTGACCCTTGAACTTTCTGAGGGATCAACGAAATTCGTATGTATAGGAAGGTATTACCATTAGGTATCTTTGTACCAAGTTTGTATAAATAAATTGTCAAAATATGGCAAGTTTGGACCTGTTTCCTCATCCCGTGACCTTGACCTTTGAGAGAGGTCACTCAAATTGGTATGTTTAGAAAGGTTTGCCACAAAGTATCCTTGTTGGAAGACTGTGGCTTGAATAGTCTCCGAGAAAATGCCAATGTCAAAGTTTACCACGGACAACAGCAGACGGACAGATGGGTGACCACTGGCCCAGAACATACATACTTTTGCTTCGCACGTGTGCCAAAATGATGGATGAACAATAACCTATAAAGTCTCTTTTATATGAGAGCCATACGGATTTCACTGTAAGGTCCAAAATCAGAGGCCAGCACGTGGTCATAAGGTCTTTGACCACAGATCAGCTCAGAAATAGTGATTTGGGTCCAAAATGTATTCCCTCCCAGACTTTGACATATCTTCATAGGAGATATGAAACAATTTGCTGCTTAAACACAAAACCACTAACAAGAGATGCAAAAGCAAAACAACTGCACTTTCAGAAGCATCTGAGAATGAGCAGAATGCATGGGCAGTCTATGCCCTTTCTGATTTCAGGAAGAAGTATACTAGATTCAATGCTTCATGTGTCAATCAGATTAAAAGAGTCTTAACATTATTCGGCCATTCCCACTTTAGCCATTTATCTTCAGAATTACAGAATTTTGCCATTAATAAAACTAGAAAAAGAAACCACAATTTTTGAACACTTCAATACATGTAGTAACTTGTCATTTGTGAAAATCAAAGCTAAATCAAATATATAAAAGAACAAGTCCATGCTGTAGTTATTTTCAAACAATTATGAAGGATATATGGTTCTAATGCAAACAACTGATTTAAATATTGTATTCACAAAGATATTGTTCTCACATAGATATAGACATTCAGCCCTGATACATTACAACACATGGATTGCTCAAAACTGGCTACTTCCCTCGATCTGCTACACACAAACATGCATAGTAAATCAAGGAAGGTAAGCAGTGTGGGACTGACAAAAATAGTTTAAGGGTACATGTATCATATTAGCCTGGCGCTTGCTTTGCATACAGTCAGCTAACATGGATATGATAAAAAGTCAATTTCACACACCCAAAAATATCTAGTTCATGTGTGATGTGAAGACAATGCATTTACCATAATAAAGCCAGATTGATAATGAGACAAACCCAAACACACCTGACAAAAAAACAAAGAAAAATGGTCCCGTGTTCCTTTTACCAAAACAACAAACACAAATTTACACTGGAAGACATGTTCCTAAAGGACTTCGTCCTATGGCAACAACATATTCTAATATCCACCACAATCTTAAGACTTGTAATTAACATCTCTGCTCAAAGTGCCCCCCACCCCATATGTAACTGGCTTTTAAGTACAGGTACTAAACTTTTCAGTGATCAAAAATCTATTTTCTCTAACAAAAACATTAAAGCTTTCAGAAACCATTATCTGTGACAGAGATAAATGCACAAAATATGTTAAAGGAAAAAAATGATCTGAAATATCATTTGGACTCCTCAGTGACTAGAAATCTGATGATACATTGTTGCACAAAAGATACAAAGCTGTAAGAAAAGAAGAAATGGAAAAATGTTGCAGAGAGAAGGAGAAAAGAAGAATGGCAAAGCCTTATGGCTCATGTGTACGACCAATCTATATAATCACTCTAATTTTCTCTTTGTACTAAGTTTGGGTTTGAAGCTGGGGATAGTATTTGAGAAAAAACATGTTTTGGGTCAAAATGTCTATTTTGGACCTGTTTCCTGATACCTCTGACCTTGACCTTTCAGAGAGCTCATTAAAGTTGGCATGTCTCACAAGATCTTGCCACAAAGTATCCTTGGGCCAAGTTTGAAGATTGTGGCTTGAATAGCCTCCAAGAAAATGTCAACATTAAAGTTTACAATGGATGACAGCAGATGGACAATAAACAGATGACCATTACATATGCTATCGCTTTTGAGCCAACCAGTTTGGAGAGTAAATCTGACGAGGACAGAAGTTGGGACTGGCTGTAGTATTTCTTTAAGTACAAACTAAAGGATAAATACATTTTTTCCCCTTTGTTTCAGACAAAATTATGGAGGTGGGGGTGGGTCGAGTGGAGGAGCTCTAAAAGGCAAATGCATGAAGAAAGACAATGTACATGTACACAAATGTACAATTCAACACCTGTATTCATACTATCATTTGCAAACCTAGTGAAGTCATGTGATGTAAGCATTCTCTCTATTACACATTGAGATGTGAACTCCTATGACTAAACGTATGAAAAATAAAACCTAACAACAACAGTCTGTGGTCAAACACAACATTAAATGTTTGTGGTATGTGATTTTGGACCTTACAGCTGCAAGACCAGCAAACACAAGTGTAAATATATTAATTATTATTGCGTCATAAAATAAAGATCTCCCCGAAATTTAGTGTTGTTTACAATAATGCGGGCAAAATCTCAACATGAGCAAAGTATTTCGTCATGACATGAGCAGTCAGATGAGTTACCATGTATCCCGTTGTCATTAAAATACACGCACACATTACACAGGTATTTAAATACATATTTGCACACAGGACAGATACAGCTCTAGTTTTCTCGCCGCGGTCGTTTCTTTTTGCTTTTGGGGGCTTCTGTCCAGGAATCTGCAACAGCAAACGAAAGACAGCCAATCTTCATATCTTTGTAAAACATGACATTTTCACAAACCAATTCAAAAAGATGTGTAATACTAAACTTTATTTTAATGGCAATCCCAAAGACCATCTGTTTCCATGGTCTATATTACAATCTAAGGAACTGTTCAAAATTTGCAACAAAGACACAAAAGCAACACAGACATATTGTGGATAAATATACAATTAAAAGCAGAAAAATGTGGGAAATGTGGCAACTGCACAGGTCAACAATGATATGTGCTGGACTCCGACCATGCACATTACAACTCGCAGAATTAATGTTAAAAATAACAAAGCAGCGCATTTATAGATACTGTTGGACCTGTTTTTGCTGAAGATATTCACAATCACATTCAAGCACATACGTCTCAAGGGTTGTGTTGAGTTAACAAGGCTCTAACAACATGCTTGAGCCATCAGAGTCAAAACCACAAACAAGCACACTCATCCCACAGTTGTGCTGCTAAGCTATTCAGGCACTACCAGTGCTTTAGACATCAAAGTCAAACCATCCGTGCAGTTTGTGCTGAAAGTGTATAGTATACCAGCCATAACAGGACTACCTAGACTTACCTGAGGATCCACCCAACTCATCAAAAGTGACAGGTGTGCTGGCAGCTTCTGAAGCCTTTGGTGTCTGGGCTGGGGCCACAACCTCAGGCTGGGCTGCAAAAAAAAAAAAATCCCCCCAAAATAATATTTTTGTCAAAAAGTTAGCAAACTGACTTCTTATGACACTTAAGACAATGCATGTTTGTAAAGTACCTCCATGTTAAGTTTGACTGTCAAGTTTTAAGTGAGAAAACCAAAACTTTGGTCAATATTTCAGTTTACACACATTTACCTCCAATCTCTAGTCGGTCACTTACATGGAAATATTTCAAAAAGGCCTCAACCCAAACTATGGTTCTGCAAAATTCACCCCCTTGCGCATGCAGGTACGCGTACAGTAAACAGTAATGTCACATGCATGCACAAAGGGTTAGAGGGTAAAAATGACTGAGAAAATCAAATGTTAAAGTGCCTTTTATGTCAGATTTTGAAGTGAAATCGCCTCCATAGACTGTTCAATTTTGATTCAATCGATACAAATTTTTGGTTCAGAAGTCATCTGGTCAACTGCTGAGGGGGTGTTTCCATATAGCAGCGCAACAGCAATGTGAAAGCGATGGCAACAGCTACATGTATTGATAACACAGATATAAAGAATGATTATTTCTATATGTGCTGCAACCGTGGTGCAATTGTGGTGTGACAGGCGACAGCAACACCACAAAATTGTATCACCCCTTACAGCGATTCAACAGTGATTCAGCCATTATTTACAAGCGAAGGGAGCATGGATTTAGAGAAAGTAAAGTAAAAGTAAGTTTATAAACAAACACTTTGTATTTATAGCTATGTTTTGAAAATTATATCAAATAAAACAGTACTGCTACTCACAATAAGTTGAGCGCCACTCCGAAAAAGTCATGATTTCAAATGAGCACAAATCTGTCCATTGTTAAGATTGTCATGGAATTGTTGGATAAGACTAATTCAACATACTGGTCAATTCTACAGACTGGACAAAATCTTGAAATTTGACAGAGTTATGCTTATTTGAAATAATTACTTTTTTGGCAGGGTGGCCCTCAACTTACTGCGAGTAGCATATGTACACAGGTTACTGCTATTTTCAACCCTGCAAAAAAGGAAACCCTGCAAAAAAACAAAACTTTACTTATTAATCCTACAGTTCAATTATATCAATTTTTACCTTGATCCAAAAACGCACCAGTCCTCCTCATGCTTTCATTGATATTACCTAGAGAAAGAGTTAATATAAACCTTTGTTTTAATCAAGTTTGATTTATATTTCTATTTGCAGGAAATAAAGGAACACACCTCACTGATATGTGGTATGATAGAGCTTTGGAATCTAGGGAAGGACAATGAAAACACTTTAGCATCATATTAAACTAGGCAAAATTGACATGAAAAGTGCATTATTTTGCATATTCAACTTACAAACACCAAATTTTGGGCATAGCTAGCCGGCAATGCCCTAATGATGAAACAATTAGGATACCATCAAGAACCGTAAACAAGAATGGCAAGGGCCTCAAGGCTTAGGTGCATTACCGATCCACATACTTAATGACCTTGACCTTCCCACAGGTCACTGAAATACGCAAGTGTGCTAACATAACCTAAGGAAAGGGTTGACATTTGTACCCGAAAAATCCATGTTTTCTCAAAATATATATGACATTTTGTTAACCTCCCATGATCCTTGACCTTTTTGAGTAGAGAACCAAATTAGTATGCATAGAAAGGTCTTATCATCAGCTACCTTTCTGCCAAACTTGGTTGAAAAGATTTCCAAAAATAATCCTGGTAAAAACTAAAGAGTAGACACTGTTCACATCATTTGCTAATCTCTTGTGACCCTTGACCTTTCCAAGAGGTCATCCAAGTTAGATAGGAAGATCTCACCATCGGGTATCTCTGTGCCTGGTTTGTGATGGAAAAAAACCCACAATTTTTGTCAGAAAATGACCATTTGTGACCTATTTTCTGATCTCTTACCCTCACCTTTCCAAGAGGTCATCCAATTTAGTATGCATAGGAAGGTCTCACTACTAGGTATATATGTACCAAGTTTGAAGTTGTGAATAGTATTTGAGAAAAAAACCATCTTTTGTCAAAATATGGCTATTTTGGACTTGACCCTTCCGAGGGATCAACCAAATTAGATGCATCAGGTATCTCTGTAGCAAGATTGGGTTTGAAGTTGTGAATAGCGTTTGTGAAAAAAATCAAACTTGTCAAAATATGACAATTTTTTTTTACCCATTTCCTGATCCCCTGTGACCTTGACCTTTGAGAGAGGTCACTCAAATTGGTATGTTTAGAAATGTCTTGCCACAAAGTATCCTTGGGCCAAGTTTGAAGACTGTGGCTTCACAAAAGGCCAACGTTAAAGTTTACCACGGACGGCAGATGACAGCAGACGGATGATGGCGGATGGACGGATGAACATACTCACTGTTGCTTCGCACTTGAGCCCAAAAAATTGTTTGTGAAGGTATCTTTGGAATGGCCATTTTACCCCTACTAATTTTGCAGCCCATTCATGCAATTTTGAAGTAAGAAACATTTGGCTTTCGCATTTGATTAGTTTGATAATGGTAGAATATGAATATAGCTATAAGTGACAAAAGGTAGGACTCTGATTTAGGACAAGGGGTTGAAAAATAAAGCCTGCATTAAAGAGTTCTCTTTGGTACTGTCTGAAACCTCTCAATACCAAGCATGATTGTGTGGAAGCAAAAGATAATCAAAAGCTTGGTTTTTGAAATATCTTAGTTTATATGTTGGAATGTCTAAACTGTCGCGTGTCAAACATTACAACACAAATGCTCATAAAAGATTTTTTTTTTGTAAAATGCTGCAGACCCAAGATACTGTTTTTATATCCATAAAGCATGCCTAAATGCAATGCTATCTTCTCCTTTTGATGTCCACACCCTGAACATAATTTATGGACATGTAATGTTGTAATGTTTGACATACGACACCAGACAGATTTTTAACAATTTGCCACCAGGCCCAATCACACGTTTTATTCTAATAGAACACATCTGCACATTCAACACACACAAAACAAGACAAGCTAATGTAAGTATTCCCAAAAGAAGACATATATTTCAAGAAAAGATGATTTTCAAAAATGTGTCACGCGTCAATATTACAACAAAAGACAACATGGGTCTTGTTTTCAACAACACCAGACTGACACAAACAGAAAATGATGCAAACATTAACTTATGGACCAATCGGAACTAAACATTAACCCACTAAGTCCACAGCGTCAAAGTTACCTGTGCTAACGGCATGGGCTTCATCGTGGACCAATCTGAACTAAACATTCACCCACAAAGGCCACCGAGTCAATGTAACCTGTGCTAACATCAGTGAGGTCTGAAGTCAACAGTGCTAGCAAACTGATCACATGCTCTGCCGTGAGGTTGCCTGATTGTGCACACCAGTTCTGGCCATCAAGGAATAATCTTTCCTGTAGGCACATGGTGACAACCACACGGACACGGAGTTCAGTGTGTTGGTCCTCACCGCCAAACAGTAAAAGATTCAACGCCCTAAAAAATAAAAATTTCCATCACCTTCCACAGCAAGTGGCCAACACCTGCCCCTCATATCTGGCTGCAGCAACTGGACAGATCGGAAATCTTCTGCCTTGTCCTGAAATTGGTCTTGGCCTTCAGGCAACAGAAATTGCGCCATGTCCTCTTTCAGCTCAGCCGATTTCGTCTGCAGGCCATCATATGAGGAGCATGAGGCCAGAGACAATCTTGCCACATGAAAAAACTCCAAACGCTCCAAGAACGTCAGGATTTATTGACTGACTGGGATTCTCGCTGTCACCAAAATCGTACTCAGCCAATCCTTCGTTCAGTTCAGCGCAGGAGTTACCAGGGTTGATCGACTCAATGTCGGAGTCACTGCTGTTCTCTGCATCAGAGTCGACACCCATGGTGTTCTCAAAGTCTGCCTCACTGTCAGAGTCAAGGCCTGAAGAGCGTAAGGAGACATCAAACTCCCCATCCTCCTCAGACTCTGAATCTGACACAGGCTACGTCTCCTTCCTGTCAAACCTCATCTAGATAATCCTCCATCGAGGGACATCAGGTGACCTGCACAATTCATATTGTGCTGCCTTGCACGGAGTGCAAAAACAGGACAGCTCCCTGGTCGCCGAGAGACCTGGGCCAAGTGACCGTATGTGGTGAAATTTTCTTGCAGCCAGCAACTGTTGCGACACTGCTCGACTTCACAGTGCGGACAACATCTGTTTGTGTACCCCCAGGTACACAAACTTCCTTGTCTTATGTTGACAATAACCTTGTGTACCATAGACAGACAGTGTTTCCACGCAGTGCTGATACACATCAGCTGCAGATCTCACACAAACAGCCCTTGTGGCCAGGTCTCTTGTGACTGCCCTCTTAATTGCACTGCCTGACCAGTCACTGTCATTCTTGCCGTGCCTGGAGCCAAAGAATACCTTTTCAATAGACACTCCAGGCACAGACATCCTTGAAAACAAGAGGAATGGCAGCTTCGATTTGAATTGTGCTGCACATCCATCAATGGCCAAGATCACCTTCTTCACAACCGGCCCATGTCTGCAGACAGTATCTCTACCACTCTGTCAATGCAGACGTGGGATATGTGTGCATCTTTTACAAGATCATCACTGAAGAAGGCGATCTCATCCCTCTTCGGCTCTGGACAGTGCGGGCATCTGTAATAAATCACAGCAGGAAAAAGAGTTACCTGTTTGTAAGCCCAATGGGCACTCTGAGGTTCATCTTGGAATTTGCAAAGGAAATTCTCTGCAAAATCACGTGACCAGTGCCCAGCCTGATGGCAGATCTTGTTTCAGGTCATGCACCTGCTTTCGCTGCCACTCGGCAACAAAAACATGTGCATACAGTGGCCCAAGCTCTTCAAACAACTCATCCACACACTCTCTTACACTGCCCTTTTTCTTCACCTTGTCCATCCTGTTGGACTTGCCCTCATTTACATGCTGCCACTTTGACCAGCCCACTTGCTTTTCCAATCTCACTTCAAGCTCACCCAACAACTGCCTCTTCACTCACTCAATTCCACACATTCTACACTTTCTTTCCACACACGCACGGTTTGGCTCTTCATCAAACTTGCACACATTTTCCACTAACAGAACTCTGACACACTCACACTTTCTCACAAGATGACGATTTATCGTCTGAAGCTTAAGTTTTGGGTTCAGGCAAATTTCGCACAAGCACTGATGAAATTTTGCCCGCCCCACAGATGCAACATTCTTGGGCTTCAGACGATAAAACGTCCGCTTGCCAGTCTTGGACGCCCGAATAATCTTGCGTGAGAGGCCAATTTCCTTGTAGGATGAGCTGTCGGCATTCTGAAAGGCTTGGGCAAGGCATCTCTTGCGACTCAGCATCGACACATCCCGCTTTGCACTGATATTGCTGACATGTTCTGCCAGCGTCTTCCTTGGGGACTTCTTTTCTGGAGTGTTGAAGGAAACATTTAGTTCGCGAAGTGTCTGCTGGGCTACCTTATCCGCACTCTTCAGCACTCCTTTAACAAGGTAAGCCAGCTTGACACCCCTGGCCCTCAGCTTTTCCTTCACACGCCTAACAGCTCTTTTAAAGCTCTCAGATGTGGGGTAGGGGCACCCTGACACTTTCTGAGTGGCTTTGCTGTTGTTGCACTGCTGCTCCATAGGACCTGCCTCTCTCACAACCTTCTTCTGATAGTAATATGCCATGCGCTTGTCCCAAACTCTGCGCTGTTTTTGGGCGGATTGTTGGGAGCGATGTTCTGGACTGCCAGCCGATTGGCCTCTCTCTTTCTGGCTTCCTTATCAACATCTAGCCTCGTTCTTCGTGCTACCTCTTCTGCTGCCTTCTTTGCCCTAAACACACATACACACCCACCTATAGTCTACCGGACGTAATCAGGTCCTCTAAGCCAACAGTACCTACCGCTCAGTTTTCACAAAAGGGCAAGACAGAGGGATCATTTTTGGCGTCGGTTAGCGGTCACTAACACATTCAAATCTGAAATGACGCATCGTTTTTGCAACCACCTGGCCAAATGACTTACTGACTTTTTGTTCGCGCGGTCAGCTGGTGAGAATCTAGACCAAGTTTTTTCCAAAATCACCTATTACGATGTTTGTGAACTGGTCAAATGACCTATAGTATGATATGCTCCGCCATGAATGATCCCTGAACAGATTATCACTAGAAAATATTACAAACATGATGGACACCCCTTTTATTCGGTCTTTGAAATCATGTCAACTTATATGAATGACGTCACACACACACACACACACACACACACACACACACACACACACACACACAAATATCAAAGTATAATCAAACGTTGCTGACAGATATCGCTTCTGGCGCTCCAATGCCTTTTCATGATGTTGTTTAAGTTGCTCTGGTGTTTTCGCTTTCTGTCGATTCTTTCGGGCCCTTTCTTTACTTTCTTCTTTCTCTTGTTGAAAGCGCTCAGGATTCGTTTCCACCAGCTTCAATCTCTGCCTCCGACACTTTTCAGCATTAGTCAAAGGTGGTTGTTTGGGCTTTGTCATAGTGGACCTATTTTCAAAAATCAAGGAAACACGTCATTCATTATGCCCTTGTCCGATTTGAACAGGTTGACTATTTCAGGACTAGACTGTATAAACAAAAGAAGATACTGCTTACATATCACTTTTGGCGCATCTAATGATAAATGATACAATGTAGCACTGCTATGCTCATTTTATCTCTATCAAATACAATCATGAGTATCACAGTTTAACCCTATAAACCTCGTACAGCACCGCTGAACTGAGAGGCACATGGTTTTAAGGTTAAAGAGGTTAATGCTGGTTTCCTTTGTATTCAGTTAAAACTAATTGTTTTTCCCGTAACCACGTGTTGTCATATTGACGTGCGACAACATTTCCGAACAAACAAAGGAATAATTCACCCCATAGCCAACAAAACCCTAAATCCTTAGTTCAAATGTACAGCATGCATAGCAAAACGTTTTACTCCACCATCTAGCGGGTAGACATTTTATAAAACAAAGCGCCAAACTAACGCACAATAATATCTTGGTGTCGCGCATCAACATGACAACAAAAATGTTGTGTCGAATGTCAAAATTACCACAAACGCCTTTGTTGTAAGAAAGCAAGGAAACCATTTCTCTGTTTTGACGTAAACTACGATTCATTGTTCTTTCGTCAGAATACGATTTTTCTCAGCTTACTGTATGAAGCTAACCAAAATCAAATGAACGACAAAACCTGCTTTGAAGATATTTGTACAATATACTGCACGTTTTGGTGTTGGTCGTCAAACAAGTGTTGCATGTCAACACAAGGAATATATAACATACCTTCAGGTGCTGACAGTTCTTCATCAACAGCAAAACTCGTGCGAAATGCATGCGACCACAAGCCAACGTATAACCGCCGTGTGTACCGGAAGTGAATACCATCGATATTTGCGATATTTTTTAAATGAGAAGGAACATTTTGGGCTGGGTGTCGAACGTCAAATATGACAACACATTTTCATGACGGCAACAATCGCAATTTAAAAAACAGATAAGAATACGCTCAATACTTTTAACTTAATAATGACTCACAATCGTATTGAGAGTACAAAATGACGCCTTCATGGAATCTCTAACCCAAACTGTTTATAAAAAAAAAAAAACTCGCAGTTGCGACGGCGGTCTTACGCGTTTTGACATGCGACACCGAAAATTTGAACGGCCAGAAAAGACACATCAAGAAATTCCGATCCATTCGGCAAGTTTGTTTATGTTAATCGATGTATCGTTTGATCACATGCTTAATTTTCAGCGCTTTAATCACGCCTAGGCTGAGCACGACATCTTCGTTTAGGGCCGACTACGCAATGTCCGTTTTCGACGCCTTGATTTTTAACTCATTCTACCCCAGACACACCACAGCAGGATAAGGATCCACCATGATAGTTCAAGGGTGATGCCTACGGGCGCCAAGCTATTCTGGCATCACCCTTGAACTATCATGGTCGATCTGTGTCCTGCACTGCAATGCAGTCTTGAGAGGACAGGGGCAAAATTAAAGGATTTTGGTGTTGGAGTAGAATGAGTTAATACAATTTTGTACAATATTTCACATGTAGAACAAAATATTAAACATTGTGGCTTGCAGTGATTCCCCACTATCAGTACATTCATTGTGCCACACAAACCAAAGGAGAACACGGGTTTCAGATGTTAACATAATGTTTTTATTGCAACTTTCATGAACACCCTCTCAGCACCCCACCTTTGGCACTTAAGTCATATTCTTGCTTACAGAAATTCAAATGACACATCGCCATCATTTTCAAGATGGTGACAACACACCCTATGTTTTCTTGATTTGATGTTTTGAGTGATTTACAAAATACAAGTACTTGCTGCTGTTATCTTATTTTCTTACTGGCTTTGACATTTCATTGGAAGATTTACAGTTCCATACTTCAAGCCTGTCCCGCCTAATGCACACAGAGGTTGACTGTATCATTGATATGGGTGTGTAGGTAGCAGTTTGAGGTGGCAGTTGTGGCCTCATCTTTATGTTTGGTGCCCCTGTGCATGTGGCCACCTGTACTATTTACATAACTGACGGTATCACCGATCAATGTGTATTGGGCAGCCTTTTGTTTGAAGTGATCAGTGGTGGCATCATCCATGATGTCTGTGTGCATTTGGTCACCGGTACCATTTACAAAGATGTTGTTTACAGAACTAGTGGCTACGTATGCATATTAGTTCTGTCATTGTTATTGGGTGTGGTCTCATCTCTAAGTTTTGTTGCCCCTGTGCTTGAGGCCACAGTACTTTTCACATAACTCATGGCTGCATGTGCAGTGTGATTAACTGTATACATGAGGTCTGTAGGTGGGCTGCTAAAATACAGGTGGTCAATACAAGCCACTTTCTTAACCTCAAGTCTCTGTATTGGTTTTACAGTCCACCAATGCCCATCAGTATAGAATTGTACATGTCTTTGGTGGGTGTTCTGCGGTTTTGTGTATGTGGAGTGGGGTTGGGAGCGGGCAGAATGGCACCTATTACCATGTATGTGTATGTTCTCATGTTGTATGCCGATGTGTATGTACAAAACCTACATTATGAACAAGCAAAATAAATAAATAATTTAAATAAATAAGATAAAGTAAGTCAAAGATACCTGGGACATACGACTGCTAAGTAAAGGATGGATTATGAACAAGCACAGATGCGCATGTCTTTTGGTGGGTGTTCTGCAGTTTTGTGTGATTATGTGGGGTGGGGTGGGGTGGGGTTGGGAGTGGGCAGTATGGCACCTATTACCATACATACATGTGTATATTTTCTTGTATGGTGATGTGTATGTACAAAACATACATTACAAACAAACACAAATAAATAAATAAAACATTTAAATAAATAAATAAAATAAAGTAAGTCAAAGATACCTGGGACATATGAATGCCAAGTAAAGGATAGATTATGAACATGCACAGATGTGCATGTCTTTTGATGGATGTTCTGTGGTTTGTGTGTGTAATTGGGGTGGGAAGCAGGTGGTATGGCACCTGTTACCATATATATATATGTACATGTATGTTCTCATCTTTTATGCTGATGTGCAAGTACAAACCTACGTCACAAACAAACAAAAATAAATAAATAATTGAATAAATTTAAATAATAAATTAATAAATAGAGTAAGTCAGAGATACCTGGGACATATAAATATGCTTGCTAAGTAAAGGATAGATTATGAACATGCACAGATGTATGCATATTGAAAAATTTCTTACTTTCCTCTCCTTGGTGGCCACTACCATACCACTAGTGATCATGTGCATCAAGGAATTCCTTTCAGTGAAATACATAAATGAAACAATAATAAATAAATAAATGAAACATGTCATATAATGGAGAGGGCTACTATCTGTATTGCGTCTCATGCAGTCCTGATAAAGCTTGATCATAGGAGTTCTTTTGAGTACTTGAGTGCAGATTGGTTGAATAGGTTGCAAAAACAAAAATTCCTATTTAGATCTTCAGCTGAACATGGTGATATAGACGATTTAGATGGAAACAGTTTGGAGATGGATTTCAGTCTGCCTGACTTGTGCCTAAGACCAGATGAATAAGACCGTACTTGACCAGTTAAAAATCCCATCTTCATTAATCAAAAGCAGCAGGCCTACACATACAGCTGGAAAATAGATGAACAACATGGCTGAAAAACAGACGAACAACATGCATGTTGTATCTGGACAAAAAGTATTCAGAATGTTGAAGATGGTCGGCAGACACAATGCAAAACATGCATGAAGCGAGTTTACTTTCGATATACTTTCCTCTCACAAAAGACTGAGTTCTATGGGAAAGGCTGCTTTCAAGACCAGGAAAAATAACGTATATGACGTTGATAAGATGTACTTCAAAGTTCAAATCCAAAATAATCTCTGTCTTACTTCAGGAGCCTCGCGCTGGGACCATACGGCGTTGAGGCGCGTCCCCTGGGTGGTGGATAGGGGGTCCCTCGTGAGAGGGGTGCACCGAATGAAATAAGGTGCCGTGAACCAACATGGTCTAAGGGAAGGTGACCCCGACAGAAAACCCCTGGTCCTCCTAGTAAGGGGGTTGGGCGTGGGGGTAGCTTCCCCACCCTGCAAAAAAGGAAATAGCTACAAAAACGCCGACGAAAAGACTAACAGTAATTCCTTTCCTGGAGGAGGAAGGTTCTTCTACTAGAAGACTTATGACGTCCTGTGGTGAAAGCCGGAAGTCTTCGGAAGCCACAGGACCGAGCCGCCTCTCTCTATCCAGGGATACAACCATGGGCACATGGAACGTCAAGACCATGTACCAGAGCGGCAAGGCCGCCCAGATAGCAGCGGAAATGCAAAAGTACAACCTTTCCCTGCTAGGCATCAGTGAAGCCAGATGGACGCAGTCTGGCCAGAAAAGGCTGTTAAGTGGGGAGATGATTCTGTATTCAGGTCATGAAGAGGAGAATGCCCCCCATACAGAAGGAGTAGCACTCATGCTGTCACCAGTGGCACAGAGAGCGCTGATGGGCTGGGAACCTCTTGGGCCAAGAATTATAACAGCAGCCTTTAGAACCAAGAAAAAGCTCAAGCTGAACGTCATCCAGCGTTATGCGCCCACCAATGACAGTGACGAGGAAGAGAAACAAGAGTTCTACGACCGACTCCAGAGTGCCGTGGACAAATGTGCGGAGCGAGACATCACCATCGTCATGGGCGATTTTAATGCCAAAATAGGGGAGGACAACACCGGATACGAAGAGGTGATGGGGAGACAGGGACTAGGCTCGGAGATGAGTGAGAACGGGGAGAGGTTTGTAGACTTTTGTGCTCTAAACCGACTTGTCATTGGAGGCAGCATCTTCCCACACAGAAGAATCCAAAATAAAAGCAACTTGGGTCTCACCTGACCATACAACAGAGAACCAAATAGACCATATCTGCATTAGCAAGAAATTTAGAAGATCCCTTCAAGATGTTCGAGTGAGGAGGGGAGCAGATGTCGCCTCAGACCACCATCTGCTTACCTTAAGAATGAAGCTCAAGCTAAAGAAAAGCCGCACAGAGACAACAAGAAGACAGCGCTATAATGTAGGCCTCCTGAGAGAAACTGGAGTTAGAGAAGAGTTCAAACTGGTGCTGTCCAACCGGTTTCAAGCGCTACAGGAGCTAGTAAATGAAGAGGAGGCGGTCACCACAGAGCAGCAGTGGAAGGCAGTTAGAGAGGCGCTGAACTCAACCTGCAAAGACACTGTAGGGCTCAGGAAACACCACCACAAGGACTGGCTGTCGGCACAGACCTTGAAGAAGATAGAAACAAGGAAGCAGAAGAAAGCAGCGGTCAACAACAGTCGCACGAGAGCAGCCAAAGTAAGGGCACAGGGGGAATACTCGGAAGCCAACCGCGAGGTGAAGAGGAGTATCAGGGCAGACAAGAGGGCCTACACAGACAGCCTGGCAGCAGAGGCAGAAAAGGCAGCAGGCAACGGCAACATGAAACAGCTCTACGACATTACCAGAAGATTGTCGGGTAAGTATGGCCATACAGAAAGACCAGTAAAAGACAAAGAAGGCAAGCCTATTGCAGACAGAGCAGACCAACTCGACAGATGGGCCGAGTATTTTGAAGAGTTACTGAACAGACCTAGCCCACCCGACCCCACCGACATCCAGCCGGCAGAGACCGACCTACCCATCAGCTGTGACAGACCCAGCCGGGAAGAGATCAGAAAAGCAGTGGCATTTTTGAAGAATGGCAAAGCAGCAGGGCCAGATGGCATCCCAGCGGAGTCTCTGAAAGCAGACCTAGAGACAACAGTTGAGATGCTGTACCCACTGTTTGGAAAGATCTGGGAAGAGGAGGTGATGCCAGCTGACTGGAAGGAGGGGTACCTAATCAAGCTTCCCAAGAAAGGCGACCTCAGCAAGTGTTCCAACTACAGAGGAATCACCTTGCTGTCAGTACCAGGAAAGGTCTTCAACACGATCATCCTAGAGAGAATGAAGAGCTCCGTTGACCCCCAGCTGAGAGACCAGCAAGCAGGATTCAGGAAGAACCGATCATGTACAGACCAGATCGCCACTCTCCGCATCATCGTGGAACAGTCTCTGGAGTGGAGCTCCCCGCTGTACGTCAACTTTGTGGATTATGAGAAAGCATTTGACAGCGTGGACCGAGAGACTCTGTGGAAACTCCTACGACACTACGGTGTACCCACAAAGCTCGTCCGCCTGATCAAGAGCAGCTACGATGGCATGACATGTCGCGTGATCCACGAAGGGCAGTTCACCAAAGAGCTCCAGGTCAGAACTGGTGTCAGGCAGGGGTGTCTGCTGTCTCCGTTCCTCTTCCTACTGGCCATAGACTGGGTCATGAAGATGACCACAGAGCACAGACGAAGTGGAATACAGTGGACACTGTGGACACAGCTTGACGACCTCGATTTTGCAGACGACTTGGCATTACTGTCCCACACTCATCAACAAATGCAGGACAAGACCACGAGGCTTGCTGACATCTCGTCCCAAGTGGGCCTCACCATTCACAAACAGAAAACAAAGACAATGAGGCTGAACGCAACCAGGGAAGAACCAGTCTTGCTTGCTGGCACACCGTTGGAGGAGGTGGAGTCCTTCACCTATCTCGGGAGCATCATAGACAAAAAAGGCGGCACTGATGCAGATGTCAGAGCACGAATCGGTAAAGCCAGAGCAGCCTTTCTCCAGTTGAAAAAAGTGTGGAGTTCCAGAGAGCTGTCACAACACACCAAAGTCCGGATTTTCAACTCCAATGTAAAAGCAGTTCTCCTATATGGAGCAGAGACATGGAGATTGACAAAAACCACAGTCAACAGAGTACAGACCTTCATGAACAGTTGCCTTAGAAGAATTTTGAAAATCCACTGGCCAGAGAAGATCAGCAACGTCAGACTCTGGGAGAGAACAGAGCAGATAACAGCAGAGAATGAAATTGGGCGAAGAAGATGGGGATGGATCGGTCACAGTCTGAGAAAGCCAGCTTCCAGTATCACTAGGCAGGCATTGTCATGGAACCCCCAGGGAAAGAGGAAAAGAGGTAGGCCGAGAAACTCCTGGCGTCGAGACCTCCAAGCAGACATCAAGAGACTGGGAACCACCTGGAGTAGAATCGAAGGAGAAGCACAGGACAGGAGTTGCTGGAGGTCTCTCGTCGACGGCCTATACCCGGGTAGGGGTGACAGGCGTAAGTTAAGTTACTTCAGGAGCAAAGTAAACCTGCATCAACCGTGCGCATCTGATTGACTTTGTTCAAAGGCATCTCGCTGACCGCCATTTTGAAACTAGCGCCGTGAGTATGCGTATGGCATTAAAAATATTACTTGTAAAATTATTTTATCGTAAATATGAATATGTTTACTTGCTCATGATTTTAGTTTGATCACTGGAATAAACTTGTATGATTTAACGTCTTGATGTTATGCACAAAAAAATGTCTTGCGTCTTATCCGGGACGTGTACGAGGACTGGTTCCCCCACAGCAAAAAAATAGCGCTCGATAAATACTTCTTAAAAAATGTCTCCATCCTAAGGCATATATTGTTGTTATGCATAAACCATATGGCATTAGTACTTTCGTTTCCTACCTGCAAACCAATGTTACTCTTTTGACGAACTACTTACCTCTGCAGAAATTGTGCAATCTGCTAGACTAAAATACCTCCATAAATGTTGAAATGCATGGAACATTTTAAAGCCTTCATACTGTTTCTGAAAAGAACAACCGATTGATTAAAAATAACAGCTGTACAGCATATTTATAGTGGAACAGCTTTTTCACCGTGACATAGATGATTGATTTTTGAGATTTCATCGGTTAGAAAACAGACACACACACAGAGTGTACTTCCAGCCTTTCCGTCTCTCTCATCCATTCAGCACAATAACCATCAGGTCAGAGTGATGTAATTATGAGTTAAAAAAAAAAAAGACATACAGATTGTTTTCAGTCATTTTATTATGAGAAATGTTATAAAGTCAGACAAAAAAATCAGACCTCCCTCATACCCGACCATCTGCCTCAATGGGTACTTGAGTCAAGCGACACACTTGAGTTGCCACTGCTTTACTGACCTGACGTATTTGCAACCTGTATCGCCCATCAACTGGATCATTGTGTAAAAAATTGTATTCAAGTCCCATAGACAGCAAAGACACTACAACTGTTCTTATATCTTTTCACACAGACTTAGGGTTTTCATGTCAATGCTGAAAATTAGAATTACTGTTTTTAAGATAATGCCGAATGTATAGAGAAATGATGAAAAGGAAATTGACTAAATTTCCATGAATGTTGAAAATTAGGAGCAAAATAAAATGCTAAAAAAAAATCAGAATTTTAACTCTTTCGAGATGTGCCGCACCCGGATTGGTGGCGTAAAGCCGCGAATCCGGATGCGACATGTCTCGAAAGTGTTAAGGTAATAAGTTGCCAGCTGGCTTCTTATTTAAAGGTGTTATGCTGGTCCATTTGAATCAGAGTGAACACTACGCAAGTGGAGATAATGGTCAGCACTGTCCCTACTCCTTGAGCACAGATAAAGACTTGAATGTTGTACAGCAGAAGGCTCTGATGAGGTCCAGTGGAGATGATTGAAACACACAGTACTTTTCCTGCTGGTACACTGGGACTTGCATGTTTTGGTCCTCTGTTGCCGTTGTGGTCCTACAATACACAATCCAGACCAAAAAGGTGACTGCCAAGCATGTTAAATGATGAGAAGAACCCAAATGAGAAACACACTTAGAAATGACAGTTACAACACAATTTATTTATATTTTTATATATAGACAAACAAACAAGTATACAATTCAGTCACTAGTTATCTTGTGAGTGAGGGGAAGCAAAGTGGCAAATGAAGGATTGAAAGTAACACACAAGACAAGTAGCGACTGAATTGTATACTTGTTTGTCTATTTTGAAATTAATAATAAATTATGAATATTAATAAACAGTTGTAACTGCCATTTCTAAGTGTGCTTCTTTCTCCATCAGGTTCTTCTCTGTAATACAAATTGAAGCAATACATGTATTACTTCCCAAAACTTCTGACTGATGAAAAAATATGCTGGGATTTTGGTGTCTTGATTTATAGTTACATGTACACTGAAATTTGTTAGCACCCATTATATACTTATTTCAGCCACATCTACAATATAAAAACTTCCAGTAAAAATTTCACAAGTGTTGTTGATTGATCCTCCATTTTCAGTCAGTCATAAAGTAGAAATAAATCATGTTTGAAAAGGTACAACCCCTTGCCAGATTGGTAATTTAACACGGTGTTCATTTTTTGCATGTTTTGAAAAAAGAATTTCATTAATTTGGAAGTGTCATGTAGTAATGGTTTGTACAGTAACTAGTAAGTCAATTTTGTCATCAAGCTGTAATTTTGTTTAAGCTGAAATGGTGATAACATCTGTATTATTCTCACACTTGCTCATAATTATTAAAAGATAGTGCAGCTCTGCTGGCTACTGGCAGTTCAGTCACTCTTTCTTCAGCTCTCTCCAAACTTATCTTTTTAAATCTGTCTACTGATGACTTGTGTAGCATGTGTGTGTTCATGTATGCGCACATACACACCAGTGTTTGTGTAGCTCTATTGTTGAGCGTGCATCTGTCTTGTTTAAACTTATTTGTATATTTATTTTTGTGTATTGTGTGTGTCTATTACTGATTATAAAGAACCAGGAGCTGCATCAGGAGGATAGGCGCTACATTAAGCATATGTTATTATTATTATACAACCCCATCTGGTGCGAAAATGTCCATGGTGCAATTGTTCATTGCATTTTTATCACGGTAAGGAACTGAGTCCATATGCAGCATGATAGACCATCTAGAACTCTTTTGGTTTAAGAGATCCTCGTGAGCTAATGCTAGCTCACAGGTCCTCACGATCTAGCGCATGGGCTTCTGAGGATCTAAAGTTGCTTGAGCTCCTGAGGTTCTCTCAGTTTGCATGGGCTGATGTGAACAAGCAAATGTGAACAAGCAGATTATTTGCAGATTGCCCACAGGACATTTATGGATACACATTTTCAATGGGTTCATGAGGACCTCAGTTTCCATGGGCGCACAAGGATCCTTACAGTTCTGGAACTTTTGTGCATATTTGAGGCTGCAGAAAGTCATGCCTGATCAATCGCCAGTTGAATACTTACTAGTTTTTCAGCAAAGTTATCACTTTTGCACTCTGAACATCTACACTGTGAACAGGGGGACGTGTACCAGACAAGACTGCTTTGCATAGAACAGTCTATTCTCATAAACTGCATCCACTGATGAATACTGAGGTTTTTTAAAAAAAATATCAATGAGACATTTTGTGTTGCTTTTTGAATTAAAAGATGATTAAAAACAAGAATGGAAAAGCCTTTATGGCTCACATGTATGACTGATCCAAAACTTTGATAAAACTAGAATTCTATCAAAAACTGGCATTTTTCACATATCTGTTGACTTCTTGTGACTCTTGACCTATTCGAGGGGTCATCCAAATTAGTATGCATAGAAAGGTTTTACCATCAGGTATCTCTGTACCAAGTTTAGGTTTGAAGTTGAAAATAGAATTTGAAAAAAAAAAACACACCAATATTCATGAAAATTTGGCTGTTTATAACCAATTTCTGGACCTCCTTTGACCCTTGACCTTTCTAAGGGGGTCATCCAAATTAGCATCCATAGAAAGGTCTTACCATCATGTATATCTGCTTTAAGTTTGGGTTTGGAGTTGAAAAAAATACTGGAGAAAAAACATTTTGGTGAAAATATGGCCATTTAAAAAAAATCTATTTCTGGACCTCTTGTGACCCTTCCAATCGGTTATCCAAATTAGTATGCATAGAAAGGTCTTACCATCAGGTATCTCTGTAATACGTTTGGGCTTGAAGTTGAAAATAGTATTTTAGAAAAAAACTATTTTTTGTGAAAATGACAATTTTTTAATAATAATAATAATAATAAGTACTTGTATAGCGCCTAACCTCACAAATTAGAACTCTAGGTGCTTAACAAAAGAGAATTGTACAAAAATAACCAATTACAAAAATACAACTTATAAAAAGTATAAAAAATTAAAAACAGAAATACAACACACTCTATAAACAATCTATAAAGTCACCATTCAAAAATGCATATCATTTATTCAAGGTAGGTGCTGTGTTTATGGACTCGTACACGCACTCACACACACTACTACTAATAGAGATGACATTAACATAGCAGGTCTGTGACAAAAGTCATTTTGGACCCATTTCTGAACCCTGTGAAAGAAGTCACTGCAATTGGCATGTTTAGAAAGGTCTTGCCACAAAGTACATTTGGGCCAAGTTTGAAGACTGTGGCTTGAATAGCCTCCTTGAAAATGCCAACGTTAACGTTACCATGGACGCCGGATGGATGACCACCAGCCCAGAACATACAGCTAGGTGTGTTAACAAGTGGATCGGAACACGCTGAACAAAAGCACCAAACTTTCTGATGTACTTCATTAGGTCATACTCTTTCAATATGAAGGGGGTGCCCATGCGGGTAGGCCCTCTGGGTTTGTGTCATGACATTTTCTATATTTAGATGATAACATTAAAAGGACAGCCCCCACAAACCTAGAATCTTTAAACTTGGCAGTTTTAGTGGCCATAGGATGACCTTTCTAGAAAGACCTGCTTGAATGACCTTTGATGAAGGTCAAGGTCACAATGATGTTGCAAAAAATTTGCCTTTTTGCTTGACTGTATTCTTGTTTTTGTCTACCGTATTGAAAATACGGTAGACTTTGAAATGGGGCTGGCCTCAGCCCGTTCCACACCTAGTACGCGATAACTTAGGTGGGCAGGCATCACACTGTAAAAGTGTGGTAACAAGAGAAAATTACATCACATCTAGCTAAGCTTGCATTGCTGTTGAACGCAGATCTAGCACCAAAGCACCGTGTGTGTGTGTGTGTGTGTGTGTGTGTGTGTGTGTGTGTGTGTGTGTGTGTGTGTGTGTGTGTGTGTGTGTGCGTGTGCGAGCGACTAGAGCCCGCGTTTGTGGACAGATAGGCTTGAAACTTTAGGATATTGTCTTTAAAAGAATTATCTCAGGACGTTGAAAATTTAAAAAAAAAATAGTTCACACATTATTGAGAAAAATGTATTTTTTTTTAAAATGAATTTTTTTGAAAAATACTTACCGATGGTATTACTTTATGGGATTAGTTCTTAGCTAGTCTAATTTTAGCCCAAAATTTGTTGTGTACGATTATGGCCGTTATGGCAGGAGAGGGGCGCCATAGACTGGGCAGAAGTCCGGTTAGCCTCCCTTTCTGTATCACCACGCATGCGCTCCGCGCTTCCCACTTCAGTTTCTTAGCAGACCAGCGGCAAGCGGGGTAGGTGGGAGGGATCTACGAGTAATACCATTGTAAGTATTTTTCAAAAAAATTCATTTTAAAGAAAAATACATTTGTTTTCTCAAAACACATTACCGATGGTATTACTTTATGGGAGAATTCCGAACAGGAGGTGGGTGCCGCTAAAACGCCCCTACCCCTGCCATAGCACTACTTCTAGTGGCCCTCCCCAAGCAACCTCCCTCTAATTTTAGCAAAGATACTTACGGCACCCTAAGGCACCTGGAGGGAGTGTTGCACCACGATGTCTCTCCCCAGCGAAGGTTCTGGCGCTGGCTGGAGAGGTCCCTCAGGTAGAAGCGTGCGAAGGCGGTCACCGCTCGCCTGCCCACAGCCAGGAAGTCTTTGACAGCATAGTAGCGGTCAAACACTAGGCTTGCAGCCGTGACTAGATCTCGTGTGCCCTGGTGTGCAAGCGTGTGGCTGTGTGAGCAGCCAGGTCCTGGTAGGCTGAACGTGACATCCACCGAAGCCAGTAGGATATCGTCTGGGCTGAGATGTCACTCTACCTGGGGACAGAGAGAGGAGAGTCGGGTGTGTGTCCTGCGTAGCGGCTTGGTCCGGTGCAGGTACACATGTAAGGCCCGCACTGGGTCCTGTCTGGACTCACGGCGGAGCCTGGGTATCTTAATGGGTGTAAGGTTCGCACCGGGTCTGTGTCTGGACTTACGGGTGGAACCTGGTTCTCCTAATGGCTGAATAGTAACCAATTGAGAAGCAGCCAAGGAGATCTGGCTTTAGCTAGGAAGGCCGGGTCGGGCAGCAGCTGAAGTGAGCCGTCCATCTGAACTGCAGACAGTCGAGGCATGCAGCTCGCTGACCCTGGAAGCAGAGGCGAGGGCCGAGAGGAAGCAAGTCTTCCGCATCACATCTGGAAGTACTGCCGACTGGATGGGCTCGAAGCCAGGCGCGTTGAGCCGAGTAAGCATGTAAGGCAGGTCCCATCTAGGCACCCAGGAGCGTAGAGTGGGCCGTTGTAGACCGCACTGGTCCATCAGGTCGGCAAGGTCTTGCAGGCACCGGGGTCGGGCCGTCCCAGATGTCTGTACGCGTCCACAATCATGGCCAAGTAGCCTCAAGGTGAAGGGCGCTAGGTGCTGGTCGGAGAGCAGCCAGAGGAAGAACTCCGCCAGCTGTGGATCTGTCAATTCGGTGGAGGAGAGGCGTCCGTCGTCGCACCAGGAGCAGAGGACCCTCCACTTGCCTTCGTAACTCGTCTGGTCGAGGTTCTGCGAGCTGTAGCGGTCGCATCCACTGCCGTGCGCTAGAAGGCGGAGACGCTCTGGACACGGGTGGTAACCGCACAACGTGGTTGCTTGAGCCTCGCGCTGGGGTGGTGAGCGTCAGCGGGGTGGCCGTAGCGAGGATCAGGAGGTCGGTGGTCCCCGACTTGGTCCATCAGAAAGGCGCCACCAGGAACAGTATCGTGTTGCGCCCTCAGAGCTTGAGGAGAACCCTGGGGACTAGCACCGTTGGCGTGTTAGGCAAGGCGACCAGGCCGTCCCAGGGGATGGAGAGAGCGTCCACTGCCCAGGCCAGGGAACTGGAATTAGTTAGTTAGTTAGTTATTTGGGTTTAACGCCGAGCAGGCAACTAAGGCCATCTCACGGTGGGAAGGGTAAAAATCTGGTCAGCCAGACTAAAAGAAAGGTCTTAAGACATGATGTAAATATACCTTAAAAATATGTCAGGCTAAAATGTCGCACATGTCTTTAAAGAAAACGTCGAAAGACTCTCAAAAGGGTCAAAATAATAGAAACATCATAATCTATAAACGCTCAAATCTTATTAAAAATATGGCACTCTCTCAGAAAACTGAAGATCTTGTCCGGGGGCACATCCCGGAACAAAACCTTCAAGGAGTCTGCCGTGAAATGTTTATACCTTGTGTCGATTAGATCAGCACAAGACAACAAAAAGTGTTGAACAGAGTACTGCTCGTCGCAGGCATAACACCATGGACGCTCCTCCTGTTTAAGTAAATAAGAGTGCGTAACATACGTGTGCCCGATGTGGAGCCGAGCCAGGACAGTCTCCTCATGGCGGCTGCCGCAGCGATAAGGTAGACCGTCGGACAACTTAGGAAGAACTTCATGCAGCTTGTTAGCTTTCTCTTTGTCCCACTCGGACTGCCACTCACGGGCTATGTACGCACTAGCCACATGTCTAAAATCACTATAAACAGTCTGTGCGTCAGGGACAGGGTCATTGCGGGCATCGTTGGCAGCAGAATCTGCGATCCTGTTGCCTTCGATGCCCACATGCCCTGGCACCCAAATAAAAATGATATCATAATATTCCTTCATCAAGTCCGCGTGGAGCTCTCTGATCTGCACCAGCAGTGGGTGGTCATTTCCGGTGCCCTGAAGGGCCTGCAGGGCAGAAAGAGAGTCAGACAGAATCAGGAAGTTCCTTTCTCTAGATCGATAAGCATGCCTGAGTGCCAGCAGAACCGCCTGCAGTTCCGCACTAAATACAGATGAGTGGTCTGGGAGGCGGTGCTTAAATGGGCGTCTAGGATGGCGAGAGGACACTGCGGCCGCAGCCACTCTCCCATCCTCAGACTTTGACCCATCGGTATAGATGCGACAATAGCCAGGAAAAATTGAAAGCAGTTCATTGAGGCTCTGTTGGTATATGGCTGGTGGAGTAGAGTCTTTCTTGTGGGCAGTCAAGTCCAGCAAGATGTCAGGAACTGGTAAGAGCCAAGGTGGAGTGATGTGTTGCAGGGATTCCGAAACTCTGTCCAGGTCCAATCCGGCCGCCTGCAGATGAGGTCGGACACGGAAAGAAAGTGGACGGACAGCTCCCGGATGGGTATCGTACATCTCTGCAAACGATGGTTTAAAAACACAATCATAGGCAGGGTTGTCTGGATGGGCCTTCAGTTTCAGAACGTAGCTGAGCATGAGGCGGATGCGGCGGAGCTTGAGAGAAGGCTCCCCTGCCTCGGCATACAGACTAGGAACTGGAGACGTCCTGAAGGCCCCAAGACATATCCGCAGACCCTGATGGTGAATTGTGTTCAGACGCTGTAGCACAGACTTGGAAGCTGAGCCATACACCACAGAGCCGTAATCCAGTTTGGACCGAACAAGGGCCCGGTACAGACGAAGTAAGACAGTACGGTCCGCACCCGTCAGTACGACCGACGACACGAAGAATGTCGAGAGCCTTCTGACAAGAGGTTCTAAGGTAATTAATATGGTTGCGGAAGGTAAGTCTTTTGTCAAAAATGACCCCCAGAAACTTTGCCTCCTCGGCCACCTTAATTGGCACTCCAGCAATGCTCAGGCTAGGTTCTGGAAAAAATTTCGTCTGGTTAGTAAAATGCACACAGACAGTCTTGGAGGGCGAGAACTTGAATCCATTGAGAGACACCCACCCCTGGATGCGATCAACACACAGCTGCAAGCGCCTCTCAAGGGATGCAAGTCCTCGACCACGTGCGCACAAAGCAAAGTCATCAACAAACAAAGAGCATTCAGAATCATCCTTGACGGCCTTTACAATATTATTAATTTTAATACTAAATAAAACAGGAGATAGAATGCTGCCCTGTGGGACACCCATCTCCTGTTCAAAGGAGTCGGAGAGGGTGGAGCCCACACGGACATGGAACGACCGGTTAGTCAAAAAATTGTGAATAAAAACGGGCAGGTGCCCTTTAAAACCCATGTCCAACAAGTCAGACATTATGCCATACTTCCAGGTAGTGTCATATGCCTTCTCAAGATCGAAGAAAATTGCATAGACATGCTGCTTGTTGACAAAAGCATCTCGAATAAATGATTCAAAGCGGACTAAATGGTCAGTTGTACTACGGAAGCGCCGGAAACCGCACTGGAGGTCTGTGAGGAGACCCTGTGACTCAAGATGCCACACCAGGCGGGCGTTGACCAGGCGCCCCATAGTTTTACATAAACATGATGTCAAAGCGATAGGCCGATAGTTGCCCGGGTCGGAAGGATCCTTACCCGGCTTGGGGATCGGTACAACCACAGCCTGGCGCCAAGACGGCGGAAAATGACCAGTTCTCCAAATATGGTTAAAGGCCTTGAGAAGTACAAGGAGTGACCTCTCAGGCAGATGCGTTAGGTTGATTGATTGATTGTACATTGCTTAACGTCCCGACAGCAACAAGGCTTTCTCAGGACGTGCCTGCACTGCTTGTGAAAAAAAAAACTAAACAGAACATTGAATGTATGTCACCAGCCGGTCAAATACATTAAATAAACCTAACACATGAGGCCTAAATAAAGCTAAGACCATTTAGCAACACACATCCAATATCAAGAGCTACAGGCAGTGCAGACAGTAGGGAGAGTTTTAAAAAGGCAAATACAGGTGAATGGACAAAGGGTAGACAGAAACACATGCCCCAGAATAGAGAAAAACCCACCCTGTGGGGCTGACCAGGGTGACCCTGGGAACTAAAAAATACCTAACCCCACCCAAGTCCCCCAGGGCAGACCCGGGTGGGGTAGATGCGTTAGGAATTGATAGTGGACGGTATCTAGGCCAGCAGCAGAGTCATTACATTTCTGCAAGGCTTGCTGCAATTCTGATAATGTAAATGGGACATTATAGTCTTCTGAGTTATTGGACTTAAAATCACAAATACGAGACTCTCGCTTCTCCTTCTCTCTCTGGAAGAAAGGTGAATAGTGCTCCGTTGAAGAATTATGGGCAATGGTGGAGGCAAGCAAATTGGCCACAGCTTTTTTATCTGTAACCAAGCTGGCACCATCTCTAAGATGGCCAACAGAAGCCGAGCCACCCCTGCCCCTAATTCTCCGAACATGATTGATTGATTGATTGTACATTGCTTAACGTCCCGACAGCAACAAGGCTTTCTCAGGACGTGCCTGCACTGCTTGTGAAAAAAAAAAATAAACTGAACATTGAATGTATGTCGCCAGCCGGTCCAATACGTTAAATAAACCTAACACATGGGGCCTAAATAAAGCTAAGACCATCTAGCAACACACATCCAATATCAAGAGCTACAGGCAGTGCAGACAGTAGGGAGAGTTTTAAAAAGGCAAATACAGGTGAATGGACAAAGGGTAGACAGAAACACATGCCCCAGAATAGAGAGAAAAACCCACCCTGTGGGGCTAATTCTCCGAACAGCCTTCCATACTTTCTGGGACGGAGTCCGAGAAGTTAAAGATGAGACGAAGCGTCTCCAGGAAGCACGGCGTTCACGTTTAAAAATGTAACGAGCTTTCGCCCTCTGTCTTTTAAAGATTAAAATATTCACTTGCGACGGATTACGGAAAGCACGTCGCTGAGCAGATTTGCGCGCTATTTGGGCCTTGCGGCACTCTTCGTTGAACCATGGTACTCTCGGCTTCCGAGGGACTGATGCGGAAGTTTTAGGGATGGTTTCACCCGCTACGTCCAACAAAATAGTAGTAAAAGAAGAAATAGGTTCTTCAGATGACATGACCACCTCCTCTGTAATACGAGACTGACAGAGGAGGTGGTCATCCGCCCCACCGGCGGATCCTCCCCTCAGCTGACCGATGACAGGACTACTGGGAAGTGGTCACTACCACACAGGTCATCGTGAACCTTCCAGTCAAAGTCCAGCATGAGAGAAGGATCACACACAGTGAGGTCTAGAACAGAACTAGATCCTGAACCTGGGTTAGAGTATGTAGGTGAACCATCGTTAAAGACACACAGGTTAAGTTGAGAAAAAACATCTTCTAACATCTGACCTCTGCCATCATAGTGGTCACTACCCCAAAGGTGAGCGTGACCGTTAAAATCCCCCATGAGAATAAAGGGAGGGGGCAGTTGATCAACTAAATTAAAAAAATCATTACTACAGACCCGCAGGGATGGTGGCAGGTAAATGCTGCATATGGTTATGGTCTTCTTCAAGGTAACCCGAGCTGCGACAGCCTGAAGACAGGTGTCGATGCTAACGGGGCTACATAATATTTGGCTACTAATGAGAAGAGCCACTCCACCCGAGCGCCTCTCCGAATCAGAGCCTTTATGTATAACATTCATTAAAACCATTAAAGGACACAGGGTCAGAAGTCTTCAGGTAAGTCTCCTGAAGAGATATTACTGAGGGGTTATAGCACTTGACTAAAAGACGTAATTCCTCAAAGTTAGCTTGAAAACCACGACAATTCCACTGAAGCAGAGAGTCCATGATTATGTCTTATCTGGGGGTGCGGAGTTTTTCCCCCCTTTTTCCTTTGCCTTGGAAGGAGTCGGAGAAACAGAGGGGGGCCGGCTCCCGGGCCTCCTCTGGTTCTTAGGAGATGAAGGGGGTGGAGCTGCCGCAGCATCGGCAACTTCCACTCCCTCCATCTGCTCCTCCAATGCAGCATATTTGTTTTGAAGGGGGACATCAGTGTTCCCCTTCTGGGCCCGTGCGCACGGCGGTCCCATAGATTTCTTAGACTTCTGGTCCTGGGCAGCGGTCCTGCCGCTAGAGTTAGCGGCCTTAGAAGGCTGACCAGAGCCAGAAACCTTTGGCGTTGACAAACTAGCAGGCTTGGGTGGGGGCTGAGGCTTAGGGGCAGCAGAAGGTGGTGCCACCGGACCGGTAGCGTCCGCCCTCTGCGTTCCCTGGCTCCTCGTCACCACCGGAGGAGGGTTACTCTCCAGGGGCGAGAGGATCCGAGGCTCCGCCCCCAACCAAGAAGTTGGGGTTTGACAAGAGAAGTCTTTGGTGGGGTGCTTGCCTGCCACCGCAGCACTGAAAGTATACACAAAGTTGATATTTGAGTTTGGAGCAGCCTCAGCTGCACCAGGACCGTCAGCCAGTTTTTTTGCGTCCGCAAAGGACAGCCCCTTCTCCACACGCACCTGCTGAATCCTGCACTCGGAGATCCAACGAGGGCACTTCTTGTCCGAAGCCATATGCGCCCCCTGGCAATTCACACACAGGGGGATGGCTGTGCAGGACTCAGCAGAGTGTCCGGGCTTAGTGCAACGGGCGCATAGAGCCTCTGCCTGGCGGCATGTCTTCTGCCCATGGCCATACTTTTGGCACTTAAAGCACCGGAGGGGGAGAGGGACGTACTTTTTCACTTTTAGGGAGTAGTAGCCTCCCCAGATGGTAGTAGGAGCTGTGGGGGTGCCAAAAGTCAGGATGATGGTAGGGAGACGGATTTCCCTACCACCTCGTTTGGAAATGAAGCGCCTGACGTATGTCACCCCCTGTGACTTAAGGTTCCGTACAAGTTCATCTTCAGACAGTTCGGCCAATGCTTGATCTTTAATCACTCCTCTAGAGGAATTCATTGTTTTGTGGGGAGTGACCTCCACTGGAGTGTCTCCGATAGAGGAGAGCCTCAGCAGCCCATTGGAGTGTGCCCGGGTACGGCACTCTACCAACAAGTCACCAGACCTAAGGCGCTGGGCCTCAGGCCTGCCAACACGGCTCCTGAGGGTCTCCTCTACCAGGAAAGGGTGCAGCTTGGAAACAGGCTTCTCTTTAACTTTGCTGTGGATAATGAGAAAGCGAGGCCAGACGGCCGAAACCTGAGGCGTCGCTTCCCCACAATCGGAGTCGCTATCATTTTCAAGGTCAATGTCAGTGGCTATGTGCCGCTTTGGTGCCAGTTTTGGTTTTTTGATATTTTCCATATTATAGTATGATAGATATTCATCCCCCGGGGGTCCCCGCCCGCCACCGAGCCCAACAAGGGAAAGTGCAATTGTCGGCGGGTCTCCAGCCGACGCACAATGGAGACTGCCCGAAAGATATACTCAAGGGGGTAAGCCCGATTGAACCGTTTGAGCCACCGCCTTCTATCACACTGTTGAATGCAGGGGAATACTGGCGTAGAGCACCTAATCAGCATCAGAGGCTATAGCATGGTGCTCCGTATAACAACCCGCATGTCAACAGGGGGATAGGGCTCGACGTGACAAGAGCCGATTGACTAGGCCGGTACGACTAGCCTCCCGTTTAGGCAGAAGTCAAGGCCAAAGTGGAGTGTTTCAGCCACCAGGATCCTCTTCTCCCCCGACACGGGTCTCCAAGCACGGCAAACACTTGGGATCCAAAGGACCAAAAGCTCATGAGTATTTTTAAGGACCAATCCAACATGGTAAGACCTGGGTTAGCACAGCTCCTTAAAAACTGGACCAGTGAAAAAGACTGAACAACATATCTGCTGACATCAAGTCCTAATCCTGGACAAAGATGGCACCCGTCTGCTAGCCCACTCAGTCAGGGACTGAGGGGACTACCCACCCACGCCACGTGGAGGCCGGTGCTGGGTAGGCCCAGGCAACTGGAAGTGGAGAGATGAAGAGGGAGCTTCAGATTCCAACTCAGGGCGAAGAGGTCGACCATGGGTGACTCCCCGGCTGCGCTGATCATCCGAAGATGTCCGGACGCAGCGACCACTCGGTAAGCAGTAGCTGACCGCGTCGGTAGAGGGAATCGTTCGGACATTCCGATGACCCAGGGTGTGAGACGCGAAGAGTGATATCCCGGTCCTCTCACCAGCGCAGCGCCTGGTGGCATAGGAAGCAGAGGGGGGGAGAACAGGTTCCGCGTCGCTTCTGGAAGTAGGCGACGACCGTGGAGTTGTCTGACCGTACTAGAGGCTCCTAAGGTCGGAGGCGAAGTTCCCACAGAAGGAGGGCTTGCCCGACCGACTTCAGTTCCCACCAGATGAGGTGTTGGGGCGGCGACTCTCAGGATCACAGGCCGGAGGTAGTCTCGCATGACGGCAGGAGGTGAGCTCCCCAACCAGAGAGGCTTGCGTTGATGCACAGGGAGAGGGAGGGGCGGCGAGAACCGCGGCACTCATGTCGCAAGCCAGGTAGGATCTACGCAGCGCAATAGGTGATGAAGGGTCAAGGCTGAGACCGGGACCGGAGTGTCGAGGTCAGCCATCGACGGACGCCAGAGCCGTAGGTGGCACAGTTGCAGGGGGCCGGGAGTAGAGACGTCTCAAGGGAACTAGATCCGCCGCTGCGTACATCAGTCCCAGAAGCTGCATCTAATGCCTGGCGGAAGCGTCATCGTCTGAGAACCTGCCGCTCTAAGTTCGCCAACTTCTGGAAGCGTTTCTCCGGGAGCCGGCCGATGTAGAGGTCGGTGCGGAATTCCATACCCAGGTGCACGAAGTGACGCGCTGGGACGGGATCGGACTTGCCGAAGTTGGCCAAGGAGCCCCAAACTTCGAAGAGGCGGAGAAGGGCATCCCGGTCCTCCATCAGGGCCGACTCGGACTGGTTCCTCAAGCGCAGGACGTCTAAGTAGTCCAAGGAGAGGCTTGTGGACGTACGACGGGGTCTGGCTACCGCAGCATCCAAATCCGAGAAACTCCCAAGGGCTGAAGTCGAGGCCGAAGGGAAGAGCGCGCAACTGCTAGACCCCTCTCCGGAAGGCGAACGCAGTAACGCCTGGAGGCTGGGTGTAAGGCAACGTGAAGTCACGCATCCGAGATCCGGGCTGACAGCAAAGTCCCTCGGCTGCAAGTCGGGGCGAAGGGCCCAGACGGTCTCCAAGCGGAAGGATGGAGCACGAAGAACTTGTTGAGCGCCGAGAAGTCTAAGACTGGGCGCCATCTGCCACCAGGAACGGGAGCCACGACGAGCCGGCTGTAGAACGCAGGGGAGTCGTGTCGCATAACCACCTCCGCGGCCGCTAAAGCAGCAAGGCGGCTACTTCGGCGCTGAGGGTCTCGTGTCAGGGCTGGTCTGACGGCACCGCCGTCCACAAGGAGAGCGGCGCAGAGGAACTGAGACCGAAGAAGATCAGGCGTCCATCGGCGATTGTTGAAAGAATCCATGTGCCGTCCAGTAGAAGCGCTAGCCACACATAGCTGAGGAGCGCTAGCTTGAAGAAGGGCGTGCGCAGGGGAAGGCTGGAAGTCTGGGGGGAGACGTCCACCTCTGGAAGGGGGCGGGGCTGGGACTGGAAGCCCGCAGGGCGCGACCTGGAGCTTGCGGAGGACCTGAAGGGAGCTGAGACGGCGCAGCTGAGCCAGGAGACCTAATCGCTTCTTCGACATCGAGCCAGGCGGGCTCGAACTGGAGCTCTCCTCCAAGGGGAACTTGGCGAAGAAGTGTCTTAAGATCCGCCGGGATAGAGGCGAAGAGCCGCATCGCGTCGCCACAAGACACCGTGGACCGCCGCTGCCAAGCGTTGACGAAGGTGTGGTAGGCCACGCGGTTCCCAGGTACCGCCAGCGCTAGCAGGTCCCAGAGCCGAGAAGACCAGGAAGGGTGCCAGGCATCTATCTGACGGACGAAGGCTAGTGGCTCCTGGACAAGGAAACCCGCTGCAATCAGGGCGATCCGCAGAGAGTAACTGTCTGTTCCACAGCGGGAAGAAGACTGAAGTAAGGCAAACCTGCAAAGGTACCACCAGGAAGTAATAGAGGCAGGGGCAGAAGAACACTGTGAGCGCCTCGCGTACCACGATGCAGGAGCACACACCTGCCGGTCATCTGCTTCTTCTTCCTCTTCCCAAGTCCGAGAAGAACCAGCGGAACCGCAGCGAACAAGGTCCTGAAGCCTGGCGGCTGGGGGAGCGACTTGAATCACTTGCCCTGACGATCGACACCGACAAGCAGAGGCCTTCCTCTTGAGCGTGGACGGGATCCGCGGGGAGGCAGTGAGCACGACGCGCGCCGCTGCATCCAGTGCACGAAGAGTCTCCAAGGGTCCCAAGGAAGCCGACTGTAGCTCCTCCACATCAGGCGCAAGGAAGGGCAGGTCAGGGCTGATCTCTCAAGGGAGTGACGAATAGACTCCGCAGGGTACAGGCTGAGAGCGTCGTCTTCTGCCGGCACAGGGCAACTTACCTGACAAGAAGCAAGAATCACTGCCTTGTCGTCCCAGGAGAAGGCCGCAGCTCTAGGCGACGAGTTTCTCACAGAAGGGTGAAGTCGAGGGAGCCGCACGGCAGAACAGTCCCGCAAGAGTTTGGCGACGAGAAGACTCACAACACGGTCTGCAGTGTCGCTGCACACGGTCGTGGCGTGGAGCGCTGCGCTGTCTGGCGCGGTGGCGGCGACGTTAACCACCGACCGTCGGGACGCTGAACTGTGGCCGAGTCGTACCTAGACCACGCCTGAGGGGACGGCTAGAAGCTAAGTCGGAAGAAACCCTCTGGCGCGTCGACTTGTCCTTGGAGCGCGACCAACGACGAAGGAGGGAGTGCTCACGGCGAACACGGGGTGGGCCGTCTTGGGGCAAGCTGGGCCGCGTCTCAGGTTGTGTGTCCGGGAGTGGGAGCGCGAAACACCGAGTAAGTCTGTCTGATCTAGGCGCCGTGTCGCCAGTCTTAGGCGGAGCGCCAAGGCGACGAGTTGTTCACCAGTGGCGGACGAGGAGGGGGGCACAAAAGGTCCATGTAGCGGAGCGTGCCGATCGCTGACCTGGTAGGCTGCAGCCTTCGGTGTCTCTACCCGGACGTCTACGGAGCTGCGGCAAGTGCCTGTTTGTCTTCAGCGACTGTTTGGAAGCCACCACCGTGAAGCGCCCACCCAATGGGACAGTGGTGGATACTGGTGAAAACACTAGAGGCTTTGCTGGTGGACCTCGCTGATCCGGAACCGCACAACGACCACTTGACGGGACTGTGGCTCCAGGACAAGGAAACCCGCCGGTTATAGCGCCTAGCTCGCAGTCGCTTTTTTTTTTTTTTTTTTTTTTGCTGCGTCGGAGGCGCTACCACACGGTAAGGGCCACTAGGTGGGTCTGTGGCGCCTACCGGGTAAGGATCGAAAACCGGTGCTTTCACAAGAGGCTTAACTTTCCTTTCATTCTTTATTCCCTTTGGCGGGACTCGCCGATCCTGCACTGCACGGACCACTAGACGGGACTGTGGTGGCTGCTGGTTTTAGCGCTCTAGCTCGCAGTTGAGGCTGCTGTGACGGAGGCGCTACCACACGGTAAGGGCCACTTGGCGGGTCTGTGGCGCCTACCAGGGATGGATCGGAACTCCGTGCTGGGGTCGGTCGTTTTCGGTCCACACCGGCTGAATATCTGGACCCCCCTCAGGGGGACCTAGATTTAAATTTCCATGCACTGAGTGGCTGGAACAGTGGGATATGTGATACGCCCCCCTTCGGGGGGGCTTCCATGTGCATTGCTTTCAGTCACTTTTTTGGCGCCCCCTCTCTTTCCTGTCTCTTTTTTTTGTGTGCTTTGGCCACAGTGGATCTGTGATCACTGGTCGATCATGCACATTTCTCTCCCCTGACAGTGCTATAATCTACTTTGCTTTGTAACCTTCCTGGAATATTGGCACTGGCGGTCTCCCCTTTTCTTTTCATTTACTACTACAATATCGACTGCGGCCCCTTCCCCCCTTTTGGTGGGTTCTCTTTTGGGGTGCATGGGGATTTGGCTCTGGGTGGTGGCATGGAATGTATGCCCTTGCAGGCACCACAGTAAAATGTGGTTGTCTTTGCAGGTGGGCAGAAATTCCTGCCTCCTCCAGTATCGCCGATGGTGTGCTGACGAGGTCGCCAGGACCGAGACGGCTGTCCACACCGGCTGAATATCTGGACCCCCCTCAGGGGGACCTAGATTTAAATTTCCATGCACTGAGTAGCTGGAACAGTGGGATATGTGATACGCCCCCCTTCGGGGGGGCTTCCATGTGCATTGCTTTCAGTCACTTTTTTGGCGCCCCCTCTCTTTCCTGTCTCTTTTTTTTGTGTGCTTTGGCCACAGTGGATCTGTGATCACTGGTCGATCATGCACATTTCTCTCCCCTGACAGTGCTATAATCTACTTTGCTTTGTAACCTTCCTGGAATATTGGCACTGGCGGTCTCCCCTTTTCTTTTCATTTACTACTACAATATCGACTGCGGCCCCTTCCCCCCTTTTGGTGGGTTCTCTTTTGGGGTGCATGGGGATTTGGCTCTGGGTGGTGGCATGGAATGTATGCCCTTGCAGGCACCACAGTAAAATGTGGTTGTCTTTGCAGGTGGGCAGAAATTCCTGCCTCCTCCAGTATCGCCGATGGTGTGCTGACGAGGTCGCCAGGACCGAGACGGCTGTCCACACCGGCTGAATATCTGGACCCCCCTCAGGGGGACCTAGATTTAAATTTCCATGCACTGAGTGGCTGGAACAGTGGGATATGTGATACGCCCCCCTTCGGGGGGGCTTCCATGTGCATTGCTTTCAGTCACTTTTTTGGCGCCCCCTCTCTTTCCTGTCTCTTTTTTTTGTGTGCTTTGGCCACAGTGGATCTGTGATCACTGGTCGATCATGCACATTTCTCTCCCCTGACAGTGCTATAATCTACTTTGCTTTGTAACCTTCCTGGAATATTGGCACTGGCGGTCTCCCCTTTTCTTTTCATTTACTACTACAATATCGACTGCGGCCCCTTCCCCCCTTTTGGTGGGTTCTCTTTTGGGGTGCATGGGGATTTGGCTCTGGGTGATGGCATGGAATGTATGCCCTTGCAGGCACCACAGTAAAATGTGGTTGTCTTTGCAGGTGGGCAGAAATTCCTGCCTCCTCCAGTATCGCCGATGGTGTGCTGACGAGGTCGCCAGGACCGAGACGGCTGTCCACACCGGCTGAATATCTGGACCCCCCTCAGGGGGACCTAGATTTAAATTTCCATGCACTGAGTGGCTGGAACAGTGGGATATGTGATACGCCCCCCTTCGGGGGGGCTTCCATGTGCATTGCTTTCAGTCACTTTTTTGGCGCCCCCTCTCTTTCCTGTCTCTTTTTTGTGTGTGCTTTGGCCACAGTGGATCTGTGATCACTGGTCGATCATGCACATTTCTCTCCCCTGACAGTGCTATAATCTACTTTGCTTTGTAACCTTCCTGGAATATTGGCACTGGCGGTCTCCCCTTTTCTTTTCATTTACTACTACAATATCGACTGTGGCCCCTTCCCCCCTTTTGGTGGGTTCTCTTTTGGGGTGCATGGGGATTTGGCTCTGGGTGGTGGCATGGAATGTATGCCCTTGCAGGCACCACAGTAAAATGTGGTTGTCTTTGCAGGTGGGCAGAAATTCCTGCCTCCTCCAGTATCGCCGATGGTGTGCTGACGAGGTCGCCAGGACCGAGACGGCTGTCCACACCGGCTGAATATCTGGACCCCCCTCAGGGGGACCTAGATTTAAATTTCCATGCACTGAGTGGCTGGAACAGTGGGATATGTGATACGCCCCCCTTCGGGGGGGCTTCCATGTGCATTGCTTTCAGTCACTTTTTTGGCGCCCCCTCTCTTTCCTGTCTCTTTTTTTTGTGTGCTTTGGCCACAGTGGATCTGTGATCACTGGTCGATCATGCACATTTCTCTCCCCTGACAGTGCTATAATCTACTTTGCTTTGTAACCTAGCTAAGAACTAATCCCATAAAGTAATACCATCGGTAATGTGTTTTGAGAAAACAATGACCGTTTCACAAAAACTGGTTGATCTACATTAGAGTCCATAATTTGTCTTATTCTTACTAGATATTTTGCATATAGCTAGATTAAAGGAAGACACTGAATGAGTTCATTAGCCAGCATTGTACCTCTTCAACTTTTTGAATGATAATTCATTTTTGAAAATTTTCGAACCACGTTTCACTCTCACCAAAGAGTCGGCCCTGGAAGAGGCTGCGTGGAAGAGACCCTTGAGTGCCTTTCACGACTCAGACAATGACAGTGGTGTAAAAGCACCAAACACGTCAGTGCTGTACAATGTTCCTAACTAACGCAAAAGCACGAAAAGTCAGTGTTATTCATGTGTATGGGTTGAAGCAATGCTCTCTGTTTCCGACAATTTGATTAGGAAGACAGTCTGTGTCAATGCCAGCCCACAGAAAGTGTAACTGGCCCCATGTGTTTGTGCGGATCAGGGGCATGGTGGGAAGGGTAAGAGAAGGGTCATAAAACAAAATATAAATATACTTTTAAAATATCCATGGCTAAAATGTCATACAAGCCAACAATCACAGTACAGGTCTACAGACTTTTAGAAGGTCATAAAAAAATCTAAGTGAGATTTACACAGACTAAAAAGACTCAAATCTTATGATACGGATTCACTTCCTTCAAAAAGCTGAAGATCTTGTCTGGGGGGGGGGGGGGGGGGGGGGGGTGTTCGTCTTAGAAAGAAAACATTCAAAGAGTCGGCCGTATAGTGCTTTTTCCTTTATCAATTAGGTCAGCACATGATGTCAAAAAGTGCTTCACCATAAACGGCTCGTCGCAGGCAAAGCACCAAGGGTGTTCCTCCCCTTTCATAGTTGTCTCTTACAAGATCTATATAATCAGAACTAACAGCGGGTGCTCCCCTCTTGCGCCCTGAAGGACCTGTATTGCAGACCGAGAATCTGATATGATCAGGACATTTCTCTCTTGGCTCTGGTAAACATGCTTCAGAGCTAACAGAATTGCCTGCAGTTCTGCACTAAAAACTGAGGCTCTGTCTAGCACTCACTTTACATGGGTGTCTGGGATGGCGAGAGGCGACCGCAGCCTCTTTACATGGGTGCCTGGGATGGCGAGAGGTGACTGCAGCCGCAGCTGTGTTCAATCCTCAGATGTAGACCCGTCAGTATATATACAGCAGTAACCATTAAGACAGAAAAAGTTACTTTAGCTCCTTCTTGAGTGCTGCCAAGTCAAGCAAGACCTCTGGGGGGGGGGGTGAAGTGTCCAGAGAGCAGTGGAGTGGGTCAAAGTCTCAGATACTTCCTCCAAGTCTACTCCAGCTGCTTGTAAATGGGGTTGGACACAGAGGAATAGTGGGTGACCTGCCTTAGGATGAGCTTCATAAGCCTTAATAAACTGAGGATTAACTCTTTCAATGCCATACGTCGTCGACTTTAGCCAACTTGCCCGTAGACCACGGGCGACTACAGTTGACATGGAGAGGTCATGTCAAAGGAACAGCATTTCCTGCAGTACGGTGTTTCCACTAGCACAACTGACTGACATCAGTGACATGCAACCTACCCTCCACCACCCCTCCACATTTTACAGTGATATAGCCTGATGTGTAGTGGTGGGTTTCCCTTCAAAAAGAGTCCAGTGTTCTAAAATGGCTGCGAGTTCGGAACTGCACTTTCACTACACCAGGTTTTTGGCCTTATTTTCAACAAAGATGATAGCGAAGGGCCTGAAACTGATTCTGACTAAAACCTTGATGATTTTGCTGATAAAGACTGGTTGCCAGAACCAGAATATTCTAACAAGAGTCTTCAAATGGATTTGGGAAAGAGTGTATTTCTCTTTCACCGACGATGTTCTTGTCACGTGCTCCACATGTATTTAAAACATTGTAAAGGTTTATTTGTAATCAATTGGTCAAAGTTACTATCATAAATATGAACTTCATCATAAAATTGACATCTGTCATACATTACATACGCAATTTAAAGTACTATCATAAATATGAACTTCATCATAAAATTGACATCTGTCATACATTACATACGCAATTTAAAGTAAATATCTGAAATAGTTTCTAAGATACAAGCAAGTAAAGAGACACACCGTCAAGCAGTTCGCACAGCTGAAAAAAAAAGGTCATGGGAACAAGTGTTTCTAAAAAAATTTGGCAATGAAAGAGTTAAACACACAGTTGTAGGACATAGATGAGTATGAGATGGATACAGCAAAGCTTCAGCATACAGACCAAAGTCTAAAGAGACACTCCACTGCAAGACTAGGTAGTCATGCATGCGGCCTATATAAAACATGTCTCCAGCTGGTGCAGGCACTCTCAGCAGCTGAGCGCAGGGACTGGCACTTATTACATAGTGCGTCTATGTAAAACACTGCTGATTTGATGTGTAATAACTTCTGTGTTTGTAGTTTAAATGAACTGAAACCTTCACTGCACTGCCAGGCTATATATTAAGTAATCAAAGCGAAGTTTTCTAAAATTTCTCACTGGTGGCTTCTGTACTTACCTCACTATAAACAATGAGCAATTCATAGTGCTGACGCAACACCAGCGATAATCTGAACTGCCACAGCTTAGGATTCGGCTTTATCATATCACACACACAAACAAACACACTGTGACACATACAGACCGACACACACAAACAGGTGTTTCACCAACATTTATTCATTGGGCAGAAAACTGCACAAACTCGAACACAGTTAGTTCGTTATTTGGGTGACTTAGCACGTGACTAAGACCATCTCATGGTGGACAAACTTGACCGCAATCTAATGATTTTGTTGAGACTTATGTGTAAATGTTTTAGTTCAGTTACAGAGCAAGACTTTTTCAATACCATTCCAATACGTACATGTATCTGCGCTCTCTCTCTGAGTAGTTGGGTTGCTCGGTGGTTGAGCGTTCTCTTGTCTGAAATGTCCCGGGTTCGAATCCTTGGGGTACAAATTTTTTCAGACCCTATTTGATGCCTCGTCTTTGAAATCATCTGCATGGTGGACAAAAGACGTTAAGCCTTAAACATTAAACGTTCCCTCTCTATCTGCTGTCATGATATGTTAATTACATTGTGATAGTGTCAGTTGATGGGAGTCTTTCTGGCAGTTTCAGAAACATTTACTTCACAGCATGGAATGCATGTCAAAAATTGCCTCGACAGTCTTTTGTTTGAGCATTTAGGCCCAGAACAAAATTGTACATGGTTTGTCTTCTGTCGGTTTTTTTGCTTGTTGCTGGCTGTCTGTTTTTGCTGTTCTATTTCTGCAGACTGTCCGGGAACAGAACTTAGTTACACAGGTTGTACACAGCATAATGAGCAATAAGATATTCTGGATTGCAATAGCCCAGAGCAGATTGTGTTACACTGCCTTGGGCCACAGGTCGGTCCATGCACCCAGGCCGACACCGAGCGCTCAGCAAATGGCAATGTGTTTCAGCAGGAGTACGCAGTCTTATAGCAAAGCGGTTCTAGAGTCTTTGTACTGACTATGAACTGGGGATGTCCTGGAAGCCCCCAAACATATCCGCAGACCCTGATGATTAATAGTATTCAAGCGTTGTAAGTTAGACTTGGACGTTGAGCCGTACACAACTGAGACGTTATCTAATTTAGACTGGACAATTGCTCGGTGCAAACACAGTAAGACTGTAAAATCAGCACCCCAGTCAGTGTGACACACGACTTAGAGAACACTGAGTGCCTTCTGACAGGTAGTGCAAAGGTGCATGACGTGATAGCAGCAGGTCAGCCCTCAGTCAAAAATGACCCCAAGGAACTTGACCTCCTCAGCAACTTTAATGGGCGCCCCAGAAATGTTAAGGTTGGGTTCCAGAAAGAATTTGTGTTGACTTCTAAAAGGGACACACACTATCTTGGAGGGCGGGAACCCTATCTGACTCCTGAATGCGATCAACACGCAGCTGCAGGTGTCTCCAAAGGGACGCAATCCCTCGACCTCTGGCACACAAAGCAATGTCATCCACAAATAAAGAACATTCGTAGTCATCCTTGACTGCCTTAACAATATCATTTATTTTGATGCTAAACAGAACGGCTGATAAAATACTGCCCTGTGGCACATCCATCTCTTGTTCATAGGAGCCAGAGAGGGTGGAGCCCATGAGGATCCTGAACAAACGGTGAGACAGAAAATTTTCAATAAAAGCAGGTCTGACACTTTCAAAGTAGTGTCATACACCTTTTCTAAATCATAAAAATAGTGTAAAAATGTTGTTTTTGGACAATGGCATCAGAAATAAAGGATTGAAAACGGACCAAATGATCTGTCGTTATGTGGGATTGCCTGAACTGACACTGGAGGTATGTGTAAGACCCTGTGACTCTAGTTGCCACACCAAGCGAAAATTAACTAGGCGTTCCATGGTTTTACATAGACATGAGGTTAAGGCTATTGGCTGGTAGTTGCCCGGGTCGGAAGGATCCTTGGGGATTGAGATTACTACGGCCTCATGTCAAAAGGATGGAAATAAGCCTTGGACCCTGATAAGATTAAAAACCTCTAAAAGGACTAACAGTGACTCCTCTGGAAGATGAGTTAAAAGCTGATAATAAATAGTATCAAGACCTGCTGCTGAGTCATTATACTTTTGCAGAGCTTTTTTTAACTCACTAAGGCAGAATGGTAATTGTATTCGTCAGTATCTTCCGAAGATATTAAATTACACAGACTAGCTTCTTTCTTTTCTTTCACTCGCTTAAAGAGACGGGAGAGTAATGCTCTGTCGAGGAGTTACGGCCAATGGTGGAGGCAAGCAGACTGGCCAAAGACCTCTTATCCGTGATCAATCTGTCTCCATCTTTTAGATGGCCAACAGAAGCTTAGCCACCCTTGCCCCTAACACCTCGAATTGTCTTCAAAACTTTTTAAGATGTCGTGGTGGACAGAAATGAGCCAAAACACCTCCACGATAAGCAGCGTTCACGCTTAAAATATATTGGGCTTTTGCCCTCTGTATTACAAAAATTACAATATTAACTTGTGACGGATGTTGAAGGGCTTGGCACCGAGCCGACTCGCATGCTTGCTGTGCCTTCCGACATTCATCGTTAACCATGGTACTCTAGGCTTCAGTGGCACTGACAAGTGTGATACAGAGAAAGTATATAGGAGATTACAACGACACCCATTTAAGAAACAATTGATTTATTTAATCCTTTCCGTAAATAAACAAACGCACTTGACCAAATTCATTTAACAGATTTATCTGCCCAGTCAGGTCCCCCAACCCCTTGGAAACAAAAGGCTAGTTAAAATATCTTCCCGAGAAATACACACCACCCACCCACCCCCACACACACACACCCCCACACCCCACCACTCAATGCTGTCAGAGTTGGCCTTCCTGAGAAATAGTGTCTACTTCCTGTTCATACCACCATTGTAAACAATAGTCTTCTATGTCCAAATAGTGTCTCTCTCTCTCTCTCTCTCTCTCTCTCTCTCTCTGCACACACAAAACAAATTAGCATTCCTTTTTGTGTCAACGCTTCAATGTATGTCACTAAACCACTATGTCATTTTTCTTACTCTGGGGCAAACCAAAAATATAGAACAAATCTCTAATATAGGTTATTTCGTAAATGAAACGTCCAACGTGAAAAATTGTGTGGAGGAAAATTTATCTGTGAAAAGTTTTCACTTCACACATCGTGACTGCTGCGACGCACACGGACATTGCGCTGTTGAACAATCGGCCTTTGTGCTCAAGACTGTCGCGTGATGAAACCGGATTCCTGTTGGGTGCAGTTATTGCCGTCATAACCTGTAGGTAGAGACAGCTGTTGTGTAGTCATGTGAGTTTACAAGATTGCATCTCTTTAATAACCAGAAAGTTGGGCTTGAAAATTGGTTGTGAAACGGTTTCCTGTTTTCGCTCAGTTGGTGACATTTCTGAACAATAGGTCTTTATGCTTAAGCTATTGCGTAGTCACTGTCGCGTGATGCATTTAAATTGAAAGACAAAACCCAATAACTCTAATCCCAGTGATAGACCTAAATGATTCAAGTTACTAGTACACCCCATCATGTTTTACAAGTGTTTTAGATCACTCGAGGAGAAAATTGGGAATGTTGAAATCGGTAGTGAAACTGTTACCTCAGTGAAACGACGCCTTTTATTTTCAGTTTAGTCCGTGTTTCAGCACAAGCGTGACGTGCCTACTAATACGTTCGGATTTTATAGTGATTTCGGTATTCAAAATGGGCTGTGAAGGATTAAAACCAAAACAACTTAAAAGCTAAGTGAATACTTTTAATATATGCGACTACTTAGCCTGCTCTCAGAGATGTTTAGTTGCGCATCATAAATCAGATACAAATATATATTGATTGCTTCAGATTTTTCTGTTTTTTTCTGTATTTGAATTGAGATTCCGTCACTACCGTTTTCGATAATACGGCCAGAACCATGAAGGAAATGATCGTCCGTAGAACGCAGATCTAGCCACAGTGCGTACTTGTCTGTCAGGTATTCACCGATTCTTACGTCATACAGATGCAGATCTTTGCACGCAATATTTGCTGATTTTTCTCTAAGTCTTCCCCCAGCAAAATACTTTGTGATCTCATCATAGTGCTGATATCCCATCATTCCAGACGCAAAAATTTGATTAGGTCGGCCTTCGATTGTGCAGGATAAATGTGTAATTTTCGGATTATAGAATTTTTCTGAATCTCCTTGGTAAGGACTTTTTGGTTCAACAAATAACATAAGAACGCCTTTTAGTGACCTAGCAGGCGTGTTTAGGTTTATACTCCAAATTTGGTCGCTCTTGTCTTTGGGTAATAAACTGTGTCTAATCACTCGATCATAATAAATTGGAAGTCTTGACTGGTACTGATTTTGAATGAGTCTGGCTAGTTCAGTATGCGTGACAATCTCATATTCCAAGGAAATGTTAGAGATCTTATATGATGCATTGAGATCCGTTGATTTGATAACTTTGGAGTAATCATTGAAGGTTAGTTCAAAACTCAGGCGGTCATTTAGTGCCCCTTGGTAATAAGGCGAATGTCCTGTTAGGATTTCAAATTCGAGTGGAATGCAAAACCTATTTCCATATGTTTCGGCCACAATAACGTCCTTGCCTTCTGTGGTTGTTTTGTCTGATGCATTTATTCGAATTTTCATAATGCTATCTGACTGTATGCCTTGGTAAATACGATCTTCTCGTTCTTCTCTTGTAAGCCACAAATCCGTGTAGCAGTAGAACACATCAGCATCGTCAAGACTAAACACTTCCTGTCCTTCAAGTTTAACTTTAATATTCTTAATAATTGCTCTACCTAGATTGTTAACTAGTGTTCTTTTGTCATCTGCGTCCGATGAAAGTTCAATATTAAAAGCAAGGCGAGCAGTACCAGGAACAATAACGTCACTGGGGCCTAGGTTTGGAAACTTGACAGTAAGAGTCTGGTTTTGGTCTATAGTACTAGGATTGTTTGTGATGACAATTGATTGTCTAACTGCTTTAACACCGAAAGGTTCACGTAGTTTTCTGTGTGGGTCTAACTTTGATCCGTAGGACTGTGTCATTTTTATTATGCACAATAAAAAAAATTAAATTAATAAAAACAATGGCCGCGGGAGGATTTAATCATGAAGATTTTGAAATGGATGACACGTATGATTTTGGTAATACAACAGATATGGCAGATATGACTGGTACAAGAAATATTTACAGTTTACGTCACGAACTTTTAGAAACCAAAGTGAACTCATTTTATGATCATGTTGGTAATCGCCCAGACAACATAGACCCTAACCAGTTTGAACTTGATGTCAAGGGTCATTTATATTTAAATACTGTTGACAAAGGAAAAGTACTATTGACTAACAAAAAAGACCCTAGTAGGTTTAGGGCTTTAAGTACAATAAAAAATGAAGGTGGTGTTAGTGCCTTGCGTCAACTTGGTATTGGTGGGTCTCCTATCACGCCAAGACTGGTTAGTGTGCTTCAAGACACGCAAACAAAGTTACCAACAGGGCAAGAAATTGAAATGGCACCAATAACAAGCCTACCAGAAATAGCAAACACAGTGATACAAGAAACCTCATTTACTGAAGGACAAATAAATGACGCTTTGAAAACAATAGATGATCCACCTTTGTCAATGCGGGAGATTATAGGGTTGGATAAATCACTGCAGACAATAAGAGGTGAGATGGTTAATAATCTTGCCAAACTGGGAGAGCTTGATAAACACATAGAACGTGAGAAAGAGAAACTGGCTACCGCAGACAATGGGAATCTTGACACAGAAATGAAAGAAAGAATCCAACACAGATTAAATGATTTGCAGATAGAAAGATCAGGACGGTTAGAAACGATTAGTATTGGAAGACAAAAACTGAAATCACAGGTCAACAGGATTAGGGAAACTATTCAGAAAATACTTCACGAAGACACTACTCTGGCTGAGAGACTTAAAACACTTTTCAGAGAACAGGGTATCACAATTGCCAGTTTAATTACAGCTCTGGGGTTTATTATCAGTACAATTGTGTTGGCTGTAACGGGTGGTGGTTCTCCACCTCCAGCACCACCAACCCCAGCCCCCACAGATCCAAAAGATTTACAGTCATGGGTAAAAAAACAGTTGTCACACATATCAGACTTGCTTAAGAAATTGGCTCTGAAAGCAGTAGACTCGTTACCTGGCATTTTAGGCACGGTTGTCAATTGGTTGATTAGTACAGCGGCAAAGGCAGTAGGGTTTATGGCGGAGCATGTTTGGATCTTTTTGGTGACAGTAGGAGGGTTAATGATAGGTTATTTAATGAAACAGGTAAAGAAGTAATATTCCTACTCCAGTAAGGCCAATTACCAATGCAGTTCTCTCGGATTCATGTGTGTCAGGGGTTGACTGTACTGGTTGTATAGCTGTTGGAGCAAGGGAAGTAATCACTTGTAATGTTTTTTTCAACTGTACGTGCACAGTTGTTCCTCCTAAATTTACAGATTTATTGAGACCTAGTTTTTGATCACTCCCAGCAACAATGATTTCATTATTATAATTTGTTATTGTACCCATTTGGAGTTGAAGGTCAGATGGTAACATGTATAACCCAGTGCCAACTACAAAGTCAACTTTTGATCTGGCATATCTGAGTACATCTTGGTAACGTTGTATGCTTGATGGGAGATCAACTGATGAATTTACTGAATCTTCAAGATTAGCGAGAAACTGTTTTTGTGTTTCAAATTTACCACTTCCATTCAGAATATTAGATTTTGTTAATGATTGTGCACCTAATATACACCAGACATATGTTCTGATAGACTCATTTACGCGCTCGACTCCTGCTTGAGTAAATCCGTCACTCCTGTCCAAGACAAATGTGGTCCACGCATTAGTCTGTTTCTGTTCTATTGAGCCTAACCACACTTCAGATTTTGATGAGAATGAAGTGTAGGGAGGCCAGTAATCTTGAGGGTATTGTCTGTGACTCAAAGCATAATATAATGTACCAATGCCGTGGTGATCATCAAGTTTTTGTGTAAAGTCATACTTAGTGCTTATGTTAAATTCATTACAGATGCGTTCAAATGCTTTCATATCCATGGGGTTGTTATACCTGTTGAAACTGGATTCAGTTGGTAGTGGTGTATGCAGTTCTGACAGTATACGTCTAAGCTGGTAATAAACATGGAAACGATACACAGACCTAATCAGTTTGTTTGAGTGATTCAAATGGTCTGTAAATGAAACACCACAGCCTGTAGTAGAACACAGTATAGCAAAGTTGAGTTGGTTTTGAAACATCTGTAGTGGACTTGAAGACCACTTTCTTGCTGTAGCATCGTCTGTTATTGGAGGGTTTAGGTAATGATCAAACGGATTGGGTACTTTGACTTGAAATAAATCTTGTTCAGACACAGCAATATCAAGCTGATTTAACTGAATTATTTTCTGTTCATAAGTAGGTGCAACATTATATTTGGCATTCACATTGAATTGAAATGCGTTTGTAGTGGTAATGGTTGGTGATTTAAATTCCATCCTTTTTTTTTATGTGATAATAAAAATGTTTATAACCTTAACAAATATTGACACAAGCAAACCAATGTGGTTAACTAATGGGATTGATAATCGTGATGGTAGCAAGGCTGTAGCTATCCATGAAATGTTCTACACAGTAAAGTGGTTTAATGTAACGGATGATGAAAATTATTCTGTAGTGACTCTTGAGTATTGAGGGTATCTTTAGACGGATATGACTTGACTTAGCTGAATGGCTTCAAAATGAATTTAAAATTAAAGCAACTTTAAACCCAGCTAATTTACTTGTTTCAATTGATTTTCCGAAAAGTGGTCAGTTTTCTTTATCAATTAGTCTTTTATTATTACTTGGATTTTTTAAAACAATAACACATCCAGATGAAGATTGGTCACAATCAGTTGGTAGTCTACTATCACCAAAAAAACCAAGAATAACTGGCAGATATCCTGTTCATTTGTCAGTACACACAGTGCTAAATGTTCATTTGAAAGAACTGAACACTACTGAAAATGTACACAATGGAAAGCCTTCAACTTTGTTAAGATGCTTGCCGACTGGAACTGCCCCATATTGTGAAAATGTGGTTGCTAGATTTCCTAATTCTCAGTTTAAAAAATTAGGTTCTAGTTTCTTTGAATCATTGTGCTTATCTGTAACTAATCAGAATGGTAAACCAGTTGTAATGCATGATTTTTATGTTGTTTTGGAAATTAAATAATTTTATTTTTGTTTATAAAAAATGAGTGGTCTTGGTCCAAAGCCGAGAATCATACCAGTTGCGTGTCCAGTAACAGAGTTGAAAGATTTGGCAGACGTACAGGATTTTGAGAAAGAGGGAGAAATTGGAGAAATATATGGTTTTGAACTTGATTCCTATGGCATGTACAAGAGAAAAGTAATTGTTGACATGAAAGATGGTGAAAGACAGATTCCTAAACTTGGTCAGCTACGTGATGTTACTGTGCCTGTTGCGCCTAATCTTGTAAATAATGTGCCCTACAACTTAATACATGTGGGTACTAAATGGGTTGTTTCACCTGTACCGGCACCACCACCCACAATTGACTGGGACATAAAGATTGAATTTATTAGTCCTTATGTATACACTGATGATGAAGGCGCCTTAGTGTTTAGGAAGGTTGTTAATTCTGGGCCGCTTATTGTAAGCCTTGTTCCAAGTTTTGCCCTAGACAACAATAGCAGAGAAAAACTGAAAGTTGAAAATTATGAGAAACGAAGATATCTTCTTACAACTAGAAAGGGTAGATCAGATACTTCTGTTGTGTTTATGCCAGCAAGCTTAGTCGTGGCCAGAGGGCGGCTGTCAATCATTGAATCTAGCGTGTTGTGTTTTTGTAAAGACAATTGGAACTTGAGTCTCTGTTGATTTCCCTCTCTCCTGCGCTAGAGTTGTAGTGTAAGTGAGGCTCGTGGATAGTAGTATTTGAAATTATCATGAAATCTGTTGCTACTGCTAAAGAGGCTCAAATTGCACAAGGAATTAAACTTACATGGGATGAAACAGTATCAGAATCATCAAAGGTCTTTATTGCTATTACAAAAAATAATGATGTTATTAATGTTTCGAGCAGTATTCCAGCTGTCAAGGTGGTGGTTGACAAAACAACTTTTGTTCGTCTAACTTACATAAACCTTGAACACATTGATCTTGTTGCATTTTATTATGCTAGTAAATTGTATACTTTTGAAGAGTTGCAAAATGTAATTGCTGATTAAAAAAATATTTGTCATAAAAAATGGTGAACTTGTATCCACAAATACCACCTGAGCCTATTGAGCGTGATAAAACATTAAAGGCAGATTCATTTCGTTTAATGAATATTACAGAAGCGTTGAAGTATTTGGAAGAAGAACAAGCAAAATACTCGAGGTGTAAACGCCGTTACAATACGGTTTTCAATTCTGTACACAACACATCAATGGCCATGGGGGTGGTTTCAGCCGGATTATCTGTAGGAGGTATAACTCTTTTTGCAACGGGGGTGGGAAGTGTTATAGGAATTGCTGTTGAAGGTATTGGTCTTGTCACAAGTCTAGCATGCTTTGGTATGGAAGCCATTAACAAAAGATTTTATATGAAGTTGCAGAAGCATGAAGCATTAAGTACGCTCGCAGCAGCTAAGCTGACGAGTATGAAACTTATTATTAGTAAGGCTTTGGAAAATAATGAAATTGACGATAACGAATTTAAGAGAGTCCAGGATGATTTGGCCAACTATAAACAACAAAAATCTGAAATACAGAATAAGATGCGTAGTCAGGCTGTAAATGTTGAAGAGCTAAAGAAATCTTTTTTAGAACAAGGAAAAAAGATAGGCGTAGAAGAAACTATGAAAAAAGTTCGAGAACTTACAAGCAAGTAACGATAGGTTTTGGTAATCCATTATTTTTGTCATACACTTCGCAAAGAGATGTCATGCCTGCTCATTTGATGCCATCAGCCCCACCACCAGATTATTACTAAAAAAAAGTTTTCTTGTTGTCCTTGTAACTTGAGAAATCTGTCCGAGTGTCTTATGACTTGGGTTAAGAACTTATGATAACTAACGTCAAAGTTACTTGTAAGTTGTAGGTAACTTTGAAATTAGTTATCAAGTAAGATCACATTATTCTAGACAGTTACATGAACAGTAACTTCATAAGTTATTCACAGGCAAAGTTTTTTTTATTTTATTATAAAATGAACCAAGACGAATTACTTCTTCTTAATGATATCAATGCGGTAGAGAACAAAGACTTAGACTCGAAAAAACAACGCATTCTTTCTGTTATTGTCTCAGGCAAATCAAAGACTTATCTCGGAAAACAATACATGGTAGAAGACATAGAGTCTCTCACCGCTGACGAACTATTAAAACTTCATGCTAAATATGAAAACCATATTGCTTCACTAATGACACGCGATTTAAGCAGGTCTCTTATTTACCTATACACAAAAGCTGTTAATCACTTCATACCAATAGACACTGACAGCCTTTCTCATGATCTCGAAAGCAACCCTATAGTTTCTAGTTCGATTGGCAAATTAGCATGTACCATGTTTTACAAGTTTGGCAATTACCTTGCACCTGCCGTAACTTTGATGGTAACTAGTAGTTATATCGATTTTTCAAAAATAAATTTTACTGCAGAAGAAAAAGAAGTATCAAATGGACGAGACGACTCCAGTTTTGACACAGGTTCAAACTGTGACGAAGACTAAAAGTCCAGGCCATGTTGATGCTGGAAAAAGATTAGCTGAATATAATAGGCAAAAAAAATTACAGCTTAAGGCACAAACAGAAAAGACTCATGTAACTGATCCACCGTCAGGATCGTCAGGACCTGTGTCAGTACCGTCACACCTTCATGAAAGTGAGAGACAAACAACTAAGTCTGACCCTGACCCCGAACCTCAAACAACAAAATATGTAGTTGCCGGATTTGTTGTCGGATTTGGTTACGTAGGTTATCAATTATACAAAAAATACAAACCACAGACTCGTACAGTGACCAAAAAATCAGACACTCCAAAAACAAAACCAGAAGTCGCCACATTACCAGTAACATCCAAAGCCGTTGGACCCATTTTTTATGCAGTAAATAAAAATATTATTTTAATTTTTCTTGCCTAAGAAATGAACGACTCAAAAAATTTAATGAACCTTGTGTATCACTCTGCCGTAATCAGCGGATTAGCAGTAGCTTATTCTATGCTGGGAAAAAGTCTACTCAAAATGAAATCAGCAGACCTCAGTAGACTCGATTTCGAAGACAGCACTAAGCTAATTGTAGTTGTTACAGCGTCGATTGCGACAAAAGACTTTCTTGTCAAGCAGGGAATTATTCCTGAAAATGTTTCTATGTAAATAAAAATATTATGGCGACGATAGCTATTATGATAGGAGGTGCTATGGTTAATGCTCTGGCATTTAGTGGCTCTAATTATCTCTTTTCAAAAATGGGTAGAGAAGAATCTGCAGAAGAATTAAAACGTCATAATGAAGCATCTGAAAAACTTGCTCAAGCCCAGCAAGATTATGAAAAGAATAGAATTGAGAAACTTGATTTCATCAATGAAAAACTCAGGCTTGAAGGTCACGCACAGCATACGTTTTCAAATACAGACGAAGCAATCCGTGAGTATTTTTTAGTCACGGGTGAAGATATGTCTATCCCAAAACCAAAACTAAGTGACTATTACAAACCAAGCACACAACAAAGAAACGGGGAGATAATCTTTGTTCTAGTGGGAATGACATTTGTTTATTTTACAGGAGTTTTCATTGCTAGAAAAAATGGCAGCCGAAAATAAACTATCAAAAATATATTACTCTCCATCAGGCTATTGGAAAGGAGCAACAGCTATTCAGAAATTACATGCCGCTGTGGGCGGAGATATAACACTCAATCAAGTCAAGCAATGGTTACAGAGACAGGCAATTTGGCAGATATATCTACCTGCTCCAAGAAAAATAACAAGGCCTCATTTTGAAAACACTACCCCAAATGACACACACCAAATGGACCTCCTGTTCTTACCACATGACACAATAAGAAAGAAACGATACAAGTATGCACTGACTGTTGTAGACATTGCTTCAAGGTATAAAGACGCTGAACCCATATCTGACAAAACAGCCAGTACAGTTGCTACAGCATTAACAAAAATATATGGTCGAGGCCCTTTAAGATACCCCAGACTAGTGCAGGTTGATGACGGATCAGAATTCAAAGGTGCAGTTAATCAGTTATTTGCTAAGCATGGCGTACTGGTCAGACGCGGTATTCCAGGTGTGCACAGATCACAGGCAATTGTAGAAAATTTCAATAAACAGTTGTCAGAGAGACTTTTCAGTTACCAGTATTCTAAGGAACTCATGCATGACACCCGTAACACGGAGTGGGTTAAGAGATTACCACATGTGATAAAAGCAATGAATAATGAAGGACACCCTAAGCCTGCTGATGCTATTAAATTGAAAACAATTGCAGAGCCAAAAAAAGGGCCAACCCCACCTCCAGACACAAGTTTATTTACCAAACAGGTGAGATATTTATATCAACCAGGGGAGGCTGAGAACGACGACAGACGCAGGGCGACAGACCCCATCTGGTCAACATCTGTTCATAATATAAAAAAAATAATCCCTGGTCCAGACGCAACAATATATTATCTGTATGAGCCTGCGCCTCAGAGGGCATTTGTCAGAGAAGAATTACAGATTATTCCCCCAGACACCGTTACGCATTTTTAATCATTTCATCAACTAACTCATTGATTAGTTCATCAACCAGTTCATCAGCTATTTCTTCAGATAACTTGAGTCTGTAATGACCTGGTGCATAAGCTTTTTCCTTACTGAAAAACACTCGTTTCGTGTCCCCTACTGCTAGAGACTTCTTATGTGTTTGGATCATTTCAATATTGTGTCTATTTGACCTCAGTGTTTTGTTTGGATAATCAGGCATCAGTTCTCCATCTAATACTTGCTTATAATGTTCATGTCGAATGTCTTTATTTTTTATTGCTGTTTTCTTGATACCTTTGGCTTTGGATTGACTTCCCTTTTGATGCAGTATAGAATACATTTTTGATCTCAGTCCAACGTACTCAACTATTGGCACACCATTTAGTTCATCCTTAAACTTTCCAGGCACTTTCTTGTTTTGTGTGCTGTACAGTGGATGGTCTTTAGGGTAATCAGACGTGTCATACATGTGTAGTTCTGTTTTCATGTCTTCATAAAAGTCTTCAGTACATACGTCTATGATCATAGAGTCAGTGTCAGTGTATAGCAGACGACAGTCAGGATATTTTGGTTTGAAGTAATCATAATAAAATTCAAGCATCAACAGTTTTGACAACTCAAGAATTGCCATACCAATGAATACTGGCTTGTCCAGTTTAACAATCTTTTTTTTGAGTGACACTGCATACAATGATGAATGAAATTCTTTATACCCTGTGTACTGGGGCTTACCTGTAAGTTTAATTGCACCTGATTCAGTTGTGACTAGTCTCACATCTTTTCTGTGATGAGGATTTTCCATTGTCTTACCAAAACAAGCATTGTTCATAAGCTTAAAGAAGTCTTTGTCAAATGCAGTGTTGCCGTCTCTGGCACGCAATGTGGTGTTCTTCATTATGTAATCTTTCATGAAAGCACTCTGATCAAATTGAATTCCTCTGTGAACTTTCTTTAGTACTAACCCGTGTCTGATGTAAAACTGCAACAAGCGATAGTGACACACGTAATTAAATTTGTCATTCAGATTGGGTACAAGTTTAGTGTCTTCTTTTTTCCCCGTCATACTCATTTTCTCAACAGCCAACGGATAATCATTGTGGTAATCATGTAGGTGGTGTGGGTACTCCAGGTCTACTTCAAAGATCCAACCCTTTTCATCATTTTGACCTCGATCCATAATATATTTTGTTAATTTTTTTATGCCATACTGTGACAAATCATACAAACAAAAGTTTTTTAATGGCAACAATTCACACATTGCAAATCCATACAAATTATTAGCATCCAAGTACGTAATAAATGACCTTGGCTTTGAGGGGTCAAAGTCATCAAGATATTTATTATTTGCCTTGGCATAATTGTTTGCTGCTAGACTAATCCCTCCCCTCAATCCACGTTCCACCATTTCACCCATCGTACGATCAGACAACAGGTCTATAAATATCTTACTGGATTTCAAAAATGCATCCCATGTCATGCCAGGACTAGTGATGTAACAAGCAGGGTCAAGTCTGTAGTGCAACAAACCCTTTTCACGGTAACTTTCAAATACATCTGCTAGCAAGCAAACGTCAGCTTTCAAGTACTGGTCGTGATAGTCACCAATTGTTTGACATCCTAACTTCCCCCATGCATCAAGTGCGTGTTGATATTCAGAGTCAGAAATACCTTTGCCAGTTAGTGTAGAATAAAATTTCTCTTTTGGTGGCAGTCTTGTTTCTTCAAACACAACCCAGTCACTGATGTACTCATATGGATAAACACCTTTTTTAATCAAGTCCGGCTCAAAATATTTACTTGTTATTGGATACTCAGTCAGTCCTTCTGCCAGACTAGCCAACCCTAAAGACAGATGTTGCATGGAGTCATAAAATGCTAATTTATCTAACCTAAAAGTCAAGTATTTTTCAGTTGTCTGAGCAATACAACTAATTTTTCTGTAAGACTCATCAACAGCCTGCATGATGATGTGTGAATCATATCCCTTCAGATTGTGGAAAAAGATTGGTAACTTATATGTCTTAGGATCTATTTTTAATTTCAAGTTACAATCACCATGTGCAGCGCCTCTGTAACATCCAGTTATGTGATCATGGTCACGAACTTTATCACCCCCCAGAGGCTGTTCACAAATCCAACACATCTCAGCTGTATCAAATTTCAGTTTGTCTTCTTCTGTCATCACCAAAGGCATCTGACATGTTGTGAGATACTGTACTACCTGACTATACAGATGTCTCATTTCTGTTAAAAACAGACATGCTGCATTTTCACCTCTGTAGATAACAGGCTCTGAATGAAGACCGTCTGACCTAACAATAATGTATCCAAAAGAACACACCACTTGGTCACTCAATTTTATAGTCTTTGGTAATGACTCTGGAATTGGACCTTCATATGGAACGACGAGTGATTCAAAATCTGCGTATACTACAAACGGCAGCTTTTGTTGATTCCCATAGTTTTTAAAATACACTTGACTACCAGACTCTGGATACTTAAGTACAGTTTGTATGTCATCAGCTGACCTACAGTGCTGGGTATGCTTATGTGCCACTTTTATACAGGAGAACCTTTGTAAACATCTCTTACACACTTCCTGTTTACCATTATGTTTTGATACATGATTATGAATTAGACGTGACATATTTCTGATAATTGTGTAGTGAAAGTTATCACCAGAGCTTATTAGCAACATATCAACATGTTTATCTTCTGACTGTCCATATGTTGGGGCAATTGGTGATACTCTAATTGGCTGTAACTTATTCTCAGATTGATTATCCCATACAAACACATTCACGGATATACCAGGATTTAGTTTTTCAAACAAGTCTATGTCCTCTATTTTAACAGGGAACTCAATGCCACTGAAGTTGAGTTCGTTTATAAATTTGGTATAGTTAGATACACGTTCAGGTTTTGTTTTTACAAAATGAAGTTTAGAAAGCACACACCACATGAAACATAAATTATCATTGTTCTGAATATTGACGACACCCTTTTTGTCTATAACCTCTTTTGGTAGTGGTATCCATGATTTGCCTAAAATAGGATGATATCTTGACTGCTTTAGTTGTAGTTCATGTGCAAGGCCTTCATGCCAGCCAGACCCTTGCATTTCTGCTCTGTCAATTGCTTCATGGAAGTCTGGTAACAATCTTTCTCTAAACACTTTCTCTAGTTCTCTTCTCGAATTAACTGTGTGCTGCCTTGTCGAGATATACGTTACAATAACTTTACCAACATCTCTGACAAATTCTATTTTTGCAACAATCTGAATCTTTACACTATCAGAAAGAAGGTTATTTTGTATGACTAAAAAAGATCTTTCTATTGATTCATAGACATTGTAAATATTATGTATAGGTAAGTCAGTTGTGTGAAACACGTTTCTTAATCTTTGACGGTTGTCCATCTTTTTTATTTGTCCGACAAAAAAATAAATAGAAAATTATATAATGAAAATGGCACTTTATTGACTAAAATCTATATAATAGACAAAATTAATCACCAACTAATAAGCCACTTCATTGATATGTCTTCTGTGGTATCATTTTCAAGCTTTTGCATGTGTAATATCGTTTTACTGACAGTAATAAATTTAACATTTTTATTTTCTTTTTTTATTTGATAGTATATGTTTAAACACATAATCTTAAACCAGTCAGATTTAGCATCATAAACTAAAAAATTTGCTGTCCTATTATTATAAAGTGGAAAAGTATTAGAATATCCAAGATAAAAACTATATGTCATGTACATCTTCATCGGTGATGGGAGTTCTGAAAAAGGGCGTCTAACTTGTGTTTTTAAGTCACTAATAAGCATAAAATCCCTGAAACTCGATGTAATATCCATGAATTTACCAATAGGCCAATTTTGATCCTCTTGTCCGTCCATCATTTTTTATAGACAAACCAAAAAGATAAATTAATTTACTAACCCATACCCAGTGGGTTGATCTGTCTTCAAAATGAGCTTTAGATGCTTAGTTGATTTCAGTTTATTTTTTACATCATCCCGTTCTTGCTTATTTGGAATGACATCGTTCTCTCTGAGACAGTCTTCAAAGCTGTCACGGTCCTTACAGTAAAACAAACAGATAAACTTTAACTGTTCTCGAAAATCTTTCAGTACAGCATTATATTTCTGAGTGAGAATCCATACACTGATGTTTGCATGTCTGCCACTGAAGGCAAGTTCTGCTAATATGTTTCTCTTTTTGACAATGTCTTTTTCTGCAGAACAGTCATCAACTATGAACAATGTTGGCTGTCCTTCAAATTGCTTGTAAAAATATAGCAGGTAATCATTCAGTTTTTTCTCAGGGTCGACTAAGTATATGTTGTTGTCAGTCCAAATGAATGAACGGTTGTGATAAGCTTTGTTGTGTTTGATTGTTGGACAAAATATTACAATGTTTTCGAAATGATGAAGGTATCTTGTTTGTAAGAGGTTAAGAACAAATTCAGTCTTCCCACACGAAGTGGCGCCACAAAATAGGCCGCAATGTGAATCGTGCGTCATTAAGTCCATTTTAAAAACACAATATAATCTGTTTGTACAAAAACACTATGCTTGCCTTTCTGGTTATAAAAGGGGTTTCAAACTAACCACTCACACCGCAAGCCTTATAATAATGACTACGAAAAGCTTGTCTGGTTTTATTTTCTCCCTACTTGGACGTCAGTGACGGTGTGCGGTCTGTGATTTTAGACCTTACACCCAGAAGCTGCAAGGTCTAAAATCACAGATAGGTCCGCCATTATCATGTTGGTTGGGTAAACAGCACGCGACACAAATGTCCGTGATCTGGTTTCAATTTAAATGCATAACAGGACAAGGCAATGTCCGTGATCTGGTTCAAACTAACAACTCACTCCCCGATTTTCTCCTCGAGTGATCTAAAACACTTGTAAAACATGGTGGGGTGTATACTAAATTGAATAATTGAGGTCTCTCCCGGGATTAAAGTTGTGGGTTTCAATTTAAAGGCATCACGCGACAGGGTAATAAATAACTGTATGAAAGGCTGATTGTCACCCACTGGAGCGAAAACAGGAAACCGTTTCACAACCAATTTTCAAGCCCAACTTTCTGGTTATTAAAGAGATGCAATCTTGTAAACTCACATGACTACACAACAGCTGTCTCTACCTACAGGTTATGACGACAATAACTGCACGCAACAGGGATTTGGTTTCATCACGCGACAGGGTTGAGCACAAAGGCCGATTGTTCAACAGCGCAATGTCCGTGTGCGTCGCAGCAGTCACGATGTGTGAAGTGAAAACTTTTCACAGATAAATTTTCCTCCACACAATTTTTCACGTTGGACGTTTCATTTACGAAATAACCTATATTAGAGATTTGTTCTATATTTTTGGTTTGCCCCAGAGTAAGAAAAATGACATAGTGGTTTAGTGACATACATTGAAGCGTTGACACAAAAAGGAATGCTAATTTGTTTTGTGTGTGCAGAGAGAGAGAGAGAGAGAGAGAGAGAGAGAGAGAGAGAGAGAGAGAGACACTATTTGGACATAGAAGACTATTGTTTACAATGGTGGTATGAACAGGAAGTAGACACTATTTCTCAGGAAGGCCAACTCTGACAGCATTGAGTGGTGGGGTGTGGGTGTGTGTGTGTGTGGGGGGGGGGGTGGGTGGGTGGTGTGTATTTCTCGGGAAGATATTTTAACTAGCCTTTTGTTTCCAAGGGGTTGGGGGACCTGACTGGGCAGATAAATCTGTTAAATGAATTTGGTCAAGTGCGTTTGTTTATTTACGGAAAGGATTAAATAAATCAATTGTTTCTTAAATGGGTGTCGTTGTAATCTCCTATATACTTTCTCTGATACAGGGTCATTGGCTGACATGATCACCTCCCCTGTAATACGAGACTGACAGAGGGAGGTGAACAGAGGCCAGTTAGCTTTTTTGAAATTCTGACGCCTCCTCACAGCTGACCGATGACAGGACTACTGGGAAGTGGTCAACCACAGAGGTCGTCATGAACCATCCAGTAAAAAATCTAGCATAAGGGAAAGATCACACACAGTAAAGTCGAGAATCGAACTAGCACCTGAACCAAGATTTGAATACGTAGCTAGCCCATTCAGTCAATGACCTGAGGAGACTACCCACTGGAGGTAGGTGCTGTGGTGGGCAGTTTAAAACCAACGAATATACATGCAATTAAAATTCATATATAATAATAATAATGGTTATTATATAGGCGCGTTTTCCCAATTCGGCGAATCGGCTCAAAGCGCCGTGAACTGCACCCAACACGCACGCTCACGTGACACACGCATTCACTCTGAAGACAAACATAGTAGAAGACAGACACAGGACATTCACGTGGTGCGAAGGGTCAGCTCAGCTACTGAGTTTTCGGAAATTTAGATCGCTTGTATTTGAAATTTATAAAGTGGCCTGAAACCGGTACCAAAGTGGAGGGGGTGGAAGAACCGGAGTACCCGGAGAAAGAACCCCTGACGGTCCGCCCGAATTAACGGTGACACTTACTAGAAGAGAAAAATCCGATGCCGAAACCCGGTATCGAACCTCACACCTTTAGCATTGGTGGCAGGCGCCTTAACCACTGCGCCACGGACCGCCCCATATATATGTCCATTTCATACCGGTATCTAAACTTCTATCAGGGACTAGGGTGCTAGATGTAACCAGCGAAGAAGAAAAAAAACACGTTGAGCTTTTCAGCAGGTTTACCATGCAGTCAACATCAAGAATTAGTTGACCGAGATCCCTACCCACAACGACTGGGGCAGGCATTTAATACCTGTTCACGAATATCCCTCCAGTTCTCTGTGTTTGTTTGTGTGCGTTGCAGGAGTTGACCTTTTATTTTTCCAAATGCATTCTACATGGAAGAACATGCATGTCCTTTACATAAAAACAGCCTATATATTGCATACTTTGAAAACAAAGTCTATCATAGTGTGAACAAATCAGAACCAGTATGCATAACCGTCAAGTCTTGTCTGGTATGGTTTTTAACTAACATAACAGATAATGGTAGCATCAATCACGGTACTCATTTATTTGTACCTGTTTCATAAAACCAAAAGAAAACAATGACAAAATCAGTTTACCTTCACAGGCTCTAGATCTACTGCAGTGTGTCAATGGCTTTGTTGGATCAACGATGGTGGTTCAGCCGTTTATCCTTCTCATCCGGTGCCGCTTCACGTCAGCATGATTATCTCCGCGTCTGACTTCAGTTTTCTCTTGAGAAATTGTCCAGCCCTCCAATAATTTAACCTTGGACCTCAGTTGTTCTTTTCTTGTGATCTAGATCATAACACAGCTCTGATACAATATCGCAGTAGCTGGGGTCCATAAAACGTGACCGCGATATCCGTCCGAGATATTCTGAGTTTGGCTGGTGGGGGGACTGGCCATCGCTTAAATACAATACAATACAATAATACTTTATTAATCCCTCATGGGGAAATTTGCTGTCTGCCCATACAATACAATACAATACAATAATACTTTATTAATCCCTCATGGGACAGTGGGGAAAAAAACAAAAAAACAAACAACTTATGGTGGATTCCCCCTGTGCTTCTGGTGTCAGCAATGTTGCAGTGAACTACTGAAAGGGCTAGTACTAAAGAAGTTAAGAATGTTGACCGACACTATCTACTGATATTACTGTTGAAAAGGGTAACAGCCTGAGGGACAAAAGAGTTGGCATAATGTGATGTACGACTTTTGGGTACTCACAGTCTGCCACTTCGTTCGATACGTTTGCTGTCAAATTCATATCTAAGTGGATGTGTTTTGTCATCAAGAATGTCAGCCAGTTTGTTCATAATCCGTCTGTCCAAATTATCCTGTGCCCTACCAATCACCCCGCCCCCTTTCTGGATTACTCTGTTAAGGCGATCTTGATCTCTTTTACATAAATTTCTACCCCAGCATGTCAGTCCAAAAGTTAGAATGCTTACAACACTGAAGCAGTAAAACATCTGTAAAATACAATACAATACAATAATACTTTATTAATCCCTCACGGGGAAATTCACTGCTGAGTGCTTACATGAAATGATCTGGGTATGCGTTTTTTTCACAAAAGCATCTGTATTTTGTTTCCAGTTGAGCGCGTTGTCAAAAAGAACACCTAAATACTTGTAGGACTCTACACGCTCAACTTCTGTTCCCTTGATGACAACAGGACCAGGATGATGTTTGCTATTCCTGAAATCTATGACCATCTCTTTTGTTTTGCCAACATGTAATTCAAGATAGTTTCTATCGCACCACCCTACAAAGTCGTCGATCTCCTGTTGATAGTGTCTGTCGTCCTCATCTGTAATCTGTCCTGTCAGTGCTGTGTCATCAGTGTATTTGTCCATGACACAGTTGTCATGAGTAGCTCTACAGTCTGCTGTGTACAAAGAAAACAAAAAAGGCGACAGGACAGTCCCCTGTGGTGCACCGGTCGACAGGACAGTCACCGGTCGACAGGACAGTCCCCTGTGGTGCACCGGTGTTGGTAAAAAGTACATCTGAGATTAGATCCGAAATAATTCTGACATACTGTGGGCGGTTAGTGAGATAGTCCAAAACCCAAAGAATGGTAGAGGTATTTATGTTCATGTGAACTAGTTTGGAGGCGAGTATGTGTGGCTGAATGGTGTTAAAAGCAGACGAAAAATCATAGAACATCAGTTGAATGGAGGCTCCTGGTTTTTCTAAATGAGAGTAGATGTTGTTTACAACAAGCAAAATGGCATCATCAACACCTCTTTGCCTTCTGTAAGCAAACTGAAAGGGGTCCATAAAATCCGAAACCTGAATTTGAAGATGTGAAAGAACAGCCCTCTCAAAAACCTTCATGACACACGAGGTAAGAGCAACTGGTCTTAAATCATTCATCACAGATACAGTTTGCTTTTTTGGCATGGGGACAATACAAGAGGTCTTCCACGAACAGGGAACGACACACTGGCCAAGTGACATCTGGCCCAGACGCTTTGTTTGGGCTGGTATGTTTAAGTACGCTAAGCACCTCCTCCTCAGTCACCACAATCACTTCACTTTGCATGTGTTTAGGTCCACTAACTAGCATTTCCTTGACCTGTTCCCTCTCATGCTCAAAAGTCATGACAATCAAATCTTGCATAAAACTGGTTTAAGTCGTTGGCATAGTCTGTAGTTTTGCTCAAAACTGGAACAGCTTTTTGCTTCTTGTTCCCACCCATCAGATTCATACCCTCCCACACACGTTTCATGTTACCAGTCTCAAACTGTTTTTCTATCTTTTTTTGATATGCCTCCTTCCCCTTCCTAAGCTCCCTTTTCAGTTCCTTTTGTACTGTCTGTAACCGTTCTTTGTTCTTGTCTTCAAAAGCTTTTTTCTTTTTGTTTAAGACCTCCTTGATGTGCTTCATGACCCAAGGTTTGTTGTTGGAATAGATTTTAACAGTTGTTTTAGGCACAACACTGTCTATGCAGAAATTTATATAGCTGCAAACTGTGTCAGCCAGCTCGGCAACGTCGCTTGTAGTGTCCGTAAAAACACTCCACTCGGTTTAGTCAAAGCAACCTTTCAGGGTATCTTTAGCTGCTGTGGACCACTTCTGTACTGTCCTGGTAAGCGGTGGCTTGCGTTGTGCGCGTGGTGTATACCATGGCATGAGTTTAACCAAGTTATGATCAAATTGTCCTAGGGGCGTTTTGTCACAAAAAACACTAATGACAACTTCTCCATGCATCAACTTTATCTAAAAACTTGTAGTATGGTTTGTCTGAAGTCACCACCTAAGTGAGTAATCTGATTAAACTGACTGCCAGATGCATCCAGTGGAGTTTCTTGCGGCCACCCTGCATCTCAACAGTGAGCATCTGTCACCTGAGACAAACCTAGACTTTCAGTACTCATTGTACTGTCACAGGGCCTTTAGTGTGTAAATGTTCTTCATGTGGAGGAGGTCCTTGAGGGTTCAGTATCAATCTAGTCCCACCAGCCAGGCAAAGCATCCTAACCGCTGGAGTGTGGCAACAGATGTTCATTAATATTGATTGTGCATGCTGTCATAATTATTTACATGCATGGTCTTAATCTGGAGAAGGTCATCCCCCCCCCCCCCCCCCCCCCCCCCAATGTGGGCTCGCAAAAGGTCTCCTAGACTTGAGTAGTTTAGAAAATGTTGTCCATGCCTTTTTATCATTCAAAAATTGGAATGTCGATAAGCTGACAGGTGTTTATCCGGCCTCATGGAAGGGTATGGGGACTATTAGGAAACCCAAATCTGTACCCACGTTAATGTCATAAATTCAGGGAACAAAGCCCTGCACCTTTTTGCCTTGATGCTTTGACAGAGATTATTTCCCTTTGATAGTTAGCCATTATGTTTAACCATATGAACGCACAGACTCCTGATCGTTATTTCGACAGTGCCAAAAATCATTTCAAGGCATAACAGAAACATTTGAGTATCTTGGGCCATGAAAATCAGATGTTAGTAACTCTTGAAAGATTACCTCAGAGTCAGATAGATGAAGGAAGCACTTAATGTGACTCAGTTTTGCCATGTCACACATGAGCCAAATTACCGTCCTATGAGAATGCAGCTGCAAGTATTAATATTTATTCAACATTTTCAAGCAGACAACCTACCTGGCTCACTAACAGCAGACTTGACCCTCTCTGTTGTCTTTTTTGCCTTGGGAGTGTCAGTCAGTTTGTTAGGCTCAGCCAGTTTGGCTTCTGCTACCACCTCCACCTCTTCTTTGGCTGCTTTAGCGGCCTGCAACTGCACACAGCAAACAATAGTAGCAACTGTGCATGCAGCCTCCGGACTTGTAAACAGTTCCTGTGGCTGCATGCACATGAGGGTTATGTTTCTCACACATACACACACCAGGGTTAGGGGTTTTGACAACTAGTATTTCCTTTGCTCCACTGGACGCAACTTTTCTTTCCAGTACTTGCCATCAAAAAATGGCCAAATATTAGTACAGATTTAACAGTTAACATAAAAGCTGATTCACACAAAAAGAAAGTATAAGACTCATTTTCCAATACTGGTCACAGACTGCGACCCAAAAATTCACCAAAATTTAGCTGAAGATACTATGCTTCAAATTAAACGGTCTTAAATTGTTTTCAATTCTCTTTTCAACCCTGCAAACCGCGTTAAATAAAAACAGGCAGGTGCCCTTTAAAACCCATGTCCAACAAATCAGACATACCATACTTCCAAGCAGTGTCATATGCCTTCTCAAGATCGAAGAAAATTGCATAGACATGCTGCTTGTTGACAAAAGCATCTCGGATAAACGACTCAAGCGGACTAGATGGTCAGTTGTACTACGGAAACGCCGGAAACCGCACTGGAGGTCTGTGAGGAGACCCTCTGACTCAAGATGCCACACCAGTGGGCGTTGACCAGGCATTCCATAGTTTTACATAAACATGATGTCAAAGCGATTGGCCGGTAGTTGCCCGGTTCGGAAGGATCCTTACCCGGGTTGTGGATTGGCACAACCACAGCCTGGTGCCAAGATGGCGGAAAATGGCCAGTTATCCAGATATGGTTAAAGGCCTGAGAAGTATAAGGAGTGACTTCTCAGGCAGATGCGTTAGGAGTTGATAGTGGGTGGTAGTAGTCCAGCAGCAGAGTCATTACATTTCTGCAGGGCTTGTTGCAATTCTGATAATGTAAAAGGGGTATTATATTCTTCTGAGTTATCCGATTTAAAATCACAAATACGACTCTCGCTTCTCCTTCTCTCTCTGGAAGAAGGATGAATAATGTTCTGTTGAAGAATTATGGGCAATGGTGGAGGCAAGCAAACTGTTCACAGCTTTTTTATCTGTGACCAATCTGGCACCATTTCTAAGATGGCCGACAGAAGCCGAGCCACCCCAGCCCCCAACTCTTCAAAATGCCTTCCAGATTTCTGGGACGGAGTCCTAGAAGTTAAGGATGAGATGAAACGCCTACAGGAAGCATGGCGTTCACGTTAAAAAATGTAACGGGCCTTCACCCTCTGTCTTTTAAGGCTTAAAATATTCACTTGTGATGGATTACAAAAAGCACGTCGCTGAGCAGATTTGCGCATTTTTTGGGCCTTGCGGCACTCTTCATTAAACCATGGTACCATGGTACTCTCGGCTTCTGAGGGACTGATGTGTTAGTTTTAGGGATGGTTTCACCTGCTACGTCCAACAAATTAGAAGTAAAACAAGAAACAGGTTCTTCAGTTGACATGACCACCCCCTCTGTAATACGAGACTGACAGGGAGGCGAACAGAGGCCAGTTAGCTTTCGTGAAATTCCAGCGCCTCACTTCAGGATCCTCCTCAAAGCTGACCGATGACAGGACTACTGGGAAGTGGTTACTACCACACAGGTCGTTGTGAACCTTCCAGTCAAAGACCAGCATGAGAGAAGAAAGATCACACACAGTGCATCTAGAACAGAACTAGATCCTGACCCTGGGTTAGAATAGGTAGGGGAGCCATCGTTAAAGAAACATAAGTTGAGAAAAAAACATCTTCTAACATCTGACCTCTGCCATCATAGTGGTCACTACCCCAAAGGTGAGCATGACCGTTAAAATCTCCCATGAGAATAAAGGGAGGGGGCAGCTGATCTACTAAGTTAAAAATATCATTACTACAGACTCGCAGGGATGGTGGCAGGTAAACTCTGCATATGGTTATGGTCTTCTTTAAGGTAACCCGAGTTGCGACAGCTTGAAGACAGGTGTCGATGCTAACGGGGCTACATAAAATTGGGCTGCTAATGAGAAGAGCCACTCCAACTGAGCACCTCTCCGAATCAGAGCCTTTATGGATAGCATTAAAACCATTAAAAGAGACAGGGTCAGAAGTCTTCAGGTAAGTCTCCTGAAGAGATATTACTAAGGGGTTATAGGACTTGACTAAATGACGCAATTCCTCAAAGTTAGTGTGAAAACCACGACAATTCCACTGAAGAAGAGAGTACATGATTATGTCTTATGTGGGGGAGAAGAGTTTCTTCCCCCCTTTTCCATTGCTTTGGAAGGAGTCGAATAAACAGAGGGGGGCCGGCTCCCGGGCTTCCTCTGGTTCCTTGGAGATGAGTGGAGTGGAGCTGCTGCAACACCACCTACGACAACTTCCACTCCCTCCATCTGCTCCTCCAACGCAGCATATTTGTTTTGAAGGGGGGGGGGGGGGGGGAGCCGCATCAGTGGCCCCCTTCTGGGCCCATGCGCACAGCGGTCCCATAGCTTTCTTAGACTTCTGGTTCTGGCCTAAGAAGGCTGACCATAGCCAGAAGCCTTTGTAGTAAGATTGACAGGCTTGGGTGGGGGCTGAGGCTTAGGGTCAGCAGAAGGCGGTGCCCACCAGACCGGTAGCGCCTGCCTTCCTTCTGTGTTCCCTGGTTCCTCTCCACCACAGGAGGAGGGTTACTCTCCAGGAGTGAGAGGAGCCGAGGAATCTTTGGTGGGGCGCTTGCCTGCAGAGAAAGTATATAGGAGATTACAACGACACCCATTTAAGAAACAATTGATTTATTTAATCCTTTCCGTAAATAAACAAACGCACTTGACCAAATACATTTAACAGATTTATCTGCCCAGTCAGGTCCCCCAACCCCTTGGAAACAAAAGGCTAGTTAAAATATCTTCCCGAGAAATACACACCACCCACCCCCACACCCCATCCCTCAATGCTGTCAGAGTTGGCCTTCCTGAGAATACTTCCTGTTCATACCACCATGGTAAACAATAGTCCTCTATGCCCAAATAGTGTCTCTCTCTCTCTCTCTCTCTCTGCACACACAAAACAAATTAGCATTCCTTTTTGTGTCAACGCTTCAATGTATGTCACTAAACCACTGTGTCATTTTTTTACTCTGGGGCAAACCAAAAATATAGAACAAATCTCGAATGTAGGTTATTTCGTAAATGAAACGTCCAACGTAAAAAATTGTGTGGAGGAAAATTTATCTGTGAAAAGTTTTCACTTCACACATCGTGACTGCTGCGACGCACACGGACATTGCGCTGTTGAACAATCGGCCTTTATGCTCAACCCTGTCGCGTGATGAAACCGGATTCCTGTTGCGTGCAGTTATTGCCGTCATAACCTGTAGGTAGAGACAGCTGTTGTGTAGTCATGTGAGTTTACAAGATTGCATCTCTTTCATAACCAGAAAGTTGGGCTTGAAAATTGGTTGTGAAACGGTTTCCTGTTTTCGCTCCAGCGGGTGACATTTCTGAACAATAGGTCTTTATGCTTAAGCTATTGCGTAGTCACTGTCGCGTGATGCATTTAAATTGAAAGACAAAACCCAATAACTCTAATCCCAGTGATAGACCTAAATGATTCAAGTTACTAGTACACCCCTCCCTGTTTTTACGAGTGTTTTTAGATCACTCGAGGTGAAAATTGGGAATGTTGAAATCGGTAGTGAAACTGTTACCTCAGTGGGACGACGCCTTTTATTTTCAGTTTAGTCTGAGTTTCAGAACAAGCGTGACGTGTCTGCTAATACGTTCGGATTTTATAGTGATTTCGGTATTCAAAATGGGTTGTGAAGGATTAAAACCAAAACAACTTAAAAGCTAAGTGAATACTTTTAATATATGTGACTACTTAGCCTGCTCTCAGAAATGTTAAGTTGCGCATCATAAATCAGATACAAATATATATTGATTGCTTCAGATTTTTCAGTTTTTTTCTGTATTTGAATTGAGATTCCGTCACTACCGTTTTCGATAATACGGCCAGAACCATGAAGGAAATGATCGTCTGTAGAACGCAGATCTAGCCACAGTGCGTACTTGTCTGTCAGGTATTCACCGATTCTTACGTCATACAGATGCAGATCTTTGCACACAATATTTGCTGATTTTTCTCTAAGTCTTCCCCCAGCAAAATACTTTGTGATCTCATCATAGTGCTGATATCCCATCATTCCAGACGCAAAAATTTGATTAGGTCGGCCTTCGATTGTGCAGGATAAATGTGTAATTTTTGGATTATAGAATTTTTCTGAATCTCCTTGGTAAGGACTTTTTGGTTCAACAAATAACATAAGAATGCCTTTCAGTGACCTAGCAGGCGTGTTTAGGTTTATATTCCAAATCTGGTCGCTCTTGTCTTTGGGTAATAAACTGTGTCTAATCACTCGATCATAATAAATTGGAAGTCTTGACTGGTACTGATTTTGAATGAGTCTGGCTAGTTCAGTATGCGTGACAATCTCATATTCCAAGGAAATGTTAGAGATCTTATATGATGCATTGAGATCCGTTGATTTGATAACTTTGGAGTAATCATTGAAGGTTAGTTCAAAACTCAGGCGGTCATTTAGTGCCCCTTGGTAATAAGGCGAATGTCCTGTTAGGATTTCAAATTCGAGTGGAATGCAAAACCTATTTCCATATGTTTCGGCCACAATAACGTCCTTTGCTTCTGTGGTTGTTTTGTCTGATGCATTTATTCGAATTTTCATAATGCTATCTGACTGTATGCCTTGATAAATACGATCCTCTCGTTCTGGTTGTGTAAGCCACAAATCCGTGTAGCAGTAGAACACATCAGCATCGTCAAGACTAAACACTTCCTGTCCTTCAAGTTTAACTTTAATATTCTTAATAATTGCTCTACCTAGATTGTTAACTAGTGTTCTTTTGTCATCTGCGTCCGATGAAAGTTCAATATTAAAAGCAAGACGAGCAGTACCAGGAACAATAACGTCACTGGGGCCTAGGTTTGGAAACTTGACAGTAAGAGTCTGGTTTTGGTCTATAGTACTAGGATTGTTTGTGATGACAATTGATTGTCTAACTGCTTTAACACCGAAAGGTTCACGTAGTTTTCTGTGTGGGTCTAACTTTGATCCGTAGGACTGTGTCATTTTTATTATGCACAATAAAAAAAATTAAATTAATAAAAACAATGGCCGCGGGAGGATTTAATCATGAAGATTTTGAAATGGATGACACGTATGATTTTGGTAATACAACAGATATGACAGATATGGCAGATATGACTGGTACAAGAAATATTTACAGTTTACGTCACAAACTTTTAGAAACCAAAGTGAACTCATTTTATGATCATGTTGGTGGCCGCCCAGACAACATAGACCCTAACCAGTTTGAACTTGATGGCAATGGTCATTTATATTTAAATACTGTTGACAAAGGAAAAGTACTATTGACTAACAAAAAAGACCCTAGTAGGTTTAGGGCTTTAAGTACAATAAAAAATGAAGGTGGTGTTGGTGCCTTGCGTCAACTTGGTATTGGTGGGTCTCCTGTCACGCCAAGACTGGTTAGTGTGCTTCAAGACACGCAAACAAAGTTACCAACAGGGCAAGAAATTGAATGGCACCAGTAACAAGCCTACCAGAAATAGCAAACACAGTGATACAAGAAACCTCATTTACTGAAGGACAAATAAATGATGCTATGAAAACAATAGAAGATCCACCTTTGTCAATGCGGGAGATTATAGGGTTAGATAAATCACTGCAGACAATAAGAGGTGAGATGGTTAATAATCTTGCCAAACTGGGAGAGCTTGATAAACACATAGAACGTGAAAAAGAGAAACTGGCTACCGCAGACAATGGGAATCTTGACACAGAAATGAAAGAAAGAATCCAACACAGATTAAATGATTTGCAGATAGAAAGATCAGGACGGTTAGAAACGATTAGTATTGGAAGACAAAAACTGAAATCACAGGTCAACAGGATTAGAGAAACTATTCAAAAAATACTTCACGAAGACACAACTCTGGCTGAGAGACTTAAAACACTTTTCAGAGAACAGGGTATCACAATCGCAAGTTTAATTACTGCTCTTGGGTTTATTATCAGTACTGCTGTGTTGGCTGTCTCCGGTGCTGGTGGACCCGGTGGTTCTCCACCGCCAGCCCCAGGCCCACCAACCCCCACAGATCCAAAAGATTTACAGTCATGGGTAAAAAAACAGTTGTCTCACATATCAGACTTGCTTAAGAAATTGGCTGTGAAAGCAATGGACGCTTTGCCTGGCATTATAGGCACTGTTGTCAGTTGGCTGATTAGTACAGCGGCAAAGGCAGTAGGGTTTATGGCAGAACATGTGTGGGTCTTTTTGGTGACAGTAGGAGGGTTAATAGTGGGTTATTTAATGAAACAGGTAAAGAAGTAATACCCCTAATCCAGTGAGACCTATTACCAATGCTGTTCTCTCTGACTCATGTGTGTCAAGGATTGGTGATGGTGTTATCGTTATGGGTACCGGTGTCAAAGCTGGAGCTGTTACTGTCTGTACAGGTGATGATGTTACTGGTGCCGTGGCCGGGGGTGTTACTGTCTGTAATGGTTTTAATGACTGTACATGTGTGGTTGTTGCTCCTAAGTTTACAGATTGATTGAGACCGAGTTTTTGACCAACACCTGCAACAATGATTTCATTATTATAATTTGTTATTGTACCCATTTGGAGTTGAAGGTCTGATGGCAACATGTATAACCCAATACCAACTACAAAGTCAACTTTTGATCTAGCATATCTGAGAACGTCTTGGTAGCGTTGTATGCTTGATGGGAGATCAACTACTGAATTTACTGAATCTTCTAGATTAGCGAGAAACTGTTTTTGTGAATCGAACTTTCCACTTCCATTCAGAATATTAGATTTTGTTAATGATTGTGCACCTAGTATACACCAGACATATGTTCTGATAGACTCATTTACGCGCTCGACTCCCGCTTGAGTAAATCCGTCACTCCTGTCCAAGACAAATGTGGTCCAGGCGTTAGACTGTTTCTGTTCTATTGAGCCTAACCACACTTCAGATTTTGATGAGAATGAAGTGTAGGGAGGCCAGTAATCTTGAGGGTATTGTCTGTGACTCAAAGCATAATATATGCCGTGGTGATCATCAAGTTTTTGTGTGAAGTCATACTTAGTGCTTATGTTAAATTCATTACAGATGCGTTCAAATGCTTTCATATCCATGGGGTTGTTAAACCTGTTAAAACTGGATTCAGTGGGTAGTGGTGTATGCAGTTCTGACAGTATACGTCTAAGCTGGTAATACGTGTGGAAATGATACACAGACCTAATCAGTTTGTTTGAGTGATTCAAGTGATCTGTAAATGAAACACCACAGCCTGTAGTAGAACACAGTATAGCAAAGTTAAGTTGGTTTTGAAACATCTGTAGTGGGCTTGAAGACCACTTTCTTGCAGTAGCACCGTCTGTTATTGGAGGGTTTAGGTAATGATCAAAAGGGTTGGGTACTTTGACTTGAAATAAATCTTGTTCGCTTACAGCTATGTCGAGTTGATTTAGTTGAATTATTTTCTGTTCATAAGTAGGGGCGACATTATATTTAGCATCTACATTAAATTGAAATGCGTTTGTAGTGGTAATGGTTGGTGATTTAAATTCCATCCTTTTTTTTATGTGATAATAAAAATGTTTATTACCTTAACAAATCTTGACACGAGCAAACCAGTGTGGTTAACTAATGGGATTGATAATCGTGATGGTAGCAAGGCTGTAGCTATCCATGAAATGTTCTACACAGTAAAGTGGTTTAATGTAACGGATGATGAAAATTATTCTGTAAGTGGAACTCTCGATGGTTTAGAAAAGGGTGATACTTTACGAGCCGGATATTATGACTTTTGTACTTTAGCTGAATGGCTTCAAAATGAATTTAAAATTAAAGCAACTTTAAACCCAGCTAATTTACTTGTTACAATTGATTTTCCGAAAAGTGGTCAGTTTTCTTTATCAAATAGTCTTTTATTATTACTTGGATTTTTAAAAAAAATAACACATCCAGATGAAGATTGGTCACAATCAGTTGGTAGTCTACTATCACCAAAAAAACCAAGAATAACTGGCAGATATCCTGTTCATTTGTCAGTACACACAGTGCTAAATGTTCATTTGAAAGAACTGAACACTACTGAAAATGTACACAATGGAAAGCCTTCAACTTTGTTAAGATGCTTGCCGACTGGAACTGCTCCGTATTGTGAAAGTGTGGTTGCTAGATTTCCTAATTCTCAGTTTAAAAAATTAGGTTCTAGTTTCTTTGAATCATTGTGCTTATCTGTAACTAATCAGAATGGTAAACCAGTTGTAATGCATGATTTTTATGTTGTTTTGGAAGTTAAATAAATTTTATTTTTGTTTATAAAAATGAGTGGTCTTGGTCCAAAGCCGAGAATCATACCAGTTGCGTGTTCAGTAACAGAGTTGAAAGATTTGGCTGACGTACAGGATTTTGAGAAGGAAGGGGAAATTGGAGAAATATATGGTTTTGAACTTGATTCAAATGGCATGTACAAGAGGAAAGTAATTGTTGACATGAAAGATGGTGAAAGACAGATTCCTAAACTTGGTCAGCTACGTGATGTTACTGTACCTACTCCACCTGTAAATAATGTGCCCTACAACTTAATATATGTAGGTAGTAAGTGGGTTGTTTCACCTGTACCGGCACCACCACCCACAATTGACTGGGACATAAAGATTGAATTTATTAGTCCTTATGTATACACTGATGATGAAGGCGCCTTAGTGTTTAGGAAGGTTGTTAATTCTGGGCCGCTTATTGTAAGCCTTGTTCCAAGTTTTGCCCTAGACAACAATAGCAGAGAAAAACTGAAAGTTGAAAATTATGAGAGACGGAGATATCTTCTTACAACTAGAAAGGGTAGATCAGATACTTCTGTTGTGTTTATGCCAGCAAGCTTAGTCGTGGCTAGAGAAGCGACAATAGTATTTGAAATTATCATGAAATCTGTTGCTACTGCTAAAGAGGCTCAAATTGCACAAGGAATTAAACTTACATGGAATGAAACAGTAACAGAATCATCAAAGGTCTTTATTGCCATTACAAAAAATAATGATGTTATTAATGTTTCAAGCAGTATTCCCGCTGTCAAGGTGGTGGTTGACAAAACAACTTTTGTTCGTCTAACTTACATAAACCTTGAACACATTGATCTTGTTGCATTTTATTATGCCAGTAAATTGTATACTTTTGAAGAGTTGCAAAATGTAATTGCTGATTAAAAAAATATTTGTCATAAAAAATGGTGAACTTGTATCCACAAATACCACCTGAGCAGCTTGAGCCTATTGAGCGTGATAAAACATTAAAGGCAGATTCATTCCGTTTAATGAATATTACAGAAGCGTTGAAGTATTTGGAAGAAGAACAAGCAAAATACTCGAGGTGTAAACGCCGTTACAATACGGTTTTCAATTCTGTACACAACACATCAATGGCCATGGGGGTGGTTTCGGCCGGATTATCTGTAGGAGGTATAACTCTTTTTGCAACGGGGGTGGGAAGTGTCGTAGGAATTGCTGTTGAAGGTATTGGTCTTGTCACAAGTCTAGCATGCTTTGGTATGGAAGCTATTAACAAAAGATTTTATATGAAGTTGCAGAAGCATGAAGCATTAAGTACGCTCGCAGCAGCTAAGCTGACGAGTATGAAACTTATTATTAGTAAGGCTTTAAATGATAATGAAATTGACGATAACGAATTTAAGAGAGTCCAGGATGATTTGGCTAACTATAAACAACAAAAATCTGAAATACAGAATAAGATGCGTAGTCAGGCTGTAAATGTTGAAGAGATAAAGAAATCTTTTTTAGAACAAGGAAAAAAGATAGGCGTAGAAGAAACTATGAAAAAAGTTCGAGAACTTACAAGCAAGTAACGATAGGTTTTGGTAATCCATTATTTTTGTCATACACTTCGCAAAGAGATGTCATGCCTGCTCATTTGACGCCATCAGCTCCACCACCAGATTATTACTAAAAAAAAGTTTTCTTGTTGTCCTTCTAACTTGAGAAATCTGTCCGAGTGTCTTATGACTTGGGTTAAGAACTTATGATAACTAACATCAAAGTTACTTGTAAGTTGTAGGTAACTTTGAAATTAGTTATCAAGTAAGATCATAAGTTATTCACAGGTCCAAGCAAAGTTTTTTTTTAAAATTTATTTATCATTATAAAAATGAATCAAGACGAATTACTTCTTCTAAACGATATTAATGCTGTAGAAAACAAAGACTTAGACTCGAAAAAACAGCGTCTTTTGTCTGTGATTGTCTCAGGCAAATCAAAGACTTATCTCGGAAAACAATACATGACAGAGGATATTGAATCTCTCACCGCTGACGAGCTAATCAAGCTTCATTCTAAATATGAAAACCACATTGCCTCACTAATGACACGTGATTTAAGCAGGTCTATAATATTCCTATATACAAAAGCTGTAAGTCATTTCCTACCTGTAGACACTGATAGTCTATCACACGACCTTGAAAGCAATCCTATTGTTTCAAGTTCAATTGGCAAATTAGCATGTGTCATGTTTTACAAGTTTGGAAATTACCTTGCACCTGTGGTAACATTACTAGTTACTGGTAGCCATATTGATTTTTCAAAAATAAATTTTACTGCAGAAGAAAATGGACGAAACCCAGACGACTCCACAACTGAACCCTGTTTTGACACAGGTTCAAACTGTGACGAAGACTAAAAGTCCAGGCAGGGTTGAGGCTGGTAAAAGATTAGCTGAATATAATAGGCAAAAAAAAATTACAGCTTAAGGCACAAACAGAAAAGACTCATGTAACTGATCCACCGTCAGGATCGTCAGGACCTGTGTCAGTACCGTCACACCTTCATGAAAGTGAGAGACAAACAACTAAGTCTGACCCTGACCCCGAACCTCAAACAACAAAATATGTAGTTGCCGGATTTGTTGTCGGATTTGGTTACATAGGTTATCAATTATATAAAAAATACAAACCACAGACTCGTACAGTGACCAAAAAATCAGACACTCCAAAAACAAAACCAGAAGTCGCCACATTACCAGTAACACCCAAAGCCGTTGACCCATTTTTTATGCAGTAAATAAAAATATTATTTTAATTTTTCTTGCCTAAGAAATGAACGACTCAAAAAATTTAATGAACCTTGTGTATCACTCTGCCGTAATCAGCGGATTAGCAGTAGCTTATTCTATGCTGGGAAAAAGTCTACTCAAAATGAAATCAGCAGACCTCAGTAGACTCGATTTCGAAGACAGTGCTAAGCTAATTGCAGTTGTTACAGCGTCAATTGCGACAAAAGATTTTCTTGTCAAGCAGGGAATTATTCCCGAAAATGTTTCTATGTAAATAAAAATAATATGGCGACGATAGCTATTATGATTGGTGGAGCGATGGTTAATGCTCTGGCATTTAGTGGCTCTAATTATCTCTTTTCAAAAATGGGTAGAGAAGAATCTGCAGAAGAATTAAAACGTCATAATGAAGCATCTGAAAAACTTGCTCAAGCCCAGCAAGATTATGAAAAGAATAGAATTGAGAAACTTGATTTCATCAATGAAAAACTCAGGCTTGAAGGTCACGCACAACATACGTTTTCAAATACAGACGAAGCAATCAGGGAATATTTTCTTGTCACAGGTGAAGACATGTCTATCCCGAAACCAAAACTAAGTGACTATTACAAACCAAGCACACAACAAAGAAACGGGGAGATAATCTTTGTTCTAGTGGGAATGACATTTGTTTATTTTACAGGAGTTTTCATTGCTAGAAAAAATGGCAGCCGAAAATAAACTATCAAAAATATATTACTCTCCATCAGGCTATTGGAAAGGAGCAACAGCTATTCAGAAATTACATGCCGCTGTGGGCGGAGATATAACACTCAATCAAGTCAAGCAATGGTTACAGAGACAGGCAATTTGGCAGATATATCTACCTGCTCCAAGAAAAATAACAAGGCCTCATTTTGAAAACACAACACCTAATGACACACACCAAATGGACCTTTTGTTCTTACCACATGATACAATAAGAAAGAAACGATACAAGTATGCACTGACTGTTGTAGACATTGCTTCAAGGTATAAAGACGCTGAACCCATATCTGACAAAACAGCCAGTACAGTTGCTACAGCTTTATCAAAAATATATGGTCGAGGCCCTTTAAGATACCCCAGACTAGTGCAGGTTGATGACGGATCAGAATTCAAAGGTGCAGTTAATCAGTTATTTGCTAAGCATGGTGTACTGGTCAGACGAGGCATTCCAGGTGTGCACAGATCACAGGCAATTGTTGAAAACTTTAACAAACAGTTATCAGAAAGACTTTTCAGTTACCAGTATTCTAAGGAACTCATGCATGACACCCGGAACACTGAGTGGGTAAAGAGATTACCACATGTGATAAAAGCAATGAACAATGAAGGACATCCTAAGCCTGCTGATGCTATTAAATTGAAAACAATTGCAGAGCCAAAAAAAGGGCCAACCCCACCTCCAGACACAAGTTTATTTACCAAACAGGTGAGATATTTATATCAACCAGGGGAAGCTGAAAATGACATAAGACGCAGGGCGACAGACCCCATCTGGTCAACATCTGTTCATAATATAAAAAAAATAATCCCTGGTCCAGACGCAACAATATATTATCTGTATGATTGATTGATTGTACATTGCTTAACGTCCCGACAGCAACAAGGCTTTCTCAGGACGTGCCTGCACTGCTTGTGAAAAAAAAACTATACAGAAAATTGAATGTATGTCGCCAGCCGGTCAAATACGTTAAATAAACCTACAACATGGGGCCTAAATAAAGCTAAGACCATTTAGCAACACACATCCAATATCAAGAGCTACAGGCAGTGCAGACAGTTGGGAGAGTTTTAAATAGACAAATACAGGTGAATGGACCAAAGGTAGACAGAAACACATGCCCCAGAATAGAAAGGAAACCCACCCTGTGGGGCTGACCAGGGTGACCCTGGGAACTAAAAAGTACCTAACCCCACCCAAGTCCCCCAGGGCAGACCCGGGTGGGGGTATTATCTGTATGAGCCTGCGCCTCAGAGGGCATTTGTCAGAGAAGAATTACAGATTATTCCCCCAGACACCGTTACGCATTTTTAATCATTTCATCAACTAACTCATTGATTAGTTCATCAACCAGTTCATCAGCTATTTCTTCAGATAACTTGAGCCTGTAATGTCCAGGTGCATAAGCCTTTTCCTTAGTGTGAAACACGCGTTTTGTGTCCCCAACTGCAAGTGACTTCTTATGTGTTTGGATCATTTCAATATTGTGTCTATTTGATCTCAGTGACTTGTTTGGATAATCAGGCATCAGTTCTCCATCTAATACTTGCTTATAATGTTCATGTCGAATGTCTTTATTTTTTATCGCTGTTTTTTTGATACCTTTGGCTTTGGATTGACTTCCCTTTTGATGCAGTATAGAATACATTTTTGATCTCAGTCCAACATACTCAACTATAGGCACACCATTTAGTTCATCTTTAAACTTACCAGTCACTTTCTTGTTTTGTGTGTTGAACAGTGGATGGTCTTTAGGGTAATCAGATGTGTCATACATGTGTAACTCTGTTTTCATGTCTTCATAAAAGTCTTCAGTAGGCACGTCTATGATCATAGAGTCAGTGTCAGTGTATAGCAGACGACACTCAGGATACTTTGGTTTGAAGTAATCATAATAAAATTCAAGCATCAACAGTTTTGACAATTCAAGAATTGCCATACCAATGAATACTGGCTTGTCTAGTTTAACAATCTTTTTTTTGAGTGACACTGCATACAATGATGAATGAAACTCTTTGTACCCTGTGTACTGTGGCTTACCTGTAAGTTTAATTGCACCTGATTCAGTTGTGACCAGTCTCACATCTTTGCGGTGATGAGGATTTTCCATCATCTTACCAAAACAGGCATTGTTCATAAGCTTAAAGAAGTCTTTGTCAAATGCAGTGTTGCCGTCTCTGGCACGCAATGTGGTGTTCTTCATTATGTAATCTTTCATGAAAGCACTCTGATCAAATTGAATACCTCTGTGAACTTTCTTTAGTACTAACCCATGTCTGATGTAAAACTGTAACAAGCGATAGTGACACACGTAATTGAATTTATCATTTAAATTTGGCACTAGTTTGGTGTCTTCTTTTTTCCCTGTCATACTCATTTTCTCAACTGCTAATGGATAATCATTGTGGTAATCATGTAGATGGTGTGGGTACTCCAGGTCTACTTCAAAGATCCAACCCTTTTCATCATTTTGACCTCGAGCCATAATATATTTTGTTAATTTTTTTTATGCCATACTGTGACAAATCATACAAACAAAAGTTTTTTAATGGTAATAATTCACACATCGCGAATCCGTACAAATTGTTAGCGTCCACGTACGTAATAAATGAGCTTGACATTGAGGGGTCAAAGTCGTCAAGATATTTATTATTTGCCTTGGCGTAATTGTTCGCTGCTAAACTAATCCCTCCCCTCAATCCACGTTCCACCATTTCACCCATCGTACGATCAGACAACAGGTCTATAAATATCTTACTGGATTTCAAAAATGCATCCCATGTCATGCCAGGACTAGTTATATAGCAAGCTGGGTCAAGACTGTAATGTAACAAACCCTTCTCACGATAACTTTCGAATACGTCTGCTAGCAAGCAAACGTCAGCTTTCAAGTACTGGTCATGGTAGTCACCAATTGTCTGACATCCTAGTTTACCCCATGCATCAAGTGCGTGCTTGTAATCAGAGTCAGAAATACCTTTGCCAGTTAGTGTAGAATAAAATTTCTCTTTTGGAGGCAGTCTCCTTTCTTCAAACACTACCCAGTCACTGATGTACTCATATGGATAAACACCTTTTTTAATCAAGTCTGGCTCAAAATATTTACTTGTTATTGGATACTCAGTCAGTCCTTCTGCTAGACTAGCCAACCCTAAAGACAGATGTTGCATGGAGTCATAAAATGCTAATTTATCTAACCTAAAAGTCAAGTATTTCTCAGTTGTCTGGGCAATGCAACTTATGTTTTTGTACGACTCATCTACAGCCTGCATGATAATGTGTGAATCATATCCCTTCAGATTGTGGAAAAAGATTGGTAACTTGTATGTCTTAGGATCTATTTTTAATAACAAGTTACAATTGCTATGTGCAGCACCTCTGTAACATCCAGTTATGTGATCATGGTCACAAACTTTATCACCTCCCAGAGGCTGTTCACAAATCCAACACGTCTCAGCTGTATCAAATTTTAGTTTGTCTTCTTCTGTCATCACTAAAGGCATCTGACATGTTGTGAGATACTGTACTACCTGACTATACAGTTGTCTCATTTCTGTTAAAAACAGGCATGCTGCATTTTCACCTCTGTAGATAACAGGTTCTGAATGAAGACCGTCTGACCTAACAATAATGTATCCAAAAGAACACACCACTTGGTCACTCAATTTTATAGTCTTTGGTAATGACTCTGGAACTGGACCCTCATATGGAACAACGAGTGATTCAAAATCTGCGTATACTACAAATGGCAGCTTTTGTTGATTAACATAGTTCTTGAAATAAACCTTGCTGCCAGGATCTGGATACCTAAGTATTGTTTGAATGTCATCAGCCGACCTACAGTGCTGGGTATGCTTATGTGCCACTTTTATACAGGAGAACCTTTGTAAGCATCTTTTACATATTTCCTGTTTGCCATTGTGTTTTGATACATGATTATGAATTAGTCGTGACATACTCCTAATAATTGTGTAGTGAAAGTTATCACCAGAGCTTATTAGTAACATATCAACATGTTTATCTTCTGGCTGCCCATAGGTTGGAGCCAATGGTGATACTCTAATGGGTTGTAACTTATCAACAGACTCATTATCCCACACATACACATTTACAGATATACCAGGATTTAGTTTTTCAAACAAGTCTATGTCCTCTATTTTAACAGGGAACTCAATGCCACTGAAGTTGAGTTCGTTTACAAATTTGGTATAGTTAGATACACGATCAGGTCTTGTTTTTACAAAGTGTAGTTTAGCAAGCACACACCACATGAAACAATAGTTGTCATTGTTCTGAATATTGACCACACCCTTTTTGTCTACAACCTCTTTTGGTAGTGGTATCCATGATTTGCCTAAAATAGGATGATATCTTGACTGCTTTAGTTGTAGTTCATGTACAAGGCCTTCATGCCAGCCAGACCCTTGCATTTCTGCTCTGTCAATTGCTTCATGGAAGTCTGGTAACAATCTTTCTCTAAACACTTTCTCTAGTTCTCTTCTCGAATTAACTGTGTGCTGCCTTGTCGAGATATACGTTACAATAACTTCACCAACATCTCTGACAAATTCTATTTTTGCAACAATCTGAATCTTTACACTATCAGAAAGAAGGTTATTTTGTATGACTAAAAAAGATCTTTCTATTGATTCATAGACATTGTAAATATTATATATAGGTAAGTCAGTTGTGTGAAACACGTTTCTTAATCTTTGACGGTTGTCCATCTTTTTTATTTGTCCGACAAAAAAATAAATAGAAAATTATATAATGAAAATGGCACTTTATTGACTGTAACTCCTACAAAACAGATTTGTTTACACACTGACTCAATCATCATTATTGTATGTGTAATACCATTTTATTAAATGTAATATCGTTAAAATATAAATTTATTTTATATAGTTCTTTTGCTAAATTACTACACAATTTAGTAAACCAACCATCGTAATATTCGTTAACAGTAAATGATTGTGTCTTAATATCAACAGTTATTTTTTTAATAAATGGATTATCAACACATAAATTGATTGTACATTGCTTAACGTCCCGACAGCAACAAGGCTTTCTCAGGACGTGCCTGCACTGCTTGTGAAAAAAAATAAATAAACAGAACATTGAATGTATGTCGCCATCCGGTCAAATACGTTAAATAAACCTAACACATGGGGCCTAAATAAAGCTAAGACCATTTAGCAACACACATCCAATATCAAGAGCTACAGGCAATGCAGACAGTAGGGAGAGTTTTAAAAAGGCAAATACAGGTGAATGGACAAAGGGTAGACAGAAACACATGCCCTAGAATAGAGAGAAAAACTCACCCTGTGGGGCTGACCAGGGTGACCCTGGGAACTAAAAAGTACCTAACCCCACCCAGGTCCCCCAGGGCAGACCCGGGTGGGGGTATCAACACATAAAGTTATATTACCAGACATATACACTGTTGTTGGTAACATAAATAAATTACCAGGTGACTCTCTATTATTAAGCTGGCTTTCATATTTAACATCTTTAAAGCAATGTGTAATATCTATGATTTCACTAATAGGCCAATTTTGTCTGTCTGTCATTTTTAAAGACAAACCCAAAAGTATAAATTAATTTACTAACCCATACCCAGTGGGTTGATCTGTCTTTAAAATGAGCTTTAGATGCTTAGTTGATTTCAGTTTATTTTGTACATCATCCCGTTCTTGCTTATTTGGAATGACATCGTTCTCTCTGAGACAGTCTTCAAAGCTGTCACGGTCCTTACAGTAAAACAAACAGATAAACTTTAACTGTTCTCGAAAATCTTTCAGTACAGCATTATATTTCTGAGTGAGAATCCATACACTTATGTTTGCGTGTCTGCCACTGAAGGCAAGTTCTGCTAGAGTGTTTCTCTTCTTGACAATGTCTTTCTCTGCAGAACAGTCATCGACTATGAACAATGTTGGCTGTCCTTCAAATTGCTTGTAAAAATATAGCAGGTAATCATTCAGTTTTTTCTCAGGGTCGACTAAGTATATGTTGTTGTCAGTCCAAATGAATAAACGGTTGTGATAAGCTTTGTTGTGTTTGATTGTAGGACAAAATATTACAATGTTTTCGAAATGATGAAGGTATCTTGTTTGTAAGAGGTTAAGAACAAATTCAGTCTTCCCACACGAAGTGGCGCCACAAAATAGGCCGCAATGTGAATCGTGCGTCATTAAGTCCATTTTAATACAAAATATAATTTTAATACAAGTAACCGTCTGCAATATGATTAAAACAAAACTTATCTTTTGGTTTACAAGATGTTTCTTAACAAAACACATAAATCCTTCCTAGCAAAACACATCTTGCATTCAACACATCATTTTCAAAATGACTACACAGACGACTGTAAAATCTTTCAGGCAAAACTAGCCTAACATAGTTCGTTCGTCCACAGCACCGAGGCCGTGATCATGACTGGCCCTGAGGCCCTGAGCGGGTTATGCCTTGGGTGGAACAGAGAAATCTATTGCCTCATGCACAGCAGATGCGAGATTGACGTGCGGGAGGCGTTGACTGAGTTACGGGTAGTAGGCTAGCATGACGCATAGATTTTCATGCGAAGCCCTGCGACTCAGTGCAGCAGCTCATGAGAATTTATGCCTCATGCGCAGGCCGTGGTTAGTTCGGGTGTAATCATATGGACGGCCCTCAGTGACTGACGGGCGGGTTATGGGGGCCGCGCAGACGCGACTGAGATTGACGTGCCAATAGGAGGCAGTTTTGAGTTACGGGTGAGTAGGCTAGCATGAGTGCATGTGTCACAAGTCCTGTTAGGGCTGGCCTGCGCAGAAGTCAACACTAAATACCCTTTAGTCTACTCACAAGAAGGGCCTTATCTTAAAGCTTTCTCTGTTTTCCAACAGGTTGCAAACTCATTTTGGCTCTGTGTCTGTGAAGACTTCATGGTGTTTATACATAGAGTGGGTTTTTTCCCCCGCCCGCCCACAATCTTTAGTCAATGCTTGTTATGTTGTTATAAACACAGATCTAAATGAGTGAGGGGTAATGTATATAATTACTGAATTTATGACGGGGCTCTCTCTGTGTAAGAAAAAAAATTGTGGGCGTGTGGAGCCGCTGGCTATTTGAATATATGAAAGAAAACCATATAGTGAACACATAATTAAAAAAATTATACATTTCTTTTTGAATATTGTGTAGGGTCTGGTACATATTTAAAAAAATTAAAAATTCCTGTATGAATATTGTGTTTGGTCTCGTACATATTGACTCAAGTCGGGTGAATACCAAGACAAGTTCGGTGCATAACGATCTTTCAGAACAGGTCCAATCATAACGCGCCTGAACGAAGGTGGCTGTTTACTAGTCTGAGGTTATGTATATATTTCCTGGAGCGCGCACTGTCGATTGTGTGGCCATGTCAATTGTATGGTGGACTGCGAAAGTAGGTCAGTTTGTTTAGAAGTGAATCGGCGCATTGTCGCCGTGTGCTGGTCTATTGTTTATTGTGACATTGTATGGATGAGTGCGGAGGGTGGTGACATTTAAGGGGGGGGGGGGGGGGGTGTATTACGCAGTTTGTTTAGCAGTGACTGAATCAGCGCACTGTTAATTGTGTGGCCCTGTGCTTGCCTATTGTTTATTGTATGGTGGAGTGCGGTGGGTGGTGACGTTTTAAGGGGAGGGGGGAGGTGTATTATGCAGTTTGTTAAGAGGGCATTATGTGGTGAATCAGATACATTCTTTGCACTGAGAATTGGGATAACGGGAGATTGGAAATTCTGAAAAGTAGCCTATGTAATTTACCCTGATTTAAAACTATCGATACGGTATTACTGACATAGGTGTCATTAGCGTAATTACGTATGTAATTTACCCTGATTTAGAAGTATCGATACGGTATTACTGACATAGGTGTCGCAGGGCTCACTAATATACTATTTTGTATGTGCAGAGAGAGAGAGAGAGAGAGAGAGAGAGAGAGACACACATACACTATTTGGGCATAGAAGACTATTGTTTACCATGGTGGTATGAACAGGAAGTATTCTCAGGAAGGCCAACTCTGACAGCATCGAGTGGTGGGGTGTGTGTACGGTAGTCACTATTTCTCGGGAAGATATTTTAACTAGCCTTTTGTTTCCAAGGGGTTGGGGGACCTGACTGGGCAGATAAATCTGTTAAATGTATTTGGTCAAGTGTGTTTGTTTATTTACGGAAAGGATTAAATAAATCAATTGTTTCTTAAATGGGTGTCGTTGTATTCTCCTATATACTTTCTCTCCTGCCACCGCAGCACTGAATACACAGAGGTGTTACTTGAGTTTGATGCAGCCTCAGCTGCACCAGGGCTGTCAACCATTTTTTTGGCGTCCACAAAGGACAGCCCCTTCTCCACACGCATCTGCTGAATCGTGCACTCGGATATCCAACGAGGGCATTTCTTGTCCGAAACCACATGCGCCCCCTGGCAATTCACACACAGAGGGGTGGCTGTGCAGGACTTGGCAGAGTGTCTGGGCTTAGTGCAACGGGCGCATGAAGCCTCTGTCTTCTGCCCATGGCCATACTTTTGGCACTTAAAGCACCGGAGGGGGAGAGGGACGTACTTCTTCACTTTCAAGGAGTAGTAACCACCCCAGATGGTAGTAGGAGGGGTGAGGTGCCAAACGTCAGGATGATGGTAGGGAGATGGATCTCCCTACCACTTCGCTTGGAAGCGAAGTGCCTGACGTAAGTCACCCCCTGCGACTTAAGGTTCTGTACAAGTTCATCTTCCGACAGTTCAGCCAATGCTTGATCTCTAATCACTCCTCTAGAAGAATTCATCGTTTTGTGATGTGTGACCTCCACTGGAGTGTCTCCGATAGAGGAGAGCCTCCATAGCCAGTTGGAGTGTACCCGGGTACGGCACTCTACCAGTAAGTCACTAAACCTGAGGCACTGGGCCTCAGGCCTGTCAACACGGCTCCTGAGGGTCTCCTCACCAGAAAAGGGTGCAGCTTGGAAACAGACTTCTCTTTAACTTTGCTGTGGACAATGAGAAAGCGAGGCCAGACTGTCGACGCCTGAGGCGTCACTTCCTCACAGTCGGAGTCGCTATCATTACCTACACCAACTTGGCATCACCAGACAGCAACTTTTGACAGGCCATTGCCACCTGGCATCACTACAGTCGCCAACAAAAGGCTTACTTCTTGACCTGGAGTCATTTAGAAAATGTGAAGGCTCTAAATTGGAAATGATGTATAGGTGGTGGTTCAGATTGACCCAGCAGACTGTGACCGCTGCAGCAATGAGGAGGAGGGTTGTAAAAGTGGGCAACTTTAAGAATCGACTCATTGGCCTGAAAAAGGGGAATGTAGATGCGTTTTTGTTGGAAACACTGGATTCTAGCATTGTGGCAGCATCTAATCCAGCAGAACTAGGTAACACCACCACGACATTGGATTCTGAAAGGAAAAGCATGACACTGACCATTCAGCAGTTGGGGAAGGAGCTGACCAGTGTGAAGCATCGCATTAAAGAAGTGGAGCAGGAAAATCAGACACTTAATATCAAGTTTCAGGCTGAAATGAGGACTTTGCAGCAAGTTTTAACCGAAAGGACGCATCAGCTGAGACTTGTTGAAGTGAGATTAGAGGGACTCATATCAACCACGACAGCATCACAGCTCGCTTGAAACAGTATACAAAAGGGACACTTTCCAGAAAACTAAAGCATACAGCAAACAAAGTGATGAAGCTTCAAGAAAGTGTCGATGATGCAACTACTTTTGCTGCAAACATCGGAGACCATTACCAACGTTTCAAGAACACTCTGCTGTAGTGTGCATTTTTGTTCAGTGCTGATTGTATTGCTCAAGCAGTGAGCTGGTTTCATTGGTCCTTACATCTGTCCTTTGACTGTGCAGACTGTCTCGCAAGGTTCAGATCAAGCCGAGCTGCTATTTTAGACATAATAATATATTCGTCAATATAATTATAACGTACATTATTTCCAGGTGTCTTTTTACATGTTTTCTGTTCATAATCATAGCTGAATATCCTTTTTTTCCTCCGTGCCAAGTGGCCTCAAAATCTGTATACTGGTTAAAGTTTTTCAGTCATATTTGTGCTTTCAACATGTTGTCGGTGATACTTTTATTTTATTTGTAGCATGTTCAACATGAATGACAGGATGTATGGAAGTGATTTTAATTAATATTGCAGCAGAATATATATTTAGACTTGTGTCCAAACCGCATGAAAATCCATCCAGGCGTTCAGAAGTTATGCTAATTTTCGTGTTGCGCGTCGTTGCTCATGTCCGCGATATGTCATTTTGAGCATTTTCTGGACTTTGGCACCTTCTATCAGAACAGTTTATGTATATTACAGTCCGAAAAAAAAATAGGCTTACTTTTTGTATATATATTTGTTAAAATCATCTCACAAAAGGTTATTTTAAGCGAAAGATTGTTCACACTATGGTCACAAAGTTGGACTTCTGTGCAATGTCAACTCGGCTCCGATTGATTTTTTTTTTTTTCCTTTTTTAGCAACTCGTTGCACATCATTGTACTGCATTATGGTTTTCATATTTGTTTCTGATACTCTCCTGATAATACAGATTGTGAAATAAAAAGATGAAGCCTGTATCTTCTTAAGTGTCTCTGTATCTCTTGTCTGAAAATGGCTTTTCATTAGGTTGGCGGCCCACGGACGAAAGCCTAAAAGTTTAAAATGTTGTATCTCAGGAACTCCTCGCGCTGGGACCATATGGCGTTGAGGCGCGTCCCCTGGGTGGTGGATAGGGGGTCCCTCGTGAGAGGGGTGCACCGAATGAAATAAGGTGCCGTGAACCAACATGGTCTAAGGGAAGGTGACCCCAACAGAAAACCCCTGGTCCTCCTAGTAAGGGGGTTGGGCGTGGGGGTAGCTTCCCCACCCTGCAAAAAAGGAAATAGCTACAAAAACGCAGACGAAAAGACTAACAGTAATTCCTTTCCTGGAGGAGGAAGGTTCTTCTACTAGAAGACTTATGACGTCCTGTGGTGAAAGCCGGAAGTCTTCGGAAGCCACAGGACTGAGCCGCCTCTCTCTATCCAGGGACACAACCATGGGCACATGGAACGTTAAGACCATGTACCAGAGCGGCAAGGCCGCCCAGATAGCAGCGGAAATGCAAAAGTACAACCTTTCCCTGCTAGGTATCAGTGAAGCCAGATGGACGCAGTCTGGCCAGAAAAGGCTGTTAAGTGGGGAGATGATTCTGTATTCAGGTCATGAAGAGGAGAATGCCCCCCATACAGAAGGAGTAGCATTCATGCTGTCACCAGTGGCACAGAGAGCGCTGATGGGCTGGGAACCTCTTGGGCCAAGAATTATCACAGCAGCCTTTAGAACCAAGAAAAAGCTCAAGCTGAACGTCATCCAGCGTTATGCGCCCACCAAAGACAGTGACGAGGAAGAGAAACAAGAGTTCTACGACCGACTCCAGAGTGCCGTGGACAAATGTGTGGAGCGAGACATCACCATCGTCATGGGCGATTTTAATGCCAAAATAGGGGAGGACAACACCGGATATGAAGAGATGATGGGGAGACAGGGACTAGGCTCAGAGATGAGTGAGAATGGGGAGAGGTTTGTAGACTTTTGTGCTCTAAACTGACTTGTCATTGGAGGCAGCATCTTCCCACACAGAAGAATACACAACGCAACTTGGGTCTCTCCTGACCATACAACAGAGAACCAAATAGACCATATCTGCATTAGCAAGAAATTTAGAAGATCCCTTCAAGATGTTTGAGTGAGGAGGGGAGCAGATGTCGCCTCAGCATCTGCTTACCTTAAGAATGAAGCTCAAGCTAAAGAAAAGCCGCACAGAGACAACAAGAAGACAGCGCTATAATGTAGGCCTCCTGAGAGAAACTGGAGTTAGAGAAGAGTTCAAACTGATGCTGTCCAACCGGTTTCAAGTGCTACAGGAGCTAGTAAATGAAGAGGAGGCGGTCACCACAGAGCAGCAGTGGAAGGCAGTTAGAGAGGCGCTGAACTCAACCTGCAAAGACACTGTAGGGTTCAGCAAACACCACCACAAGGACTGCCTGTCGGCACAGACCTTGAAGAAGATAGAAGCGAGGAAGCAGAAGAAAGCAGCGGTCAACAACAGTCGCACGAGAGCAGCCAAAGTAAGGGCACAGGAGGAATACTCAGAAGCCAACCGCGAGGTGAAGAGGAGTATCAGGGCAGACAAGAGGGCCTACACAGACAGCCTGGGAGCATTGATTGTACATTGCTTAACGTCCCGACAGCAACAAGGCTTTCTCAGGACGTGCCTGCACTGCTTGTGAAAAAAAAAAAAAAATAAACAGAACATTGAATGTATGTCGCCAGCCGGTCAAATACATTAAATAAACCTAACACATGGGGCCTAAATAAAGCTAAGACCATTTAGCAACACACATCCAATATCAAGAGCTACAGGCAGTGCAGACAGTAGGGAGAGTTTTAAAAAGGCAAATACAGGTGAATGGACCAAGGGTAGACAGAAACACATGCCCCAGAATAGAGAGAAAAACCCACCCTGTGGGGCTGACCAGGGTGACCCTGGGAACTAAAAAATACCTAACCCCACCCAAGTCCCCCAGGGCAGACCCGGGTGGGGTGCCTGGGAGCAGAGGCAGAAAATGCAGCAGGCAGCGGCAACATGAAACAGCTCTACGACATTACCAGAAGATTGTCGGGTAAGTATAGCCATACAGAAAGACCAGTAAAAGACAAAGAAGGCAAGCCTATTGCAGACAGAGCAGACCAACTCGACAGATGGGCCGAGTATTTTGAAGAGTTACTGAACAGACCTAGCCCACCTGACCCCCCCCCCCCCCCCCCCCCCCCCCCCGACATCCAGCCGGCAGAGACCGACCTACCCATCAGCTGTGACAGACCCAGCCGGGAAGAGATCAGAAGAGCAGTGGCATTTTTGAAGAATGGCAAAGCAGCAGGGCCAGATGGCATCCCAGTGGAGTCTCTGAAAGCAGACCTAGAGACATCAGTGGAGATGCTGTACCCACTGTTTGGAAAGATCTGGGAAGAGGAGGTGATGCCAGCAGACTGGAAGGAGGGGTACCTAATCAAGCTTCCCAAGAAAGGCGACCTCAGCAAGTGTTCCAACTACAGAGGAATCACCTTGCTGTCAGTACCAGGAAAGGTCTTCAACAGGATCATCCTAGAGAGAATGAAGAGCTCCGTTGACCCCCAGCTGAGAGACCAGCAAGCAGGATTCAGGAAGAACCGATCATGTACAGACCAGATCGCCACTCTCCACATCATCGTGGAACAGTCTCTGGAGTGGAGCTCCCCACTGTACGTCAACTTTGTGGATTATGAGAAAGCATTTGACAGCATGGACCGAGAGACTCTGTGGAAACTCCTACGACACTACGGTGTACCCACAAAGCTCGTCCGCCTGATCAAGAGCAGCTATGATGGCATGACATGTTGCGTGATCCACGAAGGGCAGTTCACCAGGGAGCTCCAGGTCAGAACTGGTGTCAGGCAGGGGTGTCTGCTGTCTCCGTTCCTCTTCCTACTGGCCATAGACTGGGTCATGAAGATGACCACAGAGCACAGACGAAGTGGAATACAGTGGACACTGTGGACACAGCTTGACGACCTCGATTTTGCAGACGACTTGGCATTACTGTCCCACACTCATCAACAAATGCAGGACAAGACCACGAGGCTTGCTGACATCTCGTCCCAAGTGGGCCTCACCTTTCACAAACAGAAAACAAAGACAATGAGGCTGAACACAACCAGGGAAGAACCAATCTTGCTTGCTGGCACCCCGTTGGAGGAGGTGGAGTCCTTCACCTATCTCGGGAGCATCATAGACAAAAAAGGCGGCGCTGATGCAGATGTCAGAGCATGAATCGGTAAAGCCAGAGCAGCCTTTCTCCAGTTAAAAAAAGTGTGGAGTTCCAGAGAGCTGTCACAACACACCAAAGTCCGGATTTTCAACTCCAATGTAAAAGCAGTTCTCCTATATGGAGCAGAGACTTGGAGATTGACAAAAACCACAGTCAACAGAGTACAGACCTTCATGAACAGTTGCCTTAGAAGAATTTTGAAAATCCACTGGCCAGAGAAGATCAGCAACGTCAGACTCTGGGACAGAACAGAGCAGATAACAGCAGAGAATGAAATTGGGCGAAGAAGATGGGGATGGATCGGTCACAGCCTGAGAAAGCCAGCTTCCAGTATCACTAGGCAGGCATTGTCATGGAACCCCCAGGGAAAGAGGAAAAGAGGTAGGCTGAGAAACTCCTGGCGTCGAGACCCTAGCAGACATCAAGAGACTGGGAACCACCTGGAGTAGAATCGAAGGAGAAGCACAGGACAGGAGTTGCTGGAGGTCTTTCGTCTACGGCCTATACCCGGGTAGGGGTGACAGGCGTAAGTAAGTATCTCAGGAACTAATCAACATATTTACAAAATCTTTTTTGCTGTTTGTTTGTTTCTTAATGCTCTATTAATAAAACAATGTAAGGAAGGTCTCAAGTTATAATGAAATTTTGGCTGCCACTACCTACTGCTAGCCCACTCAGTCAGGGACTGAGGAGACTACCCACCCACGCCACGTGGAGGCCGGTGCCCAGTGGGCCACAAACCAAAGTAGACCCATTTTATGATAGTATAGGTGTCTGCCCAGATGTTATAGATTATAATCAGTTTGAATATGATACAGACAAGAGCCATTTATTTTTTAAAACAGACAGAGGAAAAGTGTATCTAACCCATAAAGACGACTCTACTCAGTTTAGAGCTTTAAGTACAATTCAAGGTGATATTAGTGGTAAAAAAAAGGTTGGAAAAGTACCTTAATATTGGGGGTAGAGCAAGTCGTACCCCAGTACTACCTCAAATTGTTAGTGCTCTTTATGACGTTCAAACAAGGTTGCCATCAGTACAAGAAATTGAAATGATCGAAGTAAAAGGACTGCCAGAAATAGCAAACAAGATAATACAAGAAACCTCATTTACAGAAGGACATATAAATGAGGCTATGAAAACAATAGATGACTCTCCTTTACCCATGCGGGAAAAAAATGGGCTTAGATAAAACACTGCAGACAATCAGAGGTGAGCTGGTGAATAATGTAGCTAAACTAGGTGAGCTTGATAATCACAAACTAGGAAAAGCAGACGATGAAAATGATGACACAGAAATAAAAGAAAGAATACAACACAGATTAAAGGATTTGCAGATAGAAAGATCAGCGCGGCTAGAAGTAGATGAAATTGGAAAAGAAAACTGAAAACACAGGTCAACAGGATTAGAGAAACTATTCAAAAAAATACTTCATGAAGACACTACTTTCGCTGAGATTGAAAACACTTTTCAGAGAGCAGGGTATCACTATTGCAAGTTTAATTACTGCTCTTGGATTTATTATCAGTACTGTTGTAATGGCTGTAACAGGGAGTGGTGGTGGTGGTGGTCCACCTCCTCCAGCCCCTCCGGCTCCACCAACCGACCCAAAACATCTACAGACGTGGGTAAAAAAACAGTTGTCACATATATCAGACTTGCTTAAGAAATTGGCTGTGAAAGCAATGGATGCATTGCCTGGCATAATAGGGAGTGTTGTCAGTTGGCTAATCAGTACAGCAGGGAAGATAGTGGGGTTATGGCGGAGCATGTGTGGATCTTTTTGGTGACAGTAGTAGGGTTAATAGCGGGTTATTTAATGAAACAGTTAAGAAGTAATAGCCCTAATCCAGCAAGGCCTATTACCAATGCAGTTCTGACTCGTGTGTGTTTACTGGAGGGGCTGGTGTTACTGATTGTACGGGTGTGGGTATCAGGGCTGGGGTCGGGGCTGGGGTTGTTACCGACTGTAAGTGTGATGGCATGACTGGTGTTACTAGCGTTACTGGTAATATTAATGGTTTTAGTGACTGTAGATGTGTGGTTGTTGGACCCAAGTTTACAGATTGATTGAGTCCTAATTTCTGATCACGCCCTGCAACAATTATTTCATTATTATAATTTTTTATTGTCCCCATTTGGAGTTGAAGGTCAGATGGCAAAATGTATAATCCAATGCCAATAACAAAAGTCAACTTTTGATCTGGCATATCTGAGAACGTCTTGGTAGTGTTGTATGCTTGATGGGAGATCCTACTACTGAATTTATAGTCTTCAAGGTTTGAAAGAAACTGTTTTTGTGCTTCCAATTTGCTACTCCCGTTTAAGATATTTGATTTTGTTTGAGCTTGTGCTCCTAGTATACACCACACATACGTTCTGATAGATTTATTTATGCGTTTGACCCCTGTTTGAGTAAACCCGTCACTCCTGTCTAAGACAAATGTGGTCCAGGCATTAGACTGCTTTTGTTCTATTGAGCCTAACCAGATTGTACTTTTTGATGAAAATGAAGAGTAGGGAGGCCAGTAATCTTGAGGGTATTGTCTGTGACTCATAGCGTAATACAATGTACCCATGCCGTGGTGATCAATTTTTTTTGTGTAAAGTCATACTTTGTACTAATGTTAAATTCATTACAGATGTGTTCAAATGCTTTCATATCCATGGGGTTATTAAAACGGTTGAAACTGGATTCAATGGGCAGTGGGACATGGATTTCTGACAGTATTCTTCTAAGCTGGTAATACGCGTGAAAACGATAGACTGACCTAATCAGTTTGTTTCGGTGATTCAAATGGTCTGTAATTAGTTAGTTATTTGGGTTTAACGCCGAGCAGGCAACTAACGTCATCTCACGGCGGGAAGGTTAAAAATCTGGTCAGCCAGACTAAAACAAAGGTCTTAAGACATGATGTAAATATACCTTAAAAATATATCAGGCTAAAATGTTGCACAGGTCTTTAAACAAAACGTCGAAAGACTCTCATAAAGGTCAAAATAATAAAAATATCATAGTCTATAAATGCTCAAATCTTATTAAAAATACGGCACTCTCTCAGAAAACTAAAGATCTTGTCCGGAGGCACATCCCGGAACAAAACCTTCAAGGAGTCTGCTGTGAAATGTTTATGCCTTGTGTCGATTAGATCAGCACAAGACAACAAAAAATGTTGAACAGAGTACTGCTCGTCGCAGGCATAACACCATGGACGCTCCTCCTGTTTTAGTAAATAAGAGTGCATAACATATGTGTGCCCGATGTGGAGCCGAGCAAGGACAGTCTCCTCACGGCGGCTGCCACAGCGATAAGGTAGACCGTCGGACAACTTAGGAAGGGCTTCATGCAGCTTGTTAGCTTCCTCTTTGTCCCACTCGGACAGCCACTCACGGGCTAAGTACGCACTAGTCACATGTCTAAAATCACTATAAACAGTCTGTGTGTCAAGGGCAGGGTTATTGCGTGCATCGTTGGCAGCAGAATCTGCGATCCTGTTGCCTTCGATGCCCACATGCCCTGGGACCCAAATAAAAATGATGTCATAATATTCCTTCATCAAGTCCGCGTAGAGCTCTCTGATCTGCACCAGCAGTGGGTGGTCATTTACCGTGCCCTGAAGGGCCTGCAGGGCAGAAAGAGAGTAAGACAGAATCAGGAAGTTCCTTTCTCTAGATCGATAAGCATGCCTGAGTGCCAGCAGAACCGCCTGCAGTTCTGCACTAAATACAGATGAGTGGTCTGGGAGGCGGTGCTTAAATGGGCGTCTAGGATGGCGAGTTTCCCATCCTTAGACTTTGACCCATCCGTATAGATACAATAGCCAGGACAAATTGAAAGCAGTTCATTGAGGCTCTGTTGGTATATGGCTGGTGGAGTACAATCCTTCTTGTGGGCAGTCAAGTCCAGCAAGATGTATGGACTGGTAAGAGCCAAGGTGGAGTGATGTGTTGCAGGGATTCCGAAACTCTGTCCAGGTCCAATCCGGCCGCCTGCAGATGAGGTTGGACACGGAAAGAAAGTGGACGGACAGTTCCCGGATGGGTATCATAAATCTCTGCAAACGATGGTTTAAAAACACAATCATAGGCAGGATTGTCTGGATGGGCCTTCAGTTTCAGAACGTAGCTGAGCATGAGGCGGATGCGGCGGAGCTTGAGAGAAGGCTGCCCTGCCTCGGCATACAGACTGGGAACTGGAGACGTCCTGAAGGCCCCAAGAGATATCCGCAGACCATGATGGTGAATTGTGTTCAGACGCTGTAGCACAGACTTGGAAGCTGAGCCATACACCACAGAGCCGTAATCCAGTTTGGACCGAACAAGGGCCCGGTACAGTCGAAGTAAGACAGTACGGTCCGCACCCCAGTCAGTACGACCGACGAGTGAGTTAGTTATTTGGGTTTAACGCCGAGCAGGCAACTAAGGCCATCTCACGGCGGGAAGGGTAAAAAGAAAATGGACAGACAGCTCCCGGATGGGTATCGTAAATCTCTGCAAACGATGGTTTAAAAACACAATCATAGGCAGGATTGTCTGGATGGGCCCTCAGTTTCAGAACGTAGCTGAGCATGAGGCGGATGCGGCGGAGCTTGAGAGAAGGCTCCCCTGCCTCGGCATACAGACTGGGAACTGGAGACGTTCTGAAGGCCCCAAGAGATATCCGCAGACCCTGATGGTGAATTGTGTTTAGACGCTGTAGCACAGACTTGGAAGCTGAGCCATACACCACAGAGCCGTAATCCAGTTTGGTTAGTTAGTTAGTTAGTTATTTGGGTTTAACGCCGAGCAGGCGACTAAGGCCATCTCACGGCGGGATGGGTAAAAATCTGGTCAGCCAGACTAAAAGCAAGGTCTTAAGACAAGATGTAAATATAGATTAAAAATCTCAGGCTAAAATGTCGCACGTCTGGAAAAGAAACGTCTACAGACTCTCAAAAAGGGCAAATAAAAAAATTCACATAGTCTATGAATGCTCAGATCTTGTTAAAAATATTGCATTCTCTCAAAAAATTGAAGATTTTGTCCGGGGGAACATCCCGGAACAAAACCTTCAAGGAGTCTGCTGTGAAGTGTTTATATCTGGTGTCAATTAGGTCAGCACAATACAGCAAAAAGTGTCGAACAGAAAACTGCTCATCACAGGCAAAACACCATGGACGCTCATCCTGTTTAAGTAAGTAAGAGTGCGTAACATATGTGTGCCCGATGTGGAGCCGAGCAAGGACAGTCTCCTCACGGCGGCTGCCGCAGCGGAAAGGTAGACTGTCAGACAACTTAGGAAGAGCTTCATGAAGCTTGTTCCCTTCCTCTTTGTCCCACTCGGACTGCCACTCGCGGGCTATGTACGCACTAATAACAGGTTTAAAATCACTATAGACAGTCTGTGTGTCAGGGACAGGGTCACTGCGGGCACTGTTGGCAGCAGAATCTGCGATTCTGTTGCCTTCGATGCCCACATGGCCTGGGACCCAAATAAAAATGATGTCATAATATTCCTTCATCAAGTCCGCATAGAGCTCTCTAATCTGCACCAGCAGTGGATGGTCTGTTCCCGCGCCCTGAAAGGCCTGCAGGGCAGAAAGAGAGTCAGACAGAATCAGGAAGTTCCTTTCCCGAGACTGATAGGCATGCTTGAGTGCTAGCAGAATGGCCTGCAGTTCTGCACTAAATACAGAGGAATGGTCAGGGAGACGGAGCTTAAATGGGCGTCTAGGATGGCGAGAGGACACTGCAGCCGCAGCCACTCTTCCATCCTCAGACTTGGACCCATCCGTATAAAGACGACAATAGCCAGGAAAAATTGAAAGGAGTTCATTGAGGCTCTGTTGGTATATGGCTGGTGGAGTACAATCCTTCTTGTGGGCAGTCAAGTCCAGCAAGATGTCAGGAACTGGTAGTAGCCAGGGTGGAGTGACGTGTTGCAGAGATTTCAAAACTTTGTCCAGGTCCACTCTGGCCGCCTGCAGATGAGGTCGGACACGGAAGGAAAGTGGACGGACAGCTCCCGGATGGGCATCGTAAATCTCTGCAAACGACGGGTTAAAAACACAATCATAGGCAGGATTTTCTGGATGGGCCTTCAGCTTCAGAACGTAGCTGAGCATGAGGCGGATGCGGCGGAGCCTGAGAGAAGGCTCCCCTGCCTCTGCATACAGACTAGGAACTGGAGATGTCCTGAAGGCTCCCAGACATATGCGCAGACCTTGATGGTGAATTGTGTTCAGACGCTGCAGAACAGACTTGGAAGCCGAGCCATATACCACAGAGCCGTAATCCAGTTTGGACCGAACAAGGGCCCGGTACAGTCGAAGTAAGACGATGCGGTCTGCACCCCAGTCAGTACGACCAACGACACGAAGAATGTCGAGGGCCTTCCGACAAGAGGTTCTAAGGTAGTTAACATGGTTGCAGAAGGTCAATCTTTTGTCAAAGATGACCCCCAAAAACTTAGCTTCTTCAGCCACCTTAATTGGCACTCCAGCAATGCTCAGGCTAGGTTCTGGAAAAAATTTCGTCTGGTTAGTAAAATGCACACAGACTGTCTTGGAGGGCGAGAATCTGAATCCATTGAGAGACACCCACCCCTGGATGCGATCAACGCACAGCTGCAAGCGCCTCTCAAGGGACGCAAGTCCTCGACCTCGTGCACACAAAGCAAAGTCGTCCACAAACAAAGAGCATTCAGAATCATCCTTGACGGCCTTTACAATGTTATTTATTTTAATGCTAAATAAAACAGGAGATAGAATACTGCCCTGCGGGACACCCATCTCCTGTTCAAAGGAGTCGGAGAGGGTGGAGCCCACACGGACATGGAACGACCTGTTGGACAAAAAATTGTGAATAAAAACGGGCAGATGCCCTTTAAAACCCATGTCCGACAAATCAGACATTATACCATGCTTCCAGGTCGTGTCATATGCCTTTTCAAGATCAAAGAAAATTGCATAGACATGCTGCTTGTTGACAAAAGCATCTCGGATAAAAGACTCAAAGCGGACTAGATGGTCAGTTGTACTACGGAAGCGCCGGAAACCGCACTGGAGGTCTGTGATGAGACCCTGTGACTCAAGATGCCACACCAGTCGGGCGTTGACCAAGCGTTCCATAGTTTTACATAAACATGATGTCAAAGCTATTGGCCGGTAGTTGCCCGGGTCGGAAGGATCCTTACCCGGCTTGGGAATTGGCACAACCACAGCCTGGCGCCAAGATGGCGGAAAATGACCGGTTATCCAGATATGGTTAAAGGCCTTGAGAAGTACAAGGAGTGAATCCTCAGGCAGATGTGTTATGAGCTGATAATGGATGGTATCTAATCCAGCAGCAGAGTCAGTACATTTCTGCATGGCTTGCTGCAATTCTGAAAACGTAAAAGGGGCATTATAGTCTTCCAAGTTATCCGATATAAAATCACAAGCACAAGATTCTCGCTTCTCCTTCTCTCTCTGGAAGAAAGGTGAATAATGCTCTGTTGAAGAATTATGGGCAATGGTGGAGGCAAGCAAATTGGCCACAGCCTTTTTATCTGTGACCAAACTGGCACCATCTCTAAGATGGCCGACAGAAGCCGAGCCACCCCTGCCCCTAATTCTTCGAACAGCCTTCCAGACTTTTTGGGATGGAGTCCTAGAAGATAAAGATGAGACGAAGCGTCTCCAGGAAGCACGGCGTTCACGTTTAAAAATATAACGGGCTTTCGCCCGCTGTCTCTTAAAGGTTAAAATATTTGCTTGCGACGGATTACAAAATGCACGTCGCTGAGCAGATTTGCGCATTGTTTGGGCCTTGCGGCACTCTTCATTGAACCATGGTACTCTTGGCTTCCGAGGGAGTGATGTGGAAGTTCTAGGGATGGTTTCACCTGCAACCTCCAACAAAATAGAAGTAAAACAAGAAACAGGTTCTTCAGCTGACATGACCACCTCCTCTGTAAGTCGAGACTGACAGAGAGAGGCAAACAGAGACCAGTTAGCTTTCTTGAGATTCCAGCGCCCCACCGGCGAATCCTCCTCACAGCTGACCGATGACAGGACTACTGGGAAGTGGTCACTACCACACAGGTCGTCGTGAACCTTCCAGTCAAAGTCCAGCATGAGAGAAGGATCACACACAGTGAGGTCTAGAACAGAACTAGATCCGGAACCTGAGTTAGAGTATGTAGGTGAGCCATCGTTAAAGACACATAGGTTAAGTTGAGAAAAAACATCTTCTAACATCTGACCTCTGCCATCATAGTGGTCACTACCCCAAAGGTGAGCATGACCGTTAAAATCCCCCATGAGAATAAAGGGAGGGGGCAGTTGATCTACTAAGTGAAAAATATCATTGCTACAGACCCGCAGTGATGGTGGCAGGTAAATACTGCATATGGTTATGGTCTTTTTTAAGGTAACCCGAGCAGCGACAGCCTGAAGACAGGTGTCGATGCTAACGGGGCTACATAAAATTTGGCTACTAATGAGAAGAGCCGCTCCACCCGAGCGCCTCTCCGAATCAGAGCCTTTATGTATAACATTCATTAAAACCATTAAAGGACACAGGGTCAGAAGTCTTCAGGTAAGTCTCCTGAAGAGATATGACTGAGGGGTTATAGAACTTGACTAAAAGACGTAATTCCTCAAAGTTAGCTCGAAAACCACGACAATTCCACTGAAGCAAAGAGTCCATGATTAAGTCTGATCTGGGGGTAAGGAGTTTTTCCCCCCTTTTTCCTTTACCTTGGAAGGAGTTGAAGAAACAGAGGGGGGCCGGCTCCCGGGCCTCCTCTGGTTCTTCGGAGAGGAAGGGGGTGGAGCTGCCGCAGCATCAGCAACAACAACTTCCACTCCCTCCATCCGCTCCTCCAGTGCAGCATATTTGTTTTGAAGGGGGACATCTGTGTTCCCCTTCTGGGCCCGTGCGCACAGCGGTCCCATAGATTTCTTAGACTTCTGGTCCTGGGCAGCGTTCCTGCCGCTAGAGTTAGCGGCCTTAGAAGGCTGACCAGAGCCAGAAGCCTTTGGAGTTGACTGACTAACAGGTTTGGGTGGGGGCTGAGGCTTAGGGGCAACAGAAGGCGGCACAACCGGACCGGCAGTGTCCGCCTTCTGCGTTCCCTGGCTCCTTGTCACCACCGGAGGAGGGTTACTCTCTAGGGGCGAGATGAGCCGAGGCTCCGCCCCCAACCAAGAAGTTGGGGTCTGACATGAAAAGTCTTTGGTGGGGCGCTTGCCTGCCACCGCTGCACTAAAAGTATACACTGAGGTGTTAGAGGTTGGGGCAGCCGCAGCTGCACCAGGGCCTTCAACCAGTTTTTTGGCATCCAGAAAGGACAGCCCCTTCTCCACACGCACCTGCTGAATCTTGCACTCGGATATCCAACGAGGGCATTTCTTATCCGAAGCCATATGCGCCCCCTGGCAATTCACACACAGGGGGGTGGCTGTGCAGGACTCAGCAGAGTGTCCGGGCCTAGTGCAACGGGCGCATGAAGCCTCTGCCTGACGGCATGTCTTCTGCCCATGGCCATACTTTTGGCACTTAAAGCACCGGAGGGGAAGAGGGACGTACTTTTTCACTCTCAGGGAGTAGTAACCTCCCCAGATGGTAGTAGGAGGGGTGGGGGTGCCAAACGTCAGGATGATGGTAGGGAGACGGATCTCCCCACCACCTCGCTTGGAAGCGAAGCGCCTGACGCAAGTCACCCCCTGAGACTTAAGGTTCCTTACAAGTTCATCTTCTGACAGTTCTGCCAAAGCTTGATCTTTGATTACGCCTCTTGACGAATTCATAGTTTTGTGGGGTGTGACTTCCACAGGAGTGTCTCCGATGGAAGAGAGCCCCAGTAGCCCGCTGGAGTGTGCCCGAGTACGGCACTCCACCAGCAAGTCACCAGACCTGAGGCGCTGGGCGTCAGGCCTGCCAACACGGCTCCTGAGGGTCTCCCCCACCAGAAAAGGATGCAGCTTGGTAACTGGTTTCTCCTTCACCTTGCTATGGACAATGAGGAAGCGAGGCCATACGGCCGACGCCTGAGGCGTCGCTTCCTCACAGTCTGAATCACTGTCATGTGCAATGTCGGTGTCTATGCGCCGTTTCTGTGCTAGTTTTGGTTTTTTGGTTTTATCCATATTATATTAGTAGAGATATTCATCCCCCGGGGGTCCCCGCCCGCCACCGAGCCCAACAAGGGAAAGTGCAACTGTCGGCGGGTCTCCAGCCGACGCACAATGGAGACTGCCCGAAAGATATACTCAAGGGGGTAAGCCCGATTGAACCGTTTGAGCCACCGCCTTCTATCACACCGTTGAATGCAGGGGAATACTGGCGTAAAGCACCTAATCAGCAGCAGAAGCTATAGCATGGTGCTCCGTATAGCAACCCGCATGTCAACAGTGGGATAGGGCTCAACGTGACAAGAGCCGATTGACTAGGCCGGTACGACTAGCCTCCCGTTTAGGTAGAAGTCAAGGCCGAAGTGGAGTGTTGGCACCAGTGAGCCGCAGCCCAAAGGGAACCTCAGCCACCAGGATCCTCTTCTCCCCCGACACGGGTCTCCAAGCACGGCAAACACTTGGGATCCAAAGGACCAAAAAGTCACGAGTATTTTTAAGGACCAATCCAACATGGTACGACCTAGGTTAGCACAGCTCCTTAAAAACCGGACCAGTGAAAAGGCTGAACAACATATCTGCTGACATCAAGTCCTAATCCTGGACAAAGATGGCACCCGTCCGCTAGCCCACTCAGTCAGGGACTGAGCGGACTACCCACCTACGCCACGTGGAGGCCGGTGCCGGGTAGGCGTAATCCAGTTTGGACCGAACAAGGGTCCGGTACAGACGAAGTAAGACAGTACGGTCCGCACCCCAGTCAGTACGACCGACGGCACGAAGAATGTCGAGAGCCTTCTGACAAGAGGTTCTAAGGTAATTAATATGGTTGCGGAAGGTAAGTCTTTTGTCAAAAATGACCCCCAGAAACTTTGCCTCCTCGGCCACCTTAATTGGCACTCCAGCAATGCTCAGGCTAGGTTCTGGAAAAAATTTCGTCTGGTTAGTAAAATGCACACAGACAGTCTTGGAGGGCGAGAACATTGAGAGACACCCACCGCTGGATGCGATCAACGCACAGCTGCAAGCGCCTCTCAAGGGACGCAAGTCCTCGACCACTTGCGCACAAGCAAAGTCGTCCACAAACAAAGAGCATTCAGAATCATCCTTGACGGCCTTTACAATGTTATTAATTTTAATACTAAATAAAACAGGAGATAGAATGCTGCCCTGTGGGACACCCATCTCCTGTTGAAAGGAGTCGGAGAGGGTGGAGCCCACACGGACATGGAACGACCGGTTATAAAAAAAAAAAAATTGTGAATAAAAACAGGTAGGTGCCCTTTAAAACCCATGTCCAACAAGTCAGACATTATGCCATACTTCCAGGAGGTGTCATACGCCTTCTCAAGATCGAAGAAAATTGCATAGACATGATGCTTGTTGACAAAAGCATCTCGAATAAATGATTCAAAGCGGACTAAATGGTCAGTTGTACTATGGAAGCGCCGGAAACCGCACTGGAGGTCTGTGAGGAGACCCTGTGACTCAAGATGCCACACCAGGCGGGCGTTGACCAGGCGCTCCATAGTTTTACATAAACATGATGTCAAAGCGATAGGCCGGTAGTTGCCCGGGTCGGAAGGATCCTTACCCGGCTTGGGGATCGGTACAACCACAGCCTGGCGCCAAGACGGCGGAAAATGACCAGTTCTCCAGATATGGTTAAAGGCCTTGAGAAGTACAAGAAGTGACCTCTCAGGCAGATGCGTTAGGAATTGATAGTGGACGGTATCTAGGCCAGCAGCAGAGTCATTACATTTCTGCAAGGCTTGCTGCAATTCTGATAATGTAAATGGGACATTATAGTCTTCTGAGTTATCGGACTTAAAATCACAAATACGAGACTCTCGCTTCTCCTTCTCTCTCTGGAAGAAAGGTGAATATAGCTCTGTTGAAGAATTATGGGCAATGGTGGAGGCAAGCAAATTGGCCACAGCTTTTTTATCTGTGACCAAGCTGGCACCATCTCTAAGATGGCCGACAGAAGCCGAGCCACCCCTGCCCCTAATTCTTCAAACAGCCCTCCAGACTTTCTGGGACGGAGTCCGAGAAGTTAAAGATGAGACGAAGCGTATCCAGGAAGTACGGCGTTCACGTTTAAAAATCTAACGGGCTTTCGCCCTCTGTCTTTTAAATGTTAAAATATTCACTTGCGACGGATTACGGAAAGCACGTCGCTGAGCAGATTTGCGCGCTTTTTGGGCCTTGCGGCACTCCTCATTGAACCATGGTACTCTTGGCTTCCGAGGGACTGATGCGGAAGTTTTAGGGATGGTTTCACCCGCTACGTCCAACAAAATAGTAGTAAAAGAAGAAACTGGTTCTTCAGCTGACATGACCACCTCCTCTGTAATACGAGACTGACAGAGGGAGGCGAACAGAGGCCAGTTAGCTTTCTTGAGATTCCAGCGCCCCACCGGCGGATCCTCCCCACAGCTGACCAATGACAGGACTACTGGGAAGTGGTCACTACCACACAGGTCGTCGTGAACCTTCCAGTCAAAGTCCAGCATGAGAGAAGGATCACACACAGTGAAGTCTAGAACAGAACTAGATCCTGAACCTGGGTTAGAGTATGTAGGTGAACCATCGTTAAAGACACATAGGTTAAGTTGAGAAAAAACATCTTCTAACATCTGACCTCTGCCATCATAGTGGTCACTACCCCAATGGTGAGAGTGACCGTTAAAATCCCCCATGAGAATAAAGGGAGGGGGCAGTTGATCTACTAAATTAAAAAAATCATTACAACAACAGACCCGCAGAGATGGTGGCAGATAAATACTGCATATGGTTATAGTCTTCTTTAAGGTAACCCGAGCTGCGACAGCCTGAAGACAGGTGTCAACACTAACGGGGCTACATAAAAACTGGTTGCTAATGAGAAGAGCCACTCCACCCGAGCGTCTCTCCGAATCGGAACCTTTATGGATAGCATTAAAACCATTAAAGGAGACAGGGTCAGAAGTCTTCAGGAAAGTCTCCTGAAGAGATATTACCGAGGGGTTATAGGACTTGACTAGCAGTGATAATTATTACGCAGAAATGTGCGTATCTGACCCTCTAAAGCCACATTTGACGCACTAGTGTTCCGTGTTCTGCGTCAGACTGACGTAAAATATTTTACTCTGACTCGGTAAGCTTTATCTTTATGCACTGAAAAACTCACCAGTGCATCATCGTGAACACGTTTCACAGCTGCGCGTGCAGAGCAGAACCACCAAAGATTTTGTGAGAGCGCCGAACACCAACGCAGCAACAGTACCGCATGTGCGCAGCAACAGAATAACAGATATAACTCTTCCGCGGCGGAGCCGGTCAAGTGGCTATCAGCATTTCCTGTGGCAAAAGCATGGCCGGACTCGTGAAATTCGGGTTCTCGAGCTCAAAATCACAGTCTTCTTCTACACAGTCTGAAGTTCCTATAAGCAAATCGGATAGTAAAAAAAAGACCTCGCGTTCTTTCCAGCACGATTGGCTCGGACAATTTAAATGGCTACGTCATTTAGATGGGTAGATGTTCTACGCTGTGTTCCGCCAAGCTGCACAGTCGAAAAACGCTTTCGTGAAGGGACCGATAAATTTTCAGCGCTCAAAGTATGTTGGGCAGTCCGTGGCGCAGCGGTAAAAGCGCCTGCCACCAATGCAAGATGCAATGTGAGGTTCGATACCCGTTTCTGGCGTCTGACTTTTCTCTTTTCTCCTCTAGTAAGTGTCACCATTAATTCAGGCGGACCTTCGGCGGTTCTTTGTCCGGGTACTCCGCGGCTCTTCAAGTTCCTCCCCCACGAATTCGGTATTAATTTCAGTCCACTTAAAGTTCAAAAATATTTTTAAAAAACGCGATTTAAATTTCCAAAATTTCAGTAGCTCGCTTGAGCTTGCCCGTAGCACCACGTGAATGTTCTGTGTGAGGGAATGCGCGCGATTCACGTGAGCATGCTTGTCGGTTGGGCTCAGTTCGCGGAGTCCTATGTCCTGCGCATTGAGTTATATTATAAATATGAGAAATGCGCCATATAAATACTGAAATTCGGTATTAATTTCAGTCCACTTAATCAAATTTCAAAAATATGAAAAATGCGATTTAAATTTCCAACATTTAAGTAGCTCGCTTGAGCTTGCCCTTAGCACCACGTGAATGTTCTGTGTATGTACAGTGTGAGGGAATGTGGTGTTGGGTTCAGTCTGTGGCTATGTCCTGCGCACTGCGTTATATTATAAATATGAGAAATTTTAATGCGCCATATAAATACTATGTATTATTATTATTATCATCTAAGACTTCATCATTTCTGTGACCCCCTGGGAAATCCTGCTGACCCTCAGGCAACTGTAAACTGAATCTGCTGCGCTAGATCTGACCCCCTACATTTAAGAAAAAAATTAACACTGACTAGAAGGCGTAATTCTTCAAAGTTGGTGTGAAAACCACGACAATTCCACTGAAGCAGAGAGTACATGGTTAGGTTTTATGTGTAGGAGAAGAGTTCCTTCCCCCCTTTTCCTGTGCCTTGGAAGGAGTCGAAGAAACAGAGGGGGGTCGACTCCCGGGCCTCCTCTGGTTCCTCGGAGATGAGGGGGGAGAAGCTGCCGCAGCACCAGCTACGACAACCTCCACCCCCTCCATCTGCTCCTCCAATGCAGCATATTTGTTTTGAAGGGGGACAGACGGATCTCCCTACCACCTCGTTTGGAAATGAAGCGCCTGACGTAGGTCACCCCTGTGACTTAAGGTTCCGTACAAGTTCATCTTGGTTCTAAAGGCTGCTGAAAAAGCTCAAGCTGAACGTCATACAGTGTTATGTGCCCACTAATGACAGTGACGAGGAAGAGAAACAAGAGTTCTACGACCGACTCCAGAGTGCCTTTGACAAATGTGCGGAGAGAGACATCACCATCGTCATGGGCGATTTTAATGCCAAAATAGGGGAGGACAACACCAGATACGAAGAGGTGATGGGGAGTCAGGGGCTAGGCACGGAGATGAGTGAGAACGGGGAGAGGTTTGTAGACTTTTGTGCTCTAAACCAACTTGTCATTGGAGGCAGCATCTTCCCACACAGAAGAATACACAACGCAACTTGGGTCTCACCTGACCATACAACAGAGAACCAAATAGACCATATCTGCATAAGCAAGAAATTTAGAAGATCGCTTCAAGATGTTCGAGTGAGGAGGGGAGCAGATGTCGCCTCCGACCACCATCTGCTTACCTTAAGAATGAAGTTCAAGCTAAAGAAAAGCCGCACAGAGACAAGAAGAAGACAGCGCTATAATGTAGGCCTCCTGAGAGAAACTGGAGTTAGAGAAGAGTTCAAAAACTGGTGCTGTCCAACTGGTTTCAAGCGCTACAGGAGCTAGTAAATAAAGAGGAGGCGGTCACCACAGAGCAGCAGTGGAAGGCAGTTAGAGAGGCATTGAACTCAACCTGCAAAGACACTGTAGGGTTCAGGAAACACCATCACAAGGACTGGCTGTCGGCACAGACCTTGAAGAAGATAGAAGTGAGGAAGCAGAAGAAAGCAGTTGTCAACAGCAGTCGCACGAGAGCAGCCAAAGTAAGGGCACAGGGGGAATACTCGGAAGCCAACCGCGAGGTGATGAGGAGTATCAGGGCAGACAAGAGGGCCTACACAGACAGCCTGGCAGCAGAGGCAGAAAAGGCAGCAGGCAGCGGCAACATGAAACAGCTCTACGACATTACCAGAAGATTGTCAGGCAAGTATGGCCATACAGAAAGACCAGTAAAAGACAAAGAAGGCAAGCCTATTGCAGACAGAGCAGACCAACTCGACAGATGGGCCGAGTATTTTGAAGAGTTACTGAACAGACCTAGCCCACCCGACCCCCCAGACATCCAGCCGGCAGAGACCGACCTACCCATCAGCTGTGACAGACCCAGCCGGGAAGAGATCAGAAGAGCAGTGGCATTTTTGAAGAACGGCAAAGCAGCAGGCCCAGATGGCATCCCAGCGGAGTCTCTGAAAGCAGACCTAGAGACAACAGTGGAGATGCTGTACCCACTGTTTGGAAAGATCTGGGAAGAGGAGGTGATGCTGGCTGACTGGAAGGAGGGGCACCTAATCAAGCTTCCCAAGAAAGGCAACCTCAGCAAGTGTTCCAACTACAGAGGAATCACCTTGCTGTCAGTACCAGGAAAGGTCTTCAACAGGATCATCCTGGAGAGAATGAAGAGCTCCGTTGACCCCCAGCTGAGAGACCAGCAAGCGGGATTCAGGAAGAACCGATCATGTACAGACCAGATCGCCACTCTCCGCATCATCGTGGAACAGTCTCTGGAGTGGAGCTCCCCACTGTACGTCAACTTTGTGGATTATGAGAAAGCATTTGACAGTGTGGACCGAGAGACTCTGTGGAAACTCCTACGACTCTACGGTGTACCCACAAAGCTCGTCCGCCTGATCAAGAGCAGCTACAATGGCATGACATGTCGCGTGATCCACGAAGGGCAGTTCACCAGGGAGCTCCAGGTCAGAACTGGTGTCAGGCAGGGGTGTCTGCTGTCATTGGGCGAAGAAGATGGGGATGGATCGGTCACAGTCTGAGAAAGCCAGCTTCCAGTATCACTAGGCAGGCATTGTCATGGAACCCCCAGGGAAAGAGGAAAAGAGGTAGGCCGAGAAACTCCTGGCGTCGAGACCTCCAAGCAGACATCAAGAGACTGGGAACCACCTGGAGTAGAATCTAAGGAGAAGTTAGTTAGTTATTTGGGTTTAACGCCGAGCAGGCAAGCAGGCAACTAAGGCCATCTCATGGCAGGAAGGGTAAAAATCTGGTCAGCCAAGCTAAAAGAAAGGTCTTAAGACATGATGTAAATATAACTTAAAAATATGTCAGGCTAAAATGTCGCACAGGTCTTTAAAGAAAACGTCGAAAGACTCTCAAAAAGGTCAAAATAATAGAAACATCATAATCTATAACAGTCTCCTCATGGCGGCTGCCGCAGCGATAAGGTAGACCGTCGGACAACTTAGGAAGGGCTTCATGCAGCTTGTTAGCTTCCTCTTTGTCCCACTCGGACTGCCACTCACGGGCTATGTACGCACTAGCCACATGTCTAAAATCACTATAAACAGTCTGTGTGTCAGGGACAGGGTCATTGCGGGCATCGTTGGCAGCAGAATCTGCGATCCTGTTGCCTTCAATGCCCACATGCCCTGGCACCCAAATAGAAATGATGTCATAATATTCCTTCATCAAGTCTGCGTGGAGCTCTCTGATCTGCACCAGCAGTGGGTGGTCATATCCCGTGCCCTGAAGGGCCTGCAGGGCAGAAAGAGAGTCGGACAGAATCAGGAAGTTCCTTTCTCTAGATCGATAAGCATGCCTGAGTGCCAGCAGAACCGCCTGCAGTTCCGCACTAAATACAGATGAATGGTCTGGGTGGCGGTGCTTAAATGGGCGTCTAGGATGGCGAGAGGACACTGCGGCCGCAGCCACTCTCCCATCCTCAGACTTTGACCCATCGGTATAGATGCGACAATAGCCAGGAAAAATTGAAAGCAGTTCATTGAGGCTCTGTTGGTATATGGCTGGTGGAGTACAGTCTTTCTTGTGGGCAGTCAAGTCCAGCAAGATGTCAGAAACTGGTAAGAGCCAAGGTGGAGTGATGTGTTGCAGGGATTCCGAAACTCTTGTCCAGGTCCAATCCGGCCGCCTGCAAATGAGGTCGGACACGGAAAGAAAGTGGACGGATGGGCATCGTAAATCTCTGCAAACGATGGTTTAAAAACACAATCATAGGCAGGATTGCCAAGATGGCCAACAGAAGCCGAGCCACCCCTGCCCCTAATTCTCCGAACAGCCTTCCATACTTTCTGGGACGGAGTTACTTACTTTACTTACTTACGCCTGTCACCCCTACCCGGGTATAGGCCGTCGACGAGAGACCTCCAGCAACTCCTGTCCTGTGCTTCTCCTTCGATTCTACTCCAGGTGGTTCCCAGTCTCTTGATGTCAGCTTGGAGGTCTCGACACCAGGAGTTTCTCGGCCTACCTCTTTTCCCCTTTCCCTGGGGGTTCCATGACAATGCCTGCCTAGTGAAACTGGAAGCTGGCTTTCTCAGGCTGTGACCGATCCATCCCCATCTTCTTCGCCCAATTTCATTCTCTGCTGTTATCTGCTCTGTTCTGTCCCAGAGTCTGACGTTGCTGATCTTCTCTGGCCAGTGGATTTTCAAAATTCTTCTAAGGCAACTGTTCATGAAGGTCTGTACTCTGTTGACTGTGGTTTTTGTCAATCTCCAAGTCTCTGCTCCATATAGGAGAACTGCTTTTACATTGGAGTTGAAAATCCGGACTTTGGTGTGTTGTGACAGCTCTCTGGAACTCCACACTTTTTTTAACTGGAGAAAGGCTGCTCTGGCTTTACCGATTCGTGCTCTGACATCTGCATCAGTGGCGCCTTTTTTGTCTATGATGCTCCCGAGATAGGTGAAGGACTCCACCTCCTCCAACGGGGTGCCAGCAAGCAAGATTGGTTCTTCCCTGGTTGTGTTCAGCCTCATTGTCTTTGTTTTCTGTTTGTGAATGGTGAGGCCCACTAGGGACGAGATGTCAGCAAGCCTCATGGTCTTGTCCTGCATTTGTTGATGAGTGTGGGACAGTAATGCCAAGTCGTCTGCAAAATCGAGGTCGTCAAGCTGTGTCCACAGTGTCCACTGTATTCCACTTCGTCTGTGCTCTGTGGTCATCTTCATGACCCAGTCTATGGCCAGTAGGAAGAGGAACGGAGACAGCAGACACCCCTGCCTGACACCAGTTTTGACCTGGAGCTCTCTGGTGAACTGCCCTTCGTGGATCTGGGACGGAGTCCGAGAAGTTAAAGATGAGACGAAGCGTCTCCAGGAAGCACGGAGTTCACGTTTAAAAATGTAACGAGCTTTCGCCCTCTGTCTTTTAAAGGTTAAACTATTCACTTGCGACGGATTACGGAAAGCACGTCGCTGAGCAGATTTGCGCGCTATTTGGGCCTTGTGGCACTCTTCGTTGAACCATGGTACTCTCGGCTTTCGAGGGACTGATGCGGAAGTTTTAGGGATGGTTTCACCCGCTACATCCAACAAAATAGTAGTAAAAGAAGAAATAGGTTCTTCAGATGACATGACCACCTCCTCTGTAATACGAGACTGACAGAGGGAGGCGAACAGAGGCCAGTTAGCTTTCTTAAGATTCGAGCACCCCACCGGCGGACCCTCCCCACAGCTGACCGATGACAGGACTACTGGGAAGTGGTCACTACCACACAGGTCATCGTGAACCTTCCAGTCAAAGTCCAGCATGAGAAAAGGATCACACACAGTGAGGTCTAGAACAGAACTAGATCCTGCACCTGGGTTAGAGTATGTAGGTGAACCATCGTTAAAGACACACAGGTTAAGTTGAGAAAAAACATCTTCTAACATCTGACCTCTGCCATCATAGTGGTCACTACCCCAAAGGTGAGCGTGACCGTTAAAATCCCCCATGAGAATAAAGGGAGGGGGCAGTTGATCAACTAAATTAAAAAAATCATTACTACAAACCCGCAGGGATGGTGGCAGGTAAATACTGCATATGGTTATGGTCTTCTTCAAGGTAACCCGAGCTGCGACAGCCTGAAGACAGGTGTCGATGCTAATGGGGCTACATAAAATTTGGCTACTAATGAGAAGAGCCACTCCACCCGAGCGCCTCTCCGAATCAGAGCCTTTATGTATAATGTTAAAACCATTAAAGGACACAGGGTCAGAAGTCTTCAGGTAAGTCTCCTGCAGAGATATTACTGAGGGGTTATAGCACTTGACTAAAAGACGTAATTCCTCAAAGTTAGCTTGAAATCCAAGACAATTCCACTGAAGCAGAGAGTCCATGATTATGTCTTATCTGGGGGTGCGGAGTTTTTCCCCCCTTTTTCCTTTGCGTTGGAAGGAGTTGGAGAAACAGAGGGGGGGCCGGCTCCCGGGCCTCCTCTGGTTCTTAGGAGATGAAGGGGGTGGAGCTGCTGCAGCATCGGCAACTTCCACTCCCTCCATCTGCTTCTCCAATGCAGCATATTTGTTTTGAAGGGGGACATCAGTGTTCCCCTTCTGGGCCCGTGCGCACGGCGGTCCCATAGATTTCTTAGACTTCTGGTCCTGGGCAGCGGTCCTGCCGCTAGAGTTAGCGGCCTTAGAAGGCTGACCAGAGCCAGAAACCTTTGGCGTTGACAAACTAGCAGGTTTGGGTGGGGGCTGAGGCTTAGGAGCAGCAGAAGGTGGTGCCACCGGACCGGTAGCGTCCGCCCTCTGCGTTCCCTGGCTCCTCGTCACCACCGGAGGAGGGTTACTCTCCAGGGGCGAGAGGATCCGAGGCTCCGCCCCCAACCAAGAAGTTGGGGTTTGACAAGAGAAGTCTTTGGTGGGGCGCTTGCCTGCCACCGCAGCACTGAAAGTATACACAAAGTTGTTATTTGAGTTTGGCGCAGCCTCAGCTGCACCAGGGCCATCAACCAGTTTTTTGGCGTCCGCAAAGGACAGCCCCTTCTTCACATGCACCTGCTGAATCCTGCACTTGGAGATCCAACGAGGGCACTTCTTGTCTGAAGCCATATGCGCCCCCTGGCAATTCACACACAGGGGGATGGCTGTGCAGGACTCAGCAGAGTGTCCGGGCTTAGTGCAACAGGCGCATAGAGCCTCTGCCTGGCGGCATGTCTTCTGCCCATGGCCATACTTTTGGCACTTAAAGCACCGGAGGGGGAGAGGGACATATTTTTTCACTTTTAGGGAGTAGTAACCTCCCCAGATGGTAGTAGGAGCTGTGGGGGTGCCAAACGTCAGGATGATGGTAGGGAGACGGATCTCCCTACCACCTCGTTTGGAAATGAAGCGCCTGACGTAGGTCACCCCCTGTGACTTAAGGTTCCGTACAAGTTCATCTTCAGATAGTTCGGCCAATGCTTGATCTTTAATCACTCCTCTAGAGGAATTCATTGTTTTGTGGGGAGTGACCTCCACTGGAGTGTCTCCGATGGAGGAGAGCCTCAGTAGCCCATTGGAGTGTGCCCGGGTGCGGCACTCTACCAGCAAGTCACCAGACCTGAGGGTCTCCCCTACCAGGAAAGGGTGCAGCTTGGAAACAGGCTTCTCTTTGACTTTGCTGTGGATAATGAGAAAGCGAGGCCAGGCGGCTGACGCCTGAGGTGTCGCTTCCTCACAATCAGAGTCACTATCGTTCTCAATGACAATGTCGGGGGCTATGTGCCGCTTTGGTGCCAGTTTTGGGTTTTTGATATTTTCCATATTATAGTATGATAGATATTCATCCCCCGGGGGTCCCCGCCCACCACCGAGCCCAACAAGGGAAAGTGCAATTGTCGGCGGGTCTCCAGCCGACGCACAATGGAGACTGCCCGAAAGATATACTCAAGGGGGTAAGCCCGATTGAACCGTTTGAGCCACCACCTTCTATCACACTGTTGAATGCAGGGGAATACTGGCGTAAAGCACCTAATCAGCATCAGAGGATATAGCATGGTGCTCCGTATAACAACCCGCATGTCAACAGGGGGATAGGGCTCGACGTGACAAGAGCCGATTGACTAGGCCGGTACGACTAGCCTCCCGTTTAGGCAGAAGTCAAGGCCAAAGTGGAGTGTTTCAGCCACCAGGATCCTCTTCTCCCCCGACACGGGTCTCCAAGCACGGCAAACACTTGGGATCCAAAGGACCAAAAAGTCACAAGTATTTTTAAGGACCAATCCAACATGGTACGACCTGGGTTAGTACAGCTCCTCAAAAACTGGACCAGTGAAAAAGACTGAACAACATATCTGCTGACATCAAGTCCTAATCCTGGACAAAGATGGCACCCGTCTGCTAGCCCACTCAGTCAGGGACTGAGCGGACTACCCACCCACGCCACGTGGAGGCCGGTGCCGGGTAGGCAGAATCGAAGGAGAAGCACAGGACAGGAGTTGCTGGAGGTCTCTCGTCGACGGGTAGGGGTGACAGGCGTAAGTAAGTACAAGTTCATCTTCAGACAGTTCTGCCAATGCTTGATCTTAATCACTCCTCTAGAAGAATTCATCGTTTTGTGGGGAGTGACCTCCACTGGAGTGTCTCCGATGGAGGAGAGCCTCAGTAGCCCATTGGAGTGTGCCCGGGTACGGCTCTCTACCAGCAAGTCACCAGACCTGAGGCGCTGGGCCTCAGGCCTGCCAACACGGCTCCTGAGGGTCTCCCCTACCAGGAAAGGGTGCAGCTTGGAAACAGGCTTCTCTTTAACTTTGCTGTGGATAATGAGAAAGCGAGGCCAGACGGCCGATGCCTGAAGCGTTGCTTCCTCACAATCGGAGTCGCTATCATTTTCAAGGTCAATGTCAGTGGCTATGTGCTGCTTTGGTTGGATTGTACATTGCTTAATGTCCCAACAGCAACAAGGCTTTCTCAGGACGTGCCTGCACTGCTTGTGAAAAAAATAATAAACAAAATATTGAATGTATGTCGCCAGCCGGTCCAATACGTTAAATAAACCTACGATATGGGGCCTAAATAAAGCTAAGACCATTTAGCAACACACATCCAATATCAAGAGCTACAGGCAGCGCAGACAGTAGGGAGAGTTTAAAATAGGAAAATACAGGTGAATGGACCAAGGGTAGACAGAAACACATGCCCCAGAATAGAGAGGAAAACCCACCCTGTGGGGCTGACCAGGGTGACCCTGGGAACTAAAAAATACCTAACCCCACCCAAGTCCCCCAGGGCAGACCCGGGTGGGGGGCCGCTTTGGTGACAGTTTTTTTTTTTTTAATTTTTTCCATATTATTATAGTAGAGATATTCATCCCCCGGAGGTCCCTGCCCGCCACCGAGCCCAACAAGGGAAAGTGCAACTGTCGGCGGGTCTCCAGCCGACGCACAAATGGAGACTGCCCGAAAGATATACTCAAGGGGGTAAGCCCGATTGAACCGTTTAAGCCACCGCCTTCTATCACACTGTTGAATGCAGGGAAATACTGGCGTAAAGCACCTAATCGCAAGCAGAGGCTATAGCATGGTGTTCCGTATATCAACCTGCATGTCAACAGTGGGATAGGGCTCAACGTGACAAGAGCCGATTGACTAGGCTGGTACTCCTAGCCTCCCGTTTAGGTAGAAGTCAAGGTCAAAGTGGAGTGCTTCAGCCACCAGGATCCTCTTCTCCCCCGACATGGGTCTCCAATCACGGCAAACACTCAGGATCCAAAGGACCAAAAACTAATGAGTATTTTTAAGGACCAATCCAACATGGTAAGACCTGGGTTAGCACAGCTCCTTAAAAACTGGACCAGTGTAAAAGACTGAACAACATATCTGCTGACGTCAAGTCCTAATCCTGGACAAAGATGGCACCCCTTTGCTAGCCCACTCAGTCAGTGACTGAGGAGACTACTCACCCACGCCACATAGAGGCCGGTGCCGAGTGGGCTGGAACTTAGGAAGTAGGCAGGAGAAACACACATACACACACAAGAAGGTGCACTACTAAATGTGGTCGGGTAAATACCCTGAAATCCCACAGTAGATGCACAAGACAATACTCAACAATGGAACGATACAAATTTTGCCTCAAGTTATAGAGTTGGTGGTTGGGGGCAGGGGATCTAACTGTATGTCCAGCGCTGAGTAATTTCCCTTGGTATGTGAACTATTCTACCAGCGCTAGCCTCACCTATCTGGTTTGTGAATACAAAATCTCAAGGAATGCTGCATGATTATGTAAGCTGGCCCTTGGCTTATTACATCTATAAATAAGCACGGTATGGGTTTGAGGCTACGTTTGAATACTGTGTGTCGCAGTGCTCGTGCAAGGATTCGTTGACGGGTTTGTACTGGTAATCATTTTGAAAGCAGACTTCGCGAGCGGAGATTTTAAAACCTTTTTGAAGGGCTTTGAATGAATATTTGACATGCAATTTTCGGGTGGTGGACGAATATTAAAGAGGTTTTTTGAAAATTCCTGAAAAATGGGTTGTGGTCGAATATTTGGAGCCGTTGAATATTTAGGGCAATTACGGTATATGTCAAGCCTGTAACATGTGGTTTGTGCCTTGGCCTGGTGCCAAGAACACAAGTTGGGGGTGGGGGGTGTATGTGTGTGTGTGTGTGTGGGGGGGGGGGGGGGTGGGCGGGGGGGGGGTGGAAGGTGAAGATGGAGTCACAGCTGAATTGATTTTCCACAGGGGGAATGATGTGATATTCTACAGCCTCCTACGTTTTCAAATAACTTTTGAACTATGCATATTTCAAGAAAACAGTAAGAACACTGTTCATTTTAATTTCCATAAGTAAGGTAAGCATCACATTTGGACCTAATTTATTAAAAAAAAATTCTTTGGGTGTATAAATAATGATCTAGACATAACTATGGGGATCTGATTTAAAAACATTATTGTGTAAACATTCACCTGTGGTAAAAGAGCAAGACCGGTCCCACCCAGGTATGCATCCGGTCACTCTGGTCCCGACGCCTCAAAATGTCCGAGCAGAAGAATGTGAAGCACTCGGGGGCGTTTCGATCGGTATTCGTAGTTAGTAACTACAGGCTCCGATTTACTCATCAGGGAACCGGCCTACAATTCTCAGTCCATTTCTTGGTGTCTTCCTCCCAGTGTGTCGCATTTAAATCCTTACATAAGGACATGTTATCCGTGTAGTCCATGCATGTAACTGTAGTCCTGACGCGGCATTATTGATGTCCAGTATGGTCGCTTTCAAACCCTTGCAGTATTCCTGACGCGGTGTTATAGATGTCTAGTATGAACGCTTTCAAATCCTTGCAGTATTCCTGATGCGGTGTTATTGATGTCAAGTATGATTGCTTCAAATCCTTGCAGGGTCCAGTCTTGTGTCGGGATCCGATTGTATCGCTGCGTCTTCTGTTCCCTCGGCTCTTGTGCCTGTCCGTTCCAAGAACATTTCCTGCTCAGCGGGGCTTAGCCGCGATAAGATACAAGGAACCGTTGGGCGGAGTTTGCGTGTATCGATGTGGGAGTCATATTCTTTGTTTATTAATCCGTCCGTTTTGACGGATCAATCCCAGACTGAGTGTCGTTGTTGTTGTTGTTGATTCTTCGTGTATTCGTGTTTGTAGACGATGCCGGTTGTTTGTGCGGCTGTGTTGCCTTCCATACGACAGACTAGTGTTTCTCGTATTGTCCTCTGTGTAGGTGGTACGCAGTGTTGCCGTGGTGCATATCTCACAGTTCATGCTTTAAAATCAGCTTATTGTTGTAGCTGTTGCTGCTGTTTTGGTGTGGCTGTCGCCTTCGTTGATTGCTGTTGTTGCCGTTGGCTTGTTGGGCCGCCTGAATTGTATACCGTTTTGGTGGTAGGTGCCGGGTTTTGTCGTTGTAGAAGGGCCTTCAATACTTCGAGTGCTTCACAGAATAGTTGGCCTCGCTTGTTGCGAGCGTTCCAGTCCTCCTTTCACTTTTGTGCGCTTTAGAACGAGTTCTTTGTGACCAGTTGTTGTAGATTAAAGTTGGTGCTGCGTAGTTTTGTGGTCGGTGTGAAGTAGACAATGTCCGTTTCCTCTATTCTTAGTCCGTGTTGTAGACAAAGTGGCTTGCCTTTCTCGTTGGCGGGAGGTAAGTCTTTTAGCAAACAGTAGTGACGTCATAGCGTGTAGCGATTCATGACAGATGTCACTTCAGTAGAGGGTTTTGCCGTGGGGGCTGCAGGGCCGATTGTTGGCCTCAGTTGAGTAGCTGGCTCACACGTGTCTTGTTAAAGTAGCAGAAAAAAAGGATCGCAGTGTAGTTTGTCGCTTGTTCTAGCTTGTCGATCGTGTGGTGTTAATTGGTGATTTTCGTTCCATCCACATTTTCTCAGGTGTGGGGAGTGCGTTCCAACCACCCTATTATAGGTGTGGGAGTGGGTGTCTCAACCACCCTATTATAGGTGTGGGAGTGGGTCTCAACCACCCTATTATAGGTGTGGGAGTCGGTCTCAACCACCCTATTATAGGTGTGGGAGTGGGTCTCAACCACCCTATTATAGGTGTGGGAGAATGGTCGAAGAGCTCCTTCTTGCTTGTGGTTTCTTGGTTGTATTCAGTCGTTCCATCCACCCTTTATCAGGCGTGGGGAATGGGTCTCAACCACCCCATTTCAGGTGTGGGAAACCATCGATGACTTTCTTCTTCTTTGTAGTTCTCCGTTGACATAGATGTCTTGGGTCTTGATCCCCGTTTCTGGCGGAGTTAGGGCTGGCAGCTGTTGTTTCCTTCGTCGTCTCGCTTCGAAATTAGGGACCAGAGTGACCGGATGCATACCTGGGTGGGACCGGTCTTGCTCTTTTACCACTGGATTGAAGGTGCGTAGCACCGACCTGACTAGGACCCGTGAATAGCCACCCGATGTTTTTAGGGTCGTTTGCTATCCTCAGCAATGTGCAAAACCGGTCACTTTTGGTTTCACCTACGCCTCGCTTTCAAATCCTGGCATATTATGCCCACTTCATTCTCCTTTCACTCGGACTGTGCGAACAGGAAAAATATCGCATCTTCATTGCTCTACTGGACCATCAAGATTGAATCGACAAACACACGAAGGGACTAAGCGTAATACAGCGGCCCACCATCACTCATCTTCACTTCGCGGCCAGAATGATGATGCAATCAGGATGACGCCACCGCTATCGGCCCCGGCCACGCGCGCACCGTTAGGAGTGGCCACGCTTCAATGCACACAACCCCAACCTCAGGCTCACCGTCCTGAGGGGATCGGAACACTGATTCAACAAAGCAGAGAGCGCCTCTTAAATAAGAGGAGATAGCTCATATCAGTGCCGGTAAAAGAGCAATACAGCTAGCTCACTTTCTAGCAAACACTTACGGGAGACGGACGTGTCATGACAGATGTTTACTCTAAGCATCCAGATATACACCATCAACAGACAACTACCTCTCATTTCCACGTCTATACGGCTGACAGAGATATAGCATACCACAAAAATGGACTGGCCGACATAGAAGATAGACTCCACCTGCAACCAAGGTCACAAGACGCTATCTCAACGGACAGCGGGCGATCAGTCCGACCACGACAGCCGACCAATGGGATTCGACCATACGTCATCGGCACGCGCGCTGCACTAAGCCGCTCTGCCCTCACACCCAGCAAAGCCTCATTCGAAGCGAGACGACGAAGGAAACAACAGCTGCCAGCCCTAACTCCGCCAGAAACGGGGATCAAGACCCAAGACATCTATGTCAACGGAGAACTACAAAGAAGAAGAAAGTCATCGATGGTTTCCCACACCTGAAACAGGGTGGTTGAGACCCATTCCCCACGCCTGATAAAGGGTGGATGGAACGACTGAATACAACCAAGAAACCACAAGCAAGAAGGAGCTCTTCGACCATTCTCCCACACCTATAATAGGGTGGTTGAGACCCACTCCCACACCTATAATAGGGTGGTTGAGACCGACTCCCACACCTATAATAGGTTGGTTGAGACCCACTCCCACACCTATAATAGGGTGGTTGAGACACCCACTCCCACACCTATAATAGGGTGGTTGGAACGCACTCCCCACACCTGAGAAAATGTGGATGGAACGAAAATCACCAATTAACACCACACGATCGACAAGCTAGAACAAGCGACAAACTACACTGCGATCCTTTTTTTCTGCTACTTTAACAAGACACGTGTGAGCCAGCTACTCAACTGAGGCCAACAATCGGCCCTGCAGCCCCCACGGCAAAACCCTCTACTGAAGTGACATCTGTCATGAATCGCTACACGCTATGACGTCACTACTGTTTGCTAAAAGACTTACCTCCCGCCAACGAGAAAGGCAAGCCACTTTGTCTACAACAGGGACTAAGAATAGAGGAAACGGACATTGTCTACTTCACACCGACCACAAAACTACGCAGCACCAACTTTAATCTACAACAACTGGTCACAAAGAACTCGTTCTAAAGCGCACAAAAGTGAAAGGAGGACTGGAACGCTCGCAACAAGCGAGGCCAACTATTCTGTGAAGCACTCGAAGTATTGAAGGCCCTTCTACAACGACAAAACCCGGCACCTACCACCAAAACGGTATACAATTCAGGCGGCCCAACAAGCCAACAGCAACAACAGCAATCAACGAAGGCGACAGCCACACCAAAACAGCAGCAACAGCTACAACAATAAGCTGATTTTAAAGCATGAACTGTGAGATATGCACCACGGCAACACTGCGTACCACCTACACAGAGGACAATACGAGAAACACTAGTCTGTCGTATGGAAGGCAACACAGCCGCACAAACAACTGGCATCGTCTACAAACACGAATACACGAAGAATCAACAACAACAACAACGACACTCAGTCTGGGATTGATCCGTCAAAACGGACGGATTAATAAACAAAGAATATGACTCCCACGTCGATACACGCAAACTCCGCCCAACGGTTCCTTGTATCTTATCGCCGCTAAGCCCCGCTGAGCAGGAAATGTTCTTGGAACGGACAGGCACAAGGCCGAGGGAACAGAAGACGCAGCGATACAATCGGATCCCGACACAAGACTGGACCCTGCAAGGATTTGAAGCAATCATACTTGACATCAATAACACCGCATCAGGAATACTGCAAGGATTTGAAAGCGTTCATACTAGACATCTATAACACCGCGTCAGGAATACTGCAAGGGTTTGAAAGCGACCATACTGGACATCAATAATGCCGCGTCAGGACTACAGTTACATGCATGGACTACACGGATAACATGTCCTTATGTAAGGATTTAAATGCGACACACTGGGAGGAAGACACCAAGAAATGGACTGAGAATTGTAGGCCGGTTCCCTGATGAGTAAATCGGAGCCTGTAGTTACTAACTACGAATACCGATCGAAACGCCCCCGAGTGCTTCACATTCTTCTGCTCGGACATTTTGAGGCGTCGGGACCAGAGTGACCGGATGCATACCTGGGTGGGACCGGTCTTGCTCTTTTACCACCCATTTGGGATGACACAGGGCTTTTGGTGTTTTAACCAGGTAAAAACATGCATGGGCCGATCAGCAAGCCCGTGCAAGGTAAAATCAGCGCCTCAAAAATTTTGACCACCCCACCTCTGCAGTCAATCAACTATTCAATACTCCTAAATATTCGACCAGAGCTGAAAAATTTGAAAATCTGCAAGTAAAAAGTGGTCAAATATTTACGGTACATCCGTCTCACTACTCCTGAACAAAACAAAACACACACAAAAAAAGAAAACACACACATCAACTTAAGCAGATAAAATGCAAAGATAAAAAGATAATCTTTTTTTTTTTTTTTTTTTTTTTTGGGGGGGGGGGGGGGGGGGGCAATCAAATATATTCTTGACCCTCTTCAATTAGCTGATGATTATAAAACATGAATTTTACTGTGGGAACTGCACTGACTGGAAATTAAAATGAACAGTGATAAGCATACCTGTGAAGCAGCCGAGGCATTTGCCCCAATATCTTTCACTTTCTTTTTCTTGGGGCTGCGAGCCGGCTTGGCATCAGCTTCTATAGATGGCTCCTCTTTTACACTGGCTTTACTGGTTTGGGGAGCTGGTGTGTGCACCACAGCTGTTGTGGGAGCCAGGGCAGTAGGGGTCTGCTCATGCTGTTTGCTGATGAATGAAGCAAAGCCATCTGGAGTATCCTGTGTTGAACTCTTTTTGTCTTTCTTTTTCTTGTTTTTCTTATTCTGGGCAGTTTCGAATTCCTGTTGACACAGATGTGTTGCATAAGAACAGATCCTTTATTAAACCTGTCCTGCAGCATTGTAAGAACTTAACAAACCTGTCCCTCAGGTTCCCAGGTTTCACTGCAAATACAAATTGGGGTATATTATGTATCAGAGCCCTCATTCACGTAATAACAATCTGCAAAAAAGGTGTGAATACATATTATAACTAGCGTACATGGTATGGATGTAAGAAAAAATCACCACAAAGGGTCTGATGGGTGGTTCTTGTACCACCCACCAGCCCCAAAATACTATACAGTGGAGTCCAGTTAACACGAACTCGCTTAACACAAATTTCCGGTTAACACGAACCGCTTTTGCATTCCCGGCTGACGGCCTTCTTATTATGTATTAAAATTTCACTGATAACACGAAATGCTTAACACGAAATATCGCTTAACACGAAGCTGTTTTCGGTTCCCGACCAGAGCAATTTCACTATTATTCACCTGTTTAACACGAACACACATTCCAGTCTCAAACACCGAAAACCGATTCATGAAAGGGGCACTGCACGTATCGCTCTCGTGCTGTAGTACACACGACACATGAACTGACGAACTCTAGCCTGTGATTGGCTGAATAGCCTTCTTTACTTACTTACGCCTGTCACCCCTACCCGGGTATAGGCCGTCGACGAGAGACCTCCAGCAACTCCTGTCCTGTGCTTCTCCTTCGATTCTACTCCAGGTGGTTCCCAGTCTCTTGATGTCTGCTTGGAGGTCTCGACGCCAGGAGTTTCTCGGCCTACCTCTTTTCCTCTTTCCCTGGGGGTTCCATGACAATGCCTGCCTAGTGATACTGGAAGCTGGCTTTCTCAGACTGTGACCGATCCATCCCCATCTTCTTCGCCCAATTTCATTCTCTGCTGTTATCTGCTCTGTTCTCTCCCAGAGTCTGACGTTGCTGATCTTCTCTGGCCAGTGGATTTTCAAAATTCTTCTAAGGCAACTGTTCATGAAGGTCTGTACTCTGTTGACTGTGGTTTTTGTCAATCTCCATGTCTGCTCCATATAGAAGAACTGCTTTTACACTGAATAGCCTTCAGTCGCTGTAATCCGTCTTCTCATTGGCTAGTGTTTCTGAACTGAATTCATGCATCATTCGTGTACCAACACTCCCTCAATTCAGTTGAGTTAACTACCGATCACGGCTACCCCCAAGGTAAAACACAAGTCGACTACAACACTCCCTCAATTCAGTTAACTACCGATCACGGCTACCCCCAAGGTAAAACACAAGTCGACTACGCTTGAAGTGAAAAAACAAGATTAATGAGATCCACGATTGTCTCTCTACACGGGCTGTCAATAACGCAAGACCGACTTTGATCATGGCCCGTTTTTTAAATGACTTTGACTGTGTTGCTTTTACCGATGCCAGATGCCCGTGTTGCTTTTACTTTACTATGGATTTTACCTGATGAATTTTACATTAACTACGTGAGCTGTACACATATCCTTGTGTTTTCCTAGCGAGCTGAACGTAATGTAAGCATATATAGTACAATAATGTGCACTTTTAACCTCGTACTCATTCATGCACGCATCTCTTACACACTTTTTCCTTGCCGGGAGGGCCGTGATCAATTTTGAGGCAATATTGGTTAACACGAAATACGGTTAACACGAAGTGATTTTCCGTGTCCCCAGAAATTCGTGTTAAGCGGACTCCACTGTACAATGCTTCAAAACCTGTGTATGAATGTTGTAAGAACAGATGCTTTACTATGTCTATCCCTCAGCATTCTAAGAACAGATACTTTATTAATCCTGTCCTTCAGTGTCACACAAAAACAGATGCTTTACTAAGCCTTCCCTTTACTGGTGCAACTGTAAGAACAGATGCTTTATTAAACTTGTCCCTTAGTGTTGCATAAGAATAGATTCTTTACTGAATTGTTGCATAAGAACAAGCATGTCCATCATCCAGGGAAAAAGAGCAGGCTTGTTTAATAGCATGCCCACTGAAAGGTCCTCGTAAATCAATGGGGTACAGCTGCATTGCGCCTAAATTTATCAGTGTTCAGGTTGTACTCCACAGGTAATAGATATCTCTGTCCTCCATATGCTTGTTAGGGCCCTATCACTCCTGTACTCTGGAGTTAAACTAACCAATCAACCCAAGCATGTCCCTCAGTGGTGTCACTATACGAACGGATGCCTAAGTGTACAGCTCAGATCATAGGCGTCACACTTAAAATGCAAAATATTGTGTTGAAAATGACATGGTTGCGTTTCTTGATATCCCAGGAAACATAAAAATTATGTTGTGGAGTAAGAAAATTCAAGGCATGGCTTTTGAAATTTTCTGCTAATGATGTCACTGACTGATGATAAAACATCCATTTTACCATGGGAATCAAAATCATCTGCTTTACAAAGAATCCACAATCTAAAAGTTGCAATGAAGAGGGGACAACGTCATCTGCAGACAGTGATGCCAACCTGTGCATAAAAGGAACAGGAAGATACCAAGGGGAAAAATCGTTAGAGCAGTTGAAGCATCTACCAGTTGTTAGAAGATATGTGATGAATAATTTTTATGCATACAGCTGGGTTCGTACTGCTGGGTTCATAATTTTTCTGCATGTAACACATACACCAAATGCTATATTGAAAGAAATAGCCAATCGTATAACCTTTACTGAAGAAAATAGTGCCTTCCTCTACTGTGTTCATAAACAAGAGGTTTATTCACGATTCAATGTGGTTTGCGATGTACACACATTTTTTTTTTTACAAGAAACAAGATCAGGGTTTCATCTAAAAGTCTACTATATTGTTTTCAGCTCACATTCATTTTCCAAGTATATTTTCGGACTTTTACAAACATTCACACCGAGATCAGTCTGCATAGTCGCACATCCAGCCGAAACACCTGGGTGCCTGGGCACGAAACGCGTGTGACAGTGGACAGATTTATAAGTCATGGCTGTACTTACTTACTTACGCCTGTCACCCCTACCCGGGTATAGGCCGTCGACGAGAGACCTCCAGCAACTCCTGTCCTGTGCTTCTCCTTCGATTCTACTCCAGGTGGTTCCCAGTCTCTTGATGTCTGCTTGGAGGTCTCGACGCCAGGAGTTTCTCGGCCTACCTCTTTTCCTCTTTCCCTGGGGGTTCCATGACAATGCCTGCCTAGTGATACTGGAAGCTGGCTTTCTCAGACTGTGACCGATCCATCCCCATCTTCTTCGCCCAATTTCATTCTCTGCTGTTATCTGCTCTGTTCTCTCCCAGAGTCTGACGTTGCTGATCTTCTCTGGCCAGTGGATTTTCAAAATTCTTCTAAGGCAACTGTTCATGAAGGTCTGTACTCTGTTGACTGTGGTTTTTGTCAATCTCCAAGTTTCTGCTCCATATAGGAGAACTGCTTTTACATTGGAGTTGAAAATCCGGACTTTGGTGTGTTGTGACAGCTCTCTGGAACTCCACACTATTTTCAACTGGAGAAAGGCTGCTCTGGCTTTACCGATTCGTGCTCTGACATCTGCATCAGTGCCGCCTTTTTTGTCTATGATGCTCCCCACTCTATCTGGCGTTTTTGTAGCTATTTATTCATGGCTGTACCATGACATAACTGATGTTTTACCTCATTGTCTGTAAAAACTTCTGATTCACGATCCCAAATGTCTTCTACAAACAAGATGGTATGACCCCGCAGCCCAGATGTTCCCCACATTTTGGGGCTTATCCTTCTGAACTATCATTCTCCACATTGCTCCCAGTTAAAAACTCTGTGTGTGTGTGTGTGTGCGTGCGTGCGTGTGTTTAGGAGTGTGAGGTCATCATGGGACTTTCTTTCCCTAAGCTGGCAATGTTTTTGTTTCATATACATGTGCATTTATATACTTAGTTTGTGTATATTGTCTCATAGTTTTGTAGCAACAGCAGGTTTGAAAAATGGCCATGTCTGTGACGATATCAATGCCTCAACCGTTGATAAATAAAGCTTAATTGAAACCCACCCTACCCTATGATGGACATATACGACAGCAGCGACATTGCATTTCGTCATGGCATTGCTTCGTGCCAGTTGTATGTTCTGTGGGCGGCGCAGTGGCAGCCATTTTGAAAGTTAACAGTGCGAAAAGCAACATCGCATTATTATAAGCTTCACATCATGGCATCGTTAGTCCCACGCTTCCCTGTAAACACTGATAAAATCGATGTTTCACCTCACTCATCACAGTAATAAAATTTTACATAAAAGAGGATCAAACCTGGTACATGTACTTTTCCAGCTGATTTTCAAACTTACAATATTATAGCAGATTATGTTGTTCGTCAAAAGAGAAACACTGGTTTGCAGGTACGAAACAAAAGTACTAATACCATGTATAAAGTTTATTCATACAACAATAATTTTGAGGGTTTCCAGCCAGAAGGTGCTATCTGATGAAAGAGTAGTTTCGAGTAAATCGTGTTTGAAAGTTTGAGGTCTCATAAAGTAAGTAAAAGCAGTATTAAAGAAAATTTAATTATTCTACAGTATTCAGTGACATGTTCTGTCTTAGAGAGCATAAAATTAATAGCTTCACCATTTGACGACGGAACACACATATGTGTGCCCCAAGCAAAGCTCCGTTGCCGACGGGACGCACACATATGTGCATTGGCCTTGTTTCCCATTGCCGACGAGGCACACACATCTGTGCGCTGGATACCACATATTACTCTCAAACGCAGAGAGAGAGAGAGAGAGAGAGAGAGAGAGAGAGAGAGAGAGAGAGAGAGAGAGAATCAATGAATCACTCAATTTTTTTTTTCAACGGTAAAGATATTAACAATGCCAGAGCAATGCCATTTTTCAAATCTGCCATTGCTACATCTACAGACAAACACAACATACATTAATACATGTATATGACCAACGCCTATGGGTGTGTTGGGGGAGGGGGAGCAATGGTAAGAAAGAAAACAACAAAAACAAAAAGAACAGCAGCACTATACATACACAGCAGTAGAATGGGTACTTGCTAACAATGATATCTACGTATAGAAAGCAAAGCTTGCAGATAGTTATGGCCGTCACATAAAGAAGCATATTGGTCTATGGGAGACAACTCCTGTATAGTGGTTATCTCTCTCTGATGATTATGTCCCTTGGAGAGACTGCGCATGCCCAGTAAATAAATAGTGTGTTTGCCGCCGAGTTAAGAAATGGCTTCCCTGTATTTTGTGAGTGTATCTGTGGTTTTGAATCGAAGTCCATCCAGCCCACATAGAAGTGGTAACACGACATGGTATCAGAAGTAAATGTGCAGCATCAGTGACGGTTTATTTTAAGTGTATATTTTCTGGAAGAGGACAATGTTCAAGCCACCAAAGGAATTTAACTTTCATGAGCCAGCCGCGTGGGCTGGTTGGAAAGAGTGTTTCCAGCATTTTCGTCTGGCAACAAAGCTGAACAGAGACAGTGGCGAGGTGCAGGTTAGTAGCCTTTTGTACGCCTTAGGAGCAGAGGCAGGCAAGATATTCGCAACATTCAACTTGAATGACAAACAGAAGAAAGACTTTGACAATGTTGTGGGCATGTCTGACGAATATTTCCTTCCAAAGAGGAATCTCATTCACGAGAGGGCTATGTCCGCAAGAAGAGACCAGCATCCAGGAGAGACGGTAGAAGAGTACATTAGAAGTCTGCATGACTTTGCAATGAACTGTGAATTTTCGAATAAGGATGACTGCATTCGGGATAAACTTGTGATAGGCCTGCTAGACAAAGAACTTTCAGAGAAGCTTCAACTTACAGCAGACCTAACGCTGAAGTCAGCAACTACAAAGGCTCGACAACAAGAGCAGGTTAAAAGAGAGTTACAGCTACAGGGAGCCGCAGGGCACAACGTTGACAGAGTGAGCCATGGAGATAGATTTCACAGAAAGAAAAACTTTCCTCAAAGGGGAGGTAGGCAGAATCAGCAGAGTGGTAGCAAGATGGACCAAACTCCAGTTCGTAGTAGGTGTGGACTGTCCCACATGAAAGAATGCTGTCCGACAATGGGAAAGAAGTGCATGAAGTGTGATAAAATGTCACATTTTGCTAGAGTGTGTAGATCAAAGACAAAGAGTGTCCAAGAAGTTGAGACTACAGATGTGAGAGAACTCTTTGTTGGATCAGTGACGACTGACGATCCTCCTTGGCGAATTAACCTGGTGGTGAGAGGCAAGCTGATTAGCTTCAAGATTGACATGGGTGCAGATGTCAATGTCATCAGCAGAGCAACGTGGGCAATGCTTGGAAAGCCTTTTCTGAAACAAGACAACGTCACACTTGTCAGCCCAGGTGAGAAGTTGAGGAGCCTAGGAGTACTCAAGACTACACTCAAAACTACGCAAGCTTCCATCTACGTCATAGATGGGGAGGCAGACAAACTCCTGAGCAGAGGCACAGCCACAGAGCTTGGCCTTGTGATGCGTATCGGAACTGTCGGTCTGGGAACAGTGAAGTGCCCGCCGGTGAAGATTCGCTTGAAGGATGGAACGAGACCATACAGTGTGACTGTCGCAAGACGAGTACCGATTCCCCTTCAGGAAAAAGTGAAGAAAGAGCTTCAATGCATGAAAGATGAGGACATCATTGAGGAAATCACAGAACCAACAGAGTGGGTGTCACCTATGGTTCCTGTGATAAAACCGAATGGCGACATCAGAATATGTGTTGACCTCAAGAGACTTAACAAAGCAGTGCTGAGAGAAAGGTATGTTATACCGACCGTGGATGACATTCTCCATAAGCTTCAGGGTTCCACTATCTTCACTAAACTAGATGCACAGAGTGGATTTTGGCAGATTCCCCTGGATCCCGAGACATCCAAACTTACGTGTTTCATCACCCGGTTTGGACACTATTACATGAAACGGTTGCCTTTTGTCATTTCAAGTGCACCAGAGATCTTTCAACGAACAATGACTGAGACCCTGAGCAACATAGAAGGTGTCATATGCTACTTTGATGACATCTTACACCATAGTAAGAGTGACGAAGAGCAAGAGAAACTGATACAAACTGTCTTACAGAGACTGAACAGAGTGGGACTAACTCTGAACGAGAGCAAGTGTGAGTACAGGAAGCGTGAAATTGCTTTTCTTGGGGCCATTGTGAGCTCCAAGGGTATCAGACCCGACCAAGCCAAGGTTGATGCTATCATTGACCTACCAGATCCAGCAGATGTCACCGAGCTGAGAAGATTTCTGGAGATGATTAATTACCTCGGGAGATACCTTCCACAACTTTCAGCTACACTGAAACCACTGAACGACCTGCTGACTAAAGAGAGTGCATGGGCCTGGGGGCCTGAGCAGGCTGCAGCATTCTGCAAAGTTAAGGGGATGCTGACCACAGCACCGACACTGGCCTACTTCAATCCTTCCAAGCTGACCATAGTATCTGCAGACACGAGCAGCTATGGGATTGGTGGTGTCCTGCTACAGGAAGGTAGTGATGGACTACACCCTGTTGCATTCTTTTCGCGCACCCTCACGTCTTCAGAGCGTCACTACGCGCAGATCGAGAAGGAGTGTCTGGCCGCCATGTGGACTTCTGAGCGTTTCGAGCACTACTTAGTGGGACTTGAAACTTTCACATTACAAACAGACCATAAGCCATTGGTTCCCCTCATCAACACAAAGGATCTCTCAGAAACACCTCCGAGATGCCAGAGACTTTAATGAGACTTATGAGGTTCAAGCCTCATGCCGAGTTCAAACCTGGCAAGGACTTGGTCATTGCTGATATGCTGTCCAGAAGTCCATCAGCCAGCAGTGCTGCTACTACAGAAGAAGATGTTCAGGCATACGTGAGTGAAGTGACATCTTCTTGGCCAGTATCTGAGAGCAAACTACTGGAGATAAGGCAAGAGACAGATCTGCCTGAGAACAGTTCGTGAATACACACAGACTGGTTGGCTTACTTTTAAGGCTGACGTGAAACTGGCAGCGAGAGACTATTTTGCTGTTTGAGGAGAACTGAGTGTTGTCGATGGAATTGTGACAAGAGAGAGAGATAGAAGAAGAGAGATCCCCAGAGCTCCGGATCCTCATAAGCCGTACAGATACTCTATATCTCTTTAATTTTGAACACAACCACCCTATCACGCTCTCAGCGCAAACATTCTCAGGAGAAGATCGGCGATCTTTTGGTTAAACAAACCTTAGCATCCCCACTAGTTCTATCACACCTACTCCTGAGAATCATCAACTGTATTGTCTATTGTCTGGAACAAACAAACATACTCACACACATAAACCCCATTTAACCATGCAGACTGCACATCGCAGAGTATTGATTTTCCCCCACCCGGCCGGCGACGCACTAAATAAATCACCACGCCACAATAATATTGGCAAAAATCTCCAGAGTCGTCTGTATGCGCGCAGGCTGTTTCCAAATTCACAGGTGTTTATCTCGTATTCACAAAATCGAAAAAAACAACTCCGTCCATATGCGCGCGTCCTGGTCTGAAATTCACTCAATCAAAAAAACGACACCGTCGTATGCACAATGCTACCAAAAGAACCCAGATATGCTAATAGGATTTTAAAATACCGCACTGAAAGCGTTACCTGTCACAATCAATCACTGGCTGGAGCTTTTAATGTGTCAGGCATATGGCCTATCAATAACTCGTTATTGGGCCACTAATGCAGGTATCAATCAACTCGCAAAGCACTGAAAGAACACATTCAAGTCCAGTTGAACAAAAAGAGCCAAGTGGGATTCTTATGAGCTAACACATGGTCATATCCTCAAGAGCCCCGAACCCCAGGCCTGGCTTCCATTTTTACAAGGCTTTACTGTACTTTACCGTTCACAAGGCTTTACTTTACTTTACTTTTAACTGTACTTCAGGTCTCCACTTGACGGCACTTTCTTCTTTGACAACATGGCGATAGCAAGAGAGGGGGGTTGTGGGTGTTTTTGGACAATTTATATCTATCCCAAATTTCCGGGATTTTTCGACCGCTTACTCCCACGCCTTGACGCCGCCCGTTTTTCTAGGTTTCTCCTTATTTTTTTCAGTAAAATAAAGGTTTCCAAATTCAATGTCATTAAAATTAATATTTTTTATTATAAAATGAATCAAGACGAATTACTTCTTCTAAATGATATCAATGCTGTAGAAAACAAAGACTTAGACTCGAAAAAACAGCGCCTTCTTTCTGTAGTTGTGTCAGGCAAATCAAAGACTTATCTTGGAAAACAATACATGACAGATGATATTGAATCTCTTACGGCTGATGAACTAATCAAGCTTCATGCTAAATATGAAAACCACATTGCTTCACTAATGACTCGTGATTTGAGTCGATCTCTTGTATGCCTATACACAAAAGCAGTGAGTCACTTTCTACCTGTGGATAGTGACAGCCTATCACACGACAAGAAGCAGTCGTCCTACAAATCCCACACCTCCCAGTAAAGGTTGAATTGGACGAACCGCCCACCGCTGAAGAGACCCTCACAGCCATCCACCAGCTCAAGAGTGGCAAAGCAGCAGGCATTGATGGAATACCGCCAGAGATCTGGAAACATGGAGGCACAGCACTGCACAACAAGCTCCATGACCTCTTTCTCTGCTGCTGGGAGGAAGGAACACTACCAAAAGATCTCCGTGATGCAGTCGTTATCACCCTGTACAAGAACAAAGGCGAGAAGTCTGACTGTTCCAACTATCGGGGAATTACCCTGCTGTCCATTGCTGGGAAAATCCTTGCAAGGCTGCTCCTGAATCGGCTGGTACCTGCCATCGCTGAAGACCAACTCCCAGAGGGCCAGTGTGGCTTCAGAGCAAACAGGAGCACCACCGATATGGTCTTTGTGCTGAGACAGCTACAGGAGAAGTGCCGCGAGCAGAACAAAGGGCTGTACGTAACATTTGTCGACCTAACAAAAGCGTTCGACACTGTGAGCAGGCAAGGCATGTGGCAGATCCTGGAGCGACTTGGCTGTCCCCCAAAGTTCCTCAACATGATTGTCCAGCTACACGAGGACCAGCAAGGCCAGGTCAGACTCAACAATGACCTCTCAGAACCATTCCCTATTCTCAACGGCGTAAAGCAGGGCTGCGTGTTGGCACCGACCCTCTTCACCATCTTTTTTAGCATGATGTTGAAGCAGGCCACAGTGGACCTCGATGATGACGATGCAGTGTACATCAGGTATCGTCTCGATGGCAGCCTGTTCAACCTCAGACGACTGCAGGCCCACACGAAATCCCTGGACCAACTGATTCGTGAGCTGCTTTTTGATGATGATGCTGCCCTCGTTGCACACACAGAGAGAGCCCTGCAGCGCATCACGTCTTGCTTCGCAGATGCTGCCCAGCTCTTTGGACTCGAGGTCAGTCTGAAAAAGACAGAGGTCCTCCATCAGCCGGCACCCAAGACAGTGTATCGCCCTCCTCACATCACCATTGGCGAGTCTGAACTAAAGTCAGTGCACCAGTTTACTTACCTTGGCTGCATTATCACGTCGGACGCCAAGCTGGACAAGGAGCTTGACAGCAGGCTGGCAAAAGCGAACAGTGCTTTCGGGCGACTTTTCAAGCGGGTGTGGCACAATCAACAGCTGAAAACAGGCACCAAGATCAGCGTGTACAGAGCTGTGGTCCTCACCACCCTGCTGTATGGTTCCGAGTCCTGGGCCCTCTACCGCAGCCAACTACGACTCCTCGAACGCTTCCACCAGCGCTGCCTGCGTACCATCCTGGGCATTCACTGGAGTGACTATGTCACCAACGTCGAGGTCCTTGAACAGGCTGAAACTGTGAGCATCGAGGCTTTGCTGCTGCGGACACAGCTCCGCTGGGCGGGGCATGTCTCCAGGATGGAGGATCATCGCCTACCAAAGATCACCCTGTTCGGCGAGCTTGCTACTGGACACCGTGACAGAGGGGCACCAAAGAAGAGATACAAAGACTGTCTCAAGAAGTCACTTAGTGCCTGCCAAATCGACCACCACCAGTGGTCTTCGCTTGCTGCGGACCGTGACACCTGGCGCTCCACCATTTACAAGGCAGCTGTCTCCTTTGAGGACTCTCGCAGAGCTAGCCTTAAGGACAAGCGGCTCAGGAGAAAAAACAGAGATGCCGCAGCTCAGAACCCTGGCCAGACCTTCCCCTGCAGCCACTGCGGTCGAACCTGCCTGTCTCGGATTGGCCTCCGCAGCCACGAACAAGCCTGCAGACGTCATGGGCAACTCCTATAAAATCTTTGTTCGCGAAGTCAAGCCAAGAGAGAGATCACACGACCTTGAAAGCAATCCTATTGTTTCAAGTTCAATTGGCAAATTAGCATGTGTCATGTTTTACAAGTTTGGAAATTACCTTGCACCTGTCGTAACATTACTAGTTACTGGGAGCCATATTGATTTCTCAAAAATAAATTTTACTGCAGAAGAAAATGGACGAGAACAAGATGACTACACAACAGAACCCCGACCCTGTTTTGACACAGGTTCAAACTGTGACTAAGGCTAAAAGTCCAGGCAGGGTTGAGGCAGGAAAAAAATTAGCCGAATGGAACAGGCAAAAAAAATTACAGCTTCAAGCACAAATAGAAAAGGCTCATGTGACTGACCCACCGTCAGGACTGTCACTACCATCAGGACCAACACCGACAGGACACCCTCATCAAAGTGAGAGACAAACAACTAAGTCTGACCCCCGCCCTGACCCCGAACCTCAATCAACAAAATATATAATTGCCGGATTTGTTGTCGGATTTGGTTACGTAGGTTATCAATTATACAAAAAATACAAACCACAGACTCGTACAGTGACCAGAAAATCAGACACTCCAAAAACAAAACCAGAAGTCGCCACATTACCAGTAACACCCAAAGCCGTTGACCCATTTTATATGCAGTAAATAAAAAATATTATTTTAATTTTTCTTGCCTAAGAAATGAATGACACAAAGAACTTGATGAACCTTGTCTATCACTCTGTTGTGATGGACTAGCAGTAGCTTATTCTATGCTAGGAAAAAGTCTACTCAAAATGAAATCAGCAGACTTGAGTAGACTCGATTTCGAAGACAGCGCTAAGCTAATTGTAGTTGTTTCAGCGTCGATTGCGACAAAAGATTTTCTTGTCAAGCAGGGAATTATTCCCAAAAATGTTTCTATGTAAATAAAAATAATATGGCGACGATAGCTATTATGATTGGTGGGGCAGTTGTTAACGCCCTCGCGTTCAGTGGCTCTAATTATCTCTTTTCAAAAATGGGTAGAGAGGAATCTGCAGAAGAAATGAAACGTCACAATGAGGCAACAGAAAAACTTGCTCAAGCCCAGCAGGAATATGAAAAGAATAGAATTGAGAAACTTGATTTCATCAATGAAAAACTCAGGCTTGAAGGCCACGCACAACATACATTTTCAAATACAGACGAAGCAATCAGGGAATATTTTCTTGTCACGGGTGAAGACATGTCTATCCCAAAACCGAAACTAAGTGACTATTACAAACCGAGTACAGAACAAAGAAACGGAGAGATAATCTTTGTTCTAGTGGGAATGACATTTGTTTATTTTACAGGAGTTTTCATTGCTAGAAAAAATGGCAGCCGAAAATAAACTATCAAAAATATATTACTCTCCATCAGGCTATTGGAAAGGGCAAACAGCTATTCAGAAATTACATGCCGCTGTGGGCGGAGATATAACACTCAATCAAGTCAAGCAATGGTTACAGAGACAGGCAATTTGGCAGATATATCTCCCTGCTCCAAGAAAAATAACAAGACCCCATTTTGAAAACACATCACCAAATGACACGCACCAAATGGACCTCCTGTTTCTTCCACACGATACAATAAGAAAGAAACGATACAAGTATGCACTGACTGTTGTAGACATTGCTTCAAGGTACAAAGACGCTGAACCCATATCTGACAAAACTGCTAACACTGTTGCTACTGCTTTATCAAAAATATATAGTCGAGGCCCTTTAAGATACCCCAGACTAGTGCAGGTTGATGATGGATCTGAATTTAAGGGCGCAGTTAATCAGTTATTTGCTAAGCATGGCGTACTGGTCAGACGTGGTATTCCAGGCGTGCACAGATCGCAGGCAATTGTTGAAAACTTTAACAAACAGTTATCAGAAAGACTTTTCAGTTACCAGTATTCTAAGGAACTCATGCATGACACCCGTAACACTGAATGGGTAAAGAGATTACCACATGTGATAAAAGCAATGAACAATGAAGGACACCCAAAACCTGCTGATGCTATTAAATTGAAAACAATTACAGAGCCAAAAACAGGACCAACCCCGGCACCAGACACAAGTTTATTTACTAAACAGGTGAGATATTTATATCAGCCAGGCGAGGCTGAGAACGACGACAGACGCAGGGCAACAGACCCCATCTGGTCAACGTCTGTACACAATATAAAAAAAATAATTCCCGGTCCTGACGGTCCTGGCGCAACAATATATTACCTGTACGACCCTGCACCCCAGAGGGCATTTGTCAGAGAAGAATTACAGATTATTCCCCCAGACACCGTTACTCATTTCAGTAACTAAGTCGTCAATTAATTCATCAACCAGTTCATCACAAATGTCTTCAGATAACTTGAGCCTGTAATGACCTGGTGCATAAGCTTTTTCCTTACTGTGAAAAACACGTTTCGTGTCCCCAACTGCAAGTGATTTCTTATGTGTTTGAATTATTTCAAGATTATGTTTGTTTGATCTCAGTGACTTGTTTGGATAGTCAGGCATCAATGCGCCATCTAACACTTGCTTGTAATGTTCATGACGAATGTCTTTATTTTTTATTGCTGTTTTTTTAATTCCTTTGGCTTTTGACTGACTACCTTTCTGGTGCAGTATAGAATACATTTTTGACCTCAGTCCAACATACTCAACTATAGGCACACCATTCAGTTCATCTTTAAACTTACCAGGCACTTTCTTGTTTTGTGTGCTAAACAGTGGGTGATCTTTAGGGTAGTCAGATGTGTCATACATGTGTAACTCTGTTTTCATGTCTTCGTAAAAGTCTTCAGTAGGCACGTCTATGATCATAGAGTCAGTGTCAGTGTATAGCAGACGACACTCAGGATATTTTGGTTTGAAGTAATCATAATAAAATTCAAGCATCAACAGTTTTGACAACTCAAGAATTGCCATACCAATGAATACTGGCTTGTCCAGTTTAACAATCTTTTTTTTGAGTGACACTGCATACAATGATGAATGAAATTCTTTATACCCTGTGTACTGTGGCTTGCCTGTAAGTTTAATTGCACCCGATTCAGTTGTGACTAGTCTCACATCTTTTCTGTGATGAGGATTTTCCATTGTCTTGCCAAAACAGGCATTGTTCATAAGCTTAAAGAAGTCTTTGTCAAATGCAGTGTTGCCGTCTCTGGCACGAAGGGTTGTGTTCTTCATTATGTAATCTTTCATGAAAGCACTCTGATCAAATTGAATTCCTCTGTGAACTTTCTTTAGTACTAACCCGTGTCTGATGTAAAACTGCAACAAGCGGTAGTGACAAACGTAATTGAATTTATCATTTAGATTTGGCACAAGCTTAGTGTCTTCTTTTTTCCCTGTCATACTCATTTTCTCAACTGCTAATGGATAATCATTATGATAATCATGTAGGTGGTGCGGGTACTCCAGGTCTACTTCAAAGATCCAACCCTTCGCGTCGTTTCGGTCAAGATTCATAATATAGTTTGCTAACCCTGACTCTGTTACATCATACTGTGACAAATCATGCAGACAAAAGTTTTTCAAGGGCAATAACTCACACATTGCCCAGCCATACAAATTGTTAGCGTCCAAGTACGTAATGAATGACCTTGACCTCAAGGGGTCAAACCCCCGGCCAAGGTCACCATGGCCGTCCAGATATTTATTGTTGGCTCTGGCGTAGTTATTTGCTGCAATACTAATGCCTCCTCTCAATCCGCGTTCTACCATTTCACCCATCGTACGATCAGACAACAGGTCTATAGATATCTTACTGGATTTCAAAAATGCATCCCACGTCATGCCAGGACTAGTTATGTAGCAGGCTGGGTCAAGTCTGTAGTGTAACAAACCCTTCTCACGGTAACTTTCAAATACGTCTGCTAGCAAACAAACGTCTGCTTTCAAGTACTGGTCATGGTAGTCACCAATCGTTTGACACCCCAACTTCCCCCACGCATCAAGTGCATGTTGATATTCAGAGTCAGAAATACCTTTTCCAGTTAGTGTGGAATAAAATTTCTCTTTTGGTGGCAGTCTTGTTTCTTCAAACACAACCCAGTGATCAATGTACTCATATGGATACACACCTTTCTTAATCAAGTCTGGCTCAAAATATTTACTCGTTATTGGATACTCAGTCAGTCCTTCTGCAAGACTAGCCAATCCTAAAGACAAATGTTGCATGGAGTCATAAAATGATAATTTGTTGTCCAATCTAAAAGTCAAGTATTTCTCAGTTGTCTGGGCAATACAACTAATTTTTTTGTAAGATTCATCCACAGCCTGCATGATAATGTGTGAATCATATCCTTTGAGATTGTGGAAAAAGATTGGTAACTTGTATGTCTTAGGATCTATTTTTAATAACAAGTTACAATTGTTATGTGCAGCACCTCTGTAACGCCCAGTTATGTGATCGTGGTCACAAACTTTATCACCCTGGAGGGGTTGTTCACAAATCCAACACGTCTCAGCTGTATCAAATTTTAGTTTGTCTTCTTCTGTCATTACCAAAGGCATCTGGCTTGTTGTGAGATACTGTACTACCTGACTATACAGATGTCTCATTTCTGTTAAAAACAGACATGCTGCATTTTCTCCCCTGTAGATAACAGGCTCTGAATGCAGACCGTCTGACCTAACAAGAATGTATCCAAAAGAACACACCACTTGGTCACTCAACTTTATAGTCTTTGGTAATGACTCTGGAACAGGACCCTCATATGGTACAACCAATGATTCAAAATCTGCATACACTACAAACGGCAACTTTTGCTGGTTCCCATAGTTCTTAAAATAAACCTTGCTGCCAGGATCTGGATACTTAAGTACAGTTTGTATGTCATCAGCTGATCTGCAGTGTAGGACGTGTTTGTGCGCTACTGAAATAGAGGAGAATCTTTGTAAACATCTTTTACAAACTTCTTGTTTACCATTGTGTTTTGTTGTATGTCCATGAATTAGACGTGACATATTTCTGATAATTGTGTAGTGAAAGTTATCACCAGAGCTTATTAATAACATATCAACATGTCTATCTTCTGACTGCCCATAGGTTGGGGCAATTGGGGACACTCTAATTGGCTGTAACTTATCAACAGACTCATTATCCCACACAAACACATTTACAGATATACCAGGATTTAGTTTTTCAAACAAATCTATGTCCTCTATTTTAACGGGAAACTCAATGCCACTAAAATCGAGTTCATTTACAAATTTGGTGTAGTTAGATACACGTTCAGGCTTTGACTTTACAAAGTGTAGTTTAGCAAGCACACACCACATGAAACAATAGTTGTCATTGTTCTGTATGTTGACGACAGCCTTTTTGTTTACTACTTCTGTTGGCAGTGGCAACCATGCTTTACCTAATATAGGATGATACCTTGACTGCTTTAGTTGCAGTTCATGTACATGTCCTTCGTGCCAACCAGACCCCTTCATTCTTGCACTGTCAATTGCTTGTAGAAAGTCAGGTAATAGTCTGTCTCTAAACACGTTTTCTAATTCTCTTCTTGTGTTAACTGTGTGTTGTCTTGTTGATATATACGATACAATCACCTCACCGTCTACTCTAGTGAATTCTATTTTTGCAACAATCTGAATCTTCACACTGCCTGTAAGGAGATTTTGTTGTATGACAGAAAAAGAGTTTTCTATTGATTCATAGACATTGTTAGTATTGGATATGGGTAAGTTTGTTGTGTGAAACACGTTTCTTAAGCTTGATGAGCCAGGGTTTGATGGGCCAGGGCTTTGTGAATTGTCCGTCATTTTTATTTGTCCGACAAAATAATAAAATAAAAAATATTAATGTTAACTCTGCTGGCTCACCTTGTGTAATACCACTTTATTAACTGTAACACTGTCAATATAAACATTTAGTTTGCGTAGTTGTTTAAATATGCTATAACAAACTTCCCCTAACCAACCATAGTTGGTATCATCAACTTTAAAAGTAGGTGTCTTTAAATCAACTGTCATGCACTCCACATTTGGATGCTCATCGACATAATCCAAAGTCACACTATATGTAACATATATTTCTGATGGTGCTGAAAGGCTTATGTAAGTCTGTTTGGGTGATATTAAGTCAGTAAAGTGCATAACATCTTTGAAAAGGTGTGTAAGATCAAGCACTTGTATGATTTGTCCGTCTGTCATTTTTATTGGACAATCAAATGTATAAATTAATTTACATCAATTTACTAACCCATACCCTGTGGGCTGATCTGTCTTTAAAATGAGCTTTAGATGCTTAGTTGATTTCAGTTTATTTTTTACATCATCTCGTTCATGCTTATTTGGGATGACATCATTTTCTCTGAGATGAGGATTTTCCATTGTCTTGCCAAAACAGGCATTGTTCATAAGCTTAAAGAAGTCTTTGTCAAATGCAGTGTNGTTGCCATCTCTGGCACGCAATGCTGTGTTCTTCATTATGTACTCTTTCATAAAAGCACTCTGATCAAATTGAATGCCACTGTGAACTTTCTTTAGTACTAACCCGTGTCTTATATAAAACTGTAGCAAGCGGTAGTGACAAACGTAATTGAATTTGTCATTTAAATTCGGCAGAAGTTTAGTGTCTTCTTTTTTCCCCCGTCATACTCATTTTCTCAACAGCCAAGGGATAATCATTATGATAATCGTGTAGATGGTGTGGGTACTCTAGGTCGACTTCAAAGATCCAACCCTTCGGATCATTCCTGTCATGAGTCATAATATTGTTTGTTATGTCTGTTATGTCATACTGTGACAAATCATACAGACAAAAGTTTTTCAAGGGCAATAATTCACACATTGCAAAGCCATAAAGGTTATTAGCGTCCACATACATACATGAATGACCTTGACCCTTCAGGGTCAAACCCATCAATATATTTGTTGGCTCTGGCATAATTGTTTGCTGCTATACTAATTCCTCCCCTCAATCCGCGTTCCACCATTTCACCCATCGTACGATCAGACAACAGGTCTATAGATATCTTACTGGATTTTAAAAATGCATCCCATGTCATGCCAGGACTAGTTATGTAACAAGCAGGGTCAAGACTGTAGTGTAATAGACCCTTTTCACGATAACTTTCAAATACATCTGCTAGCAAACAAACGTCGGCTTTCAAGTACTGGTCATGGTAGTCACCAATCGTCTGGCATCCTAATGTATCCCATGCATCAAGTGCATGTTGGTAATCAGAGTCAGAAATACCTTTTCCATTTAGTGTGGAATAAAATTTCTCTTTTTGTGGTAGTCTTGTTTCTTCAAACACAACCCAGTCACTGATGTACTCATACGGATACACACCTTTCTTAATCAAGTCTGGCTCAAAATATTTACTTGTTATTGGATAGTCAGTCAGTCCGTCTGCTAGACTGGCAAGACCTAAAGACAAATGTTGCATGGAGTCATAAAACACTAATTTGTTGTCCAGTCTAAAAGTCAAATATTTCTCAGTTGTCTGTGCAATACAACTAATTTTTTTGTAAAACTCATCCACAGCACACATGATAATGTGTGAATCACACCCCCTGAGATTGTGGAAAAAAGATTGGCAGTTTATATGTCTTAGGATCTATTTTTAATAATAAATTACATTTGTTATGTGCAGCACCTCTGTAGCATCCAGTTATGTGATCATGGTCACAAACTTTGTCACCCTGTAGGTGTTTTTCACAAATCTAACATGTCATGGCTGTATCAAAATTTATTTTATCTTCTTCTGTCATCATCACAGGCATCTGATTATTTTCTAGATAATGTACTACCTGACTATACAGTTGTCTCATTTCTGTTAAAAACAGACATGCTGCATTTTCCCCTCTGTAAATAACAGGCTCTGTATGCTGACCGTCTGACTTAACAAGAATATAACCAAAAGAACACACCACTTGGTCACTCAATTTTACTGTCTTTGGTAATGATTCTGGAACAGGGCTGTCATACGGAACAACCAGTGATTCAAAATCAGCATACACTACAAATGGTAGTTTTTGCTGATTCACATAGTTCTTGAAATATACTTGACTACCAGGATCTGGATACTTAAGTACTGTTTGTATATCATCAGCTGATCTACAATGTAAAACATGTTTGTGTGCTACTGAAATAGAGGAAAATCTTTGTAAACATCTCTTACACACTTCCTGTTTGCCATTGTGTTTTGACACATGATTATGAATTAGTCGTGACATACTCCTGATAATTGTGTAGTGATCACCGATTAATAGCATGTCAACATGTTTGTCTTCTGATTGTCCGTAGGTTGGAGCAAGTGATGATACTCTAATGGGTTGTAACTTGTCAACAGACTCATTATCCCACACATACACATTCACAGATATGCCAGGATTTAATTGTTCAAACAAGTCTATGTCTTCTACCTTAACAGGGAAATCAATGCCACTAAAATTAAGTTCATTTACAAATTTGGTGTAGTTAGATACGCGATCAGGTCTTGTTTTTACATAATGCAGTTTAGCAAGCACACACCACATAAAACAGAAATTATCATTGTTCTGTATATTGACGACAGCCTTTTTGTTTGCAACGTCTATAGGCAGTGGTATCCATGATTTGCCTAGTATAGGATGATACCTTGACTGTTTTAATTGTAGTTCATGTACATGACCTTCATGCCAACCAGACCCCTTCATTTTTGCTTTGTCAATGGCTTCCAGAAAGTCAGGCAATAGTCTGTTTTTAAACACGTTTTCTAGTTCTCTTTTTGTGTTAACTGTGTGCTGACTTGTTGATATATATGATACAATCACTTCACCGTCTACTCTGCTGAATTCTATTTTCGCAACAATCTGAATCTTTACACTGCCTGTAAGAAGATTATCTTGTATGACAGAAAAAGAATTTTCTATCGATTCATAGACATTGTTACTATTAGATATAGGCAAGTCTGTTGTGTGAAACACGTTTCTTAAACCTTGAGCATTGTCCGTCATTTTTATTTGTCCGACAAAATAATAATAGAAAAATTACACCTTATGTAATACCACTTTATTGACTGTAACACTGTTAATATAAACATTTAGTTTCCGTAGTTGTTGAAATATTTGTTCACAAAGTATCTCAAACCAGTCCTGGCGGTTATTATTTTTAACTCTTAAGGTGGGTTTTTGATTGATTGTACATTGCTTAACGTCCCGACAGCAACAAGGCTTTCTCAGGACGTGCCTGCACTGCTTGTGAAAAAAAACAACCAACTAAACAGAACATTGAATGTATGTCGCCAGCCGGTCAAACACATTAAATAAACCTAACACATGGGGCCTAAATAAAGCTAAGACCATTTAGCAACACACATCCAATATCAAGAGCTACAGGCAGTGCAGACAGTAGGGAGAGTTTAAAAAAGGCAAATACAGGTGAATGGACCTCGGGTAGACAGAAACACATGCCCCAGAATAGAGAGAAAACCCCACCCTGTGGGGCTGACCAGGGTGACCCTGGGAACTAAAAAATACCTAACCCCACCCAAGTCCCCCAGGGCAGACCCGGGTGGGGTCTTAAGGTGGGTGTCCTAAAATCAACTGTTAAACACTCCACATTTGGATGCTCATCAACATAATCTAAAGACACATTATATGACAAATATATTGCTGTCAGTTTTAAAGAGATTTATGTCAGGTTGTTTGGGAGGTGTTCTTATCTGAGTAAAGTGCACAACATCTTTGAAGCAGTCTGTGATGTCAATTGGACAAAACAAAAGTATAAATTAATTTACTAACCCATACCCTGTGGGCTGATCTGTCTTTAAAATAAGTTTTAGATGCTTAGTTGATTTCAGTTTATTTTTTACATCATCTCGTTCATGCTTATTTGGTATGACATCATTCTCCCTGAGACAGTCTTCAAAACTGTCACGGTCCTTACAGTAAAACAAACAGATAAACTTTAACTGTTCTCGATAATCTTTCAGTACAGCATTATATTTCTGAGTGAGAATCCATACACTTATGTTTGCATGTCTGCCACTAAAAGCCAGTTCTGCTAGAGTGTTTGTTTTCTTAACAATGTCTTTTTCTGCAGAGCAGTCATCAACAATAAACAAGGTTGGCTGTCCTTCAAATTGTTTGTAAAAATACAGCAGGTAGTCATTCAGTTTTTTCTCAGGGTCGACTAAATAAATGTTACTGTCAGTCCAAATAAATAAACGGTTGTGATAAGCTTTGTTGTGTTTTATTGTAGGACAAAATATTACTATGTTTTCGAAATGGTGGATGTATCTTGTTTGTAACAGATTAAGAACAAATTCAGTTTTTCCACACCCAGTGGCACCACACAACAATCCACAGTGTGGATCGAGTGTCATCAAGCTCCGGTTCATTTTAATACACAATATAATTTTAATACAAGTGACCACTTAGTCTGCTTTCTGCAATATTGAGTTGTGCATCAAAAATCAGATACAAATATATGTTTATGGCTCCTCCTGTTTCAGTCTTTTTTTTGTATCTGAATTGTTATTCCGTCACTGCCGTTCTCAACAGTTCGTCCTGACCCATGTAAAAAGTCATCGTCTGTACTGCGTAGGTCTAGCCAAAGTGCATATTTTTCTGTCAGGTATTGGCCAATTCTTACGTCATACAGATGTAGATCTTTACACGCCACATTTGCTGGTTTTTCTCTAAGTCTTCCACCCGCCCACTTTATAATCTTGTCATAGTGTTGATAAGGCAGCATACCCGATGCGTACACTTGATTAGGGCGACCTTCAATCATACAGGACAAATGTGTAATCTTTGGATTGTAGAATTTTTCTGAATCTCTTTTGAATGGATTTTTTGGTTCAATAAATAACATCAGTATACCTTTTAGTGACCTGGCAGGTGTGTTAAGGTTTATGTTCCACATTGTATCACTTTTGTCTTTGGGTATTGTACTGTGTCTTATCACACGGTCATAATAAATTGGAAGTCTTGACTGATATTGATTTTGAATTAGTCTGGCAAGTTCATTGTGTGTGACAATTTCATATTTCAAGGAGATGTTTGAGATCTTGTATGTCGCGTCTGGGTCAGTTGTTTTGATAACTTTTGCAAAGTCATTAAAAGTTAGTTCAAAACTCAGACGGTCATTTAGTGCTCCTTGGTAATAAGGCAAGTGTGTTGTGTGGATTTCAAATTCAAGTGGAATGTAAAATCTATTACCGTATGTATCTGCTAATATAACGTCCTCAATTGCTGATGTTGATTTGTCTGCAGCATCGATTCTAAGTTTAGCAACACTTGAGGACTGTATGCCTTGGTAAACACGATCTTCTCTTTCTTGTCGTGTAAGCCAAACATCTTTGTAGCAGTAAAACACATCAGCATCATCAAGACTAAACACTTCCTGTCCTTCCAGTTTAACTTTAATAGTCTTAACAATTGCTCTGCCAAGATTGTCAACCAGTGTTCTGTTTGCATCTGATTCTGGTGAAAGTTCAATATTAAATGCAAGGCGTGCAGTGCCAGGTACAATAACATCATTGGGACCCAGGTTTGGAAACTTGACTGTAAGTGTTTGGTTTTGGTCTATGGTACTTGGATTGTTTGTGATGACGATTGATTGTCTAATGCCCTTAACACCAAGAGGCTTACGTAGTTTTCTGTACGGGTCTAACTTTGATCCGTAAGACTGTGTCATTTTTATTATGCAAAAATCAAAAATATTAAATTAATAAAAACAATGGCGGCGGGAGGATTTAATCATGATGATATTGAAATGGATGTCATGGATGACTATGATACCAGTGCAACAGATATGACAGATATGACTGGTACAAGAAATACTTACAGTTTACGTCATGAACTTTTAGAAAGCAAAGTAAACTCGTTTTATGATCATGTTGGTGACCGCCCAGACAACACAGATCCTAATCAGTTTGAACTTGATGGCAAGGGTCATTTGTATTTAAATACTGTCGACAGAGGTAAAGTGTATCTAACACATAAAAATAATCCTGCTAAGTTTAGAGCTTTAAGTACAATTAAAGGAGAAGTCGGTGGTGAGGCAGCACTGCAGCGTTACCTTGGTGTTGGTTCTAGTAAAAGGTTGACACCGAGACTTGTTACTGTGCTTCACGACACGCAAACAAGATTGCCAACAGGACAAGAAATTGAAATGACTGAGGTAAAAAGACTGCCAGAAATAGCAAACACGGTGATACAAGAAACCTCATTTACAGATGAAGTAATGAAAACAATAGATGATCCACCTTTGTCAATGCGAGAGATAAAGGGTTTGGATAAATCACTGCAGACAATCAGAGGTGAGATGGTAAATAATGTTGCCAAACTGGGTGAGCTTGATAATCAAATAGAAAGAGAAAAAAACAAATTAGCAACTGCTGATGAAGAGAATCTTGACACAGAAGTAAAACAAAGAATCCAACACAGATTAAATGATTTGTATATAGAAAGATCAGGACGGTTAGAAGCGATTAGTATTGGAAAAGAAAAACTGAAAACACAGGTCAACAGGATTAGGGAAACTATTCAGAAAATACTTCACGAAGACACTACTCTGGCTGAGAGATTGAAAACACTTTTCAGAGAGCAGGGTATTACAATTGCGAGTTTAACTCTTAAACGTTTGCCTCCCTTAACATCGATGGAATTCCATCGACGCTTTCACAGTGGAATTTTCCACTGCTATGAAAAATTTAGAATCGTCTTTTTTTTTAAATTTCACTAATTTTATTAGTTGTATAGGGTTCACATTAATGTTTGAATGACTCTATGCTGTAAAAATACGAAATATATTAAAATAAAATAAAATAAATTCGCATCCTATCACGTGCTTGCTCTCTGCAAATTCTTCGCCATCTTGTTCGAGTTGCGATCTTCTTGTGCGCATTTCTTTCGTCGATTTCTCGCTATCATGAGTTCAGAGGAGAATGAAAACGGAACGGATTACTCCACTGATGTATCCTTGGATAATTCTGATGGTGCAGACGAAACCTTGGGGAGGAATGGCTTTGGAAATCGCCGTGTTCCACATGACAGGTACAGACTTCCTTGTGTCTATTTTTAGATATGTCATTCTTGTGTTTACGAAGCAAAAGTTACGCTAAAAAAGCATCAATAATAACAACGACGTCTAAATTATGGCAGGAATAGTATATCTGTACACCTTTTATGTGGGTTCATCTCTTTTTGCTCAAGTTTTCATTAATATTTTAGCGTATACTGAGGTAACTAGGAGGCTGTCTGCTTTGTTTACATTATGGCTGCCACTGGTGTCAGTGTGAGAGGGAAGCTGTCATCGCTTCTGAACATGGTTACATGCATAATATCAACAAAACAATACATGCTTTGTATTTATTGCATTCCATACTTTGTGTTTGCAGTGCCTGGAGCTATGGGAATCTGGATCCTGGCCCTACTGACCCCATGCCCAAGTTCAGACCTTACAAAACACCTGGCATACAGCTACCTGACTGCCGCACAAGGGACGATGTGAGGAGATACGTGACACCTGCCTGCTTCTTCAAACTCTTCTTCACCCTGGACATCGTTACCCGCATCTGTGAGTGGACCAACGACTACGCAAGGATGCATGGGCCTGATAAGCCTACTATCTATCAAGGCTGGAAAGACGTCACCACAGGTGAACTGTATGTATACTTTGCGTTGCTTATGTACATGGCCATTGTGAAAGCTCCAAATGAAGCTGCATACTGGTCGACCACTGCTCTGTACCATGGACTGTGGGCAAGGAAATTTATGAGTTATGCTCGTTTCAAGGCCCTTCAGGCCTTTGTGAAAGTGTGCAATGCTGCTACCGAGAACAATGTGAGTGATAAACTGTGTAAGGTACGCCTTCTTCATGACTACATCAAGGCCAAGTGCAAGAAATTTTATCAACCGTATATGAATCTGTCTGTAGATGAGAGAATGGTAAGAAACCGTGGTAGATTCACATTCAGGCAGTTTGTGAAGGATAAGCCCACAAGGTGGGGAATGAAGTTGTGGATTTTAGCAGATTCTTCTAATGGCTATACTTATGATTTTGATGTATATACTGGAAAAAGCACTGAAAAGTCACACTTTGGTCTGGCTTATGATGTTGTTATGAAGCTGTGTAAAAGTGTTTTCAAGCAAGGTTATCATGTATTTTTTGATAACTTTTATACAGGTGTAGCACTAATGAAAGATTTATTAGCTAATGGTGTTCTTGCGTGCGGCACTGCCATTGCCAGTCGTAAAGGCATACCACCATTATTCAAGGATACAAAATTCTTTTCCAAGAATACTAGAGGCTCTGTGAGATGGTTGAGGGAGGGAAATTTATTATATTTACAATGGCTTGATAATAAGCCTGTCACATTTGTTAGCTCCATGCATGAGAATGGCAGTAGTTATAAGTACATACAGCGGCGTAATAAAGTAAATGGTGCCTTTAGGGCAATAAAAGTGCGTCAGCCGAAACTTGTAGATAGTTATAATAAATATATGGGTGGGGTGGATAAAAGTGACCAGTTAATTGGTAAATATAAAACTCTGAGGAAAAACTCACAGGTACTGGAAAACCTTGTTTTTTCATTTTCTTGACATTGCGCGAGTAAATCCCTACATACTTTTTAATGATTTTCGACAGAAAAACCCCGATATTCCAGAGTTACAAAGGCAAAAAAAGTTCAATCAGCTGAAATTCACTGAGGAATTAATTAGAGAACTTGCTGGAATAGATGAAAATAGTGATGTGCCTCTGTTTAAGAAGACTAACAGCCGGGCACCTACTCCAGTGCCACCGCCTAACCACGCAATGCAGCCGGTGATGATGGAAAAGGCAAAAAATTGTAGATTATGTTATGCCAGTGAAAAAGTTGAAAGAAAAACACATGTGAAATGTTCTGTGTGTGAAAAATCTTTGTGTTTTACAAACAAGAGAAACTGCCTTCTTCAAGCTCACCTGTAGATGCTGTGTAAAGTGTATTTGTACTTTTTGAATTTTCACCTGCAAATATTTTCACTGCAAGCTAAGCATTGATTTATAAACAAATTATGTGTATAAATGTAGAAACATGTGGCTTTTTGAACACAGCTGAATTCCATGGTTGCAAACAGAAAGAAATATAAATAGTGAACAGTCTGTTTATGTTGTTCATAGCAGTTCATTCTTGTGAGCTACTTTCATTGTTTTCATTTTGTGCTACGTTTATGTATTTCAGTCACTTTGTCTTCATGAGGATAGAACATACATTTATAAAGCAATTTTAACATACTTGGGCTTGTTTTGTCAGGAATTGTAGTGGCTTTCAGAATTAACTTCTTTTAGTGACTGTTGTACAGTAATAAAAAATATTTCTTCTTTGCGACTATTGAATGTTTAATATTTTGCGGTAAAATAAAAATAAAATTTAGACATTGAACCCTTCTTCATGATTTACAGTGTAATTATTTCTAGTTGTTAGTGTGCCTGTTTGAAAGAAAATTCAATTTGCTTTCAACTGATATATAATATGTCTATAATATGTTAACACGTGCACTAGTTTTGTGTATTTTTAACCATTTACCTGTTGCGCTGTCAAAAATGCATACAATTTGCACGAACGTTTAAGAGTTAATTACTGCTCTTGGATTTATTATCAGTACTGTAGTGTTGGCTGTCTCCGGGGGTGGTGGTGGTGCAACACCGCCAGCACCTCCAACTCCACCAACTGATCCAAAAGATTTACAGTCATGGGTAAAAAAACAATTATCACACATATCAGACTTGCTTAAGAAATTGGCTGTGAAAGCAATGGACGCGTTGCCAGGCATAATAGGTACAGTTGTCCGTTGGCTGATCAATACTGCAGCAAAGGTAGTTGGGTTTACGGCAGAGCATGTGTTGATATTTTTGGTGACAGTAGGAGGGTTAATGGTGGGTTATTTAATGAAACAGATAAAGAAGTAATATACCTAGTCCTGTGAGGCCTATTACCAATGCAGTTCTCTCTGACTCATGTGTGTTTACCGGTGTTACTGGTTGTACTGGGGCTGGTGCCGGTGCAGGTGACGGTGCCGGGGCTGGGGCTGTTACTGACATTATTGGTGTTGCTGCCTGTACGGGTGGTGATGTTACTGGTGCCGGGGCTGGCATTATTATTGACTGTAGGTGTGTGTTTACTGATTGATCGAGTCCTAATTTCTGATCATGACCAGCAACAATAATTTCATTATTATAATTTGTTATTGTCCCCATTTGTAATTGAAGGTCAGATGGTAACATGTATAACCCGATGCCAACTACAAAGTCAACTTTTGATCTGGCATATCTGAGAACATCTTGATAGCGTTGTATGCTTGATGGTAGATGTACTGTTGAATTGATTGACTCTTCCAGGTTTGCAAGAAACTGTTTTTGTGCCTCGAATTTACCACTTTCATTCAAAATGTTTGATTTTGTTAATGATTGTGCACCTAGTATGCACCACACATATGTTCTGATAGACTCATTGATGCGCTCGACTCCCGCTTGAGTAAACCCGTCACTCCTGTCTAAGATAAATGTGGTCCAGGCATTAGACTGTTTCTGTTCTATTGATCCTAACCAGACTTGTGATTTTGATGAGAATGAAGTGTAACCAGGGTAGTAATTTTGTGGGTATTGCCTGTGACTCATAGCGTAATAATGTACCCATGCCGTGGTGTTCATCAAGTTTTTGTGTGAAGTCATACTTAGTGCTGATGTTAAACTCATTACAGATGCGTTCAAATGCTTTCATATCCATGGGGTTGTTATACCTGTTGAAACTGGATTCAGTGGGTAGTGGTGTATGCAGTTCTGACAGTATTCTTCTTAATTGGTAATACGTGTGAAAATGGTAGACAGACCTAATGAGTTTGTTTGAGTGATTCAAGTGGTCTGTAAATGAAACACCACAGCCTGTAGTAGAACACAGTATGGCAAAGTTGAGCTGGTTTTGAAACATCTGTAGTGGTCTTGATGTCCACTTTTTTGCAGTAGCATCGTCTGTTACGGTTTAGGTAATGATCAAACGGGTTGGGTACTTTCACCTGAAATAGGTCTTGTTCTGATACAGCAATATCAAGTTGATTTAGTTGTATTATTTTCTGTTCATAAGTAGGTGCGACATTGTATTTGGCATCCACATTAAATTGAAATGCGTTTGTAGTGACACTTGTTGGTGATTTAAATTCCATTGTTCTTTTTTTATGAGATAATAAAAATGTTTATTACCTTAACAAATCATGACACAAGCAAACCAGTGTGGTTAACTAATGGGATTGATAATCGTGATGGTAGCAAGTCTGTAGCTATCCATGAAATGTTTTACACTGTAAAGTGGTTTAATATAGAAGACAAAAATTATTATGTAAATCTTGATGGTGTGACTGAAGCTATACCACCTGGGTATTATGACTTTTGTACTATAGCTGAATGGTTTCAAAGTAAATTTAAAATTAAAGCAACTTTAAATCCGGCTAACTTACTTGTTACATTAGAATTTCCGACACAAAATTGGTTAAAAATCTCAGTCAGATTTGCATATTTACTTGGATTTTATATTGACGAAGATTGGTGGAGATCAGATGATTTAGATGAAGCTATGTTTGATATTATAACAATGAAGACAAAAAAAAAACTTAAAATAACTGGAAAATGCCCTGTCAATTTGTCAGTACACACAGTATTTAATGTACATTTAAAAGAATTAAACACAACTGAAAATATACACAATGGCAAGCCATCAACTTTGTTGAGATGTGTGCCGGCTGGAACTGCACCCTATTGCGAAAGTGTGGTTGTTAGATTTCCTTTACAGTTTAAGAAATTAGGTTCCAGTTTCTTTGAATCATTGTGTTTATCTGTAACTAATCAGGATGGCAAACCAGTTCTTATGCATGATTTTAGTATTGTCTTAGAAGTTAAATAATTTTATTTTTGTTTATAAAAATGAGTGCTGGTCCAAAGCCGAGAATCATACCAGTTGCATGTCCAGTGACACAGTTGAAAGATTTGGCTGATGTGCAGGATTTTGAAAAGGAGGGGGAAGTAGGGGAAGTGTATGGTTTTGAACTTGATTCGACTGGTATGTACAAGCGGAAAGTAATAGATGACATGAAGGACGGGACAGAACGACCAATTCCTAAACTTGGTCAGCTGCATGATGTTACTGTACCTACTCCGCCTGTAAATAATGCGCCTTACAACTTAATACATGTGGGAAATAAGTGGGTAGTTTCACCTGTGCCTGCACCGCCACCAACAATTGACTGGGACATAAAGTTTGAATTTATTAGTCCTTATGTATATACTGATGACGAAGGTGCCTTAGTGTTTAGAAAAGTTGTTAACTCTGGACCATTGATTGTAAGCCTTGTTCCAAGCTTTGCCCCAGACAACAATAGCAGAGAAAAACTAAAGGTGCAAGAGTATGAAAAAAGACGGTATCTTCTTACGCATAGAAAAAATAGAACAGATACAGAAGTTGTGTTTTCACCAGCAAACTTTGCTATGGCAAAAGAAGTGACAATAGTATTTGAAATTATCATGAAATCTGTAGCTTCTGTAAAAGAGGCAGATATAGCACAGGGAATCAAACTTACGTGGAATGACACAGTGGCAGATTGATTGATTGATTGTACATTGCTTAACGTTCCGACAGCAACAAGGCTTTCTCAGGACGTGCCTGCACTGCTTGTGAAAAAAAAAAAAAAAAAAAACTAAACAGAAAATTGAATGTATGTCGCCAGCCGGTCAAATACGTTAAATAAACCTACATCATGGGGCCTAAATAAAGCTGTGACCATTTAGCAACACACATCCAATATCAAGAGCTACAGGCAGCGCAGACAGTAGGGAGAGTTTTAAAAAGACAAATACAGGTGAATGGACCAAGGGTAGACAGAAACACATGCCCCAGAATAGAAAGGAAACCCACCCTGTGGGGCTGACCAGGGTGACCCTGGGAACTAAAAAGTACCTAACCCCACCCAAGTCCCCCAGGGCAGACCCGGGTGGGGAGACACAGTGGCAGAGTCAACAAAGGTCTTTATTGCTATTAAAAAAGGCACAGATATAGAAGTTTCAAGCAGTATACCCGCAGTTACGGCGGTGGTCGACAAAACAACTTTTGTTCATTTGAGTTACATAAAACTGGAACACATTGATCTTGTTTCATTTTATTATGCCAGCAAATTGTATTCTTTTGAAGAGTTGCAAAATGTAATCACTGATTAAATAAAAAAAAATATTTGTGAATAAAAAAAATGGTGAACTTGTATCCACAACTACCGACGACTGATACTGTGTCGATTGAGACAATTGCACCAGATAAAACATTACAGGCAGACGCATTCCGATTAATAAATAATACAGATGCATTGAAATATTTGGAAGGAGAGGAGGCAAAATATTCTAGATGTAAGAGACGGTATAAGGCAGTATTTAATTTTGTTCAAAACACATCTATGGCAGTGGGTGCAGTTTCAGCCGGATTATCTGTTGGGGGTATTGTATTGATATCAACTGGAATTGGTATGCTTTGGTTTGGAAGGCATTAACAAGAGATTTCATACAAAATTACAGAAACATGAAGCATTGAGTACGCTGGCGGGTGCCAAACTTAGTAGTTTAAAACTAATTATAAGTAAAGCGTTGCAGGACAATTATATTGATGACGATGAATTTAAGAGAGTCCAAGATGATTTAAATAACTACAAACAACTGAAATCTGAAATACAAAATAAAATGCGTAGTCAATCTCCTATAAATATTGAAGAACTAAAGGATAGTTTTTTAGCAGAAGGAAAAAGGATAGGGGTACAGGAGACCACAGAAAAACTTCAAGGATTTTTAGGGAAGTAAAAATCAGTTTTGGTAATCAAACAATATTTTTGTCATACACTTCACAGAGAGATGACACGCCACCTGTCTATTTGACGCCCACAGCTCCACCAGAATATTTTTAAAAAATAACTCTTTTTGTCTTTGTATCTTGTCAAATCTGACTCAGTATCTTGTGACTTGAGACAAGTTCTTGTAAGTAATTAATAAGTTCTATGGTAAGTAATTAATAAGTTCTGTGGTAAGTAATTATAAAGAACCTGCAGAGGTAACCTTTAAGTTACCTACAACTTGTAAGTTCGCACTAATGCCCGGCACTTAAGGGCTGTCTAACGTGATTGATCCAGTGCATTACCAGTGCAAGTATTTGATTGATACGTGCATTAGCAGACTATTCGGGTGCCAGACATGATAAAAGCCGGTATTAATTGATACGTCCATTAGCAGACTGGGTGCTGGCTGATGATTGATTATGACAGGAATGGCCAGGTATTTTTTTGTAGTGCTGTCTTTTCCAATCTTATTAGCATATCCTTGGTAGCATTGTGCATACGACGGTGTCGTTTTTTTTTTTTTTGATTGAGTGCATATGAGGTAATTACCTGTGAATTTCAGACCAGGACGCGCGCATATGGACGGAGTTGTTTTTTCGATTTTGTGAATATGAGATAAACACCTGTGAATTTGGAAACAGCCTGCGCGCATACAGACGACTCTGGAGATTTTTGCCAATATTATTGTGGCATGGTGATTTATTTAGTGTGTCACCGGCCGGGTGGGGGAAAATCAATACTCTGCGATGTGCAGTCTGCATGGTTAAATGGGGTTTATGTGTGTGAGTATGTTTGTTTGTTCCAGACAATAGACAATACAGTTGATGATTCTCAGGAGTAGGTGTGATAGAACTAGTGGGGATGCTAAGGTTTGTTTAACCAAAAGATCGCCGATCTTCTCCTGAGAATGTTAGCGCTGAGAGCGTGACAGGGTGGTTGTGTTCAAAATTAAAGAGATATAGAGTATCTGTACGGCTTATGAGGATCCGGAGCTCTGGGGATCTCTCTTCTTCTATCTCTGAGAGTGATTGCATTGTCATACCCTACAGCATGCGTCCAGAAATCCTAGACAGGATCCATGATGGACACTTAGGTATCACAAAGTGTCGTGAACGTGCCAGACAAGCCATCTGGTGGCCACGGATTTCAAAGGAAATCCAAGACCGTGTTTCAGCATGCCAATACTGTCTTGAGAAGAGGCCGCCACAGACTAGTGAGCCTCTACTAATGTCGAAAATGCCAGATCGCCCGTTTATGAAGATTGGAGTGGATCTTCTTGAAGTACAAGGATGTCATTACCTTGTATCAGTTGATTATTATTTAAGGTACATAGACATAAAAACTCTCCCAAACAACCAGACATCAAACTCAGTGATCCACAAGTTAAAAGAGATCCTTGCCACCCATGGCATTCCAGAAACTGTGATCTCAGATAACGGACCACAGTTTGGTTCTTTCCAGTTCGCAAGATTCGCCAGAGACTGGAAGTTCAAGCATGCGACTAGCAGCCCGGGTTATCCACAAAGTAATGGTGAAGCAGAATGGTGAAGGCTCTCAGGCGTGGGCTTCATGGTGAAGACCCCCATTGCGACTAAGTTGGAAAACCTACCAACGGGTCACTCCGACCGCATCATGTCCATGCGCCTCCCACTGAGACACCAGCAACATGTCACCCTTCTCAGTGTGTACTCCCCAACCCTCCTGGCAGAGCCTGCAGAAAAAGACAAGTTCTACTCTGACCTGCGCAGCCTCCTGCAGAGCACCCCTGCAGACGACAAAGTCATCATCCTTGGCGACTTCAACGCCAGAGTGGGCCAAGACTCTGAAGCCTGGAAAGGAGTCCTCGGCAAGCATGGCGTTGGGAACTGCAATGACAATGGTCGCCTACTGTTGGAGCTCTGTGCAGAGCAGCAACTTGTCATCACCAACACCACTTTCCAGCAAAAGGACAGTCGAAAGACCACCTGGATGCATCCTCGCTCCAAGCACTGGCACCTTATCGACTATGTCCTAGTGCGTCAGAGGGACCGCAGTGACGTCCTCCTCACCAGAGTGATGCCCAGCGCAGAGTGCCACACTGACCACCGCCTTGTTCGCTGCAAACTCAGGCTCCGCCTCAAGCTGAAACCCAAGAAAGGCGGCCCTCCCAAGAAAAAGCTTGATGTTGCCAGCCTTCAGCGTGACGACAAGAAAGCTGCCCTTCAGGCCAATTTACAGCGCATGCTCAAAGACACAGTTGATCCAGCAGACTCCTCTCCTGAAACACTTTGGGAACAACTGAAAACTGCTATTGTAAAATCCTCTGTGGAAGTCTTGGGCTTTGCTAGAAAGAGGAACAAAGACTGGTTTGACGAAAACGACGTAGAGATCCAGGAACTTCTAGCAAAAAAAAGAGCCGCCCACCAGGCCCACCTAGCCCAGCCTTCCTGCCCTGTGAAGAAGTCTGCCTTCCGCCTCATCTGCAGCAGTCTCCGGCTCAAGCTTAGAGAGCTCCAGAACGAGTGGTGGTCCAGACTCGCACAGAGGACCCAGCTCTGCGCTGACAACGGTGACTACAGGGGCTTCTACGAAGCACTGAAAGCAGTGTATGGCCCTAGGCACCTGGTACAAAGTCCCCTGCGAAGCGCTGATGGACAGGCACTCCTCACAGATAATACCTCCATCTTGAACCGCTGGTCGGAATACTTTCAGGACCTCTTCGGCGCTGAACGCACTGTTCAAGAAACAGTCATCCTCCAAATCCCACACCTTCCACTAAAGGTTGAATTGGACGAACCGCCCACCGCCGAAGAGACCCTCACAGCCATCCACCAGCTCAAGAGTGGCAAAGCAGCAGGCATTGACGGAATCCCGCCAGAGATCTGGAAACATGGAGGCCCAGCACTGCACAACAAGCTCCACGACCTCTTTCTCTGCTGCTGGGAAAAAGGAACACTACCAAAGGATCTCCGTGATGCAGTCATCATCACCCTGTACAAGAACAAAGGAGAGAAGTCTGCCTGCTCTAATTATCGTGGAATTACCCTGCTGTCCATTGCCGGGAAAATTCTCGCAAGGTTGCTCCTGAATCGGCTGGTATCTGCCATCGCTGAAGACCACCTCCCAGAGGGTCAGTGTGGCTTCAGAGCCAACAGGAGTACCACCGACATGGTCTTTGTGCTGAGACAGCTTCAGGAGAAGTGCCGCGAGCAGAACAAAGGGTTGTACGTCACGTTTGTCGACCTAACAAAAGCGTTTGACACTGTGAGCAGGCAAGGTATGTGGCAGATCCTGGAGCGACTAGGTTGTCCCCCAAAGTTCCTCAACATGATCGTCCAGCTCCACGAGGACCAGCAAGGCCAGGTCAGACTAAACAGTGACCTCTCAGAACCATTCCCCATTCGCAACGGCGTGAAGCAAGGCTGCGTGCTGGCACCGACCCTCTTCACCATCTTCTTCAGCATGATGTTGAAGCAGGCCACAGTGGACCTCGACGATGACGACGCAGTGTACATCAGGTATCGTCTCGATGGCAGCCTGTTCAACCTCAGACGACTGCAGGCCCACACGAAAACCCTAGACCAACTGATTCGTGAGCTGCTCTTCGCTGATGACGCTGCCCTCGTTGCACACACAGAGAGAGCCTTGCAGCGCATTACGTCCTGCTTCGCAGATGCTGCCCAGCTCTTTGGACTTGAGGTCAGTCTGAAAAAGACAGAGGTCCTTCATCAGCCGGCACCCAAGGAAGAGCATCGCCCTCCCCACATCACCATCGGCGAGTCCGAACTGAAGTCTGTACACCAGTTTACCTACCTTGGCTGCATCATCACGTCAGACGCCAAGCTGGACAAGGAGCTGGACAACAGGCTGGCAAAAGCGAACAGTGCTTTCGGGCGACTATTCAAGTGGGTGTGGCACAATCAACAGCTGAAAAAAGGCACCAAGATCAGCGTGTACAGAGCTGTCATCCTCACCACCCTGCTGTACGGTTCCGAGTCCTGGGCCCTCTACCGCAGCCAACTACGACTCCTCGAACGCTTTCACCAGCGCTGCCTGCGTACCATCCTCAGCATTCACTGGAGTGACTATGTCACCAACGTCGAGGTCCTTGAACAGGCGGAAACTGTGAGCATCGAGGCTTTGCTGCTGCGGACACAGCTTCGCTGGGCGGGGCACGTCTCCAGGATGGAGGATCATCGCCTACCCAAGATCACTCTGTTCGGCGAGCTCGCCACTGGACACCGAGACAGAGGGGCACCAAAGAAGAGATACAAAGACGGTCTCAAGAAGTCGCTTAGTGCCTGCCAAATCGACCACCGCCAGTGGTCTTCGCTTGCTGCGGACCGTGACACCTGGCGCTCCACCATTCACAAGGCAGCCGTCTCCTTTGAGAACTCTCGCAGAGCTAACCTTAAGGACAAGCGGCTTAGAAGAAAAAACAGAGTTGTCGTAACTGAGAACCCTGACCAGACCTTCCCCTGCAGCCACTGCGGTCGAACCTGCCTGTCCCGGATTGGCCTCCGCAGCCACGAAAATGCCTGCAGACGACGTGGGCAATCCCTATAGAATCTTCGTTCGCGAAGTCAAGCCAGAGAGACTGTCTTGAGAAGAGGCCGCCACAGACTAGTGAGCCTCTACTAATGTCGAAAATGCCAGATCGCCCGTTTATGAAGATTGGAGTGGATCTTCTTGAAGTACAAGGATGTCATTACCTTGTATCAGTTGATTATTATTTAAGGTACATAGACATAAAAACTCTCCCAAACAACCAGACATCAAACTCAGTGATCCACAAGTTAAAAGAGATCCTTGCCACCCATGGCATTCCAGAAACTGTGATCTCAGATAACGGACCACAGTTTGGTTCTTTCCAGTTCGCAAGATTCGCCAGAGACTGGAAGTTCAAGCATGCGACTAGCAGCCCGGGTTATCCACAAAGTAATGGTGAAGCAGAATGTGGAGTCCAAAGTGCAAAGAACATTCTAAAGCAGGATGATCAACACATGGCCCTGTTGATCTACCACACGATGCCTATCCCTAGTTTAGGTGCGAGTCCTGCAGAACTAGCGTTTGGTCGCAGGCTGTGTATGACTTTGCCTGTGCTACCTCCCACGCTAGCACCGAAGACGGTTGATCCAAAAGTAGTACAACAGCGAGATGCCAGATCAAAGTTATACCAGAAACAGCACTTTCATCAGACAGCACGTCCCTTACCTGAGCTTTCCCCAGGAGACCCTGTCTTTGTGAGGGATGAATGGGAGACCGGGTGGAAGCGTCCAGGTGTGGTGATCCGCCAAATCGCACCAAGATCATACCTGGTCAAAACTCCCAGCGGAGTACTGAGATGTAACCGTAAGCACCTTAGATGCAGTGTGCATACTGAGAGTCCAGATGCTGCCAGTGAACCGAGGCAGATGGTCGAGAACAAGGAGTTAACCAGTGGATCGACGCCAGAATAGCTTCAACAGCCGCATCAGTTCCAGGATTCATCTTCAGCGCAAGACTCAGCCCAGACAGAAAGTCTACAGCCTCCAGGCAGACCACCTGATTCACAAACTATACAGCCATACACTACTAGATCCGACAGGGTGGTGATCAAGCCTGCAAGATTCCAGTAATTCGAGGACCTGATCTTCGTTGTGGTGTAGTTACCCATGGTGAACATACATGCAGAGTCGCATATTTTGCGATGGATAGGTTTGTGTAGAGTAAAAGCTGAGAATTGTGTTTTTAGGTTCAAGTTTGTTCTTTTGTTATAATTAAACAGACGCTTGCCTCCAATGCCAAAGGTGCGAGGTTCGATACCGGGTTCCGGCGTTGGATTTTTCTCCTCTGGTAAGTGTCACCGTCTGGGCAGTGGGCAGATGTTCACATCTGCACGGGACATAGACGACCCCGGCCCCCACGAGTCCCCTGCTGCCTTGCAGGCCTGGCCGCTTGGCTGCGGAAAGGCTAAGGGAGGAAACCCCTGACATCAAAGCCCCCGTGTCTCCGGGGAAGGCTTTTGAGCCAGAGACTAAGACAAGGACAGTCTGACATAAAACCTACGACCTGAGGACCTCGATGCCACCGTCCCAGCTTGCTAGGCCATGGCAAACGAACCAAGGGTTTAAAGGGTGGGGCCAGTACTGCGCACACTGCACTCCACCAAAAAGCTCCACCGCGCAGGCTTTAGGAAACGCCCACGGACTGTGACACTGAACTTTCCAAGTCCTGTAGCGATGGGCAAGGGGCAAAACGGCAGGTGAAAGATGTCACTGGAAGCCGCAGTCTCAAACCTGCATGCAGGTGGTTCAGGATATTGGTCGCCTGATGTTGACCTGGGGATGACAACGTCACTCGGCACACCCTGAACGACCAAGCAGCCTTCTCTAGGGACAGCACTGCTTGCTCCACACGGAGAGGGGCCTAGAAAAGGTGGCCTAACCAAAGCTCATCCCCTCGTAACCCCAGTTGGCTAGCCGCGGTCAACGGGCATCTTCTCATGCGGTCAGAAAACAAGAAAAAACAACGGATCCACTCTCATGATGACCACGACCGGACTCAACGTAGCATGCTGGAACATCCGAACCATGCTCGACACAGCAGACAGCGGACGCCCTGAGCGTTGCTCCGCCCTCATTGCCCATGAATTGCGGAGGTTAAACATCGACATCGCCGCGCTCAGCGAAGTACGCCTCCTGGAGGAAGGCAGCCTCCAAGAACTTGGCGCTGGCTACACCCTCTACTGGTCAGGCAGGCCTGCATCAGAAAGACGGCTCTCAGGCGTGGGCTTCATGGTGAAGACCCCCATTGCGACTAAGTTGGAAAACCTACCAACGGGTCACTCCGACCGCATCATGTCCATGCGCCTCCCACTGAGACACCAGCAATACGTCACCCTTCTCAGTGTGTACTCCCCAACCCTCCTGGCAGAGCCTGCAGAAAAAGACAAGTTCTACTCTGACCTGCGCAGCCTCCTGCAGAGTACCCCTGCAGACGACAAAGTCATCATCCTTGGCGACTTCAACGCCAGAGTGGGCCAAGACTCTGAAGCCTGGAAAGGAGTCCTCGGCAAGCATGGCGTTGGGAACTGCAATGACAATGGTCGCCTACTGTTGGAGCTCTGTGCAGAGCAGCAACTTGTCATCACCAACACTACTTTCCAGCAAAAGGACAGTCGAAAGACCACCTGGATGCATCCTCGCTCCAAGCACTGGCACCTTATCGACTATGTCCTAGTGCGTCAGAGGGACCGCAGTGACGTCCTACTCACCAGAGTGATGCCAAGCGCAGAGTGCCACACTGACCACCGCCTTGTTCGCTGCAAACTCAGGCTCCGCCTCAAGCTGAAACCCAAGAAAGGGCCCCCCCCCCAAGAAAAAGCTTGATGTTGCCAGCCTTCAGCGTGACGACAAGAAAGCTGCCCTACAGGCCGATTTACAGCGCATGCTCAAAGGCACAGTTGATCCAGCAGACTCCTCCCCTGAAACACTCTGGGAACAACTGAAAACTGCTATTGTAAAATCTTCTGTGGAAGTCTTGGGCTTTGCTAGAAAGAGGAACAAAGACTGGTTTGACGAAAACGACGTAGAGATCCAGGAACTTCTAGCAAAAAAAAGAGCCGCCCACCAGGCCCACCTAGCCCAGCCTTCCTGCCCTGTGAAGAAGTCTGCCTTCCGCCTCATCTGCAGCAGTCTCCAGCTCAAGCTTAGAGAACTCCAGAACGAGTGGTGGTCCAGACTCGCACAGAGGACCCAGCTCTGCGCTGACAACGGTGACTACAGGGGCTTCTACGAAGCACTGAAAGCAGTGTATGGCCCTAGGCACCTGGTACAATGTCCCCTGCGAAGCGCTGATGGACAGGCACTTCTCACAGATAATACCTCCATCTTGAACCGCTGGTCGGAATACTTTCAGGACCTCTTCGGCGCTGAGCGCACTGTTCAAGAAACAGTCATCCTCCAAATCCCACACCTTCCAATAAAGGTTGAATTGGACGAACCGCCCACCGCCGAAGAGACCCTCACAGCCATCCACCAGCTCAAGAGTGGCAAAGCAGCAGGCATTGACGGAATCCCGCCAGAGATATGGAAACATGGAGGCCCAGCACTGCACAACAAGCTCCACGACCTCTTTCTCTGCTGCTGGGAAAAAGGAACACTACCAAAGGATCTCCGTGATGCAGTCATCATCACCCTGTACAAGAACAAAGGAGAGAAGTCTGCCTGCTCTAATTATCGTGGAATTACCGTGCTGTCCATTGCCGGGAAAATTCTCGCAAGGTTGCTCCTGAATCGGCTGGTACCTGCCATCGCTGAAGACCACCTCCCAGAGGGCCAGTGTGGCTTCAGAGCCAACAGGAGTACAACTGACATGGTCTTTGTGCTGAGACAGCTTCAGGAGAAGTGCCGCGAGCAGAACAAAGGGCTGTACATAACGTTTGTCGACCTAACAAAAGCGTTTGACACTGTGAGCAGGCAAGGTATGTGGCAGATCCTGGAGCGACTAGGCTGTCCCCCAAAGTTCCTCAACATGATCGTCCAGCTCCACGAGGACCAGCAAGGCCAGGTCAGACTAAACAGTGACCTCTCAGAACCATTCCCCATTCGCAACGGTGTGAAGCAAGGCTGCGTGCTGGCACCGACCCTCTTCACCATCTTCTTCAGCATGATGTTGAAGCAGGCCACAGTGGACCTCGACGATGACGACGCAGTGTACATCAGGTATCGTCTCGATGGCAGCCTGTTCAACCTCAGACGACTGCAGGCCCACACGAAAACCCTAGACCAACTGATTCGTGAGCTGCTCTTTGCTGATGACGCTGCCCTCGTTGCACACACAGAGAGAGCCTTGCAGCGCATTACGTCCTGCTTCGCAGATGCCGCCCAGCTCTTTGGACTTGAGGTCAGTCTGAAAAAGACAGAGGTCCTTCATCAGCCAGCACCCAAGGAAGAGCATCGCCCTCCCCACATCACCATCGGCGAGTCCGAACTGAAGTCTGTACACCAGTTTACCTACCTCGGCTGCATCATCACGTCAGACGCCAAGCTGGACAAGGAGCTGGACAACAGGCTGGCAAAAGCGAACAGTGCATTCGGGCGTCTATATAAGCAGGTGTGGCACAATCAACAGCTGAAAAAAGGCACCAAGATCAGCGTGTACAGAGCTGTCGTCCTCACCACCCTGCTGTACGGTTCCGAGTCCTGGGCCCTCTACCGCAGCCAACTACGACTCCTCGAACGCTTTCACCAGCGCTGCCTACGTACCATCCTCAGCATTCACTGGAGTGACTATGTCACCAACGTCGAGGTCCTTGAACAGGCGGAAACTTTGAGCATCGAGGCTTTGCTGCTGCGGACACAGCTTCGCTGGGCGGGGCACGTCTCCAGGATGGAGGATCATCGCCTACCCAAGATCACTCTGTTCGGCGAGCTCGCCACTGGACACCAAGACAGAGGGGCACCAAAGAAGAGATACAAAGACGGTCTCAAGAAGTCACTTAGTGCCTGCCAAATCGACCACCGTCAGTGGTCTTTGCTTGCTGCGGACCGTGACACCTGGCGCTCCACCATTCAGAAGGCAGCCGTCTCATTTGAGGACTCTCGCAGAGCTAACCTCAAGGACAAGCGGCTCAGGAGAAAAAACAGAGTTGTCGTAACTCAGAACCCTGACCAGACCTTCCCCTGCAGCCACTGCGGTCGAACCTGCCTGTCCCGGATTGGCCTCCGCAGTCACGAAAATGCCTGCAGACGACGTGGGCAAGCCCTGTAGAATCTTCGTTCGCGAAGTCAAGCCATGATGAAAACAGACGCTTTGCTGATTCTCTTATTATTAATGATAGAGACGCTTTTCTGGTCGCATATAACTTGAACACTTACATTTATGGTTCGATCTCAGAAAGATCTGATTTCATTTGTTAGATAAGAATTTGATTTTGTCCAGTTTAGATAAGTTTTAACTAAAAGAGGGAGGTGTCATATAATAAAGCATATTGGTCTATGGGAGACAACTCCTGTATAGTGGTTGTCTCTCTCTGGTGATTATGTCTCTTGGAGAGACTGCGCATGCCCAGTAAATAAATAGCGTGTTTGCCGCCGAGTTAAGAAATGGCTTCCCTGTATTTTGTGAGTGTATCTGTAGTTTGAATCAAAGTCCATCCAGCCCACATAGAAGCGGTAACACAACAATGGCTGTGAAGATAAATGTTTAAAAAGACTTTTCTTGAAACCCGATACCATTGGAGTGGTCTTCATGTGGGATGGAAGCGAATTCCACAAAGTCACCCCCGAAAATGTTAGACTGGTTTTAAATAAGTCTATTCTGGTTTTGGGTACTACATACAGGCTTTTCACATCACCATAGCGAGATTGAGACCGGACTAGCAGCTGGGTTAGATATTTTGGTGTGTTGTCATTCAGAATCTTGAACACCTTTGTTGAATGCAAACTGATTCTTGAGAGAAAGAAGTCCCGCTTTGTGAATCTTATCATCCGTTGTCAATGTAAGATCGGGTAAAATAATTTCATTGCTCGTCTGTGTAAGGAGTTCAGTCTTTTTAAATGTACATCTCTGCAGCCATCCCACACCGAAGCATAATTAATGTGGGACTGAATATGTGCATAATAAAATAATTTCCTGGTTTCAAAATCAGTGAAGTGCTTCAGTTTGGACAGCATGAAAATGTTTCTTGAAACAGTTTTACACACTTTATGTATGTGTGCCTGCCACTTGAGCTGATCATCTATGATAATTCCAAGGAGGCGGAATTGCCTTCAAATGACAAATCAAGGGAATGGGGGCTTAGTTGGTGTTTTTGGCGTGTTGTAACTACCATTGATTTAGTTTTTGCTGGATGGATACTCATTGAGTTACATTCACACCAGGCGGACACCTCATCAAGGCTCTCTTGTAGGTTTTCTGCAACCACATTCACGTTTTTATATGCCGTGTGGACTTGTATCGTCAGCAAACAAGTCACATTCGACAGATTTGGACGTTAGGTGAAGAGGTAGATCATTGATGTATAAACAAAATAGCAGAGGTCCTAACACCGACCCTTGAGGTACTCCAAACTTAAGTTTAGAGTGTGATTCTTTACCTACAAACTTCTGCTTTCTTCCCTTTAGGTATGAACTAAAGAAGGAAATTGCCGAGGCGTTTTTTAAATAATGACTAAGTTGCTTATCAGAGTGTCGTGAGAGAGAGAGAGAGAGAGAGAGAGAGAGAGAGAGAGAGAGAGAGAGAGAGAGAGAGAGAGAGAGAGAGAGAGAGAGAGAGAGAGAGAGAGAGAGACTGAGAGACTAACAGACAAGACAGGCGCAGACACACACTGGTTTATCATTCTTCATTGTTAAAAAGTGATACATTTAAAATCACTGAAACCAGTTTCTTTAGCTTTCGGGTGTCGCATAAATGAGTTTACATGTAATTCACATCTACAGTGGAGTCCAGTTAACATGAACTCGCTTTACATGAAATTCCGGTTACACGAACCGTTTTTGCATTCCCGGCCGACGGCCTTCTTATTCTGTATTAAAATTTCACTGACAACACGAAATGCTTAACACAAAATTTCGCTTTACACGAAGCTGGTTTCGGTTCCCAACCAGGGCAATTTCACTATTATTCACCTGTTTAACACGAACACAGATTCCATTCACCGAAAACCAATTCACATGTCGCTCTCGCTCTGTGGTGGTACAAATGACAGATCAGAGCGAACTCTAGTCTGTGATTGGCTGAATAGCCTTCGGCTTTTGTAATCCGTCTTTTCATTGGCTAGCATTTCTGAACTGTATTCATGTTGTATCATTCGTGTACCAACAACAATTTTACTGGTGCGGGATTGTACTTCAGCCTGTGTTGCTTTTACCTGATGGATTGTAACTTACTATGGATTTTACCTGACGGATTTTACATTAAATATGCGAGCTGTACACGTTTCCTGTTGTTTTCCTAGAGAGCTGAAGGTACGCACATAAAGTACGATAATGTGCACTTTAACCTCGTACTCATTCACGCACACGTCTTACACACATCTCCTTGAGGGCCGTGATCAATTTTGAGGCTATATTGGTTAACACGAAATACGTTTAACACGAAGTGATTTTCCGTGTCCCCAGAAATTCGTGTTAAGCGGACTCCACTGTATTTACTAAAAATCCATACAATAATTGTTTGATATTAATAAACTAACCTGCATTAGCCTCCGTTTTGAGCACAGGGCTGTTTGTGTTGCAACCAATAGTATATCCCTCAATTAACACAGGGGAAGCGATATTGAAAAGGGTTGAAATCAAAATTTTTCACAACATGCATTCATTGCAAAGTCCTGTGGCAAACGAACATGACGGGCGCACACATCTTGATGTCAGATATTACACTATATCTCATATCTACATTTTTATGTGCATCTCGGTGTTCAAGTAAGTTTCTAAAAATAATCAGTTCTGTTGGATTTACTATCTATTGCTCAAACTGGACTGCAAGACACAAACTGGCACTATTTATTCCGAGTCGGTGTCACTGACATCATGGGCCTCCTAGAAACACTGAAAGGTATCTGAAGACTGGATGATGTTTCTTGGGGATTACACCAAATGAGTAAAGAGACACGAGGTCAGCCTTTTTAAGCTTGCCACTGTACAGTGAAGTGAAGGACGTTTCAGGGGTGGTTATGATCATCCCCTTCTACCGCTGGACCCAATCAGGCAGAGAATTCTGAACCTTTCTTCATTCAGATCACATTTGAACTGCATGATGCGTTCATCTACTTTGGAGAGTTTAAATGTAGCAGATCTGCAGCCAGTCGAGTCTCTGGCCTTCACTGTCAGTTCAGATGTTTTGCGGTTTGATGACCTAGTGCTTGAAGTCAAAGACCTGGCTGTGCTTCCTCGGGATCTCAGGGTGACGTTTACCACGCCGTGCCATGCACAAAGCTATGTCCCAACCGGATGGTGTATTTATTGAATTGTACTTTTTTTGCACAGGGTATTTAATGCATTAAATCACACTCCATTGGGTGTGTCCAGACTCCAAAAGCCTCTGCATCGCGGCCTGTGTATTTGAGAGTGTGCAAAAAGGGTAATGTAAGGCCGCTAGATGAACTGATTGCAGTGCTGACCACCACAGCATTCAGAATAGATGATGACAGTATGAACACCGACATTGAGAGACTTCAGATAGTGAAATAGGGCAGTCCGTCGCGTGGGGCAGTGGTAAAGCGTATGCCTTAATGTTACAGGATCAAGGATCGATACCCGGTTCCGGACTGAGTCAGACTTTTGTCCTCTAGTAAGTGCCACCGTTAATTTGGGCGGACTGTCGTGGGTTCTTTCTCCCCCCCCCCCCCCCCACCCCTCCACTTTGGTACCAGTTTCAGGCCACTTTATGATTTCAAATACAAGCAATCAGAATTTCCGAAACCTCCACTTGAATGCCCTGTGCATGTCTTGTACTCTGCCTTCAGAGTGAGCGTGCATGTTTCACGAGAAAGTGCGTGCCGAGGTCAGTTTGTGGTGATTTGAACCAGTTCACAGAGTTGGGAAAATCACCTTTATAATGACCGATTTATTATTATTATCATTAAATATGCAGGATATAATTGTTGTGTGCACGTGTTCGTTTGCGACACTTTTTTTTAAGGACATCAAAGTCTCTTGATGGAGGTCATTGGCATTAATTCATCTTTAGTGCTTCTGGGTACATCACTTGGAGGACGATATGATGGATGGTGTAATGTCTCTTGCTGTCCAATTTTTTGTGCAAGCATGAGATTCATCTGGTACTAGCATGCCTTCATCAGCTTTTTTCATACTTGTTTGTCTATTTTGAAGAAGGGCATTTACCCGAAATATTAATAAATTGTGTTGTAAATGTCTTTTTGTAAGCGTGTGTCTTTCTCCGTTGGGTTCTTCTCTGCACTTTACACGCTTGACAGTCACTTCTTTGGTCTGGATTAAGAGCTTCACCGTTTGAGTTGCCATCATCAAGAGCAGGATTAGCAGCTGCTTCTGTGTCCATCTCAGTCTGGTCAGCTAGAATGGCTTCAGCTTCACCTGACAGTGAAGCTGCCATGGTTAGTTAAACGTTGTCAGCAAAGGTGGCATACCAGGTATCACTTTCTGATTTCATCGTGATCACATAGGCAGTTGAAATCAGAATTGTAAAAAAAAAAAAAAAAAAAAAAAAAAAACAAATTAGTGTTGTTTCATTTACTAGACACAAAGTATTTATTGTCCTCAGGCAAAAATGGGTTGTTTTTAGTAAACTGAAGTCCCTCATCATGAGCACTAACCTAGGAAAAGAAGCATCCACTGCTGGTACAGGTCGATATTGATTGAAGGTACACTTTTCATAAATGGTTCAAAAGGCTACGCTTGTCAGTATACGGTTCACATGCGGACATTTTAGCTTTTTTTTTTTTTTTTAAAACAGAATTTTACAGCTTCAGTAATAATAATTATAATGATGATAACAATCATAAATAACAAGAACTGACAACGTAACACTATACGTCTCTGGATAAATCCTAGGACAGTTGCAATATCCTACAAAAATATCCTATGAAAATCCCAAGAAAATCCAACAAAACTCCTGCAGTGAACCAGCGTCTCCTGCAAAATAAAAAATAAAGCTACAATTCTCCTCATAATCTAAGTACATTTGCAACCGCTCCAAGTACCTTAACCATCTGTCAAAATTCAAGCGAACCTTAAGCCATCTATCACAATACAAATGAACATGACACCTTAAGCGCACAAACTTACATCATCACCCTTGCCATTACCATTACCACTGCTATGGAAAAGAACACAGAAAATGGACCATGTTCTACCTTCAGCTCTAGGCAATATTGCCAGACTCAAAGAAAATCCACATCTTCACAAGCGGCGTACAAGACAGTCTCTGCTCTGCATAGTCGCACTGACATGAACTTACCTTCCTTCACAGAAACAACACAATCACAACGTGGTGGGTCCAACTGTACACACCAAAGCACATATACAGTCCTCTCAGTTCATGATAACCGCACACACATGCCGCTGAAGCATCTTCAAACAGCAGTGTTTCCCATTATGCACTACCGTGCATAGACGCCCAAAAATCCTTAAGTGACGCATTGACTTTAGATCAGTACATCCAAGGGACGCAAACGCAGATGATTTTTTCCTCTGTACTATTGTGGCCGACAAGCATATGGATAGTGGAGTTCCTTCCCCTCTACAAACCCACGCTTGCACATTGCCTCTGATACCGAGACAAAATGTCAATGTGGTTGACTTTAGATCAGTACATCGAAGGGACGAAGATGATTTTTTCCCCTTTACTATTGTGGCCGACAAGCATTTGGATAGTGGAGTTCCTTCCCCTCTACAAACCCGCGCTTGCACATTGCCTCTGATACCGAGACAAACCGACAAAATGTCACTGTAGTTGAGGTGCTTCTCTCCTAGAGAAGCACGCAGCTCTCAAAATTTTGGAGGAGCTGTTTTCATTTCTGTACCGTTTGCTTTGCATCTAGTTTTACCGTAGGCCTACATATTTCTGATTTCTATTTAGTGCACTCTTTCAATGCAGAATTAATCGGTATACAAACCTGGAGGATTTTGATAAAGATAAATGAACAGATAAAAAAAAACAAAAACAATATGACAAAATGAAAATGGTACGGAAATGGAAACAGGTACGGCAATAAGTGCATCTACTATAAGTGTCTGAGATTATAAACAGACTGATGATTGTTGAACCTACAGACAAATGTAACAATTCAAACAATTGACTTTTAAAAAAAAATCCTCATTGAGGAAGAAAAAAGGTCTGTTCTCAAAGTTTGTACTTTTCCAGTAAAATCATCTGAAGCAAATATTTCTGTTTTTCCTGTTTAGTCCTGTTTTCTATTGAGTGTTTCAATACTTTAATTTTGAAATGTATGATAAATTGCTTTGTGGCTCTAAGAGTGACAAGGAGTGATAAGGAGTGTGTGTCCCTTATGGTAAAGGGCCCCTAAGAAATCTCCAGAGAGGGTCCCTGGGACCCTGGGATATGATGTCTATGGGAAACACTGAACAGAATCCTTCAGAGTCCTCTGGGTCCTCTCACTTCGCTGTAGACATGGAAGAGTGCATTATAAATGCATTTTCTTCAAAATCTCCCACAGACACTTCACAGCTACCCAACAACCGCTTGGCATTGAATGACTCACGCACTGGACAGTGTCAAAACTGGACCACTTTATTCGGAAAGGGGTGTCTGCCCAAATTCACCTGCACACCTCTTTCCCGCATATACCAACTTGCACCACATACTCTACTGATCTCGTACAACACAATAAAATCCAAAGAAACACGATATCCAAATCATAACAGGGAGTTCATACTGCATCGCAGCAGAAACCTAAAAGCACTCCCTGGTTTCGGATGTTCCTAAAACTGAGGGTGTTATCCAGGGTTAAGTGTACAAGTCACAATAACTTGCAATGACATTTTTCTTTAAGAGGAACTCAAAACAGAAAAAAAACAAGCGTGAACTGAAAAATGCAACACATATATAACTGACAGAAACCGGAGTCTCTGAGCCACAAGACAAATGTAAGTAAATATAAATCATGAGTGTAAAAATAGCATAACAGCACACTTGCTGCCTTGGTCAATACAACCTAAGTTCGATTTGGCAGTACAGTGGAGTCCAGTTATCACGAACTCGCTTAACACGAATTTCCGGTTAACACGAACCATTTTTGCATTCCCGGCCGACGGCCTTCTTATTCTGTATTAAAATTTTACTGATAACACGAAATGCTTAACACGAAATTTCGCTTAACACGAAGCTGTTTTCGGTTCCCAACCAGAGCAATTTCACTATTATTCACCTGTTTAACATGAACACATTCCAATCTCAAACACCGAAAACCAATTCATGAAAGGGGCACTGCACGTGTCACTCTCGTGCTGTAGTACACATGACACAGATCAGAACGAACTCTAGCCTGTGATTGGCTGAACAGCCTTCAGTTGTTGTAATCCGTCTTCTCATTGGCTAGAGTTTCTGAACTGTATTCATGTATCATTCGTGTACCAACACAACCCAACGCTCCCTCATTTCAGTTAACTACCGATCGTGGCTACCAAAACAGAAGTCGATTACGCTTGAAGTGAAAAACAAGATTAAAGAGATCCACGATTGTCTCTCTTCACGGGCTGTCACTAACGCAAGACAGACTTCGATCATGGCGTTTTTTTAAATGACTTTGACCGTGTTGCTTTTACCGATGCGAAAATGTACTTTAGCCTGTGTTGCTTTTACTTTACTATGGAATTTACATTAAATACGTGAGCTGTACACATCTCCTTGTGTTTTCCTAGCGAGCTGATGGTAAGGTAAGCATATTTAGTACGATAATGTGCACTTTTAACCTCGTACTCATTCATGCACGCATCTCTTACACACTTTTTCCTTGACGGGAGGGCCGTGATCAATTTTGAGGCCATATTGGTTAACACGAAATACGGTTAACACGAAGTGATTTTCCGTGTCCCCAGAAATTCGTGTTAAGCGGACTCCACTATATACACTCATCTTCTGACTCAAAGTCAATAAAAGAGCTATCATCAGAGTAGAATTCCTCCTCTCCCGACTCAGATGAACTCATTCTGATGGCAAACGTGCAGTCAAAAGTCGCCTGAAAACACCAAATGCGAGTTCAGGAAACAATGGTGTCACTCAAAAATCAAAACCAAAAGTTAATGAACAAATTATAACGTCATAAAATACACGCAGATATTTAAAGGAAAAGTGCCTTGATGTACACCTGGATGTGTTTTGAACACAACTGACAGTCGTCGTAAAAAATATATATTTTCGTTCTCCATAAAATTATGACTTGTAAGGTAACCTTGCCATCGTAAGATATCTTACGAAGGGCAATGAAGCGAACTGGTAGGAGTTAAACATTCAACTAGGAGTCCCATATGCACACCTCAAGCGTGACTATCAACGCAAGCAATGCAAATAATTTTTTTTAAAAAAAATTACGGTATTTATAATGCGCTTATTTTATAATAATTATAACTCTAAGCGCGCACTCACAACTCGCGCACGTATGCGGAGGGAGCGGTTAGTTACTGGGAATATGGGATGCTGTTTTTAGTTTTGGGGTTGTGAGAAGATCTGTAGTCGAGGTAGGAATGTGAGTCGGTAGGTTTGTAATGTATTGAAGTTTTCAACATTCCGCAGTCAATCCTGATGTTCATGTCCAGAAAGTCGACTGAAGTAGCTGATATAGTGTATGTGAACTTGATGGATGGGTGGAAAAATGGGACCCAGCTATGCTTGCCTTTTCATGGGTTTCCTTGAGCATCAAATACTTCAGCAATACACCGGGCCTGTCCCTGAGATGTGTAAACGCTACATTGATGACGGTTTAGGAGCTACACACATGACCCAAGCTGCACTTTTAGACTTCATTCACTTCGTGCAGGACTTCCACCCAGTTTCTTTGGCTAAAAAGAATATGTTCCAAAGAATCAGATTTTGATGTTCAGTCCAAAGAAATGGCTGGATTTTTCATCGACAGACATTACCCACATACTGTTGTTCAAGGATCTCTCCAAATGGTACAAAAACTTAGTCGCGCGAGTATACTGCAGACTAAACCTACCGCTGATAGTGACAGGCCTATCGTTACCATGATCTACCATCCCCACACCAATTCTGTTCGTAAAATCCTTCTTTCTAACTGGGGTCTTTTGTCATCCAGTCAAGAATCTGCTGCTATCTTTTCTGAACCTCCGTTGGTAGCTTTCAAGAGGGATATTAATTTGCGGGACATGCTTGTTCGCTCTACTCTCAAGCCTCGTCATACCACCAAACCCTCCGGCTCAACTCCGTGCAATGTTCCTAATTGCAAGACGTGTCCTTTTATTTGCCCTTCCACCGTGGTGAATGGTCCATACGTGTCAAACACCAATGTGATTTATGTCATTTCCTGTGTGAAATGCGGCCAACTCTATGTTGGAGAGACGGAAAGAACCATCAACGACCGTTTCAAAGAACATCTTCAGTCTGTCAAGTACCAATACAACAGACTGGTCGGACGACATTTCAATGAGGCCGACCACTCCGTCTCGGACATTCGGGTTAAAGGCTTATGCAAGCCAGTAATGTCTGGGCCAGGAAAGACCGTGAAAAATTTCTGATTAATAAACTGGGCACTGTGGCACCACTCAGAATGAATATGAAAGATTAACTTTTTTTACCATGCTTGTGTCTGCTAACTGTACCTTTACCTCACTGTGTCGCTTCTGTTTTACTACTCACTAACCAGATAGGCGAGGCTGGTGCTGGTTGATATGTACACTTCCCTTGGGGACTTTCTCAGCGCTGGCCGAACGTTTAGTTGGATCCCTTGCCCTTCCCTGTCGGGTGCCCGGTCTCCGGCCCACAGAGTGATACGCGGTTTTGGGGCAGGGCGATCGTGTGCATCCCTTGGGGATGCATGTGGTCGTCTTGTTGCGTGCCTGTGTGTTTTTCTGTGGGTTGGTGGGTGCCTGTTGGGTGGGGCTGGTGGCTCCGGCTGGTTGTCTTCCACACCCCCCCCCTTTTCTTCTCTCTCTTCCCCTCTTTCTCTCCCCCCCCCCCCCCCCCCCCCCCCACACACTTCTCTCTAGCCCTCTTTCTCTTTTTACGCTTTTACCTTCTTCCCCTTTATATAATATATATATATATATATATTTTAGTTACCCTTGAAGACAGTTTCACAACTACCTACTCTCCACTTATACCAATATTCTCTTACTGAATTTGATTATTTGCTTTGTTTCAATGACTTATTACTTTTGTACCGTGCTAAATGCTGGTTTTTTTTTCCCGGGATCCGTTTTTCCTCGAGGTAGTCCTCAACTTGAAGGTGATATAAAGTTTGCCTTCGGGTTGGTGTTTAGCAGGTTTTGTGTATTAGACACTCAGCCTACTTCGTGCCCAAGGGTACTCCCCGTTCGTTCTCTCGCTCTTTCTCTGTCTCCGTCTCGCTGTGTGTGCGTCTCTCTCTCTCTTTCTCTGGTCTCACCTACACGCATTTACTTTTGCTCGCTCCTGCACGTGCTTGCATACACTCTTGTCTCTCGTGTTCAGGTTCTCTCTGAGTCTCTCTCTTATGATTTTTCGTTGACGTCATTTTTACTTTTTCCGCACTTTTGTTCTTCCTTTTCTTTTACGTCACCTCCTTCAGTTGCCACATTCCTTCTGCCAATGAAGTTAAGTAGTGACTAATCTCTCTGTTTGTTTGTTTGTCTATTTACCCGAAATATTAATAAATTGTGTTGTACCCGTCTTTTCTAAGCGTGTTTCTTTCTCCGTTGGGTACTTCTTTGCATATTACACGCTTGGCAGTCACCTTTTTGGTCTGGATTACCTTTCAAAGAATCGTGCTCTCTGAAAATTTAGTCAACTGCTTTGTCTTGTCATTGTGAAGTGTTTTCTTCAGTGGTAATTGGTAATTTTATGACTGAGCAGTTACCTCGGACACAGCCTGCTGCGGTTTTGTCTCCACCTTGGCAATGACCAGCTCGACCGGTTTGGAGGCATTGATGACTGAAGCAACAGCGTTCTTATTCTGCTCATGGTTTGGCTCAATCGTAACTTCCTCCGCCTGCTTTGTCTGGAATAAAAAAAACTAACAATGTCATACGCTCAGAATAACACCTTCAATTTGACAAACAGCTCTGCCTGACATGCGGGAGAAAATGGAATAGATTTTCATCAGCCCCTGTTGCTGCATCTGCTCATAATAATTTATGCTTTTTACAGAAAGTGGGTTTGCTTAGCGACTGAAAAGTTACAGTACAGTATAACCCACATCGGGGCAACTAGTTGGTTGGTTGTACATTGCTTAACATCCCGACAGCAACAAGACTTTCTCAGGACGTGCCTGCACCGCTTGTGAAAATAAACAAACTAAACAGAATATTGAATGTATGTCGCCAGCAGGTCTAATACGCTAAATAAACCGAAGACCATTTAGCAACACACATCAAATATCAAGAGCTACAGGCAGCGCAGACAGTAGATAGAGTTTAAAAAAGGAAAATACAGGTGAATGGACCAAGTGGGGTAGACAGAAACACATGCCCCAGAATAGAGGGGATAACCCACCCTGTGGGGCTGACCAGGGTACCCCACCCAAGTCCCCCAGGGCAGACCTGGGTGGGGGACAGGGCAACTAACATGCCTTCAAAGACCAAACACTCTTAGCACAGACATTTTCCTTATAACAAAGATCTTGACAAAGAGCTTTTCTTAACATCAAAAACTGAGTGACCATCCCATGAGCTCACACCTGTCCTCATCTGTGATTTGACTGTGTCACACTTAGGGCAGCAGTTTTCTGCTTTGTTTTCAGATGCAATCAAATCCACTTACATGCCGTGATTTGGGACTGTGAGAAATTGTGACATGTAAATGGCGTAACATGTAAACCGTTAACAAGGGAAATAAAGAGACGTGACTGCCTCATAAGCCTTTCCTGTTTTTTGGCATTTACAAGACAAGGACACATAGCTGTCTCTTGCTCTCAGTTGTTTTTCAGTAGCTATGATGCCCTCTACCATCAGTCTAGAAACAATCATTGCTTCCCTGAAATATTTTGTGTTTAAACCTAAACACTATTGGCAGAGTCCACCTTGAAGCGCAGAGGGTATGGTATGCCAGCTTTCTGGCACTAGTGTGTACTGGCGTCAGTGTTGGTGCACTTGTATGTGTCGTGTTTCAGTTTCGTTGCGTTATTCTAGGCACCTTAGAGGCTGGGCCCACGCTACCAGAATTTGCCACTAGCAATGTGTGGTAAGCAACAATTTGCCACCTGCCACATCGGCTTCAATGTGCGCGCAATGTGTTGTACTGACTGACCTGCCATTACTATATATGAAACAGCTCTCACGGCGTGCCCGGTTGAAATATTCGGAGCTGCAGGAGTCCCATATGCATGGGAACTCTCGGACAAGGTTGATCAATTTACTCACTGGAGACGTGCCACATACGGATACGCAGCTATTTGCAGCGTTTCCACATGCGGCGCGTCTCCAATGAATATTACAGTCTCAAAGCCGTCGGCCGTCGCTCAGCTTCTCCGCCATTTTTTCCGGCTCGCCGGAAGATGAAGAAACGGGAAGTGGCGCAAGAACACCGCTGATTGGCTGAGAGGCGGAAACATTGCTCGAGCCTTGCCGGCTACCACAAATGAATAGACTCGGTTTGCATCGGGTCGCAATTTGTGGCGGCAATATTGTAGGCGCCCCCTAATTGAGGCGGCAACGTTGCCGCCACAAAATTGCGCCCGGCAATAGGTGTTTGTGGTAGCGTGTGCCGAGCTTCTTAGGTGAATATAATGAGTGTTACTTGATGTTAGATTTTGTAGGCACACTTTTTTGTGTGTTTGAACATTCGTCCTTCAGCTGTGTGTAACTCCCACAGGTTTTGGCAGATTATTTTTTTAAATAACTTAAAAAAATTTTCATTGGCTCACATGCGATAGCAAAAGGGAGTCTATATAATGGGTCAGTGGTCATCTGTTCGTCCACAATCGTCTGTGGCAATTTTTAACCTTAGCATTTTCTCGAAGACAATTCAAGCCACAGACTTCAAACTTGGCTCAAAGGTACTTTGCAGAAAGACCTTTCTAAACATACCAATTTGAGTGACCTCTCTCAAAGGTCAAGGCCACAAGAGATCAGGAAATAAGTAAAAAATAGCCATATTTTGACAAAAAGATTTTTTTTTTCACATACTATTCACAACTTCTGACCCAAACTTGGTACAACGATACCTGATGGTAAGACCTTCCTATGCATACTAAGTTGGATAAACCCTAAGAGACCCCAAGAGACAAGGAAATAGTTCAACAAGATGAGGATTTCATCCCAAAGTCTATCATATTGTTTTGAGCTCACTTGCTTTTTCCTTTTAGACATTCAGAGTTGTTCCTCTTATTAAACTTCATCCTGGTTCATCTCTCTCCACTACCCCCGATCCGCACGACAATGACACACACAAACACTGACATACAAACGGAGCTTCGTAACAGTTATATGTTCTGTGGGTGACGCAGCCACAGCCATTCTGAAGAAGAACAAAATGGGATGACCCATCCCCACAAAGCCTCTTCTATGTAAGCTCTCATGCATTTATCACCTTTTTCACAATACATTCGCAGACATCATAGCAAAAATAGAAAACATGTCTTCCTAAATCAAATCAGAGAGAAAGCAAATTGTGTCAGCTCATACACATGTAAAACACTGACGTGCAGGTGCTTTGCATCAATTTAGAACATTGTATAACATTGGCATGTGGTGTGTTTGGTGCTTTTGTCAGTCACTGTCTGATTCTTCTCCCGACGTTGAGGATTTTTACTTGTGTCATTTTTTTTCTGCAATGAATTTTTATTTTGGAAAAAGTTGAGATACAACTCTGGCTAATGAACTCATCCTATGTCTTTCTCCAAACTAGCTATATCCAAAATTTTAAGTGCAAATACTGGTAATCAAAATTATGGTCTCTACATAGTACGCAATGTGAGAAAAGAAATTAGGTAGTGCATGCTCTTGTGGGTATGAGCTGGCACACACAGTGGGTATGAACCGGCCCCTCTAGCCTTTTGGCCTGGATAAGAGCTAGACAGACGTTTTTTTTAAATTTAATTTGTGATAATATGAGACGTTTTCTTTCATTTGTGATATGATATTATCACAAATCAAATAAAGAAAACGTCTGTATGGTTCTTATCCAAGCCAAAAAAAGTGAGAGGGGCCAGTTCATACCACTGTGTGTGCTGGCTCAAACCAACAGAGCAAACACTACCTAATTTCTTTTCTCACATTGCATACTATCTAGGCCATTTGGAGCGCTGATTTCTAGAATGTATGTGCAAAACATATTATAAGACTGTTGATTTTACAACAGAAATGTGTTTATCTGCTGTAATTCGAAACAGTTATTGAATGCTAGCCACTTGCAGATAAAACCTCACGTGTCACACAATGTCCAAGGCTTTCTTTTGCACTCGGAGAAACGTATGCCGACACGTATGCCAAATCCAAATGACAACCCCCCCCCACCGCCCCCCCTCCCTGCTCATGTTTGTCCAGTATGTGATAAAACGTTCCACAAGAAACAGCATGTTCAACAGCAACTGCATACTCATGATACTGTTCCTAAATTTTCATGTGCAAGATGTTTAGCAAAATTCAAGCATGCTTACAACTTTAAGGCGAGCTAGGACACTACAGCACAAGTTTTTTGTTTATGGTCATATGCTTTATTGTATATCATTAGAATCAGTATTTGTCTCTCCTGAACACTCCCATGTGCTCATTTCGTCAGTTATGCTCACCGCTGCCATGGCAACGAGCACCAAGTGACCGTTACACCTGGTTGCTAAGGAAGCAAATTTCAGCTACAGTTCATGCTTCTGAAATGCCAAATTTGGTCAAAATATCAACTGATACCATCATTACAGCTTCTCAGAGCCGATTTTGACTATCTTACCTGAAGAAAAAAATATTTTCATATGCATGTTCTGGTTTTTGGTCAGTTTTTGAGTAAACTTGCAAACTGCTCCCAAATTCAAAAAATTAATTGGCATTGACAAGTTGCAACCAATCTAATTTTCCAGTCATGGGTAAAATTTGAGACTAATCTGACAGCCAGATTTTGAAAATTTTGCTTCTGCATTATGTACCACCCCCACAAAATTACGACTTTGAGAAAACAGCAAAAAAAGTTTCAGCAAGGTGCTGTTTTTTCCCCATCATACACAGCTCTAAGATGTCACCTTTATGCTTCAGTTTTGCATGCTTCGTGTGTATTGCTTGTTGTACTCAGCCTGCGCACTTATTGCATCCTATTTGTTAATAAACACTAATCTAAAAACTCTGCTCTCCCCAACACACACACCAAAGAAGAACTCCCGTCCGCTTTTTCCACCTATTTTTCCCACAAAATCCGAACTCTGCGCAACACACTCGACACTCTGCCTTCTCCGCCTTGCCCTCCCAACACCCCCTTTTCTGGCACCCCCCTCTCGTCCTTCCGGCCCGTCTCTCAGGACGAAGTCCTCAAGACCATAAAGTCCATGCCTCTCAAAACCTGCGAACTAGACCCTTTCCCAGCTTCTCTCTACCGGGACAGCCTTCCAAAACTTCTGCCATTCATTACCGACATTATCAACACATCTCTAGAGAATGGCTCCGTCCCTGACATCTTCAAGTCCGCCATCGTCCGTCCTCTCCTCAAAAAACACAAACTCGACCCAAACGAACTCAAAAACTATCGCCCAGTCTCCAATCTCTCTTTCCTGTCCGAGCTTCTTGAGAAGGTCGTTCTCAACCAGCTCAACCTCCACCTCGCCGCCAACAACCTCCTCAGTCCCTTTCAGTCTGCCTATCGCAAACATCACAGCACTGAAACAGCCCTTCTACATATCTTAAACGACCTGCTTCTCTCCACCGACTCAGGCAACATCTCCCTTCTTACGCTACTCGACCTCTCTGCCGCCTTCGACACTATAGACCACTCTATCCTCCTCCACTGCCTTCACGCCCCACCCGGGTCTGCCCTGGGGGACTTGGGTGGGGTTAGGTACTTTTTAGTTCCCAGGGTCACCCTGGTCAGCCCCACAGGGTGGGTTTCCTTTCTATTCTGGGGCATGTGTTTCTGTCTACCCTTGGTCCATTCACCTGTATTTGTCTTTTTAAAACTCTCCCAACTGTCTGCACTGCCTGTAGCTCTTGATATTGGATGTGTGTTGCTAAATGGTCTTAGCTTTATTTAGGCCCCATGTTGTAGGTTTATTTAACGTATTTGACCGGCTGGCGACATACATTCAATTTTCTGTTTAGTTTTTTTTTTCACAAGCAGTGCAGGCACGTCCTGAGAAAGCCTTGTTGCTGTCGGGACGTTAAGCAATGTACAATCAATCAATCAATCAATCCACTGCCTTCACTACTCCTTTGGCATCACTGACTCTGCTCACTCCTGGTTTCTCTCCTACCTCTCCGACAGACAGCAGTCCGTCACCATCGACGGCGTCTCCTCCAACCCAGTCACGCTCTCCTGCGCAGTTCCACAGGGGTCCGTCCTGGGCCCGGTCCTTTTTACACCAACTCGACAACACTCAGTCACTACTGACTCGCACGGCCGACTGCTACGAAGACGTGAAAAACTGGATGACAGCAAACAAGCTTAAACTGAATGACGACAAAACGGAAGCCATGCTGGTAGGCACTCGCCAGAAACTTTCCCAGCTCAACTCGACAGCACCCCCATCTCCCTCTCTGACTCGGCCAAAAACCTCAGCGTTATCCTCGATTTCTCTCTTTCCATGACCAGCTTCGTCTCCGCCACGGCCCAGGCATGCTACTTCCACCTCCGCCGCATCAGTCAGATCAGAAAATACCTCACTACCGAAGCTGCCACCAAACTTGCTGTCTCTGTCATCCTATCTTGCATCGACTACTGCAACTCTCTCCTTTCCGGCCTCCCTCACTCCACCTCTTTCACTCTCCAGCGCGTCCAGAACAATGCTGCCCGCCTCGTCCTCAGAAAGAAAAAATCCGACCACATCACTCCCCTGCTCAAACTCCTTCACTGGCTTCCCATAACACAACGCATCCAATACAAGATTCTGTCTCTCTGCTACAAATCCCTGAACAACTACGCTCCCGCCTATCTCTCAAACTTACTTCACCCTTACACTCCTCCCCGCTCCCTCCGCTCCGCCTCCGATCCTCTCCGCCTCCACATCACCCGCACCTAACTCAGCACTTTCGGCCCCCGCTCCTTCTCAGTATATGGTCCATCCACCTGGAACACTCTCCCTCCGTCAGAAACATTCTCTCTCCTCCTTCCAGTCCACCCTCAAAACTCACCTCTTTCAACAGTTCTAGCACTATACCACCACACTCCCCACCCTAAGCAGACTGTCGTAATGTATTTCTCTATTTGTGGTACGTGAGTCGTCGTCTAAAACGTGCGCATGCGTGTGCGAGTTGTGAGTGCGCGCTTAGAGTTATAATTATTATAAGATAAGCGCATTATAAATACCGTAATTATTATAATGTCACAACTGCTTGGTGATAGTAAACCATTATAACACATTCTAAATTCCTAGGATCACCAAGCAAACCCAGATGGTTTAGTTATTGTGAATCAACGTTAACTTGTGTTTACGTAATGATGCACTGCTGAAGCACGACAGTGCCTGTTTGTTTTCCACTGTATACGCTTCACTTAGACAACTGGTATTCAGATAGAATGTATGGAAGATGTAAGCAGAACGTTGGTACAGTAATTGGCAATATTTGTCAGTGTCCATACTCACAACCATAGCTTCCTAACTTAGATGTAGTTGCACTTGTCAAAGTGTGACTTCTTGGTGAAAACCAATCTGTACTGGCTGTTTTGTTGTTGTTAGAGTACCTATGTGTGTTTACTGTGGTAGCAGATGAGGTTGGGCTTTCTCACCACAGGAAAAAGAAAAATCGTTTTCTATCAGTGTTTAACATTCCTAAAAGTTGGAAGGGTAAGCCAAAGGTAAATATACGTGAACACTTGTCCCACGCACGTTTACATTGCTATCTTGTGTTTAAGCATATACACATTATGCTTGTACATTCATGCAGTTTACACAAACTGTTAATGCTAAATCTATTTTATGATACAAGGGCGACACTTGTTAAATAGGGCGACACTTGGAAACTGTCTGTTGAGTAGCAGACGATCCAAGTAAGTAAGGAGGCCTCCTCTAGGGGCAATAAAAAACTAACCAATCAGGGAACTACTGTATTAGTACTATTGTATTATGGGTGTGCAGTGGCGATGAGCTCATTACCACCTTTGTCTCTAACAGCTAGAAGCAGAACAGATTGACGGCAGCAAATTGTTTGACTGTCTTCCTTTGACTTTTCCAACGTTTCTTCCCTTAACTGCGTCATTACGCCACTCTGAAGTAAGGTGAGCAGCTTCTCTGTTACTAGTCTGTCAGCTTTGTGCCTTGGTACATCGAGACATTTGTCTCATTTTCTGTTGTTTCGAGCAATACTTTCCCAGCATCTTGACATCTTGGTTCTTGGCGTCCTAATCGGGAGTCGCATCGGTTATTACAAGGCATGCCTATTTTCCAAACCGGTTCCATCACTTTGGTTCCATCACTTTGCGGGGTCGTGGGTCTAAGGAATGCTCGGGCACATTTTGTCCTACTTCTCTGGCCAGCCGCACCACCTTGCATTTCCATTTTTACGTTTCATTCTGGCACTGATACTTTCACAGCGCGCGTGGGTCACGTGACTGAGCATGTCTTTCCTCGTACAGCGCGCATCGTTTTTAATCATCAGCTGACCATACTACTCGAAATGATGACGCGCATCATGATTATCGGTCATTGACACGCCCGCCGCCTTGGGCACTTTATCAGTTGTCACGAAGGGTGCACTAATATTCACGAAAACTTTAACATGGCGGACGCACTGGTGTTATTTTGTGGTTTCGGTGGAATGCATAGCACATGGGTAATGGACGGCTTTGTAACCCGCCGCATCGAGCATTTCCAGTCCGATTGCGTGATCATCATGGTTGGCGACAATGATGACATTCACACTGCCAACACAGAAGAAGTATCCTCCGGGATTGTGGCTCGAGCCACAGCACTGCAGCGGCGGTACCGGCTACGGCAAGTGTTCATTTGTCAACTACTTCCCCGCTACCTGCCTCCCCGGAGTAATACGGAGTATGATCAAAACGCGCGGGACGTCAACCTACGCTTTCTGCACGACTGCATGTGACTGCCTCAGGTGCGCTTTGTACAACACGGCTTTCTGCGCTTCCAATGCGAGAACGCAGAAAAATACCTCGCACAACGGAAGCTGTACTAGTCGGATAGGGTACACCTCACAGACGAGGGATACCATGCACTGTATAGAGCTATGCGAGGTGTCGTCATCATGGCCACACGAGTTTGAACTGGGTTAGAAGACAAACACACACAACAAAAAAACAAAACAAAACAAAATTTGGCAGGAAGTTGTGTCCTGCCCATTAACATGTACATGTCCGCTGGTACCAAACTCTTTATGGAGGTGCACACATTCATTTCCCCATGCCTTGGGAGGCAGGCACATGTTTTGGTGGCGCGTGCATGTTTTTTTCCCCCTCCACGTGTGGGGGTTCGGGGTATTCCTGCAACATTCTTATTTTATCCCCCAGTGGTTCCACTTTGGGGGTCATGCACAATTACTTTCCCACGTTTGTTCGGGTGTGCAATTGTTTTATATGGTTACTCGCCGTTGGTGGGGCTTGGAGGCATCTCCACACTGACTCCTTTTTTCCTACCGATTTCGTTAGGGGGTGTACAATTTCACTTTACTTGTGGCAGGCAATTGCATTCTTAAACCTTTCTTTTACTGCCTTAGCGCTGGTGGCAATACAATAGTATTTTAGCACCACTGGTGCACTTACATGACACCAAGCATTTCTGGCAATTACAATTACAGTATTTTTATTTCCTCAAGCAAGGTCCTGCCGTCCCCGGGGCTGTGCCAGGTCCTTATCACCTCCGGCAGTGACAAGCTACCGGTACATTAAGGTACGGGAATAGCTTGCTGCTGATTACTATTAATTATGTCAACAGAATGCCACCATCACACCGCCGTGAAGGAGCCAGGTCTTCCAGGTCTTCACCAGCGCAGCAGCAGCCACGACACTCCCCACCCCGAGGATCTGCCCGTGGTCCTTCAGCAGGGACAGCTTCCCCATTAGTGTCACCCAACATCGGTGATGAGGCGCTGCAGGATGTCCTGCACCAGCTCCACTTCCTGCGGCAACAGCTTGCCACAGTACAGGTGGCTACCACACCAACCCCTGGTCCTCTGCAGGACCTGACGCCAGCGCCCACCAAGCCTGTCACTATCAATTCAACCATCGACAACTGCTTGGACCCGCCTACCCTCATAGGTGACTTTACTAGCCGGGGGCTGCCAATCAACCTGCATGTGTCTGACAAACTCTGTGCGCAGATCCTCCAGCGCGAATATATCGACTTTTTCACTCTCCTTCCCAACGCGAACAGTCTCCAACCCACAGAGGACCATGATGCCACTGCCAAAATTACGCCAAGACCAAAATTGATTTCGTTGGAGCAGTGGCTGGCTTCCTGACAATTTTATGTCATGACTCGTTGGGCCTGTCACTTACCGATGGTAAAAAAACACTTCAGCATTGTTATGAACTTGTTCAGTAAGCGCAAAGCGTGGCGTTTTTATGACACAAATTTCCGCACGCTCGTTGCCAAGGGAATGGTAAAATGGGGGGGGGGGGGGGGGGGGGGGGGGGGAAACAACCAGGCAGAAACAAACAATGGCAGAAACAAACAATGACAGAGCCCAACAACTACCCACCCCGGTGAGCGTATCCATCCTCCAACAGTGTCTACAAGGTTACGACACGCAAAAACAGCAGTATTTAATTGATGGTTTTCAGTCCGGTTTTGACTTAGGTTTCACAGGCAGCCCCAACAATCACCAAGTTCGGAACTTGCTTTCAGCAGTCAAGCACCCCAAAGTGGTAGAGGAATACTTAGCTAAAGAAACTGAGGCGGGACGCATTGTTGGCCCATTTAACCAGATTCCTTTTGCCTCATATCAAATTCCCCCTTTAGGAGTGGTCCCCAAAAAGTTTCCTGGGGCATTCAGGATTATATACCATCTGTCCTACCCTGAAGGTGCATCCATAAATGACGGCATTCCACGCGCAATGTCAGCCGTCGAATATGCTAGTATTGACGATGCCGTGCGCCTAGTGGACAGCCATGGCATCAGTGGCCACATGGCCAATACTGATATCAACAAGGCTTTTCACCTTATTCCACTAAAACCAGATGGAGAAGTGGCGCAGTGGTTAAGGCGTCTGCCTCCAATGCCAAAGGTGCGAGGTTCGATACCAGGTTCCGGCGTTGGATTTTTCTCCTCTGGTAAGTGTCACCGTCTGGGCAGTGGGCAGATGTTCACATCTGCACGGGACATAGACGACCCCGGCCCCCACGAGTCCCCTGCTGCCTTGCAGGCCTGGCCGCTTGGCTGCGGAAAGGCTAAGGGAGGAAACCCCTGACATCAAAGCCCCCGTGTCTCCGGGCAAGGCTTTTGAGCCAGAGACTAAGACAAGGACAGTCTGATATAAAACCTACGACCCGAGGACCTCGATGCCACCGTCCCAGCTTGCTAGGCCATGGCAAACGAACCAAGGGTTTAAAGGGTGGGGCCAGTACTGCGCACACTGCACTCCACCAAAAAGCTCCACCGCGCAGGCTTTAGGAAACGCCCACGGACTACGACACTGAACTTTCCAAGTCCTGTAGCGATGGGCAAGGGGCAAAACGGCAGGTGAAAATTGTCACTGGAAGCCGCAGTCTCAAACCTGCATGCAGGCGGTTCAGGATATTGGTCGCCTGTTGTTGACCTGGGGATGACAACGTCACTCGGCACACCCTGAACGACCAAGCAGCCTTCTCTAGGGACAGCACTGCTTGATCCACACGGAGAGGGGCCTAGAAAAGGTGGCCTAACCAAAGCTCATCCCCTCGTAACCCCAGTTGGCTAGTCACGGTCAACGGGCATCTTCTCATGCGGTCAGAAAACAAGAAAAAACAATGGATCCACTCTCATGACGACCACGACCGGACTCAACCTAGCATGCTGAAACATCCGAACCATGCTCGACACAGCAGACAGCGGACGCCCTGATCATTGCTCCACCCTCATTGCCCATGAATTGCGGTGGTTAAACATCGACATCGCAGCGCTCAGTGAAGTATGCCTTCCGGACGAAGGCAGCCTCCAAGAACTTGGCACTGGCTACACCCTCTACTGGTCAGGCAGGCCTGCATCAGAAAGACGGCTCTCAGGCGTGGGCTTCATGGTGAAGACCCCCATTGCGACTAAGTTGGAAAACCTACCAACGGGTCACTCCGACCGCATCATGTCCATGCGCCTCCCACTGACACACCAGCAATACGTCACCCTTCTCAGTGTGTACTCCCCAACCCTCCTGGCAGAGCCTGCAGAAAAAGACAAGTTCTACTCTGACCTGCGCAGCCTCCTGCAGAGCACCCCTGCAGACGACAAAGTCATCATCCTTGGCAACTTCAACGCCAGAGTGGGCCAAGACTCTGAAGCCTGGAAAGGAGTCCTCAGCAAGCATGGCGTAGGGAACTGCAATGACAATGGTCGCCTACTGTTGGAGCTCTGTGCAGAGCAGCAACTTGTCATCACCAACACTACTTTCCAGCAAAAGGACAGTCGAAAGACAACCTGGATGCATCCTCGCTCCAAGCACTTGCACCTTATCGACTATGTCCTAGTGCGTCAGAGGGACCGCAGTGACGTCCTCCTCACCAGAGTGATGCCCAGCGCAGAGTGCCACACTGACCACCGCCTTGTTCGCTGCAAACTCAGGCTGAAACCCAAGAAAGGGCCCCCCCCCCCCCCCCCAAGAAAAAGCTTGATGTTGCCAGCCTTGAGCATGATGACAAGAAAGCTGCCCTTCAGGCCGATTTACAGCGCATGCTCAAAGACACAGTTGATCCAGCAGACTCCTCCCCTGAAACACTCTGGGAACAACTGAAAACTGCTATTGTAAAATCCTCTGTGGAAGTCTTGGGCTTTGCTAGAAAGAGGAACAAAGACTGGTTTGACGAAAACGACGTAGAGATCCAGGAACTTCTAGCAAAAAAAAAGAGCCGCCCACCAGGCCCACCTAGCCCAGCATTCCTGCCCTGTGAAGAAGTCTGCCTTCCGCCTCGTCTGCAGCAGTCTCCAGCTCAAGCTTAGAGAGCTCCAGAACGAGTGGTGGTCCAGACTCGCACAGAGGACCCAGCTCTGCTCTGACAACGGTGACTACAGGGGCTTCTACGAAGCACTGAAAGCAGTGTATGGCCCCAGGCACCTGGTACAAAGTCCGCTGCGAAGCGCTGATGGACAGGCACTCCTCACAGATAATACCTCCATCTTGAACCGCTGGTCGGAATACTTTCAGGACCTCTTCGGCGCTGAGCGCACTGTTTAAGAAACAGTCATCCTCCAAATCCCACACCTTCCAATAAAGGTTGAATTGGACGAACCGCCCACCGCCGAAGAGACCCTCACAGCCATCCACCAGCTCAAGAGTGGCAAAGCAGCAGGCATTGACGGAATCCCGCCAGAGATCTGGAAACATGGAGGCCCAGCACTGCACAACAAGCTCCATGACCTCTTTCTCTGCTGCTGGGAGGAAGGAACACTACCAAAAGTTGTCGTAACTCAGAACCCTGACCAGACCTTCCCCTGCAGCCACTGCGGTCGAACCTGCCTGTCCCGGATTGGCCTCCACAGCCACGAAAATGCCTGCAGACGACGTGGGCAAGCCCAATAGAATCTTCGTTCGCGAAGTCAAGCCAAGAAGAAGAAGACTAAAACCAGAGCAATATCACCTGTTCTGTTTTGAGTGAAATACTACGATAGGTGCCTGCAGATGGGCTGTTCTTCTGCCTGCCAAATTTTTGAGGAGTTTTCCTCAGCACTCCAGTGGATAGCACTACACAAATGTGGCATCCACCACATCACCCACTAACTAGATGATTTCTTCTTCGTCAATGGGTCACAGGCCACGTGCCAAAAAGATCTGAGCAAATTTATATCCTTATGTCGCCAGATAGGAGTGCCCATTGCCCCAGACAAAACAGTGCAGCCCAGCCCTTCTGTTATTTTTCTTGGTTTTGAGATAGACGCTACAGTTTCGGAGGTGCACCTTCCCCTGGAGAAACTCGCTGAATGCCAGACTCAGATATAAAACATGCTAGCCAAACAGACCACAACCCTCTGAGACCTTCAGTCCATACTCGGACTCCTTAACCCTTTCATTACTGAATTTTCTGGTTCGTGAACACCACCGAGTACTGCTTTTATAAAGTTCTGTATTACCCCTGCTTACTGAGTTTAGAGACTAGAAAAATACCAAAATATAGTAGTGTACGGGAAAGGCTGATAGCGGAGTACCCATCCACCGCAGATACCCATAACCCTATATTGCTGTGACGGGCTTTGGAAGGGCACACATTGACGTCATGTGTAAGTGTCATGTGGTTGCTTTGGTGACACACAGGTGCAAATATGTGACAAAATGACAGTACAATAACAACACACACCTATGAAGCCAGCAAACATGCATGAAAACGGATCTAATAGTGTTTGCATGCTAGTGTTTGCATGCTCTTACCGTGATACTGATGTGTTGGAAACTCATAATTCAAACTTGTGACTGTGTCAGTCTGTTTATTGCTATCACATAGCAGTGTCCGCAATGCACACACAGGTGTCAAAAATAAAAAGAAATAACTGTAAAAGATCCACTACTAAATACACCTTGATTGTCCGCTTACGCATACACCATGTACAGTTACTGGGAGTCTGAAGATGAAATTACTACACTGTTATACACTGTCATACACTGTCACACACTGTCACCCTGTATTTACAGTTGTACCTGTGTGTGTTGTAAAAAAAAAAAAAAGTTGTTGGCATTACAAACAAAGGTACATGTCACATTTCCGGCACATAATATCAGATTTGTGCCCGCCTTGTACGGGTTGTTCGCATAGCTAACCACTGGGTTTGCGTCGGCAATAGTAGCGGGTGTGTCGCTTGTAGCATAGATGGTCACGGCTCTCCCTTTTGACAGGTAAGTGGTCAACTCGGTCAAGGCGGCGAGTCTTGTTCAGTGTTGGCTGGCGGCAGAGCAGGAACGGCTCTTTGCTACATTCGCGTGTGTGTACGTTGTGATCGAACACACTCTCAGAGTAGAAGAGGTACCCCAATGCACCGACAGATGTGTCACTGAATTACATGTGTCGTCGGACCGGCTAGCCTTCGGGTGAATGTCACCCGCTCAGGTGCAACATATGGGGTCCTACTGTCTCAAATTGTGGCATGATTTCGAAACCACTGTGGCACATTGTCATCGTCAAGTTCATCCCCACTTACGTCGGCATCGCGACCACTGACTATCGTTGTTGTCGTTAGTATCTTGTCGCACAATATCGGTCCTTTCCTCCTCTGTCAACTGAACTAAATCCAGTCTCCAAAATCACCTCTATCCCAAAACTCATCATCACTAAATTTGTCGCTGACACGCACGGTCACTTTTTCCTCTTCGCCATTTTTGCAAGCACAACCAAAGTACTGGAAGGAATTTTTGATATAGTAAACTCCGCATCCTGTTTCCGGCCAGGCCTCGAGCCGGCTATAACATAAACACTGCGCACCTGGCGGTACCATTCTAGCGCTGCCAAGGTCGCCGCTAATTAGGTAGCCACTCGCAGCAGGTAGCGCGGATTTCGAACATGGCTAGCGCAAACCGCTTTAGCGGGCAGCCGTACGCGGGGGAGTAGAAGCTGCGGCCCCGCTATACTGGGCAGCTGTAAGCAGAGGAGGCGTTTCCCATGTCCGCTATAGCGGGCGGCAGTAATGAAAGGGTTAACTTTGCACGTGCAGTAGTCATACCAGGCCGGGCCTTTTAACGCCGTTTGTACGACAACCAGCTTGCTAGGCCATGGCAGACGAACCAAGGGTTTAAAGGTTGGGGCCTGTACTGCGCACACTGCACTCCACCAAAAAGCTCCACCGCGCAGGCTTTAGGAAACGTCCACGGACCATGACACTGACCATTCAAAGTCCTGTAGTGACGGGCGAAACGGCAGGTGAAAGATGTCACTGGAAGCCGCAGTCTCAAACCTACATGCAGGCGGTTCAGGATATTGGTCGCCTGATGTTGACCTGGGGATGACAACGTCACTCGGCACACCCTGAACGACCAAGCAGTCTTCTCTAGGGACAGCACTGCTTGCTCCACATGGAGAGGGGCCTAGAAAAGGTGGCCTAACCAAAGCTCGTCCCCTCGCAACCCCAGTTGGCTAGCCGCGGTCAATGGGCATCTTTTCCTGCGGTCAGAAAACAAGAAAGAATAACGGATCCACTCTCATGACGACCACGACCGGACTCAACATAGCATGCTGGAACATCCGAACCATGCTCGACAAAGCAGACAGCGGACGCCCTGAACGTCGCTCCGCCCTCATTGCCCATGAATTGCGGAGGTTAAACATCGACATTGCCGCGCTCAGCGAAGTACGCCTTCCGGACGAAGGCAGCCTCCAAGAACTTGGCACTGACTACACCCTCTACTTGTCAGGCAGGCCTGCACCAGAAAGACAGCTCTCAGGCGTGGGCTTCATGTCAAGACCTCCAATTGCGACTAAGCTGGAAAATCTACCAACGGGTCACTCAGATCGCATCATGTCCATGCGCCTCCCACTGAGACACTAGCAACACGTCACCCTTCTCAGTGTGTACTCCCCAACCCTCATGACAGAGCCTGCAGAAAAGGACAAGTTTTACACTGACCTGCGCAGCCTCCTACTAAGTCATCATCCTTGGTGACTTCAACGCCAGAGTGGGCCAGGACTCTGAAGCCTGGAAAGGAGTCCTCGGCAAGCATGGCGTCAGGAACTGCAATGACAATGGCCGCTTACTTTTGGAGTTCTGTGTAGAGCAGCAACTTGTCATCACCAACACTACTTTTCAGCAAAAGGACAGTCGAAAGACCACCTGGATGCATCCTCACTCCAAACACTGGCACCTTATTGACTATGTCCTAGTGCGTCAGAGGGACCGCCGTGATGTCCTCCTCACCAGAGTGATGCCCAGCGCAGAGTGCCACACTGACCACCGCCTTGTCTGCTGCAAACTCAGGCTCCACCTCAAGCCAAAACGAAAGAAATGGGGGCCCTCCAAGAAAAAGCTTGATGTTGCCAGCCTTCAGCGTGACGACGTGAAAGCTGCCTTTCAGATAGATTTACAGCGCAGGCTCAAAGACCCAGCGGACCCAGCAGACTCCTCCCCTGAAACACTCTGGGAATAACTGAAAACTGCTATTGCAAAATCCTCTGCAGAAGTCTTGGGTTTCGCTAGAAAGAGGAACAAAGACTGGTTTGACGAAAACGATGTAGAGATCCAGGAACACCTAGCAAAAATAAGAGCTGCCCATCAGGCCCACCTAGCCCAGCCTTCCTGCCCTGTGAAGAAGTCTGCCTTCCGCCTCGTCTGCAGCAGTCTCCAGCGCAAGCTCAGAGATCTTCAGAACGAGTGGTTGATCAGACTCGCACAGAGGACCCAGCTTTGCGCTGACAACGGTGACTACAGGGGCTTCTACGAAGCACTAAAAGCAGTGTATGGCCCCAGGCACCTGGTACAAAGTCCCCTGCGAAGCGCTGATGGACAGGCACTCCTCACAGATAATACCTCTATCTTGAACCGCTGGTCAGAATACTTTCAGAACCTCTTCAGCGCTGAGCGCACTGTTCAAGAAGCAGTCATTCTCCAAATCCCACACCTCCCAGTAAAGGTTGAATTGGACGAACCGCCCCCCACTGAAGAGACCCTCACAGCCATCCACCAGCTCAAGAGTGGCAAAGCAGCAGGCATTGATGGAATACCGCCAGAGATCTGGAAACATGGAGGCACAGCACTGCACAACAAGCTCCATGACCTCTTTCTCTGCTGCTGGGAGGAAGGAACACTACCAAAGGATCTCCGTGATGCAGTCGTTATCACCCTGTACAAGAACAAAGGCGAGAAGTCTGACTGCTCCAACTATCATGGAATTACCCTGCTGTCCATTGCTGGGAAAATTCTCGCAAGGCTGCTCCTGAATCGGCTGGTACCTGCCATCGCTGAAGACCACCTCCCAGAGGGCCAGTGTGGCTTCAGAGCCAACAGGAGCACCACCGATATGGTCATTGTGCTGAGACAGCTTCAGGAGAAGTGCCGCGAGCAGAACAAAGGGCTGTACGTAACGTTTGTCGACCTAACAAAAGTGTTCGACACTGTGAGTAGGCAAGGCATGTGGCAGATCCTGGAGCGACTTGGCTGTCCCCCAAAGTTCCTCAGCATGATCGTCCAGCTACATGAGGACCAGCAAGGCCAGGTCAGACTCAACAATGACCTCTCAGAACCATTCCCCATTCTCAACGGTACAAAGCAGGGCTGCGTGCTGGCACCGACCCTCTTCACCATCTTTTTTAGCATGATGTTGAAGCAGGCCACAGTGGACCTCGATGATGACGATGCAGTGTACATCAGGTATCGTCTCGATGGCAGCCTGTTCAACCTCGGACGACTGCAGGCCCACACCAAAACCCTAGACCAACTGATGTGAGCTGCTTTTTGCTGATGATGCTGCCCTCATTGCACACACAGAGAGAGCCCTGCAGCTCATCACGTCCTGCTTTGCAGACACTGCCCAGCTCTTTGGACTCGAGGTCAGTCTGAAAAAGACAGAGGTCCTCCATCAGCCGGCACCCAAGTTAGTGCATCGCCCTCTCCACATCACCATCGGCGAGTCTGAACTAAAGTCAGTGCACCAGTTTACTTATCTTGGCTGCATTATCACGTCGGACGCCAAGCTGGACAAGGAGCTTGACAGCAGGCTGGCAAAAGCGAAAGGCGCTTTCGGGCGACTATTCAAGCGGGTGTGGCACAATCAACAGCTGAAAACAGGCACCAAGATCAGCATGTACAGAGCTGTCGTCCTCACCACCCTGCTGTATGGTTCCGAGTCCTGGGCCCTCTACCGCAGCCAACTACGACTCCTCGAACGCTTCCACCAGCGCTGCCTGCGTACCATCCTCAGCATTCACTGGAGTGACTATGTCACCAACGTCGAGGTCCTTGAACAGGCTGAAACTGTGAGCATCGAGGCTTTGCTGCTGCGGACACAGCTCCGCTGGGCGGGGCATGTCTCCAGGATGGAGGATCATCGCCTACCCAAGATCACCCTGTTCGGAGAGCTTGCCACTGGTCACTGAGAAAGAGGGGCACCAAAGAAGAGATACAAAGACTGTCTCAAGAAGTCACTTAGTGCCTGCCAAATCGACCACTGCCAGTGGTCTTCGCTTGCTGCGGACCGTGACACCTGGCGCTCCACCATTTACAAGGCAGCCATCTCCTTTGAGGACTCTCGCAGAGCTAGCCTTAAGGACAAGCGGCTCAGGAGAAAAAACAGAGATGCCGCAACTCAGAACCCTGGCCAGACCTCCCTCTGCAGCCACTGCGGTCGAACCTGCCTGTCCTGGACTGGCCTCCGCAGCCACGAAGAGGCCTGCAGACGTCGTGGGCAACCCCTATAAAATCTTCATTCGCGAAGTCAAGCCAAGAGACGACAACACCATTGGTAGGCGCAAACCACACCATCGTATACTGTTAGAACCTGAAATGCGAGAAGACTGACAAGTCTGGTTGGCATTCTTGCAGCAGTTTAATGGTAGGAGTTTTTTCCTCTCGGAAATGTTCCTCAGTCAGGATGTCCTACACTTGTACACTGATGCTGCCGCGGGAGCGGGGTATGGCGCCATTTTTAAAACACACTGGTTTTATGACGCGTTTACAGGCTGGTGGTCAAGCCAAAACATCATGCTACTGGAGTTAGTTTGAATTGCACTAGCAGTTGATGTCTGGGCCAACGAGATGCATAACAAAAGTATAATTTTTTACACATATAACCTTGCCCTAGTCTCGGTCATTAACAAGCTGTCATCGCTCGAACCCCTCGTCATGGTCCTTGTTCGTCGTCTTGTACGCTCTTGTTTAACATATAATATCCTTTTTCAAGCTGCTCATATCCTTGGTTTTCAAAACACTTGTGCTGACGCTCTTTCACGCTTTCAGGTCGACAACTTCTGCCGCCTGCAGCCAGACGCAGACATCCTACCCACAGCCTCGCCCACACTGCTCGACTCGCTAACCTAGTTACGTCTGCACACCAACTCCTGGCTACCTCACTTACTCCGTCAACACACACCTTGTACAACAGGGCTTGGTCACTTTTTCACACATTTTTAATAGACCATGTATTGCCTGAGGAAATGCCAGTTTCCCCACAGATAACTACATTGTTTATAACCTACGTCTTTCACGCTGGTTTTTCCCCCTCATCCATTACATCATTCGTTTCAGCAATTGGATTCATCCACAAATTGCAGAATTGCACAGACCCAACTAATGCTTTCCTGGTTAAAAAAGCATTAGCAGCTGTCCGGAAAGGCATCCCGGCCCCAAGCGCCTCCCTATTACCGAAAACATTTTGGAACGAATGGTCGAACGAGTACATGTGGCAGTGTCTAGCCCCTACCGTCGTTTGTTGTTTAAAGCTATGTTCCTCTTGGCTTTTCATGCTTTTCTGCGCATTGGGGAAATGATACATTCTGCACATACAGGGCTTCCGTTTTCACAACAGTTTAAAGGGTCTGTAGACCCCCAGGTATAAATTTTAGAGGGTACACAGACCCCCATCTGAGCATTATAGAGGGTCCGCAGATCATCTGTATGTTCCTTAAATTAACTCATTTCACTCTCTCATCTAAATGTGTTGTGACAGTGTGTGTGTCCTTTCCATAATACTGATTCTTTAACTGGTGAGCTATTGCGCAAAATCCTGTCTCCCTCGCTCTCTCTCTCACACACAGAAAAACATAATAAATCTATTTATTTGTTTGTATGATCGTTTGATAATGTATTGTAAAGCATTTTCTGCTAATGCGGCAGATTGACAACCAATGTGTGACTTGTCTAAACTCTCTCTCTCTCTGTCACTGTGTGTGTGTGAACTGATGTACATAAAACTAAAAGTTTATTTCAACCCATTTAACCGCTCAGAAAGATGTGTTTCTCTAATTTTTGCCTAATAACTGTGTACCAGAAGATTAATAATAATAATAATAATAATAATAATAATGGCTACTTATATAGCGCTTATCCTTAAATAAGCTCTAAGCGCTTTACAAATAAAGAGTGGGAGTGGTGGGGGTCATAAAACCAAAGAAACAACGGATTCTACAATACACACTCGCGCGCGCACACACAGGTACATAATGACAAAGAACTGAGCTACATTGGGGTATCGAACAGGTGGGTCTTTAGGGCAGATTTAAAGGCAGTGAATGAGGAAGAATGTCTGATTTCTATAGGTAGGGAGTTCCAGACAATAGGTCCAATGTGCGCAAAACAACAGTCATCTCTGGTTTTGTATTTGAAGGTGCGTGCCACTACTTGAACTGAGGGAGCGGGAGGGAGTGTATAGTTGAAGAAGATCAGTGAGATAGGCAGGGGTAGAGTAGTTAATAGGTTTGTAGCACAGACAGGCGATTTTGTACGAGACTTGTTGTTTGACTGGCAGCCAATGAAGTTGTCTCAGAATAGGAGTGATGGCGGGCTGATGCTGTTAGGCGCGGACGATGAGACGTGCAGCACATTTCTGAACTCGCTGCAATTTCTGAATGAGAAACTAAAGATGGATCGACCACGATTTAAAAAAAAAAACTGACAAACTTATTTCTGTTTAACCCATATCCATCGGTATACGCCCGCGTGCGTACACACCCATTTCCATCGGAATACTCCGCCGCGCGTAGGCCCCCCTTTCCGACGGTATACTCGCCGACGCGTAGTTTAGGTGGTTCCCCTGTGTCCCTCTGTGTACACGTAAACCCCTACTTCCCATGACATCACAGGTTAGTGCTCTAAACGTCATCGAAATATGTTCACTTTTCCCAGTTCCGACCGAGAATTTGCCGGAAGTTGTAAGCCTTTTTTACGCTAATTTTTGCCGCGTGTTAGAGTGAATACATCGAGCATGATGGCCGAGCCAGGTGAGAGAGAGGACGTGAGCGATACAAGCGGCGATTTTGAATTAGATCCTGACGACAACATATTAGGGGAAGATGAAGAGTTGGTGGAGATTCGAGATGTACAAGTTTACGATGAGTTGAGTGATTTAGTTCATCAAATTTTCGGCGATAGTGTGGAAGACAACGATGATTTTCCTGGGTTTCAAGATGGCTGGCAACGTGACAATTTTATTCCTTGCGTCAATAGAAAATGTGTAGTTTTCAAACCACTTGATGGATTTCATTCATTTTTTTTTTATTAGGCAGAAAATAGAAGTGTGTATATTTTACAGGCATATATGCTGCAGTGATTTTGGATCCTTCTATTGAAATAATGTACTTGAACACAAGGTATGTGAACATTTTTGCAATAGACTCACTTTTACACTAATTTTTTTCTGTTTTCTTTTTCTCAGTTTATTTTTACATGGATAGCTAGTATATTCAATGCTGAATCTGCTGATATGCAACACTTAATGTTTTAGGGTGGGGTTGAGACTGTTTTAAGCCTTTTATACAACTACCACTCGTGCACTAAAATTTCCAAAAAAACGGTCAGCTCTGAGCAGGCACTCTCTGTAAGGCCTCTTAGCTCACAGAGTGCCTGACTGGAAGTGTCTTCCAGATGGATATGGGTTAAAATTTCTGGACTTGCTTTTTGAGTTTGCCTCAGTGCACATTGCGCATGCCATTTGTGTGCCGTCGTGCTTTAGCCATGGAAATACACGCAGCGCAGCCACAAACTCAGAAAACCGCGTCGCAGCGGCGGTGCCACACACGGCCCAGTTGTATCATATCTGGTACTGTCGCTTGTCGATAGAGATGGCGGTGTCGAAGTGCAACTTTCTTCTTAGCGATTATCAAGATCAGACGGTGTTGGATTGAAGAATCCGAATCATTCCAGCTTCCTTTGCTTTTTCTCCGCCATTTACAACTTTGTTCAAGATCGAAAGTGAAACGCACGATGCCGTATCCCATAATAGTATGTATGGTGATGTCACAGCAAGTAACGCGTTCAACATGTAGCGCGCACTTTGTAATAACATGCTGACACCACACACAAACTAACAGTTTGCCCGCCCAGTTACACTCGCACGGATCCCGGAGTCGGGTCGATTCTGAACGCAGCCGCAACTGAGTGAGCGGGTAAACGAACCAAATCATCACTAAAAATAGAACGACTGTCACCGACCTCTGTTATGGTACGCACGGTGGCGCAAGGACAATGCGTCTCGGACGCAGATGCACTGAATTTTAGTGCGTCTGACTACCCCTTAGTTACATTTTCAGTACGTGATTTTGAGTTTTAATGCGTCATAGACGCACAGACGCACTAAAATGGAAGCCCTGACATACGATCCAGCTGGAACACATCTGCCTCCAGCCTGCTGCTGTAACCATCTATTTTTATTCTTTTAAACATTCTGAAGGGCAGGTAGAAGTACTTCAATTTCCAGGTAGACCAGAATCACCTAGTCTTCGCCCAGTCAACACACTACGTTCCTTTCTAGCCATCCGAGGTAGTAAGCGTGGGCCACTGTTCATGGCAGATGGCAAGCCTGTTTCACGTCGCGAATTTCTGGCAGTAATGAAATCCACTATGCAAGCCGCAGGCATCTCGCCCGAGAGATTCAACTCTCATAGTTTCCGAATAGGGGCGGCCACCACAAGTGCGCAGAAAGGAGCATCCGACGCCCAGATCCATACTTGTGGCCGATGGAAGTCCGATGCGTTCAAATTGTACATTCATTCTCCAAACCCACTTACTGCGTGAAAGAGGGGTAAAATGGTACCATATTTTCCGGTGAGCAATGCACGGTCTACCTGCGACGTCAGCTATCTTACTGGCAGGGCAATTGAAGTAGGAGGGGAATTCCACACATTATTTCATTGTTTCACACAGTAACTGGGCAAGCAGCACCGGTTGCTCTTGTCACTATGTCAATATACATCCCTGCTGGGGATAACCCTGGCTGAATGCTCAGAACACCGGGAGGGAGGTGAACGTTGCCCGTGTTTTTTCTTGACCCTAGTCAGCTCTATCGCCATGGGCATGCGGTGTGCGATGCTGCTTCTTGCAGGACAGGAAGGTGAAATCTGGCCTGCATTATGGATAAACTGCATCCACCCATTTCCATAACGTTTTTTGATCTCAGGCCTGCACAAGATCCGGCAGGAAGGTGAATCCTGTCCGGCTTGCTTACAGTTTTTTTTTTGTTTTGGGTAGAACTTCAATGTTGTGATGAAGCTCTATGCTCGTGCATAGTGCTCATACATTAGGGTTAGTTCGGTACGGTTTTTGTTAACGGTTTGTGCCGATAGTCTGGGTGGCATGAGGCTCCACGTGAAATCTAACGTGAAATCTGTAAGACATGGTTAGCACGGAGTTTTGGTGAGGTCTGTTTAGTGAGTTCTAGGCAAAAGTTTAGTCTGTCAGAGCAGTAATATATTAGTACGGGGCTTTATCGTCAGCTTGGACGGATGTATGTGAGATACCTAGCCCGTATTCCAAGACTCTGAAGCCTAGAATTCAGGTATGTTTCTATATATGTAGTATTGATAGTTGCTTAGTTAAAGACAGTATGCGTTGGTAAGAGTAATGTGGTTGTATAGCGGTGTTCCGGTTTGGTTTAGTTATGTTGGTTTAGAATTCAGTGAAGTAACCGGTGTTTTTGTATACAGTTGTTTACCGACATAGATAACTAAAGGAATGTGAGGTGTGTATGTCTAAGCCGCTATGAAGATAGTACGTGGTTGGTTAAGCATAGTCTTTTCCAGTGTATAGTGTATAGCAAGAGTGTTAGGCTATAGTCTGTTTCAAGATAGTGACAGAGATATGGGGGTGTTACGGAAGTAGACAGTTTATGAAGCTCGTGTGTGTATGTGAATGAACGTGTGAGTTATTTGTATCGGCCAGGTTACGTGACATTTCTCATTGATCCAATATGTTGTGTGTTTAGCAAGTGTTACGTTGGCACTTTGGTTGTCGTATTCAGAGTGCTTGTAAAGAGGGAGCGACGGACGCCGAGACGTCGAGTCGCCAGACCTAACGTGAGGTCATCACCCCTCCAGCTCGTCACTCAGGGAGTGAAGTGACCGGGACCAACACACCCGAGTCAAAGCGAGAACTGCGCTACAGTACGAGGACGTCCGTGCCAAAGAGACAGGACGGCAGGAAGAAGCGTACAACGAAGGACTTTCACGCCTAGACCTGAGAAGGACCAACGTAACCAGGCAATAACATCAAACAGGTTGGAGACAGTGTGAGACTAAAGCCTAGCCTGGCCAAGATAGTGTGTGATGTGTATGTGATGTGGATGCTGGGTGTGGGGAAAGGAGTGATGTATATAGCTTGATACGTGAGCGTTTTTTCGTATATTTACCTTGTATAAAAGTCACTTTAGAAAGGGAGCCCGTGTGTTTGTTTTACCGCATGAATGCGCCCGTCTGAGTCAGTGGCGGTGTATGCGTCTGTTGCGTGAGAGTCTGTACGTGCGACTGTGGGCAAGTCTGCGTGCGTTACAATTGTCTTATGCTTTATGTTCAGTTGCTTTGTTTTTACTCCCTAATCCTAGTGGGTGTGGGGGCTGTTGTGGGGGGGAGGGGGGGGGAGCTCCCACACTCATTTGATTGGTACCCCCCTTTTCCAGGGATTTGCAATGATTAAATGTTTCTTCACTATTGGTTTACATAACATTTTTTGGGGATGCACGTGACATTTTGGGTACATATGACAATGTGCTGTTGTGACAGTATTTTCAATTTATCTTTTAAGTAGCAACACAAAATTAAATGTTGCAGTTTTTAATCTATGTGCGTGTTGTGTCGTCCTTTGTAGCATAGAAATTTTTATGTGGAACGAAAGGAACATAAATCTATTTTATGATACAAGGGCGACACTTGTTAAATAGGGCGACACTTGAAAACTGTCCGTTGAGTAGCAGACGATCCAAGTAAGTAAGGAGGCCCCCTCTAGGGGCAATAAAAACTAACCAATCAGGGAACTACTGTATTAGTACTATTACAGTATTATGGGTGCGCAGTGGCGATGCGCTCATTACCGCCTTTGTCTCTGACAGCTAAAAGCAGAACAGATTGACGGCAGCGAATTGTTTGACTTTCTTAATGCTAAATATATTCAGTTGAAGACAGAAAATTGATTTAGACGTCTGTCAGCTTTGAGTTCATAAAGCATCAGAAGCTGCAATTTAATGTGTTACATGCCCGCGCACTGTGTACATTGCATGCATAGCCAGTTGTTACATTACTCGAAATAGGAGGGTCTAAAATTGTAATGCAAACATCATGATTTACCACAAGTAAATAAAGTATTTAAACATCTTGTATGTCTGACAATATGTAAATCAGCTAGTTTATCAAACACGCATACAGCTTTTAAAAAAAATAGCAGCCTGTTCACATCACAATTCATCCACACCCATTGCATGCTCATAGTGATTGCTGTGGAAGATAATAATTAATAATAATTACGGTATTTATAATGCTCTTATCTTATAATAATTATAACTCTAAGCGCGCACTCACAACTCGCACACGCATGCGCACGCTTTAGACAATGACTCATGTACCACAAATAGTGAAAAATACATTACGACGGTCAGCTTGGTGAGTGTGGTGATATAGTGCTAGAACTGTTGAAAGAGGTGAGTTTTGAGGGCGGACTGGAAGGAGGAGAGTGTTTCTGACAGAGAGAGAGTGGGAGAGTGTTCCAGGTGGATGAACCGTATATTGAGAAGGAGCGGGGGCCGAAAGTGCTGAGTTTGGTGCGGGGGATGTGGAGGCGGAGAGGGTCGGAGGTGGAGCGGAGGGAGCGGGAAGGAGTGTAGGGGTGAAGTTGGAGAGATAGGTAGGAGCGTAATTGCTCAGGGATTTGTAGCAGAGAGACAGAATCTTGTATTGGATGCATTGGGAGATGGGGAGCCAGTGAAGGAGCTTGAGCAGGGGAGTGATGTGGTCGGATTTTTTCTTTCTGAGGACGAGGTGGGCAGCATTGTTCTGGACGCGCTGGAGAGTGAGAGTGGTGGAGTTAGGAAGGCCGGAAAGGAGAGAGTTGCAGTAGTCAATGCGAGATGAGAGAGACAGCGAGTTTTGGCAGCTTCAGTAGTGAGGTATTTTCTGATCTGACTGATGCGGCGGAGGTGGAAATAACATGACTGGGCCGTGGCGGAGACGAAGCTGGTCATGGAAAGAGGAATCGAGGATAACGCCAAGGTTCTTGACCGAGTCAGAGAGGGAGATGGGGGCGCTGTCGAGTTGAAGGTGGAGAGAGGGAGGGAGCTGGGAAAATTTCTGGCAAGTGCCTACCAGCATGGCTTCCGTTTTGTCGTCGTTCAGTTTGAGCTTGTTTGCTGTCATCCAGTTTTTCACGTCTTCATAGCAGTCAGCCGTGCTGAGTGTTGTCGAGTTTGTCTTTGTCTAGTAGTTGTGAGTCGTCAGCATAGAGGTGGTGGTGTATGTGGTGAGACTGGATGATGTTGGACAGGGGAGAGGTGTAGAGTGTGAAAAGGACCGGGCCCAGGACGGACCCCTGTGGAACGCCGCAGGAGAGCCTGACTGGGTTGGAGGAGACGCCGTCGATGGTGACGGACTGCTGTCTGTTGGAGAGGTAGGAGAGAAACCAGGAGTGAGCAGAGTCAGTGATGCCAAAGGAGTGGTGAAGGCGGTGGAGGAGGATAGAGTGGTCTATGGTGTCGAAGATGACAGATTGAGTAGCGTAAGAAGGGAGATGTTGCCCAAGTCAGTGGAGAGAAGCAGGTCGTTTAGGTTAGTTAGTTATTTGGGTTTAACGCCGAGCAGGCAACTAAGGCCATCTCACGGCGGGAAGGTTAAAAATCTGGTCAGCCAGACTAAAAGAAAAGTCTTAAGACATGATGTAAATATACCTTAAAAATATGTCAGGCTTTGGTGCCAGTTTTTTTTTTGTTTGGTTTTTCCATATTATAGTATGTTAGATATTCATCCCCCGGGGGTCCCCACCCGCCACCGAGCCCAACAAGGGAAAGTGCATTTGTCTTCGGGTCTCCAGCCGATGCACAATGGAGACTGCCTGAAAGATATACTCAAGGGGGTAAGCCCGATTGAACCGTTTGAGCCACCGCCTTCTATCACACCGTTGAATACAGGGGAATACTGGTGTAAAGCACCTAATCAGCAGCGGCGGCTGTAGCATGGTGCTCCGTATATCAGCCCACATGTCAACAATGGGATAGGGCTCAACATGACAAGAGCCGATTGACTAGGCCGGTACAACTAGCCTCCCGTTTAGGCAGAAGTCAAGGCCAAAGTGGAGTGTTTCAGCCACCAGGATCCTCTTCTCCCCCGACACGGGTCTCCAAGCACGGCAAACACTTGGGATCCAAAGGACCAAAAAATAATGAGTATTTTTAAGGACCAATCCAACATGGTAAGACCTGTGTTAGCACAGCTCCTTAAAAACCGGACCAGAGAAAGACTGAACAACATATCTGCTGACGTCAAGTCCTATCCTGGACAATGATGGCACCACTCTGCTAGCCCCCTCAGTCAGTGACTAGAGAGACTACCCACCCACGCCACGTGGAGGCCGGTGCCCAGTGGGCCAGGTCGTTTAGGATATGTAGAAGGGCTGTTTCAATGCTGTGATGTTTGCGATAGGCAGACTGGACTGAGGAGGTTGTTGTCGGCGAGGTGAGGTTGTTGTCGGCGAGGTGGAGGTTGAGTTGGTTGAGGACAACCTTCTCAAGAAGCTTGGACAGGAAAGAGAGATTGGAGACTGGGCGGTAGTTCTTGAGTTCGTTTGGGTCGAGGTTGTGTTTTTTGAGGCGAGGACGGACAATGGCGGACTTGAAGATATTGGGGACGGAGCCATTCTCTAGAGATGTGTTGATGATGTCGGTAATGAAGGGCAAAAGTTTTGGGAGGCCGTCCCGGTAGAGAGAAGCTGGGAGGGGGTCTAGTTCGCAGGTTTTGAAAGGCATGGACTTTATGGTCTTGAGGACTTCATCCTGAGAGACGGGGCAAAAGGACGAGAGGGGTGTGCCAGAAAAGGGTTAGTTAGTTAGTTATTTGGGTTTAACGCCGAGCAGTGCCAGAAAAGGGGGGGGGGGGGGGGGTCAGGAAGGCAAGGCAGAGAAGGCAGTGTCGAGTGTGTTGTGTAGAGTTTGGATTTTGTCTGAGAAATAGGAGGAAAAAGCGGACGGAAGTTCTTCTTTGCTGTGTGTGTTGGGAAGAGGAGAGTCTTTAGAAGTGCCTAGGAGCGTGTTCATGGTAGCATAGAGGGTTTTGGAAGAAGTGGATTCCAGAATTTTGTTTTGAAGGTGTTTACGTTTGGAGTCGGAGATCATTCTGCAGACTTTGGATCTGGTGGTTTGGAAGATCTCTCTGTGAACAGTGAGGTCAGATGAGCGCCAGCGGCGTTCCGCTTGTCGACGCTCGCGCTTGGCCTCAGCTATGTCGTCAGTGAGCCAGGGGGAGCGGAGTCGTTTGGGTAGGGAGCAGGTGGTGACAGGGGCATGGGTGTCTAGAAGTTTTCGAAGGGAGGAATTGAAATGGGATGCAAGATCGGGAGATGGGGCGGGGTCCAAGAGAAGGTTGACAGCTTCGTCGAAGAAGTTCTCTCGGTTGACAGATTTTAGTTTGCGACGAGAGACAAAGAGCTTGGTTTTTTTCGGGGGGGAGGTAGGTTGAGGGCGACGAGAATAGCGAGGTGGTCGGAGGGAAGCACAGAAGAGGTGTCAGAGTGAAGGAAGAGTTGATTGGAGGTGCGGGTGATGATCCAGTCGAGGGTGTTGCCGAGTCGGTGGGTGGGTTTAGTGATGTGTAAGATTGTGGTTTGAAAGTGACGTGCAAAGGCGTTTTGTGTCAGGGTGGTCGGGTTTGTCGAAGTGGAAGTTAAAGTCGCCAAGAAGGATGTGTTTTCTGGGTCGTGTGCTGTAGTGGTCGAGGAGCAGGTCGAACTCGGTGAGGAACATGGAGTTTGTGAGTTTGTTTTGAGAGCTTGGAGGGGGGCGATAGATACATGAGAAGATGAGGGACTGGCCAGGGAGTGTTGCTATGGCCTCGACAGATTCAGAGGGATGAGCAAAAGGGAGAGACTGAGAGAAGGAGAGGTGAGCAGAGAGTCCCTGTTGATGATGGCAATGCAAAACATATATCATACTATAATTTGGACATACTGGTTTACTGCAGAATCACACCTACACCATCACAATGACAGCTGCATCTTGGCCGAGTTCAGAATTTTCACAGTGCACTTTGTAACCTCTTTGACCAAGGGAAACAAAATACGTGTATGATGTACAATGATCTTTTTACAATAGAAAATAATATAATTAAGTGTTTGATTGGGCATATGATGTTCAGCTAACTACTTATCGAGTACAATCGTATTTATCCTTCAAACGCGCGTTTTGGGTGAAATTCATGACAGACGTGGTACTGCCTAAATCCTAATACTTTCTCCCTACAAACAGACCTGTGCACAATGTACATTACAGTTATCAAGCACATACAAAACAATAATACTTTATTAATCCCTCATGGGAAAATTCACTGTCTGCCCATACAACACATACATCATTCACTCATTGAAATAATTAAATAACCCATAACTCTCAATTAAAGAAATGAACTATAATAGATGTATTGTTTACCTTTGTAACACTCTTGGCATCAGAAACACTTATGGTGGATTCCCCCTGTGCTTCTGGTGTCAGCAATGTTGCAGTAAACTACTGAAAGGGCTAGTACTAAAGAACTAAAGAATGTTGACAGACACTATCTACTGATATTACTTTTGAAAAGGGTAACAGCTTGAGGGACAAAAGAGTAGGCATAACGTGATGTACTACTTTTGGGTACTCAAAGTCTGCCACTTCGTTCGATACGTCTGCTGTCAAATTCATATCTAAGTGGATGTGTTTTGTCATCAAGAATGTCAGCCAGTTTGTTTGTAATCCGTCTGTTGTACAGTGTGTCCAAAGTATCCTGTGCCCTACCAATCACCCCACCTCCTTTCCGGATTACTTTGTTAAGACGATCTTGATCTCTTTTACATAAATTTCTACCCCAGCACGTCTGTCCAAAAGTTAGAACGCTAACAATACTGGAGCAGTAAAACATCTGTAAAAGCTGAGTGCTTATATGAAATGATCGGAGCTTTCCCAAACAGTAAAGATGGGTATGCGTTTTTTTCACAATAGCAGCTGTGTTTTGTTTCCAGTTGAGGGGGTTGTCAAAAAAAACCCACCTAAATACTTCTAGGGTTCTACACGCTCAACTTCTGTTCCCTTGATGACAACAGGATTGGGATCATGTTTGTTTTTCCTGAAATCTATAACCATCTCTTTTGTTTTGCCAACATGTAATTCAAGATAGTTTCTATTGCACCACTCTACAAAGTCGTCGATCTCCTGTCAATAGTGTCTGTCGTCCTCATCTGTAATCTGACCTGTCAGTGCCGTGCCGTGTCGTCAGCGTATTTGTGCATGACACAGTCGTTATGAGTGGCTCTACAGTCTGCTGTGTACAAAGAAAACAAAAAAGGCGACAGGAAAGTGGGTGCACCGGTGTTGGTAAAATGTTCATCCGAGTTTAGATCCGAACTAATTCGGAAGTTATCGACAAATTCCTAGGTTTGCTGCAGGCATTTTTTTGCCATTAATTTTTTTGTTTAGGCAAGGGTGAAGTACAAATTTTTTTACTGGAAGGGAGAGAAGCAGCTTTCAAATGACATATCTTTTTTCTATCCGGTATGAAGAATGTGCACTTTGACCAGCTTCAAAAGTAGGCAAAGTGCACATATTTTGAGCGAAAAAAATTTAAACAAACGCCGGGTATTTTTTTTTTATTTAACATTTACAGGTGTTGAATAACAGCTTTTAGGAAAAAGAAGTGTGTTTCTGCAGAGAGGACACTACGAACTTGCAGCAAATTGGGAAAACCCAAAACAGCAAAAGTAACAGATTTTTCACTTTGGAAACGTCCTAGCTCGCCTTAAACGTCACATGACGTCAAGGTGTCCAAAGAAAAAACATGATACATTTTTTTTAAAACCCTCTTTATCATCGTTTAGTACCAGTATTTGGTATTTATACAATAGAACTGTGCTGATGATTCTGTAAAATTTCTGCCTTTGTTTTTGACGCTCATTACAGGACAAATAGGGCTTGGGGTGGGGGGGGGGGGGGGTGCCCTTGACACACCTGTAGTTTCGAATAATTTTTCCTTTAACTCTTTCCCATCGTAAAATTCTCAGCGAGTCAGTTCCATGCAGACGTAGCAGGAAAAGGACGTGTGTTCTCTGGTGACATACATTTTTGGGGTAGATTAAATTAATTTTCACAGCCTCCCAAGTTAACAACCATAGATATCGTTGGAAAGAGCATTAAAAGTACTTTTCAAACTGTGCATGTTTCTGCATCAGTTTAGTGGGAAGTCGAAACCAATTTGATTATTATGCAACAGAACAAAAATGGCTGAGCAAAAAATGAGAAACATGACTTTGGCAGCAACAGTGTACGCACATGCAACGAAAAACCCAGATTTACTCACCAACATACACAAGATATCTGTCCCTTCTTGAATCACAATTTTACGAGCTAAAAATCACTGTTGAAACCGCGCTCATGAGGATCGAACAAGCTCATCGTCGGCGATGATCCAAGGCACGTTGTCAGCTACTTTGGCCTTGTTCCGACACCATCCGACAAGGGCATTCACTTTCAGATATTTTAGAAATGGTTGGTGAAACATGTTATAGAGGTTGCTTCCCTTAGACCGATAGCTGTGTCTCATGCGATTTTTGTACAAACGCAACCCTAGAATACTAGCGACTCGTCTATAGACGGCACGAGCATTAACACTATAATGTGTTTCGATGGCTAAGGGTTTGTTTGGGCTAACACTAAACCGGAAGCGTTCCGATGGGAAAGAGTTAATATTACAAATGAAGACTTTGTTTAAATCTTACTTTAAATCTTAATCAATACATTGTTAGTTCTTTCCCTTGCGAATGGAAACTGAGGAGGAGTGGTGAACTCAGTGAACCCTGGTGATAAGCCTACTGATTTTTTTAAAAATAGGATCACAGGGGGAAAAACATCTTTTAATTGTTTTTTGTCCGTGTCTTTTCCTTACAATGTAAACATGTCTGTGGAGAGATAAGAGTTAGGAGAATACAACCCTACCTAAATTAATAATGCCGCATCAACCTCTAAAACTGTTACGTCCTTGACAGATTCAAAGGAGGGATAAGCAAAAGGGAGAGACTGAGAGGAGAGGTGAGCAGAAAGACAGTTCCTGTAGATGATGGCAATGCAAAACATATACCATGGCCTTGTTCCGACACTATCCGACAAGGGCATTCACTTTCAGATATTTCAGAAATGGTTGGTAAACATGTTATGGAGGTTGCTTCCCTTAGACCGATAGCTGTGCCTCATGCAATTTTTGTACAAACACAACCCTAGAATACTAGCGACTCATCAACAGTGATGATTTCCGAGGCTCAGTAAAAAAAATAAATTTAAAGAAATTTTAACTCCACCTGTATCAATAATGCCGCATCAACCCATTAAACAAATTAAGCTAATTAAAAATATCAATTCTGTAAGCGTTTACATTCCCAAATGCACGCAAATCAGCGATCAGCTGTTATCGGGAAATGAATGTTTGTCTGTTTACCGTATTGCGGGAATTTCCGATAGACAATAAAACCGGAAAAATCCATTATGAACTGCCAGCAACACCGAGTCTCACACACACACACACGCTTGCGCGCCATGTAGTCAGATTCCAGAAAGTTCATAAGACGTCAGTGCCACTAATAGATCAATATACACTACATCCAAACAGTTTATTATGCATTTCAGAAATGAATTGGTCTGAGGAAGACGTGTTGATCTTACAATCTCACGGAGAATACCATGAAAAAATTGATTGATTGTACATTGCTTAACGTCCCGACAGCAACAAGGCTTTCTCAGGACGTGCCTGCACTGCTTGTGAAAAAAAACTAAACAGAAAATTGAATGTATGTCGCCAGCCGGTCAAATACATTAAATAAACCTACAACATGGGGCATAAATAAAGCTAAGACCATTTAGCAACACACATCCAATATCAAGAGCTACAGGCAGTGCAGACAGTAGGGAGAGTTTTAAAAAGGCAAATACAGGTGAATGGACAAAGGGTAGACAGAAACACATGCCCCAGAATAGAGAGAAAAACCCACCCTGTGGGGCTGACCAGGGTGACCCTGGGAACTAAAAAATACCTAACCCCACCCAAGTCCCCCAGGGCAGACCCGGGTGGGGGCATGAAAAAATGGTGGCTTATCTGTTTTATCCAAATCTCTGAAAAATTGGTTGGAAAAAACGAAAAAAACACCCGGTAATTTGGATGATGTAATCAGCAACAGTTTAAAAAAAAAAAGCAAAAGGTGAGTGATCCAAAAGATCTTCATTTGTATTTAAAAGAAAATCTTTTGGATGGATCGTCACCTATTCAGGGTATTTCAGTAGCCGAGTGCGATCATGATCATTTGTCAGCACTTACCATTTTTAGTAGACGGTTACAAAATAATACAAGATCCTGAACGAAAAAACTTGTCGTCCGCTATCTTGTATGGAGAGTGGCTAATGGTGGGAGATGAAATTTACAAAAGGCAAAAAATTCAGAATGAAACTAACTTGAACTGGAATGATTGGCTAAAATTACACGTCAAAATTTCAAAGTCATATGCTCATCAGTTGAGTGTTTTAGCCAGGATGCTACGAGAGTATCCTAAATTTCATTTTCTTGCACCTTTTCGGAAGGTGTTTAGTATGCAAAAACAAATTGAAAAATGTTGGAAGAACAGGAAATAGCAAATTTTTGGAGAGAAACACCTAACGCCGGTCCGTAACTAAATGTTTTATGTTTGTTTGTACAAAGGCTGTGGTGCGACTTAACAGCCCTGTTTGAATCACCTCTGGGACATTTTAACACTTTCATTTTGATAACTGACTAAGTCTGAGTGTGTGCCATCACCGAAAAAATGTGTGACTATGAGACCGCGTGTGATCTATCACCGAGCACGCCACAAACAAGAAAAAATGAAAATGTGTGACTATGAGACTGTGTGTGAAAAATCATCGGACAGGTCACGCATAAGGAAAAAAAAGAGTGTCTGTGAGTCTGAGAAATCACCGGGCAGGTCCTGCACATAAGAAAAAAAAAATGAGTGGCTGTGAGTCTGAGTGTGAAAAATCAACAGGCAGGTCAAAAATGAGTGGCCAGGTCGCACCATAAACTCATGTTTGTATGTTTGTTTGTATTGTCTTGTCCTAAATGTTGTGGGCCAAGTGTGAGGCGTTCTCGTCACGGTTCATGCAAGTAGCTCGCTTTTGCGAGTGAAACTGACTCACACAGGTGTTAACAACGGGCCTGTCGGTGGCAGACCGGGTTATTAATGCCACCAAAATGGCGCTCAAATCTGCTGCGCAATAGATCCGACGCCCTCAGACCAATTGCCTAGCTGATTTGTCCACCTTCAAATCTGCCGAGTCACGACAAGCCGTCAACGTTCACAGAGCAAACGTGGCGTCTTATGTAAACAGAGAGACCTGGGCCAAAATGGCGCTCAAATCTGCTGCACAATAGATCCGACGCAGTCGGACCAATTGCGCAGCAGATTTGCCCACCTTCAAATCTGCCGAGTAACGTCAGCGTTCACAGTGCAAGCCTGGTGTCTTATGTAAACAGAGAGACCTGGGCTTTGAAGCATGTCAGTGCAGTGTGTAGATCCGCTTATCTGGAACTTCGTCGTATTAGTTCAGTTCGTCACCTGCTGACCGTGGAAGCCACTAAAACACTAGTTTGTGCATTTGTGCTGTCCAAGCTAGATTATTGTAACTCTTTGCTTTGTGGCTGCCCTCAGTATCTCATTGATCGCCTCCAAAAAATTCAGAACAATGCAGCCCGGCTTGTTGTGAGAGTCCGTAAGACTGAGCATGTCACACCCATCTTGAAGTCCTTTCACTGGCTACCTGTGTCCTCACGTATTCAATACAAAGTTATGTCAATCTGTTTTAACTGTCTTTCAGGCACCAGCCCAGAATACTTGTCCTCTTTGCTGCACGTGTATACACCCTCTCGTGAGCTCCGCTCCTCTTCTGATAAACGGAAGTTGTGTGTACCTTCTGTCCAAACTAAAACATTTGGTCAGCGCACTTTTGTTTATCAAGCCCCAGTGTTATGGAATACACTTCCTCTTGAGGTCAGAAACAGTGAGTCTGTCTCTGACTTCAAGAGGTCGTTGAAAACTCACCTCTTCAAGCTTTACTTTGAATAACTGCCAGTGTTTGATGCCTTAGTTGTAGTTCTGCAATCCTCCTTGTTTAGACTGAATGTTAATTAGAATATAAATTATTATGCATGTATTGTTGTTTAGTTTATTGTAAAAGTGGTGTGTTCGGGCATTGTGCTTTGTTTGTTATGTGCATATGTCATTGTATTTTTATTTTTGTGTACAGATTGTAAAGCGCTTAGAGCTTTTGAGTAAGATTAAGCGCTATATAAATACTCATTATTATTATTATTATTATTATTATTATTATAACTGAAATATGGTGATGTGTTCTGACTGGAGTCTGCAATAAATATTTATGCATGTTGAATAAAAAAAACAAGTACCCAACGGAGAAAGAAACATGCTTAGAAAAGATGGGTACAACACAATTTATTAATATTTTGGGCAAATACCCTTTGTCAAAATAGACAAACAAACAGAGAGATTAGCCACTACTTATCTTCATTGGCAGAAGGAATGTGGCAACTCATGTTGAATAAAGATTTTGTGTGCATGTGTGTGTATGTGTGTGCGGTGTGTGCGTGTGTGTGTGCATGCATGTGTGTGTGTGCATGCATGTGTGTATGGATGTGTATGTGTGAGAGATAAGAAAAAAGTCATTTCAAGTCCATCTGAGTCAATATAGTAAAAACAAGGCTATTTTAATAATAACCACACACAACTTACAACAAAAAAAAAAAAAAAAAAAAAAAAAAAAAAAACATTGTTATCAATTACCTACATGCACATATTAACAAATTTCCAAAGTTACCTATATGCACTTGATAACAAATTTTCAAAGTTACCTATAGATACTTGGTAACAAATTTTTAAAGTCACCTACAACTGTCAATTAACTTTACAGGTAACATTTTAAGTTCTTATAAATTAGTTGAAATAGTTCTTATAAGTAACTTAAAATAAGAACTTATAATAACCTAAAAATAACAACTTGTAAGTTCTTGACCCAAGTCAACAACTTACTCGGACAGATTTTACAAGTTACATGGACAACAAAAAAACTTTTTTTTATCAGTAATACTCTGGTGGTGGAGCGGATGGGTTAAATAGGCAGGTGTGAAAGGCATGACATCTCTTTGTGAAGTGTATGACAGAAATTATGAATGATTACCAAAACTGATCTTTACTTGCTTAAAAGTCCTTGAACTTTGACATCGTTTCTTCTACCCCTATCTTTTTCCCTTCCTCTAAGAAAGATTTCTTTAGTTCTTCAACATTTGCAGGTTGACTAGGCATTTTATTCTGAATTTCAGACTTCTGTTGTTTGTAATTGGCCAAATCATCTTGCACTCTCTTAAATTCATGATTGTCAATTTTATTATCATCTAATGATTTACTGATAATAAGTTTTATACTACTCAGCTTTGCTCCAGCAAGCGTACTCAATGCTTCATGCTTCTAGAACTTTTTATGAAATCTTTTGTTAAGGGCTTCCAAACCAAAGCCTGCCAGACATGTGGCAATACTAACACCCTCAATAGCAATTCCAATTATACTACCAATTCCTGTCGCAAACAGAATACCCCCTTCAGAACATACAGCTAAAACCGCACCCACAGCCATTGATGTGTTTTGTACAGAACTGAAAACCGTGCTATACCGTCTTTTACACCTGGAGTATTTTGACTCTTCATCTTCCAAATACTTCAATGCCTCTGTGCCCCCACCCGGGCGTGCCCTGGGGGACTTGGGTGGGGTAACTACTTTTTAGTTCCCAGGGTCACCCTGGTCAGCACCACAGGGTGGGTTTTGTCCTGTATTCTGGGGCATGTGTTTCTGTCTACCCTTGGTCCATTCACCTGTATTTTCCTTTTTTAAACTCTCCCTACTGTCTGCGCTGCCTGTAGCTCTTGATATTGGATGTGTGTTGCTAAATGGTTTTAGCTTTCTTTAGGCCCCATGTCGTAGGTTTATTTAACGTGTTGGACCGGCTGGCAACATACATTCAATATTCTGTTTGTTTTTTTTTTTCACACGCAGTGCAGGCACATCCTGAGAAAGCCTTGTTGCTGTCAGGACGTTAAGCAATGTACAATCAATCAATCAATGCCTTTGTAATATTTATCAGAGCATGGAATTACTCGTACTAAAAGAAGAGGAAAACCCCTTTTCACTAGGGGGGGGGGGGGGGGGTTCGGGGGCATGCCCCCCATGGAAAATTTTTGATTTACATTAAAATTTGTGCAATCTGGTGCATTTTAGAGAGAAACTGAGCAGTTTAACCACCTAAAAATCTTGTTTTTTCTTATTTTTTGGGTGCACTTTTTATTTTGTGTGTGTCAAAGGTTTACAAGTTATACTAAAACTTAAAGTATTCAACAGAATATATCCAAATGCTTATTCAAAATACATCTGAATGTCTTTCCATTTCCCATTTTTTAAAAGTTTAATTATTTAATAATTTCTGATTAATCAGCTGTAAGCATGGATTCCTTTTCTCTCTTATTTAATACTATGTACCATGGTCACTGAACTGGAGAAAGGTTATACAGATTTTTCAATATACTTTCATCAAACTTTACTGGAAAAAATACATTGTAATAAATTTATTCACCATTAGGAGTAATATTTCCAGTGGCACTGCTTTTAGCTTTCTTGTGTTTGCTGTAGACATGTGAGCATCAAGAGCTACGCGGCCGCGTAGTTAATATCAACTCAGCGCAGTTCGCGGCAATACGCAAGCCCACAGGCCGTTAACTTGCGAATACACTGAGCGCGGAGCTCGTCGTTTACGCTTTTCTCAAGCCAAGTCCATCTCCAAATATTCTTGGCTCCAGAATTGTCTATTCTCTTCGCCATATTTTGACCAGACTACGACTACCACTGAAGACCGGAAGCGACCTGTGCGAGCTAAAGCTAACGCCTCGCTCAATTTTGATTACGCGATTTCGGGATATCCGCCACATAAAGATCGCGAAACACGGTATTGGAATAGTGACTTTGTTTTCGGCGGAATTTTTTATTTTCAGCGGAATGGCGGCTTCATTTAAGCGGAAATCCGCCAAAAAGAGAAAAATTCCATGCTCTGATTTATTAATCGGAATGAGTCTGCCTGTGATCTTTTATCGGGCACAATCGGCTCAGTCGGCCGTAGGTAGTTATTTGGGTTTAACGCCGAGCAGGCGACTAAGGCCATCTCATGGGGGGACGGGTAAAAATCTGGTCAGCCAGACTAAAAGCAAGGTCTTAAGACAAGATGTAAATATAGCTTTAAAATGTCAGGCTAAAATGTCACACGTCTTTAAAAGAAATGTCTACAGACTCTCAAAAAGGGCAAATAAAAAAATTCACATAGTCTATGAATGCTCAGATCTTGTTAAAAATATTGCATTCTATCAAGAAATTGAAGATTTTGTCTGTGGGAACATCCCAGAACAAAACCTTCAAGGAGTCTGCTGTGAAGTGTTTATATCTCGTGTCAATTAGATCAGCACAATACAGCAAAAAGTGTCGAACAGAAAACTGCTCATCACAGGCAAAACACCATGGACGCTCATCCTGTTTAAGTAAGTAAGAGTGCATAACATACGTGTGACCGATGTGAAGCCGATTAAGGACAGTCTCCTCATGGTGGCTGCCGCAGCGGAAAGGTAGACTGTCGGACACCATAGGGAAAGCCTCATGTTCCCTCCCTCTTTGCCCACTGGGAGTGCCACTCACAGGCTATGTACACACTAATCACAGGTTTAAAATCACTATAAACAGTCTGTGTGTCAGGGACAGGGTCACTGCGGGTACTGTTGGCAGCAGAATCTGTGATTCTGTTGCCTTCGATGCCCACATGGCCCGGGACCCAAATAAAAATGATGTCATAAAGTCTGCGTAGAGCTCTCTAATCTGCACAGGCAGTGGGTGGTCTGTTCCCGCGCCCTGAAGGGCCTGCAGGGCAGAAAGAGTCAGACAAAATCAGGAAGTTCCTTTCCCGAGACTGATAGGCATGCTTGAGTGCCAGCAGAATTGCCTGTAGTTCTGCACTAAATACATAGGAATGGTCAGGGAGGCGGAGCTTAAATGTGCATCTAGGATGGCGAGAAGACACTGCAGCCGCAGCCACTCTCCCATCCTCAGACTTGGACCCATCCGTATAAAGATGACAATAGCCAGGAAAAATTGAAAGGAGTTCATTGAGGCTCTGTTGGTATATGGCTGGTGGTACAATCCTTCTTGTGGGCGGTCAAGTCCAGCAAGATGTCAGGAACTGGTAGTAGCCAGGGTGGAGTGATGTGTTGAAGAGATTCCGAAACTTTGTCCAGGTCCACTCCGGCCGCCTGCAGATGAGGTCGGACACGGAAGGAAAGTGGACGGACAGCTCCCGGATGGGCATCGTAAAATCTCTGTGAACGACGGGTTAAAAACACAATCATAGGCAGGATTGTCTGGATGGGCCTTCAGCTTCAGAACGTAGCTGAGCATGAGGCGGATGAGGCGGAGCCTGAGAGAAGGCTCCCCTGCTTCGGCATACAGACTAGGAACTGGAGATGTCCTGAAGGTTCCCAGACATATGCGCAGACCTTGATGGTGAATTGTGTTCAGACGTTGTAGAACAGACTTGGAAGCCGAGCCATATACCACAGAGCCGTAATCCAGTTTGGACCGAACAAGGGCCCGGTACAGTCGAAGTAAGACAATGCGGTCTGCACCCCAGTCAGTACGACCAACCACACAAAGAATGTCGAGGGCCTTCTGACAAGAGGTTCTAAGGTAGGTAACATGGTTGCAGAAGGTCAATCTTTTGTCAAAGATGACCCCCAGAAACTTTGCCTCTTCGGCCACCGGAATTGGCACTCCAGCAATACTCAGGGTAGGTTTTGGAAAAAATTTCGTCTGGTTAGTAAAATGCACACAGATTGTCTTAGAGGGCGAGAACCTGAATCCGTTGAGAGACACCCACCCCTGGATGCGATCAACGCACAGCTGCAAGCGCCTCTCAAGGGACGCAAGTCCTCGACCTCGTGCACACAAAGCAAAGTCGTCCACAAACAAAGAGTATTCAGAATCATCCTTGACGGCCTTTACAATGTTATTTATTTTAATGCTAAATAAAACAGGAGATAGAATGCTGCCCTGCGGGACACCCATCTCCTGTTCAAAGGAGTCGGAGAGGGTGGAGCCCACACGGACATTGAACGACCTGTTAGACAAAAAATTGTGAATAAAAACAGGCAAGTGCCCTTTAAAACCCATGTCCGACAAATCAGACATTATACCATACTTCCAGGTAGTGTCATATGCCTTTTCAAGATCAAAGAAAATTGCATATACATGCTGCTTGTTGACAAAAGCATCTCGAATAAAAGACTCAAAGCGAACTAGATGGTCAGTTGTACTACGGAAGCGCCGGAAACCGCACTGGAGGTCTGTGATGAGACCACGTGACTCAAGATGCCACACCAGTCGGGCGTTGACCAAGCGTTCCATAGTCTTACATAAACATGATGTCAAAGCTATTGGCCGGTAGTTGCCCGGGTCGGAAGGATCCTTACCCGGCTTGGGGATTGGCACAACCACAGCCTGGCGCCAAGATGGCGGAAAACGACCAGTTATCCAGATATGGTTAAAGGCCTTGAGAAGTACAAGGAGTGAATCCTCAGGCAGATGAGTTAGGAGCTGATAATGGATGGTATCTAATCCAGCAGCAGAGTCAGTACATTTCTGCATGGCTTGCTGCAATTCTGAAAACGTAAAGGGGGCATTATAGTCTTCCGAGTTATCTGATATAAAATCACAAGCACAAGATTCTCGCTTCTTCTTCTCTCTCTGGAAGAAAGGTGAATAATGCTCTGTTGAAGAATTATGGGCAATGGTGGAGGCAAGCAAATTGGCCACAGCCTTTTTATCTGTGACCAAACTGGCACCATCTCTAAGATGGCCGACAGAAGCCGAGCCACCCCTGCCCCTAATTCTTCGAACAGCCTTCCAGACTTTTTGGGACGGAGTCCTAGAAGATAAAGATGAGACGAAGCGTCTCCAGGAAGCACGGCGTTCGCGTTTAAAAATGTAACGGGCTTTCGCCCACTGTCTTTTAAATGTTAAAATATTTGCTTGCGACGGATTACGAAAAGCACGTCGCTGAGCAGATTTGCGTATTTTTTGGGCCTTGCGGCATCTTCATTGAACCATGGTACTCTCGGCTTCCGAGGGAGTGATGTGGAAGTTCTAGGGATGGTTTCACCTGCTACGTCCAACAAAATCGATTGATTGATTGATTGATTGTACATTGCTTAACGTCCCGACAGCAACAAGGCTTTCTCAGGACGTGCCTGCACTGCTTGTGAAAAAAAAAAAAAAAAAAAAACACAAAAAAAACCCAGAACATTGAATGTATGTCGCCAGCCGGTCCAATACGTTAAATAAACCTAACACATGGGGCCTAAATAAAGCCAAGACCATTTAGCAACACACATCCAATATCAAGAGCTACAGGCAGTGCAGACAGTAGGGAGAGTTTTAAAAAGGCAAATACAGGTGAATGGACAAAGGGTAGACAGAAACACATGCCCCAGAATAGAGAGAAAAACCCACACTGTGGGGCTGACCAGGGTGACCCTGGGAACTAAAAAATACCTAACCCCACCCAAGTCCCCCAGGGCAGACCCGGGTGGGGTCCAACAAAATCGAAGTAAAACAAGAAACAGGTTCTTCAGCTGACATGACCACCTCCTCTGTAAGACGAGACTGACAGAGGGAGGCGAACAGAGGCCAGTTAGCTTTCTTGAGATTCCAGCGCCCCACCGGCGAATCCTCCCCACAGCTGGCCGATGACAGAACTACTGGGTTTGATTGATTGATTGTACATTGCTTAACGTCCCGACAGCAACAAGGCTTTCTCAGGACGTGCCTGCACTGCTTGTGAAAAAAAACAACCAACTAAACAGAACATTGAATGTATGTCGCCAGCCGGTCAAACACATTAAATAAACCCAACACATGGGGCCCAAATAAAGCCAAGACCATTTAGCAACACACATCCAATATCAAGAGCTACAGGCAGTGCAGACAGTAGGGAGAGTTTAAAAAAGGCAAATACAGGTGAATGGACCTCGGGTAGACAGAAACACATGCCCCAGAACAGAGAGAAAAACCCACCCTGTGGGGCTGACCAGGGTGACCCTGGGAACTAAAAAATACCTAACCCCACCCAAGTCCCCCAGGGCAGACCCGGGTGGGGTCAGAACTACTGGGAAGTGGTCACTACCACACAGGTCGTCGTGAACCTTCCAGTCAAAGTCCAGCATGAGAGAAGGATCACACACAGTGAGGTCTAGAACAGAACTAGATCCTGAACCTGGGTTAGAGTATGTAGGTGAGCCATCGTTAAAGACACATAGGTTAAGTTGAGAAAAAACATCTTCTAACATCTGACCTCTGCCATCATAGTGGTCACTGCCCCAAAGGTGAGCGTGACCGTTAAAATCCCCCATGAGAATAAATTGATTGATTGTACATTGCTTAACGTCCCGACAGCAACAAGGCTTTCTCAGGACGTGCCTGCACTGCTTGTGAAAAAAAAAATAAACAGAACATTGAATGTATGTCGCCATCCGGTCAAATACGTTAAATAAACCTAACACATGGGGCCTAAATAAAGCTAAGACCATTTAGCAACACACATCCAATATCAAGAGCTACAGGCAGTGCAGACAGTAGGGAGAGTTTTAAAAAGGCAAATACAGGTGAATGGACAAAGGGGAGACAGAAACACATGCCCCAGAATAGAGAGAAAAACTCACCCTGTGGGGCTGACCAGGGTGACCCTGGGAACTAAAAAGTACCTAACCCCATGAGAATAAAGGGAGGGGGCAGTTGATCTACTAAGTTAAAAATATCATTGCTACTGACCCGCAGTGATGGTGGCAGGTAAATACTGCATACGGTTATGGTCTTCTTCAAGGTAACCCGAGCTGCGACAGCCTGAAGACAGGTGTCGATGCTAACGGGGCTACTTAAAATTTGGCTACTAATGATAAGAGCCACTCCACCCGAGCGCCTCTCCGAATCAGAGCCTTTGTGTATAACGTTAAAACCATTAAAGAATACATGGTCAGAAGTCTTCAGGTAAGTCTCCTGAAGAGATATTACTGAGGGGTTATAGAACTTGACTAAAAGACGTAATTCCTCAAAGTTAGCTTGAAAACCACGACAATTCCACTGAAGCATAGAGTACATGATTATGTCTTATCTGGGGGTGAAGAGTTTTTCCCCCCTTTTTCCTTTACCTTGGAAGGAGTTGAAGAAACAGAGGGGGGCCGGCTCCCGGGCCTCCTCTGGTTCCTCGGAGATGAAGCTGCCGCAAAATCAGCAACGACAACTTCCACTCCCTCCATCCGCTCCTCCAGTGCAGCATATTTGTTTTGAAGGGGGACATCAGTGTTCCCCTTCTGGGCCCGTGCGCACAGCGGTCCCATAGATTTCTTAGACCCTTGGTCCTGGGCAGCGTTCCTGCCGCTAGAGTTAGCGGCCTTAGAAGGCTGACCAGAGCCAGAAGCCTTTGGAGTTGACTAACAGGTTTGGGTGGGGGCTGAGGCTTAGGGACAACAGAAGGCGGCACAACCGGACCGGCAGTGTCCGCCTTCTGCGTTCCCTGGCTCTTCATCACCACCGGAGGAGGGTTACTCTCCAGGGGCGAGATGACCCGAGGCTCCGCCCCCAACCAAGAAGTTGGGGTCTGACATGAAAAATCTTTGGTGGGACACTTGCCTGCCACCGCTGCACTGAAAGTATATACTGAGGTGTTAGAGGTTGGGGCAGCCGCAGCTGCACCAGAGCCTTCAACCAGTTTTTTGGCATCTAGAAAGGACAGTCCCTTCTCCACACGCACCTGCTGAATCTTGCACTCGGATATCCAACGAGGGCATTTCTTATCCGAAGCCATATGCGCCCCCTGGCAATTCACACACAAGGGGGTGGCTGTGCAGGACTCAGCAGTGTCCGGTCTTGGTGCAACGGGCGCATGAAGCCTCTGCCTGACGGCATGTCTTCTGCCCATGGCCATACTTTTGGCACTTAAAGCACCGGAGGGGGAGAGGGACGTACTTTTTCACTCTCAGGGAGTAGTAACCTCCCCAGATGGTAGTAGGAGGGGTGGGGGTGCCAAACGTCAGGATGATGGTAGGGAGACGGATCTCCCCACCACCTCGCTTGGAAGCGAAGCGCCTGACGTAAGACACCCCGTGAGACTTAAGGTTCCGTACAAGTTCATCTTCCGACAGTTCTGCCAAAGCTTGATCTTTGATTACGCCTCTTGACGAATTCATAGTCTTGTGGGGTGTGACCTCCACCGGAGTGTCTCCGATGGAAGAGAGCCTCAGTAGCCCGCTGGAGTGTGCCCGGGTAAACTCCACCAGCAAGTCACCAGACCTGAGGCGCTGGGCGTCAGGCCTGCCAACACGGCTCCTGAGGGTCTCCCCCACCAGAAAAGGATGCAGCTTAGTAACAGGTTTCTCCTTCACCTTGCTATGGACAATGAGGAAGCGAGGCCATACGGCCGACGCCTGAGGCGTCGCTTCCTCACAGTCCGAGTCACTGTCATGTTCAATGTTGGTGGCTATGTGCCGCTTCTGTGCAAGTTTGGTTTTTTTTGTTGTATCCATATTATAATAGTAAAGATATTCATCCCCCGGGGGTCCCCGCCCGCCACCGAGCCCAAAAAGGGAAAGTGCAAATGTCGGCGGGTCTCCAGCCGACGCACAATGGAGACTGCCCGAAAGATATACTCAAGGGGGTAAGCCCGATTGAACCGTTTGAGCCACCGCCTTCTATCACACTGTTGAATGCAGGGGAATACTGGCGTAAAGCACCTAATCAGCAGCAGAAGCTATAGCATGGTGCTCCGTATATCAACCCGCATGTCAACAGTGGGATAGGGCTCAACGTGACAAGAGCCGATTGACTAGGCCGGTACGACTAGCCTCCCGTTTAGGTAGAAGTCAAGGCCGAAGTGGAGTGTTGGCACCAGTGAGCCGCAGCCCAAAGGGAACCTCAGCCACCAGGATCCTCTTCTCCCCCGACACGGGTCTCCAAGCACGGCAAACACTTGGGATCCAAAGGACCAAAAAGTCACGAGTATTTTTAAGGACCAATCCAACATGGTACGACCTGGGTTAGCACAGCTCCTTAAAAACCGGACCAGTGAAAAGGCTGAACAACATATCTGCTGACATCAAGTCCTAATCCTGGACAAAGATGGCACCCGTCTGCTAGCCCACTCAGTCAGGGACTGAGTGGACTACCCACCCACGCCACGTGGAGGCCGGTGCCGGGTAGGCGTTGAGGGGGTGATTGGGGTGGTGTTAGTAGTGGCACCAATGACGAGGCCAGGGCTGTTGACGGTCCTGACGGTGGCGCCTTTTCTGTTAACGCCTAAAGTTGTAATTTTTTGTTGTCTGTTATATTCAGCTAATCTTTTTCCAGCCTCAACCCTACCCGGGCTTTTAGCCTTAGTCACCGTTTGAACTTGCATCAATACAGGGCTCATTTGTGGTCGTATGGGTGTCGTCCATTTTCTTCTGCTTTAAAATTTATTTTAGAAAAATCAATATGACTCCCGGTAACAAGCAAGGTTACCACAGGTGCAAGGTAATTTCCAAACTTGTAAAACATAAGGCACGCTATTTTACCGATTGCACTTGAAACAATAGGGTTGCTTTCGAGATCGTTTGATAGACTGTCACTATCAACAGGCAAGAAGTGGCTAACTGCTTTGTGTATAGACAGACAAGAGATCGACTCAAATCATGGGTCATTACTGAACTAATGTGGTTTTCATATTTAGCATGTAGTTTGATTAGCTCGTCAGCGGTGAGGGATTCTATATCTTCTGTTATATATTGTTTTCCGAGATAAGCTTTTGATTTGCCAGAAACAACTACACAGAGAAGACGCCGTTTTTTCGAGTCCGTCTTTATTCTCTATAGCACAGATATCGTTTAAAAGTAGCAATTCGTCTTGATTCATTTTATACTGTAATATATTAATTTTTGAAGCTATAATTAATCGCATAAAATACACTTCCAGTGTAAATTCCCACAATACGGTAAGCAGACAAACGTAGTCTAGTCATTTCCCAATAACAGCGGATTGCTGATTTGCGTGCATTTGGGAATATAAAGGCTTACAAAATTGATATTTTTAATTAGCTTAATTTGTTTAATGGGTTGATGTGGCATTATTGATACAGGTGGAGTTAAAATTTCTTCAAGTTTATTTTTTTTTTTTTACTGAACCTCGGAAATAGTCTCTGTTGGTGGAGGGGGGGGGGGGGGGGGGTAAATGGGCGGTGATGTCCTAAAAAGTAATATTTAAGGGGTTAACTCTGTCATTGTTTTAATGGTGTCACTGTCCTGTCATTATCTCCATCTCTTTCCTGCCAATTGGTGCTGAAGCGGTCAATTTCACTATATTTCACTATATTTGGACATAAAACTTCCAAGCTCGACACTACTAACCGAAATGTACTCGGCGCAAAATCCACCCAGGCGTACATCTACCCAGTGCAAATGTCTCCCTCGATTTTCCATTTATGTTTAGAACTAAATAAACTCAGCATGAATCTTCACAGCATGATTCCACCCAGCATAAATCCACAAAGGCTTGAATTTACTCAAATAAAGATATCTCAATGGAATAGCGACAGCAAACATTTACACTGGGTAGATTTACGCCCTGGTTCATTCAGACTTTCACTGGACATTTTCCTGTTTTTTTGTTTTTTTTTAGATTTGCGCTAAAACATGACAAAACTTACCTCTTCAGCGCCTCCGATAGTGGCACTGTGTGTACTACTACACGTACTAGAAAAATCACGTCACCACAAAAATGTCACAATCTAGGGCCCACGTAGTCTAGAGTTCACATCAGACTTTTCTGAAATGTTGCTAAGGAAGTGACATGACGTAATGTTGGCATGCACATAGGCTGAAGGGAACTTTACTGTCCAACACCAAATGAATGCTGTAAACATAAAGAACCCAGCAAATCTGACACTACTGAACATGAGTTAGCAGAACAAACTTCCTTTTCCAGCACCATTGTCCACTTTTTGTGCACACCTTTTGGCACTTAGTCAGATGTAATGTTTTGGATAAGGTAATTCCCCACACTCAGATTCTAATGTCTTTCAAAACACTCCTCATTTGATGCTTAATTTTCTTGTAAGTACAGTTTAAACGAAAAGACTATGGCCATACCTTTGGTGTCTCTTTGCTTGCTTTCTTCTTCCTCCTGGTCTTGGACTCAGCAGCAGCATAGGATCCCTCTCCCTCATCCGAACTTGGCTTGTTCTTGTCATCATTTGAGTCTGATTTTTTGCCACTCTCCTCCTTTGGCTTCTGCTTCTTGTCCTTGCGTGATCGCTGCACCTCCCATTCACCTATTAGTACACAAAAGCTCTCATATCCAGTTTTAATAAAATAAACCCCACACATGAGTGAAGTACTATGCAGATGTGATTGTAAGCAAGCACTTGTCTTATGTCAGGACAGGCTTTCTCTTTGTGCAATTGCATGGGATAAGATTTCAATAAAAAAAAAATAAAAAAAAAACACTACAGTGGAGTCCAGTTAACACGAACTCGCTTTACATGAATTTCCGGTCAACACGAACCGTTTGTGAATTCACAGCCGACGGCCTTCTTATTCTGTATTAAAATTTCACTGATAACACAAAATGATTAACACAAAATTTTGCTTTACACTAAGCTGGTTTCGGTTCCCAATGAGGGCAATTTCACTATTATTCACCTGTTTAACACAAACACAGATTCCATTCACCGAAAACCAATTCACGTGTCACTCTCGCGCTGTAGTACACATGACAGATCAGAGTGAACTCTAGTCTGTGATTGGCTGAATAGCCTTTGGCTGTTGTAATCCGTCTACTCATTGGCTCACTTCGGGCGGGGAAGTGGCGCAGTGGTTAAGGCGTCTGCCTCCAATGCCAAAGGTGCGAGGTTTGGTACCGGGTTCCGGCGTTGGATTTTTCTCCTCTGGTAAGTGTCGCCGTCTGGGCAGTGGGCAGATGTTCACATCTGCACGGGACTTGGATGACCCCGACCCCCACGAGTCCCCTGCTGCCTTGCAGGCCTGGCCGCTTGGCTGCGGAAAGGCTAAGGGAGGAAACCCCTGACATCAAAGCCCCCGTGTCTCCGGGGAAGGCTTTTGAGCCAGAGACTAAGACAAGGACAGTCTGATATAAAACCTACGACCCGAGGACCTCGATGCCACCGTCCCAGCTTGCTAGGCCATGGCAAACGAACCAAGGGTTTAAAGGGTGGGGCCAGTACTGCGCACACTGCACTCCACCAAAAAACTCCACCGCGCAGGCTTTAGGAAACGCCCAAGGACTATGACACTGAACTTTCCAAGTCCTGTAGCGATGGGCAAGGGGCAAAATGGCAGGTGAAAGATGTCACTGGAAGCCGCAGTCTCAAACCTGTATGCAGGCGGTTCAGGATGTTGGTCGCCTGATGCTGACCTGGAGATGACAACGTCACTCGGCACACCCTGAACAACCAAGCAGCCTTCTCTAGGGACAGCACTGCTTGCTCCACACGGAGAGGGGCCTAGAAAAGGTGGCCTAACCAAAGCTCATCCCCTCGTAACCCCAGTTGGCTAGCCGCGGTCAACGGGCATCTTCTCATGCGGTCAGAAAACAAGAAAAAACAACGGATCCACTCTCATGACGACCACGATCGGACTCAACGTAGCATGCTGGAACATCCGAACCATGCTCGAGTGAGTGAGTATAGACTGCTTTACGTCCCGCAAGCGACAAAGGCCTTCTCAGGACGTGTCTGCGCTAAATGAAGAAAAGAACTGCAAGAAGCGCAGACAGGAGGGAGAATTTCAAAAGAAAAATACAGATGAATGGACCAGAAAGACAGAAATACAACCCCCCAAAAGAGTAAAACCCACCTTGCAGGGGTTAGACAAGGTGACCCTAGGAACTAAAAAGTAGACAACCCCACCAAGGTCCCCTAGGGCAGACCCGGTGGGGGCAGGTTCGATGTGATGATTGATTGTACATTGATTGTACATTGCTTAACGTCCCGACAGCAACAAGGCTTTCTCAGGACGTGCCTGCACTGCTTGTGAAAAAAAAACTAAACAGAAAATTGAATGTATGTCGCCAGCCGGTCAAATACGTTAAATAAACCTACAACATGGGGCCTAAATAAAGCTAAGACCATTTAGCAACACACATCCAACATCAAGAGCTACAGGCAGTGCAGACAGTTGGGAGAGTTTTAGAAAGACAAATACAGGAGAATGGACCAAGGGTAGACAGAAACACATGCCCCAGAATAGAAAGGAAACCCACCCTGTGGGGCTGACCAGGGTGACCCTGGGAACTAAAAAGTACCTAACCCCACCCAAGTCCCCCAGGGCAGACCCGGGTGGGGACGATGTGATGAAGCTCGCTCATACATTAGGATTAGTACGGTACGGTTTTTGTTAACGAGTAGGATTAGTACGGTACGGGTTTTGTTAACGGTTTGTTTGTGGTGGCATTAGACGCACGGGAAATCTGTAAGACATGGTTAGCACGGGATTTTTAGTGAGTTCTGTTTAGTGAGTTCTAGGCGGAAGCTGTGACTGTCAGATGTTTAGATCGGGAGTGCGGGCTGTTTTGTCGTATGGAACGGTTGTGTTTGAGTTACCTAGCCCGCATTCCAAGACTCTGAAGCCTAGATTTCAGGTATGTTTCTATAAACGTAGTATTGATAGTTGTTTAGTTAAAGACATTATGCGTGGTAAGATTAATGTGGTTGTATAGCGGTGTTCCGGTTTGGTTTAGTTATAGTATGTTTAGAATTCGGTGAAGTAACTGGTGTTTTTGTATACAGTTGTTTACCGAGTTAGATGACTAAAGGAATATGAAGTGTGTATGCCTAAGCCGCTATGAAGATAGTACGTGGTTGGGTAAGCATAGTCTTTTCCAGGATATAGAGTAAAGTTATAGCAAGAGTGTCAGTTAGGCTATAGTCTGTTTCAAGGTAGTGACAGAGATATGGGGGTGATACGAAAATAGTTTATGAAGCACGTATGTGTGTGTGAATGAACGTGTGAGTTATTTGTATCAGCCAGGTTACGTGACGTTTCTCATTGATCCAATATGTTGTGTGTTTAGCAAGTGTTACGTTGGGACTTTTGTCTATTCAGAGTTCTTGTAACAAGAGTGGAAAGACGGACGCCGAGACGTCGAGTCGCAGGTGGGACCTACGTGAGGTCATCCCTCCAGCTCTTCTTAGAGTGAGTCTGACTGGGGACCAAGACACCCAAGTCCAAGTGAGAACTGAGTACCGTACGAGAACGAGGACGTCCGTGCCCAAAGAGAGACAGGACGGCAACAAGCGTACGACGAAGGACTTTCACGCCTAGACGTGAAAAGGACCAACGTAACCAGGCAACAACATCAAACAGGTTGGAGGCAATGTGAGACTAAGACCTAACCTGGCAAAGATATTGTGATACGTGTGTGGTGTGATAATAGAACAGTGTATATAGTTGATAATCATTTAAGTCGTTCTTTTCATTTATAGTGTATAAAGGTTACTTTAGAAAGGGACTCACAAACCAGATAGGTGAGGCTAGCGCTGGCAGAATTGTCAGTACTCAAACCAAGGGGAATCACAGCGCTGGACAGACAACAGTTAGATCCCCTGCCCCCGCCTATCAGGCACCCAATCGCCAGCCCACAGAGAAATACGCAGGTATAGAATAAGACAATCATAATATAATATAAGGAATGGAAATGATTGTCTTATTCTATACCTGCGTATTTCTCTGTGGGCTGGCGATTGGGTGCCTGATAGGCGGGGGCAGGGGATCTAACTGTTGTCTGTCCAGCGCTGTGATTCCCCTTGGTTTGAGTATTTAGAAAGGGAGCCCGTGTGTTGTGTTTTACCGCATGAATGCGCCCGTCTGAGTCAGTGGCGGTGTATGCATCTGTTGCGTGAGAGTCTGTGCGTACGACTGTGGGCAAGTCTGCGTGCGTTACACTCGACACAGCAGACAGCGGACGCCCTGAGCGTCGCTCCGCCCTCATTGCCCATGAATTGCGGAGGTTAAACATCGACATCGCCGCGCTCAGCGAAGTGCGCCTCCCGGAGGAAGGCAGCCTCCAAGAACTTGGTGCTGGCTACACCCTCTACTGGTCAGGCAGGCCTGCATCAGAAAGACGGCTCTCAGGCATGGGCTTCATGGTGAAGACCCCCATTGCGACTAAGTTGGAAAACCTACCAATGGGTCACTCCGACCGCATCATGTCCATGCGCCTCCCACTGAGACACCAGCAATACGTCACCCTTCTCTGATCTGTCATGTGTACTTCCACAGCGCGAGAGCGACACGTGAATTGGTTTTCTGTGAATGAAATCTGTGTTCGTGTTAAACAGGTGAATAATAGTGAAATTGCCCTGGCTCGACTCAGGCCACACTGCACCAAGATGCTCGAGCAGGCTTTTACGCAGCAGCGGTGCGGCCGCGCTGGTCGTGCAAAAAAGCGTCCAGTTTCTTTTTTCTGCGATTCTTCGGCCGCGCTATCGGTGTTTTTTTGCGATTTGGAGCATAATATTGCGAGAAATCGCGCAAAACGCGCTCTAGAATCAACACTGATGCATGGACACTTATGTGTCACACTAACAGACACCCTATTTAGTGATGCATGTTAAGTACCAGCGACCTGTCATGCACGAAAGACTTTTTTTTTCAAATTTATTGTCACCTGTCACTATTTTGTCACCAGGCATTACGACACACGTGACACAGTGTGGTCAAATGCATAAAACGGTAGTCCATCCAATGGCAAATCTGTACATATATACCTTTATGGTGATATCTGTTGTAAAGTATTATTTACAAATATTTTACAGTGCACACCCATTTTCAACAGAAATTTCTCAAGGGCTGAAGGGTATATAGACTTCTTATTTACTCAGGGTTCAAAGGGTTAAAACACTAAAAAATAATGCTCTTTCATGGAAACAACATTTTCAATGCATTCCATGTACTCAAATTGTGTTTATCAGACCTAATTTTGTAATAAAGAAATGAAACTGCATAGTTACTAATGTTGCAGCAAAGTGGACCACATGAATGCTGTTGATTTTCTCACATGCAGATAATCAAGTGTTGATATAATATATTGGGACGTTTAAAGATCTAGCCACTTAACCACTGTGAGGTTATCTTATGTATCTCTCAAAAGTATCTTCAAACTAAAAAATAACAAATGAGCAGCTGATAATTTTTATTAGCTTCACGAAAAGACCCACTGTAAGCGGAACCACCTTTTGTCACATGCTCCTATGCAGTCAGAAAAATCTATCGTAGCACGTTTTAACTTAAGCGACACAATTTCAAAACCAAAGTTTTTTTCGGAGACTACGGACTCTTACTGTGCTGCTACAATCAAAAGCAGTGCGGGAAGTACAAAACTGTCGTTGCTGTTAACCGATAAATCAGCTTACTGATAACCGTGTCACAAAATCAGCGGTCGCACGCGGCGCCGAAAACGCAAAAGAAAAGAAAATTCATCATTAATTAACAAAATTTGGACAAGAAAAAAATCTCTGCATACTTCAACCTTTCATCTGAAAGATGCCATCATTACTTTTAAACTTCAACAAGTTTAAAGTACTTTAATCTGAAAGTTAGCGGGTGCAGAAAACCGGCCCTCTACAGTAAATCTGAGCCAAGGCCATATTTGATTGCTTTTATTTCAGGTTGTGTCAATTATGCCTTCAGTAAATTGCATGAAATTTACAACATTTAAGGCCCTAGTACTTAGGAAGACTCTCTAGCTACTCCCATTATGTACACTTCCGTAGTTGCCTCTCACATTTTTCTTTCACCTCTGATGTTGAAAATGTGGGACCCTTGCTGCTGTTGGGGTTGTGTTACAATGTCTGTATCAAACACAGCATGTACAGCTCTGACGTGATATATTGCGGTTGCTGGGGTCCATAAAACGCGACCGAAACATATCCGTCTGCCATATACTGAGTTTGGCTGGTGGGGAGGTTTGGGGGGTGGGGAGACATAAGTTGGAAGGAAGGAACAAAAGGGAACCGCTACTAACGGTATGCAGCATGGCGGTTATGAGCCTATCTATTCTGCCATGGAAAGATGATGACTGGAGGACTTCAAACCCGCCCTGTCTAATTAATGGTCCTTTAACTTCAGAAGTCAAACACATTCACAACAGTTTTCAAAACAATTGTGATGAAACTCTATGCTCGTGCATAGGGTTCACACAGTAGGTTTAATACAGTACAGTAGTTGTCAGCGGTTTGTTGGTGACGATAGTCTGTGGTGGCACGTGGGCCACTTGGAAGACACGGTAAACACGGAGTTTTAGTGAGTTGTAGGCGAAAGCTCAGTCTGTCAGAGGTCTAGATACGTTAGTATGGGGCTTTACTGTCAGCGAGGGCAGACACGTGTGAGATACCTTAGCCCGTATTCCAAGACTCTGAAACCTAGAACTGAGAGTGCTTGTCGGAGGTTGGAGCAACGGACGCGGAGACGTCAAGTCAACAGGGTATACACCGCCACTGACTCAGACAGGCGCATCTCTCCATCTCTTCACTCGGGGAGTGAGCAACCGGTGCCGAGACACTTGGGTCACAGCGAAGATACGGTACGAGCTACGAGGACGTCTACGGCACGAGAGACGGGACGACTCAGGAGCATACGAAGGAGGACTTGCACGCCTAGACGTGAAAAGACTGAAAGTAACCAGGCGAGAACACCAAACAGGTTGGAGTGTGAGATACCACTACCTAGCCTGGCAGTTATATTGTGTATGTGATGTTTGGATGCTGGTAGTGGGGAACGTGTAGTGTAAATAGTTTGATAATCTTTTAAGCGTTTTTTCTATTTATAGTGTATAAAAGTTCCATTAGAAAGGAAGCCCGTGAGTTGTGTTTTACCGCATGAATGCGCCCGTCTGAGTCAGTGGCGGTGTATGCGTCTGTTGTGCGAGAGTCTGTGCGTACGACTGGGGGCAAGTCTGCGTGCGTTACAATAATGCACATTCATTCCTGCACATACAATGACCATGACAGCTCATGGGTAGCAGGAATCATTGTCTGATTCAGGGAATCTGAAGACAATTCTAAAATGCATGAAATTTTACTGTGAGGGAGAAAGAGTGCACAATTATACATACTGCCAGAGTTTGCAAAACGCATACCATCATCCTCCAGCATCATTTTGGTCTTGGCAGAGGCAGCAGGTTTCTCATCCTTCGCCTTGGCATGTTCCTTTGTTCCACGCTTAGTCTGTCCACAACACATATGCCCATATCATCAAGCTGGAAAAATACACTTCAAAAGTAATCAAGACATGTTTGCTATGTATTTGGGTCATTTTCTAAAAAGGTCATCAGCTGAGGGTGCAACAGTTTGAGCAATCAAAATCAATATTTGTGTTTACATATTTACCCATTTTATTTGCTAGACTTGTTCTTCTGATACCTTTGCATTTTATTTATCTTAAGTTTGATGCCTTGTTATGCCTAAAAGCTTGAGAATAAACGAGGCTGATTTGTGACATGGCTCATAGTGACTGTGACAAGAACTTGTTTGATCAGACAGATTCACTGCTTTAAATTTAACAAACTGTTTTAATTGGTTATATAAACACTGTTGCACAATACCATTAATACATTTCATACCTAGCGGCTGATTTTACGTAGTTTAATTGCATGTAACATTTTGTCCGGCAGTTGTTCCGATCAGTTCCAACTCAGACCGATCACATTTTTTCTCCCGTACAGTGCTTACACCCTTGGGCTGGGACCATATGGCGTTGAGGCGCGTCACTTGGCGAGAGGGGTGCACCGAATGAAATAAGGTGCCGTGAACCAACATGGTCAAAGGGAAGGTGATCCCAACAGAAAACCCCTGGTCCTCCTAGTAAGGGGGTTGGGCGTGGGGGTAGCTTCCCCACACTGCAAATAAGGAAATAGCTACAAAAACGCCGACGAAAAGACTAACAGCAATTCCTTTCCGGGAGGAGGACGTTTCTTCTACCAGAAGATTTACGACGTCGTGTGGTGAAAGCCGGAATTCTTCGGAAGCCACAAGACCGAGCCGCCTCTCTCTATCCAGGGACACAACCATGGGCACATGGAATGTCAAGACCATGTACCAGAGCGGCAAGGCCGCCCAGATAGCAGCGGAAATGCAAAAGTACAACCTTTCCCTGCTAGGTATATCGGTGAAACCAGAGGGACGCAGTCTGGCCAGAAAAGGCTGTTAAGTGGGGAGATGATTCTGTATTCAGGTCATGAAGAGGAGAATGCCCCCCATACAGAAGGAGTAGAATTCATGCTGTCACCAGTGGCACAGAGAGCGCTGATGGGCTGGGAACCTCTTGGGCCAAGAATTATCACAGCAGCCTTTAAATCCAAGAAAAAAGATCAAGCTGAACTTCATCCAGTGTTATGCGCCCACTAATGACTGACAGTGAGGAGGAAGAGAAACAGGAGTTCTACGACCGACTCCAGGGTGCTGTGGACAAATGTGCGGAGTGAGACATCACCATCGTCATGGGCGATTTTAATGCCAAAATAGGGGAGGACAACACCGGATACGAAGAGGTGATGGGAAGACAGGGACTAGGGGAGATGAGTGAGAAAGGGGAGAGGTTTGTAGACTTTTGTGCTCTAAACAGACTTGTCATTGGAGGCAGCATCTTCCCACACAGAAGAACACACAAAGCAACTTGGGTCTCACCTGACCATACTACAGAGAACCAAATAGACCATATCTGCATTAGCAAGAAATTTAGAAGATCCCTTCAAGATGTTCGAGTGAGGAGGGGAGCAGATGTCGCCTCAGACCACCATCTGCTTACCTTAAGAATAAAGCTCAAGTTAAAGAAAAGCCGCACAGAGACAACAAGAAGACAGCGCTATAATGTAGGCCTCCTGAGAGAGACTGGAGTGAGAGAAGAGTTCAAACTGGTGCTGTCCAACCGGTTTCACAGACCTTGAAGAAGATAGAAGTGAGGAAGCAGAAGAAAGCAGGTGTCAACAACAGTCGCACGAGAGCAGCCAAAGCAAGGGCACATGAGGAATACTCGGAAGCCAACCGCAAGGTGAAGAGGAGTATCAGGGCAGACAAGAGGACCTACACAGACAGCCTGGCAGCTGAGGCAGAAAAGGCAGCAGGCAGCGGCAACATGAAACAGCTCTACGACATTACCAGAAGATTGTCGGGCAAGTATGGCCATACAGAAAGACCAGTAAAAGACAAAGAAGGCAAGCCTATTGCAGACAGAGCAGACCAACTCAACAGATGGGCCGAGTATTTTGAAGAGTTACTGAACAGACCCACCCCACCCAATCCCCCAGACATCCAGCCAGCAGAGACTGACCTACCCATCAGCTGTGACAGACCCAGCCGGGAAGAGATCAGAAGAGCAGTCGCATTTTTGAAGAACAGCAAAGCAGCAGGGCCATATGGCATCCCAGCGGAGGCTCTGAAAGCAGACCTAGAGACAACAGTAGAGCTGCTGTACCCACTGTTTGGAAAGATCTGGGAAGAGGCGGTGATGCCGGCTGACTGGAAGGAGGGGTACCTAATCAAGCTTCCCAAGAAAGGTGACCCCAGCAAGTGTTCCAACTACAGAGGAATCACCTTGCTGTCAGTACCAGGAAAGGTCTTCAACAGGATCATCCTGGAGAGAATGAAGAGCTCCGTTGACCCCAAGCTGAGAGACCAGCAAGCAGGATTCAGGAAAAACCGATAATGTACAGACCAGATCGCCACTCTCTGCATCATCGTGGAACAGTCTCTGGAGTGGAGCTCCCCGCTGTACGTCAACTTTGTGGATTACGACAAAGCATTTTGACAGTGTGGACCGAGAGACTCTGTGGAAACTCCTACGACACTACAGTGTACCCACAAAGCTCGTCCGCCTGATCAAGAGCAGCTACGATGGCATGACATGTCGCGTGATCCACGAAGGGCAGTTCACCAGTGTTATGATTGTGGTTGTGTTATCCTGTGAGAGCGTACATGTGTTATTCGTGGGTAACGATATGTTGTTTATTTGAGCTATCACGGTTATGATTTTGTACCTTTTTAGTAAGATTTTCTTTTGTTCGTGAGTAGAGCCGATTTCGTTTTGTTTAGTCCGGAACGTTGTAGACAGGTCGCACTGTCTGGTGGCCTCGTAAGTGTCACGTCGGTTAGTTGACATCTGACATCGCTACATTTTCGCTACTTTTCCTGTGCGCGTGTAGTGAGCAGCTTTTATTTTGTTTGGTGAATGTTCTCGTACCTTTTTGAGCTATCATAGATAGGGATACCATACTTTTATGTGTCTTTATTATATATTAGAGTTTAGAGCTGAAGTAAGCAGCCGTGTTTTTGTAGCCTGATATATTGTTTCTGGAAAGTTCATGTTAATGAGTTTCGGCTGCGCGTTTTGTTCTGATTGTTTGAGTTCATGATTTCCGTAGAAGATTCTAGATTTTGATAGTGTATATAAGGAGGGCGCTGGGAAAGCCCATCAGTACATTGTCTTGCTTTGTCAGTTGTAGAGACACGCAGTTTATTGCGAGAGACGCTGTGTATGAGAAACTTTGAGTCGTAGTGTGGACATAGCAGAAGAGACTTTGTATTCAGTAGTTTGTGCATTTGAAAGAGCATTACTGTGAGGATATCGCATCGCTGAATTAAATATTGTTGGAACTGTTACTCCAGTTTTGTCTACATCCTTAAGCCACGGTTGACGGATTGCAGCTGAATGAGGTCTATTTAAAAGAACTCTACGTGCGTGTGTGTCTGGTGTGTTTATCATACTTCGACTACAACTCCACCACGTAACAACCAGGGAGCTCTAGGTCAGAACCGGTGTCAGGCAGGGGTGTTTGCTGTCTCCGTTCCTCTTCCGACTGGCCATAGACTGGGTCATGAAGAGGACCACAGAGCACAGACGAAGTGGAATACAGTGGACACAGCTTGACGACCTCGCTTTTGCAGACGACTTGACTTTACTGTCCCACACTCATCAACAAATGCAGGACAAGACCACGAGGCTGCTGACATCTCGTCCCAAGTGGGCCTCACGATCCACAAACAGAAAACAAAGACAATGAGGCTGAACGCAACCAGGGAAGAACCAGTCTTGCTTGCTGGCACCCTGTTGGAGGAGGTGGAGTCCTTCACCTATCTCGGGAGCATCATAGACAAAAAAAGGCAGCACTGATGCAGATGTCAGAGCACGAATCGGTAAAGCCAGAGTAGCCTTTCTCCAGTTGAAAAAAGTGTGGAGTTCCAGAGAGGTGTCACAACACACCAAAGTAAGGATTTTCAACTCCAACGTAAAAGCAGTTCTCCTATATGGAGCAGAGACTTGGAGATTGACAAAAACCACAGTCAACAGAGTACAGATCTTCATAAACAGTTGCCTTAGAAGAATTTTGAAAATCCACTGGCCAGAGAAGATCAGCAACGTCAGACTCTGGGAGAGAACAGAGCAGATAACAGCAGAGAATGAAATTGGGCGAAGAAGACGGGGATGGATTGGTCACAGTCTGAGAAAGCCAGTTTCCAGTATCACTAGGCAGGCATTGTCATGGAACCCCCAGGGAAAGAGGAAAAGAGGCAGGCCGAGAAACACCTGGCGTCGAGACCTCCAAGCAGACATCAAGAGACTGGGAACCACATGGAGTAAAATCGAAGGAGAAGCACAGGACAGGAGTTGCTGGAGGTCTCTCATAGACGGCCTATACCCGGGGAGGGGCGACAGGCGTAAGTAAAGTACAGTGTTACACACCGCACGAACTACTTTTACACATACTAGTTTTTTTACTACCGGAAATCGTGTTCATGGACACTTAAATCTTCAAGAAAATAATGATAATGAATGACCTTTAAAAAATGCAGACGAGTGTTGGGTCAAGATCTTTGAGTATCGACCGCTGGAACAAAACGATAAGTCCCGCGTCTGTAACAGAAAGTGTGCACAATTTTGTTACTGTATTCATACGCGTGTTCCGGTGGAAGTAGCATAAAGCGCATGAAAGTGCGGGAAAGGGCCTCTGTTTACTCAAAGCCATTCACTGAAAGTGTCGGGTCCATGAGCACCTTCTTGTATCACCCGTGGTGCGCGTGCAGTCCCCCGAACAGTAAAATTGCAAAAATCATTGTTTGATGGATTCTTTAATAGGTATTGTGCTTCTGTGACACAAAGGTTGATTTGAAACATGCTGTGCAAGGATTGTATGTGCTTCATGGTGTACGAGTTTGTCTTCTTCTTCTTCTTGTCGTTCGCAGTGGGCTATACGGTCAGACCAGCACCGGTGATGAATGACGTCGTTTTCTCCAGGTCTTCTCGACTGCCGTAGAGTTTAGTCTGCAGTGGAGTTGGCGATGGCCACACTTCTTTTCTTTCATCGTCCAGTAGGGGGCATCTCTGGAGAATATGTTCCACTGTTTGGTCTTTCTTGCTTTTGGTCTGGTCGATGCTGACTCTTGCCCTGCGGTTGAAGAGGTAGGAGCGTATCCATTTGAACATGTTACTGGACACGCCTTTTCTCAGCAGTTTGACAAGCAGCCCATCTTTCCAGACCTTGTCAAAAGCCTTCTGAAGATCAATTCAGGTTACGAAGACCAGCTTCTGCTCCTGGAATGCATCTTCAACTTCCTGCGCCAAGTATGTGACCTGGTGTTCGGTGCTGCGGAACTGTCGGAAGCCAGCTTGTTCAGGGGCGAGGAGGTTCCTGGATTCTAGGTAACACCTGAGGCGCTCGTTCACAATTCTCTCCAAGGTCTTCACAACACAGCTGGTGAGGCTGATTGGGCGATAGCTGGTGGCCTTCTTTGGATCCTTCCCTTTCTTTGGAATGGGGATCATGATCGCTTCTCGCCAGAGTTGTGGTAGCGATCCTTCTTGCCAGCTGCTGTTGAGGACCTCAAGTAGCTTGTTTTCTGCTGCACTACCAAGGTGGGTTAGCATCTCGTTGGTGATGCCATCTGGACCAGGAGACTTCTTCGCCTTCAACTTTTTGAGAGCTGTATGAAGCTCTTTGTGTGTAAGTGGTTGATTCATGGCGTCCGCTGTTGCTTGTTTGGCAGGTCTCTCTCTTTGCTCTCTTCTTGCTTCTCTCTGCTTTTCGGGGCTAACATGGAGATTGCTCTCAGCTGCATAGTTTTCGGCAAATTGGTTTGCAGCATGCTTTCCTGTTAGTATCTTCCCATTTTCTTCCAAGGTGATGTTTACTTTGCTCGTGTTCTCATCGTTCAACTGCTTGGTCAGTTTCCAGAGCTTTCTGCCGTCTTTCTCAAGGTTCAGGGAGCTTGTTTTCTCTTGCCAGATCCTGCGTCTTGCCTGTAGCTTCTTCTTGAGAAATTTGGCTTTGGCTTCCTGGAGGCGGATGTTGTTTGCCTGTGATGGATTGACTTCTGCTTCCCTTCTGGCATCTGCTAGATCGTCGTCCAGTTCCTGCAGTTCATCGCTCCAGTAGGGCTTATAGTCTTTTCTAGAGCCTCTGGGTATGGACTCACGCGCTGCTCTGAGGATGCTCATGTTGAAGTCCTTCACCACCATGTTGATGTCTCGACCTTCGACTCGAATGTCTTTGGCGAGTTCGCTGGTGCGGTGTCTAAAGAGGAACCAGTTCGCTCTTTTGTAGTTCCACCGTGGGAAGGTTGCTTCAGCGCAGGACTCTGTGCCCAGGGTAAAAAAGACTGGCCGATGGTCACTTCCTCCTAGCTGTTCTCCGACCTCTCTGCTGGCTTGCTTGTGCATGTCTTCCGTGCAGAAGGCTAGGTCAGGAGTCGATGTGGTGTGCCATCTTCTGGAGTAGAACATGGGGCAGACAATGGGACTGTTCAACAGAATGAGACCATTGTCGTCTTGCCAGTTCTCCACCTCTTCTCCTCTCCGATCCAAGTGGTCGTATCCCCAACTTTGTGAGTGACTGTTGAAGTCACCCACCACAATGAAGTTGGAGGCCTTAGTGGGGATCGTGTCAAGGGTGAGTGGTCTGTCGTTGGGGCAGTAGAAGTTGACCAGCTGGAAATCTGCTGTCTTCGTCTGGATCCGAATCACTTGGTACTCTGAGTTCTCCATGTGCGTATCAATCAAACAGGCACTGATGTTGTTCCTGATCAGGGTCAGGATTCCTCCCTTGCTTCGATCTGTTCTGTCGGACCTGAAGTACTGGTAGCCTCTCACTTTGAAGGACTTTTGAGGTGTCAGGTGCGTCTCCTGAATACAGCAGATGTTGATGTTTTTCTCATGCAGGATATGCTCCAACTCAGTCTTCTTGTTCAGAATGCTGTGTACGAGTTTGAAAAAACAATGTTTGGTTGATGCATGGGTGCAACACTCGTGACTAGTAAATGCGTCGTGTGTCCTTGAAGCAACCGCGGGAATGTCTGTGTACTGACCCAGTAATGGTTTGTTTCTTTACAATATAGTACAGACACAAGAGTAAAATTTTGACTTTTCTTGCATTATTTTTCACCTGTCAGCATTTTTTATATTTTAATATATTTTGTGCGTAGCTGCAATTCAGGTACTTGTCATAGAATTAGAAAACATCTAAACATTGTTCACTACCCACTTTTCGTCCACCGCAGGGTTTATTTTTGTAAGGATAGGCTATGGGCCAATTGGCCCACTCAGTCAGAATTCAATGGGCCAATTCAATGAGCAGTGGGTCAATCATTTATAGCCAAGGTGATCGGCCAGAAAAATAAAAAATGAAGAAAACACCCAGAGATTATATAATATAACTGCTCGTGTGGGGTGGTGTGGTGTGTGTGTGGTGTGTGTGTGGTGTGGTGTGTGTGTGTGGTGTGGTGGTGGTGTGTGTGTGGTGTGTGACACACACACACACTTCAGTTACAGAGTCCTGACACTAACCTGCCTATTTTGCTGTGTGATGTTTTCATCTAGAATATCTGACAACACTTGCAAAAGTCCCTGTGCAGATGTTGTGCTTGAATAATCTGTTTTCTCACCTGACCACACTTCAGATTTTCAATATATGGGACCTTTAAAGAAATGTCATCAATGACTGCTATTTATGCAGAGACAGACTCTCCTGGCAGAGCCAAAATACAGCCTTCATGACAATTTGAACAGCTTTTTCTTCTTTCGAAAAAGCTGTTTCTGATGCAGCTGCGATCTTTTTTCCGTTCCTCTGGCGCTGCCATGGCTCGCTGATGGTCACTACCGCTCACGTCTGGTCAGAGTGCTCGTTCGGAGATTAGACGTTCCTTGGGCCATTGTGTTATTAAACTTGAGCGATTTGCAGTCTTTGCAAAACATAACCCCGTTCTCATACCTGAGCCAGGGATATGTACGCAGCCAACCCATTTGAAAGTTTTGTTTGTGGTCTTTGTGTTTTGAACTTGAACTTGTAGACGACCCTGCCTTCAGGTTACCGGGTACATATGATGGCCCTGCATCCAGTTCAGAAGCAGACGTCGAAGAACACGAGGCCATATCACTTTCAGGCACAGAGCTTACCGCTGTTCTTTTCTGCGTAAATGCAAATAGTGTCTGCTGTCCTTCAGCAGGCTTAATTTTTTGGGGGGAGGCATTTCTTTAGGGACGGAGAAACTAGATTTGTTGGTATATCTAACAGGGAGACAATCCTTCTTTCAAAGTGAAACGTGTTCTAAGAATTAGGTCGGCTTATAGAACGATGGTTCTCATTGGTCGAATAATTAATGAGTGAACCAATTGCAGGCTAGAATCTATGTTTCGTAGTGTGATGACCCTTGACACATTCCTAAAGCAATCACACCCAAACGGCACCGATCATATTGTCAGTGTAACTTTTTCAGTTTCATTCTAAGCCAGTTGTGGTTAGCTGGTTTGTTTCAAGCATCAATTATAGAATTGTGCAAGAAATAAACACACCGCTGGTGCGCGTGCATGTAAAAACGATGCGCCCGATGTCGCACACCCCGGAAAAGCAATGGCCCAAAATGAGACTCAATGCGTCATTTGGCGCGGGGCGCGTTCCAAAAATGAACCCTGTCCACCATGCTTTAACTCTTTGAAGCCGCATACGCGCTTTGAGCGCATACATCCTGAACATAGTCGTTTGCAACGTGTACGTGATAAGCATGTACGACTCCCCCCCCCCCCCCTCCCCCACTGATGGTAAATATGGTCAAAGGGAAACAACTGCTGTTATACGATTTAGAAACCATCCTTCTATCTGCAGTTACTTCCCTTTATTGGAAAGCTAAAGCGGATTACATGATCAACTGAAGGTTTTTTCACGTGGTTCCTAAGATTGAAAATGGCGGAAAAAAGTCTGGATACATTTTGTTGGTGTATTGCAAAAAAAATATTGTGGAAAGTTGTTTTAATTTTGGTACATAAAACTTATATCATTAGAAAGTTGAAATAATGAGGTTTTTACTGATATGTGTAGCATTCTTGTGCGTGAAAAACTGTCCACTGTGTGAATTATCTTTATTTGTTCCTCATACATAGTAGGAGCACATAATGCTGCATAATTTTATGATGGACTTTAATGTGAACACAAGCATTATTCTGTGGGTGTGAGACTTTTTGAAGGATAGACCACAACGTGTAAATGCACATGGCAGTCTGTCTGACCAAATGGTGTTAAATTCGGGCTACCCTCAAGGTTGTGTGCTCCCTCCGACATTGTTTTCTATATACACAGACCATATCTCAGCATATGCAGCGTCATACTGCCACTCATCATCTCTTAAAGTTCTCATACGACATGGCTCTTGTACGCCTACTCCAAAAAGTAGACAGTCTGGCTGAGTACTTTGCACAGATAACAGTATTAGAGTCATGGTGCAAACATGATTTTCTGGAAATTAATGTACAGAAGACCAAGGAGCTCGTTCGTCATTGATGACAGGAAAGGTGATGATATTTGTGTACCTGTCTCAATTAATAATCAGCCTGTAGAAGTGGTCACTGAATTTAAATACCTTGGCACAGTTGTTGATAGCAGGATGTCTTTTACTGGAAACACCGATCCGATTGTGAAACAAGAAAGGCAAGCCATTATGGCTCATGTGTATGACCGATTTACATAATTATATGTTTGACCTTTGTGACAAGGGCTGGCTTCTGCAGTATTAAAATCCATGTTTTCTGAAAATGTAAGCCGTGATCCTTGACCTTTGGGATAAGTCGACTAAATTAGTGTGCATAGGAAGGTCTTATCATCAGCTATCTTTGTACCAAATTTGGTTGAAAAATTTGCAAACATTTGGGAATACCTACAATTTTATAAAAAAAAATCAGCATTTTACACACATTTGCCAGCCTCTTGTGACCCTTGGCCTTTCCAAGGGGTCATCCAAATTAGTATGCCTAGATAGGTCTTACCATCAGGTATCTCTTTACCAAATTTGAATAGTATTTGAGAAAAACATCTTTTGTCAAACTATGGTTAGGGCTTCCTCAGACGGAGAAACGAAACAAAACATTTCGTCGAAATGTCCGCATTTCAGACATTTCTCCAACATTTCACCGTTTCACGAAATGCGAAACGACACATTTCACGAAATAGAACTTGTCTCCATTTAGCGAAACGTTTCGCCGAAACATTTTACCCGTCGCCCAATCAGAGCCGTCCGCTCGGTCACACCCCAATCTGACGTCATTCAAGCCCAAACACTGAGGACTGCAACGGTAAAGCGATGCCTAGGAGTCAGGTCTATTAAGGCTAGAATTGCGTGATGTGACGCACGATTCTGTACGATTTAAGCGGAGAAATCATTTTCGAAATGGAATCTATCAAGTATCATCACTAAAGTACCACCAAAATATGATTTTAGGTCAGTTTTCTGAACCCCACTTTCATCGGCTGCTCTTCGAAGCCGCCTACAAGATGGCGGCTATCGATTGATTGATTGTACATTGCTTAACGTCCCGACAGCAACAAGGCTTTCTCAGGACGTGCCTGCACTGCTTGTGAAAAAAAAAAAAACTAAACAGAACATTGAATGTATGTCGCCAGCCGGTCAAATACATTAAATAAACCTAACACATGGGGCCTAAATAAAGCTAAGACCATTTAGCAACACACATCCAATATCAAGAGCTACAGGCAGTGCAGACAGTAGGGAGAGTTTTAAAAAGGCAAATACAGGTGAATGGACAAAGGGTAGACAGAAACACATGCCCCAGAATAGAGAGAAAAACCCACCCTGTGGGGCTGACCAGGGTGACCCTGGGAACTAAAAAATACCTAACCCCACCCAAGTCCCCCAGGGCAGACCCGGGTGGGGCATGGCGGCTATCGCTTCGAGACGGCGGCATCCTCGATTCACATGAACCAGCCTTGTTTACGCATTCAAAAGCGCTTACGTTTATTCGATATGGTCGGCAATTCACTTTGTTTGTGTAAGTGAAGGCACACATGTCTTATATGTTTAGTTTTTAAGCGTCAGTAGTCAGAAATATGACCCGATATCCACCGATACAAACCAGAGCATGTGTCAGTGAACAGTTACTTCCCCTGTACCAGGCGAAATGAATTTTCACCGCGTTTTTGTGTGTGCGGAAAAGGCATTTCGATGCAATGAAAATGTTTTGTTTCTTGTGCATTTCGTTTCTCCGTGTAGGGAAGCCATTATTTTAGACCTATTTCCTGAACTCTCTTGACCTTTGACCTTTCCGAGGGATCAATGAAATTAGTGTGCATAGAAAGGTCTTCCGATCAGGTATAATATAGCAAATTTGAGTTTAAAGTTGTGAATAGTATTGGAGAAAAAAACAAACCTCTTTTGTCAAAACATGGTTATTTGTTACCTATTTCCTGAGCCTCTGTGACCCTTGACCTTTTTGACGGGTCATCCAATTAGTATGCATAGATCTTACCATCAGGTATCTCTGTACCAAGTTTAGGTTTGAAGTTGTGAATAGTATTTGAGAAAAAACATCTTTTGTCAAAATATGGCTATTTTTCACCTATTTCCTGAGCTCTTGTGACCGTTGACCTTTCCAAGGGATCAACCAAATTAGTACACATAGAAAGGTCTTACCATTAGGTATCTTTGTACCAAGTTTGGGTTTGAAGCTGTGAACAGTATTTGCGAAAAAATAAATTATGTCAAAATATAGCTATTTTTTACCTATTTCTGGATCCCGTGACCTTGACCTTTGTGAGAGGTCACTCAAATTGGTAGGTTTAGAAAGGTCTTACCACAAAGTATCCTTGGGCCAAGTTTGAAGAATATGCTGGGGTAGTCTCCAAGAAAATGCCAACGTTAAAGTTTACCATGGACGACACACGACGACGGACGGACGACCACTGGCCCAAAACATACTCACTTTTGCTTTGCACGTGATCCAAAAAGCAAACCAACGTCTGTACCTTCTTAGGAAACTGAAAAGTTTTGATGTCAGTTCCAAGGTTTTAGAATCCGTTTAGAAGCCTGATTGAAAGCATACTGACTTTTAACATCACTGCTTGGTATGGCGAGAGAGTGAGAGAGAAGATGTGGGGCTACAGCCACACCCATTTAATAAACAATTGATTATTCTAATTAGATCGGTAATTAGACAAACGAATTCCACCAATTACCCCCAATGGCTTCATTACCTAGCTGTACTAGTTTCATTCCAAGAATCATTCAAGCTACGATTTTTGATCAGCTGTCAACCCGCGATTATTAAGGCAGATCCCCCACCCCACCTAAATAATTAATGCTGTTATTGACTTTTTTAAACAAAATTATTATATTACATTATAAAATGAATCAAGACGAATTGCTACTTTTAAACGATATTTGTGCTGTAGAAAACAAAGATTTAGACTCTAAAAAACAAAGGCTTCTCTCTGTAGTTGTTTCTGGAAAATCAAAAGCTTTTCTTGGTAAACACTACATGGCAGAAGACATAGAATCTCTCACCGCTGACGAGCTAATCAAACTACATTCAAAATATGAAAATCACAGTTCACTAATGACACGTGATTTGAGTCGATCTCTTGTCTGCCTATACACAAAAGCTGTGAGTCACTTCCTACCTGTTGATAGTGACAGCCTTTCACATGATCTAGAAAGCAACCCCATAGTTTCAAGTTCAATAGGCAAATTAGCATGTCTTATGTTTTACAAGTTTGGGAATTACCTTGCGCCTGTGGTAACCTTACTTGTTACTAGTAGTCATATTGATTTTTCTAAAATAAATTTTAAATTAGAAGAAAATGGACGAGACACAGACGACTCCGCATCAGAGTCCGGTCTTGACACAAGTTCAAACGGTGACTAAGACTAAAAGTCCAGGTCGAATAGAGGCTGGAAAAAGATTAGCTGAATATAACAGACCAAAAAAATTACAGCTTCAAGTATTAACAGAAAAGACTCAAGTAACTGACACACCGTCAACAGCTCCAACCCCAGCGCAAGTGTCACTACCGGCAGGGCCAACACCCTCACACTCCCAAAAAAGTGAGAGACAAACAACTGAGTCTAAACCCAAAACAACAAAATATATAGTTGCTGGATTTGTTGTCGGATTTGGTTACGTAATTATACAAAAAATACAAACCACAGACTCAGTGTCCAAAAAATCAAGCACTCCAAAAATAAAAGAAGTAGTCGCCACATTACCAGCAACACCCAAAGCCGTGGACCCATTTTACATGCAGTAAATAAATTTATTATTTTAATTTTCGTGGTATAAGAAAATGAGCGACACAAAAAACATAATGAACCTCATCTATCACTCTGCTGTAATAAGCGGGCTAACAGTTGCTTATTCTATGCTGGGAAAAAGTCTTCTCTAAATGAAATCGGCAGACTTGAGTAGATTAGATTGATTGTATTGATTGTAAATTGCTTAACGTCCAGACAGCAACAATACTTTCTCAGGACGTGCCTGCACTGCTTGTGAAAAAATATAAACAGAATGTTGAATGTATGTCGCCAGCCGGTCCAATACGTTAAATAAACCTACGACATGGGGCCTAAATAAAGCTAAGACCATTTAGCAACACACATCCAATATCAAGAGCTACAGGCAGCGCAGACAGTAGGGAGAGTTTAAAAAGGAAAATACAGGTGAACGGACCAAGGATAGATAGAAACACATTTGAGTAGATTAGACTTCAAAGACAGTGCTAAGCTAGTAGCTGTTGTAACAGCATCGATTGCCACAAAAGACTTTCTAGTCAAGCAAGGAATTATTCCAGAAAATGTTTCTAAGTAAATAAAAACTATGGCAACAATAGCTATTATGATTGGTGGGGCCGTTGTTAATGCATTGGCATTTAGTGGATCAAACTACCTCTTTTCAAAAATGGGTAGAGAGGAATCTGCAGAAGAAATGAAGCGTCACAATGAGGCGTCTGAAAAACTGGCACAAGCTCAACAGGATTATGAGAAGCAAAGAATTGACAAACTTGATTTTATCAATGAAAAACTCAGGCTTGAAGGTCATGCACAGCATACATTTTCAAACGTAGACGATGCGATCAAAGACTATTTTCTTGTTACTGGCGAAGACATGACCATCCCACAACCAAAACTTAGCAACTACTACCAGCCAAGCCCAGAGCAAAGAAATGGAGAAATAATTTTTGTTCTAGTAGGAATGACATTTGTATATTTTACAGGAGTTTTTATTGCTAGAAGAAATGATCGACGTCGGAGCTAAACTATCAAAAATATATTACTCTCCTGTTGGTTACTGGAAAGGAAAAACCACAATAGAAAAATTACATGCTGCTGTGGGTGGGGATGTCACACTCGAACAAATAAAACAGTGGCTACAAAAACAAGCAATTTGGCAAATATATCTTCCTGCTCCAAGAAAAATAACAAGACCTCATTTTGTAAACACTATTCCTAATGACACCCATCAAATGGATCTCCTGTTCCTGCCACATGATACAATAAGAAAGAAACGATACAAGTATGCACTAACTGTTGTCGACATAGCTTCAAGGTATAAGATTGATTGTACATTGCTTAACGTCCCGACAGCAACAAGGCTTTCTCAGGACGTGCCTGCACTGCTTGTGAAAAAAAACAACTAAACAGAACATTGAATGTATGTTGCCAGCCGGTCAAATACATTAAATAAACCTAACACATGGGGCCTAAATAAAGCTAAGACCATTTAGCAACACACATCCAATATCAAGAGCTACAGGCAGTGCAGACAGTAGGGAGAGTTTTAAAAAGGCAAATACAGGTGAATGGACCTCGGGTAGACAGAAACACATGCCCCAGAATAGAGAGAAAAACTCACCCTGTGGGGCTGACCAGGGTGACCCTGGGAACTAAAAAGTACCTAACCCCACCCAAGTCCCCCAGGGCAGACCCGGTTGGGGGTTCAAGGTATAAGGATGCCGAACCCATAACTGACAAGAATGCTAGTACAGTGGCCACTGCGTTAACAAAAATATATAGTCGAGGCCATTTAAAATTTCCCAGGCTTGTGCAAGTCGATGACGGATCTGAATTTAAAGGTGCCGTTAATCAATTATTTGCAAAGCATGGAGTGCTAGTGCGGCGAGGCATACCGGGTGTGCATAGATCACAGGCTATTGTTGAAAACTTTAACAAACAATTATCGGAGAGACTTTTCAGCTATCAGTATTCTAAGGAACTCATGCATGATGCACGTAACACTGAGTGGGTTAAGAGATTACCATCTGTGATAAAAGCAATAAATAATGAGGGTCATTTAAAATTAAAAACAATGCCATCAGGGTCAGAAATAAAAACAACACCTCCAGACACAAGCTTGTTTACAAAACAGGTAAGATATTTGTATCAACCTGGCGAGGCCGAGAATGATGTCAGACAAAGGGCAACTGATCCAATATGGTCTACGTCTGTCCACAATATAAAAAAAATAGTTCCTGGCACTAATACATCGATTTATTATCTATATGAGCCTGCACCTCAGAGGGCATTTGTTAGAGAAGAATTACAAATTATTCCTCCAGACACTGTTACACATTTTTAATCATTTCATCAACTAATTCATCGATTAGTTCATCAACCAGTTCATCAGCTATTTCTTCAGATAACTTAACCTTTAGCACGCTGGTGGCGACATTTGTCGCCAGCCGCCATCTTGCTTCATTATCGGATGGCGACATATGTCGCCACCGCGTGGTCTGTTCGAAATCGGCTATGGTAAACACACTAGGTTGCTATGAAGCCTTTGCAAAGGATTGTGGGTGATTGTAAATGAGGCTTGCTTCCGTTTTATATCGGCCATCTTGCTAACTTCGAGTGCGTTTGAGCGATTCGAATTTTCTAAGCGAGAGTTTGTTCTGACGGCTTCATTTTGACAAAAGATGACCGATGAGGAGTTAGAAGCATTCATCAAGGAATACTTTTATGGAGTCAGATTCCGATGATGAAGGCTTTCTTGGCTTTTTGCCAGAAGACTTGAGATCGAAGGGGGGTGGGTGGGAGATGGTGGTGATGGGCAGAGGAGCGATTCTGAATCGAGTGCTAGTGAACGCGGAAACGGTGCGTAATAAGCATTGATTATTTTTTTTTTTTTAGGATAATAACACAGATAACACAGTTTAAAGAATTGTGACATAATCTTGATTCATTTATTTACGTACATGCCAAATTCCACAACCATACATAGAAAAATGAAAAAGTTGTAGGCTTTTGAAGTAAGTAGGGTAGCGTTGGGTTTAGCCCACTCAAAAAGAATGCAGTTGCAGGGAAAAGAACTGCCAGCGGAAAGCAGAGTGCTAAAGGTTAAGCGCATAATGCCCAGGTGCATAAGCCTTTTCCTTAGTGTGAAACACACGTTTTGTGTCCCCAACTGCAAGTGACTTTTTATGTGTTTGGATCATTTCAATATTGTGTCTATTTGACCTCAGTGTCTTGCTTGGATAATCAGGCATCAGTTCTCCATCTAAGTGCTTGTAATGTTCATGGCGAATGTCTTTATTTTTTATTGCTGTTTTCTCGATACCTTTGGCTTTGGACTGACTGCCTTTTTGGTGCAGTATAGAATACATTTCTGATCTCAGTCCAACGTACTCAACTATAGGCACTCCATTTAGTTCATCTTTAAATTTTCCAGGCACTTTTTTGTTTTGTGTGCTGAACAGCGGGTGATCTTTAGGGTAATCAGACGTGTCATACATATACAGTTCTGTTTTCATGTCTTCATAAAAGTCTTCAGTAGGCACATCAATGATCATAGAGTCAGTGTCAGTGTAAAGCAGACGACACTCAGGATATTTTGGTTTGAAGTAATCATAATAAAATTCAAGCATCAACAGTTTTGACAACTCAAGAATTGCCATACCAATGAATACTGGCTTGTCAAGTTTGACAATCTTTTTTTTTTAGTGACACTGCATACAATGATGAATGAAACTCTTTGTACCCTGTGTATTGTGGCTTGCCTGTAAGTTTAATTGCACCCAATTCAGTTGTGACCAGTCTCACATCTTTGCGGTGATGAGGATTTTCCATCGTCTTACCAAAACAAGCATTGTTCATAAGCTTAAAGAAGTCTTTGTCAAATGCAGTGTTGCCGTCTCTGGCACGCAATGTTGTGTTTTTCATTATGTAATCTTTCATGAAAGCACTCTGATCAAATTGAATACCTCTGTGAACTTTCTTTAGTACTAACCCATGCCTGATGTAAAACTGCAGCAATCGATAGTGACATACGTAATTAAATTTGTCATTCAAATTTGGCACAAGTTTAGTGTCTTCTTTTTTACCCGTCATACTCATTTTCTCAACAGCCAACGGATAATCATTGTGGTAATCATGTAGATGGTGTGGGTACTCCAGGTCAACTTCAAAGATCCAACCCTTTTTGTGATCCCGATCATAATTCATAATTTCGTTTGTTAATTTTGTTATATCACACTGTGACAAATCATGTAGACAAAAGTTTTTCAAGGGCAATAATTCACACATTGCAAATCCATAAAGGTTATTAGCGTCCAAGTATGTAATGAAGGACCTTGACCTTGAGGGGTCAAAGTCATCAAGATATTTATTATTTGCTCTGGCATAATTGTTTGCGGCAATACTAATACCTCCCCTCAAACCACGTTCCACCATTTCACCCATCGTACGATCAGACAACAGGTCTATAAATATCTTGCTGGATTTCAAAAATGCATCCCATGTCATGCCAGGACTAGTTATGTAGCAAGCAGGGTCAAGACTGTAGTGCAACAAACCCTTTTCACGGTAACGTTCAAATACGTCTGCTAGCAAACAAACGTCAGCCTTTAAGTACTGATCGTGGTAGTCACCAATTGTTTGACACCCTAATTTATCCCACGCATCAAGTGCATGTTCATAATCAGAGCCAGAAATACCTTTACCATTTAGTGTAGAATAAAATTTCTCTTTTGGTGGCAGTCTCCTTTCCTCAAACACAAAACCCAGTCAATGATGTACTCGTACGGATACACTCCTTTCTTAATCAAGTCTGGCTCAAAATATTTACTTGTTATTGGAAACGATGTCAGTCCATCTGCCAGACTAGCAAGCCCTAAAGACAAATGTTGCATAGTCATAAAATGCTAATTTATCCAACCTAAAAGTCAAGTATTTCTCAGTTGTCTGGGCAATGCAACTAATTTATTTGTAAGACTCGTCCACAGCCTGCATGATAATATGTGAATCATACCCCTTGAGATTGTGGAAAAAGATAGGCAACTTATATGCCTTGGGATCAATTTTTAGTTTCAAGTTGCAATCACCATGTGTAGCACCTCTGTAACGTCCAGTTATGTGATCATGGTCACAAACTTTGTCACCTCCCAGAGGTTGTTCACAAATCCAACACATCTCTGCCATATAAGATAAGATAAGATGGTTTATTGCCATATGTTTCCATGTACAAAACAATAAAAACATTGGAATTTGTCTTGGAATTTGTCTTGATGTCAGTTACTAAGACTAAAAACACACACACACACACACACACACACACACACACACACACACACACACACAGAGAGAGAGAGAGAGAGAGAAACATCTGATACAGTTAAAAACTGACTGTACACAATCATTCTCACTCGCCACTCAAAATTTAGTTTATCTTCTTCTGTCATCAACAAAGGCATCTGACAGTTTTCCAAATACTGTACTACCTGACTATACAGTTGTCTCATTTCTGTTAAAAACTCAGCTGCTGCATTTTCACCTCTGTAGATAACAGGTTTTGTATGCTGGCCGTCAGACCTAACAAGAATATATCCGAAAGAACACACAACTTGGTCACTCAACTTTATTGTCTTTGGTAATGATTCTGGAACAGGACCATCATATGGAACAACCAGTGATTCAAAATCAGCATACACTACAAACGGCAGCTTTTGATTCCCATGGTTTTTAAAATAAACCTTGCTACCAGGATCTGGATACTTAAGTACTGTTTGAATGTCATCAGGTGACCTACAATGTTTAACATGTTTGTGTGCTACTTCAATAGAGGAAAACCTCTGTAAACACTTTTTACAAAATTCCTGTTTACACTTGTGTTTTGTTGTATGCCCATGAATTAGACGTGACATACTCCTAATAATTGTGTAGTGAAATTTATCACCGGAACTTATTAACCTTTAGCAATCTGCTTTCCGCTGTCAGTTCTTTTCCCTGCAACTGCATTCTGTTTGAGTGGGCTAAACCCAACGCTACCCTACTTACTTCAAAAGCCTACAACTTTTTCATTTTTCTATGTATGGTTGTGGAATTTGGCAAGTACGTAAATAAATGAATCAAGATTATGTCACAATTCTTAAAACTGTGTTATCTGTGTTATTATCCTAAAAAAAAAAAATAATAATAATAATCAATGCTTACTACGCACCGTTTCCGCGTTCACTAGCACTCGATTCAGAATCCAGACCTGCCTACCCCTCAGTCATAGCATGTGTAGTTTCGGGTGTTCAAAATTAGGCAAATGTGTAGTTTGGCTGCTGGGTGTGTAGTTTTTCACGTGGATCAATCGCAACACTCAAAACAGAACAAAAAATACAATACTACACGTACAAGCTTGACAATTTAAAATCCACACAAAATAGTGATGAAACTGTTGTTTTTTTAAATGGTAAATAGGCTGTTATATTATTATACAATTGTCTTACAATATATATCATACATTTCCTTCTGACAAAATGCAAACAATATTACAAACAAACAAAAAATATATGCATAGCCAGGTAATCAGGCATATCATATGTCAAATATAGCAAGAAATGTTATGCTGCAGTAAATCGACACACTGTTGAGATGAGTTCATTTTTTCACTGCCTTCAAGCTTTTTGAGTAGGCACTTTTCAGAGTGTCAAGGGTGTCGTTTGTCATATCTCGAACAGCTGCAGCTGGTCCAAGGGGGTTTGACTTCAAAACAAGCAGGCTTTCTAGTGTGTCGTCTGATAGACTGGCTCTCTGGGCTGTTCGGTTTTTCCCTCACACAAGAAAACACTCTTTCGCAGTGGGCGCTGCTGTGGGGAATGGTCAAGATGCCCCTCATTACCATGGAGAGCTCCTGCAGACTCATTTCGCCTTCCTGGACAAGGTTGCCAATGTTTACCCATGTCTGGTCAATGCGTTCTGCCACACAGGATGACACATCTCTTCCTTGATAGGAGGAGAATTGCTCTGTGATGTCATTGACTGTAGATCCATGAGGCAGCAGACTTGGAAATCTGGTCAGGAAATACCTTACACTTTGCACAGAGGCATCATCTTGGTTTGCCACATCAACAATCTCAGCATGTGCCAGTAATGGGTCACCAAGAGGCAAGTGTGACTGCAGATAATCTGCCAGGTCTCGAAAGTAGACCTTCACCTGTCAGAAGAATTCCTCGATCCTACTATCTTTGAGATGGTGTTCCTCTTTCTTTTCCAAGAAGTTCCGGCCTCTTCCCCAATGCCGAGCTGATTGTTGGGCAGGATATGGTAGGGAAGCTTGTATTCTACCTCCTGGACAGGCTTGTTCTTCCAGGCGACAGGCTTGACAAATCTGCAGAAAATATTTCTCAGCAGGGCCTCCATCCCTTTTTTCAGTTTATGTATCTTGGGTTCATCAGACTGGAAGCCAAGCAAAAACTGATCAAAGACCTCCACAGTGTAGGCAAGAAAGAGGCAATACAAACGGTTGGTTGGGGAGCGGACAAAACTGAAAATGTTATCCACTTTGCTGACAGCATAGCTGGATGTTGTCTTGGAACTTTTGGCAGTTTGGGCATCTTTTTCTTCTTTAAAAAACTCCTTCAGTGCATCCCAGTTCTCTAGCAATCTTCGAACACATCTGCAACAAAGATTTAAAAAAACAAACTATGACATTATAAAATCAGTTGGACTTCCATTACGCTATGACCATTGACACAAGGAGCATTGCCATTGGGTTAACATTAATGATCCTGCAGCAAATTAAAAATGATTTCCCTGACAAGTTCTTACCTCCCAATGCTGAGCCAGCGAGTACATAAAATGCTTGAGGATTTTTCGCATCTCCACACCATAAAGCTCCTGAGCTCCTTTGAATCGTGACTTGCGTTCACAGCTCTTATCGAAGAAGTAGTAGATGTCTGTCAGTGCTGACTCGATCAGAGGCAGGACCTTTGCAGCCTGTTTTGCTCCATTGTGGACAATGTGCAGAGTGCAGCCAGCCAGGAATACCTTTTAACCCATATCATACTGAGGCTAAAAGCTTCACATATGTACACTGCCATATGCAAGCTACATTATAGTATTTACAGATAAGGATATAGACCAATGGCTTTACTTCAAGGGTAGTGCCAGAATAGCTTGGCGCGTAGAGGCGCCAAGCTATTTTGGCACTACCCTTGAACTATTTTACTCAGACTTATTTCACACATTGGTGTATTCCGAATGATAAGGGTTAAACAAGAGATTGAGTCTTTCAGTCTAAATCTACTCTTGGGTCAGTGAGGTACACAATGAAAAAACATGTTGAACTAAGGACAAACTTTATCTGTATCACCTGCATAAACTTAAATGTCTCATACCTTTTCTTGTTTGCCTTTCACAAAGGCCAGCACTCCCTTCTTCCAACCAGTCATGACGTTGGAGTTGTCACACCCGAGACTCAAACAGTTCTCCCAAGGAATGGCTCTTTCCTTGAATTCAGCATCTATCAAGTTGAAGATATTCTCTCCTGAAAATGACAGGTTAATTTTACACTACTTTAAAGACAAAAGGCAAAAATAAATACAGTCAAACACATTTTGCCCAGATATCAACATTCAATTCTTAAAGATGCGGATATCAGAAAACTATCACTTGAGACAGAGTTATTGCCAAAAGTATATCTGAATTTGAATGCATAACTTCCACATTTACTTTAAAATTTGATGCTTGCTAAGCGTTCATGTTTCTTTACACTTTCCTCTCACTAAGTATCTTTCAATCAACTGAGGACAGCTAAAAAATAATTAACACTTCATTAAAGAAAGAATTAAAAACTGCAACCTAATGAATAAGTCACTCCTTTCTACCTTTTTAAAATTATTAAATTACCTGTAGCAGATCCATTCAACACAGGAACACCAAGGAGTTCTGACATCACAAGGCCTGTAGCTGTGTTGACAGTCCTGATTACAAGGGGAAATTGCTTTCCATCTGCATCATTGGATCCATCTGTAGAAACAGTAAATGATCCTGTTTTCATCCTTTCCTGCAAAGAAGTCTTGGTCTGTTCTGCCATCTCCTTGATAATAGCGGTTGCCTTTGACCTGCCACACTGGACACCTGTGAAAGCAAATCTATATCGTATATCAAAATATGACTGGCAGTGGCAACCACTTGTTAACTTAAGGTAACCTGTATGCCCCTATTTTATATTGGGCGGAGGGGGGAGCTTATACATTACAATCCACTAAAACAAAAATCTTTAACACCATAAATTGATAATATGTGAAACGACAGCAACTGTGCGGACCCACAACATAGATAAAACTTTGTTAGGTAGCAATTTGATACAGTGATAGTGCAACATTATCCATAAGTTCAACATTTATCCATTACGTTGTAACCCCACCACACTGGCAACAGCAAGAAAAACAGCATGCAAGGAAAAGGGAAAGAAAGTTAAACCACTAAAAAAAAAAATAAAAAGAAATAAAAAAAAATTATTATCACTTTTTTTTTTTTTTAAATAAATAAGTATAAAATGTGTTGTTGCCATATCTCTATTTTCGAAATCTGAAACCTTCATGTCGAAACAATAACTATTGAATGAATAGCAGACCCATATAAAGTAAATAAATAAAGAAAGGACATTTACGAAGGCCTCACAGCCTATTTTGTTTTCACACTACAATTATTAATAATAAAATAAAAATAAAGTTGCCTACCTGCTGCAATTTTGGAGTCAGGAAATCCCACCTTCACCCATTCGTTCAGTTTGTCAGCAGTTGCAATCAAAAGGTTCGAGTCGGCGATAATATGACAGATCATTGCCTCTGCCCTGGTCACAGATCGCTCAAAAGTGAGCTTTGCTTCATCTTTCCCTTTATCAATTCTCTCCTTCACAAAACAGTCCATTTTTTTCTGCTTCGGCCAGCTTTTCTCAAACTCCTTATGAGAAACACTTTTGATGTGGTGACTACAGTCGTAAAGCCCACTGTGTTTCACAGAAAAGTCTGAGATGCACACGGTGCAGTGAGCGAAATGCTTTCCCTTCTTTGAAGAAATCAGGCAAGGATATTCTTCATGGTACTTTTGAAGAAACACTTGGCTTGCAGCTTGATTAAATTTCTTCTTCTTACTGGGCGGCATTTTCTTCAAGTCCTTTTCTTCACTCGAATCTAGTGTGTTCGTCTCAATCGCTCTCCGTTTTTCGGCCATTGTTTTCACATTGAAGTAACTCGTTCAATAAGACTCGCGCGGTTGTTGTACTACCACTTCCGGGCGCTCCACCGGTTCTTAAAAAGTACGGACCGGAACTCACTCGCGCTTTCTCCATTTAAAAAAATGATGGATTTAAAAAATGTGTAGCAAAATAAAACATTTTGCGTATTTTGAGGCGAGCATGCGTAGTTGCGTAATTTGGGGGCCGAATTCGTAGTTTACTACGCTCAATGTGTAGTGTAGGCAGGTCTGAGAATCGCTCCTCTGCCCATCACCACCATCTCCCACCCACCCCCCCTCGATCTCAAGTCTTCTGGCAAAAAGCCAAGAAAGTCTTCATCATCGGAATCTGACTCCATAAAAGTATTCCTTGATGAATGCTTCTAACTCCTCATTGGTCATCTTTTGTCAAAATGAAGCCGTCAGAACAAACTCTCGCTTAGAAAATTCGAATCGCTCAAACGCACTCGAAGTTAGCAAGATGGCCGATATAAAACGGAAGCCTCATTTACAATCACCCACAATCCTTTGCAAAGGCTTCATAGCAACCTAGTGTGTTTACCATAGCCGATTTCGAACAGACCACGCGGTGGCGACATATGTCGCCATCCGATAATGAAGCAAGATGGCGGCTGGCGACAAATGTCGCCACCAGCGTGCTAAAGGTTAATAAAAGGTCAACATGCTTATCTTCTGGCTGACCATAGGTGGGGGCAAGTGGTGATACTCTAATTGGTTCTAATTTGTTCTCAGACTCATTATCCCATACATACACATTTACAGATATACCAGGATTTAGTTTTTCAAACAAGTCTATGTCCTCTACCTTAACAGGAAAATCTATGCCACTGAAGTTGAGTTCGTTTTCAAATTTGGTATAGTTAGATACACGTTCAGGTCTTGTTTTTACAAAGTGTAGTTTGGCAAGAACACACCACATAAAACAGAAATTATCATTGTTCTGAATATTGACTACAGCCTTTTTATTTACAACCTCAGTTGGCAGTGGCAACCATGATTTGCCTAAAATAGGATGGTATCTTGACTGCTTCAGTTGCAGTTCATGTACACGACCTTCATGCCAACCAGACCCCTGCATTTTTGCTCTGTCAATTGCTTCTAGAAAGTCAGGCAACAGTCTTTCTCTAAACACTTTTTCCAATTCTCTTCTCGAATTAACTGTGTGTTGTCTTGTTGAGATATATGATACAATCACTTCACCATCTACCCTGGTAAATGCTATTTTTGCAACAATCTGAATCTTTACACTACCAGAAAGAAGATTATTTTGTATGACAGAAAAAGACCTTTCTATTGATTCATAGACACTGTAAATGTTTGATATAGGCAAGTCTGTTGTGTGAAACACGTTTCTTAAGCCAGACGAGCTTTGGGCATTGTCCGTCATTTTTATTTGTCCGACAAAATAATAAATAAAAATTACACCTTGTGTAATACCACTTTATTGACTGTAACACCTACAATAAACAGATTCAGTTCACATAGTTGTCTGAATATTTGTTCACACACTGTCTCAAACCACTGATCATCAACTTCAAACAAAGGTATGTGTCTTAAAATCAACAGGCATGTACTCTACAAATGGTAACTCTTCAAATATTTCTAAAGCCATTTGATATGACACATAAATCATCTCCTGTGTTGATACTGGTGTTATGTCTGGTTGTTTGAAATCTGTTCTTAACTGATCAAAGTGCTGGATATAACTAAAGCAGTCTGTAACATCAATTGTGTTGAGTGTCATTTTTATTTGTCCGACAAAATAATAAAAAAAATATTACTGCTTGCGCTGTAGGTGTAATACCACTTTATTGACTGTAACGTCTTCAATATAATCATGTAGTTTACATAGTTGTCTGAATATGTGTTCACACAGTGCCTCAAACCACTCGCAGTTAGCATCATTAACTCTAAAGGTATGTGTCCTAAGATCAACAGTCTCGTACTCATAATATGGAAAACATTCAGAATACCCCAAAGTCATATTATATACCATGCTTATCAGTGTTGGTGTTGAGAGTTTTATACCGAGCTCAAATGGCTTTTTAACATGCGTTTTAAAGTCAAAAATGCACTTAACATCATTGAAGCAGTCTGTGATATCAATGGTTTGTCTGTCTGTCATTTTTTAAAGACAAACCATAAGGCTAAATTAATTCACTAATCCATACCCTGTGGGCTGATCTGTCTTTAAAATAAGCTTTAGATGCTTAGTCAATTTCAGTTTATTTTTCACACAGTCTCGTTTATGTTTATTTGGTATAACATCGTTCTCTCTGAGACAGTCTTCAAAGCTGTCACGATCTTTACAGTAAAACAAACAGATAAATTTTACTGCTCACGAAAATCTTTCAGTACAGCATTATATTTTTGAGTGAGAATCCAGACACTAATGTTTGCGTGTCTGCCACTAAAGGCCAGTTCTGCCAGTGTGTTTCTCTTCTTAACAATATCTTTCTCTGCAGATCAATCATCAACAATAAACAAAGTTGGCTGTCCTTCAAATTGTTTGTAAAAATACAGCAGGTAGTCGTTCAGTTTTTACTCAGGGTCGACTAAATAAATGTTGTGATCAGACCAAATGAATAAACGGTTGTGATAAGCTCTGTTTTGTTTTATAGTAGGACAAAATATCACAATGTTTTCGAAATGATAGATGTATCTTGTTTGTAAGACTTACTTACTTACTTACGCCTGTCACCCCTACCCGGGTATAGGCCGTCGACGAGAGACCTCCAGCAACTCCTGTCCTGTGCTTCTCCTTCGATTCTACTCCAGGTGGTTCCCAGTCTCTTGATGTCTGCTTGGAGGTCTCGACGCCAGGAGTTTCTCGGCCTACCTCTTTTCCTCTTTCCCTGGGGGTTCCATGACAATGCCTGCCTAGTGATACTGGAAGCTGGCTTTCTCAGACTGTGACCGATCCATCCCCATCTTTTTCGCCCAATTTCATTCTCTGCTGTTATCTGCTCTGTTCTCTCCCAGAGTCTGACGTTGCTGATCTTCTCTGGCCAGTGGATTTTCAAAATTCTTCTAAGGCAACTGTTCATGAAGGTCTGTACTCTGTTGACTGTGGTTTTTGTCAATCTCCATGTCTCTGCTCCATATAGGAGAACTGCTTTTACATTGGAGTTGAAAATCCGGACTTTGGTGTGTTGTGACAGCTCTCTGGGACTCCACACTTTTTTCAACTGGAGAAAGGCTGCTCTGGCTTTACCGATTCGTGCTCTGACATCTGCATCAGTGCCGCCTTTTTTGTCTATGATGCTCCCGAGATAGGTGAAGGACTCCACCTCCTCCAACGGGGTGCCAGCAAGCAAGACTGGTTCTTCCCTGGTTGCGTTCAGCCTCATTGTCTTTGTTTTCTGTTTGTGAATGGTGAGGCCCACTTGGGACGAGATGTCAGCAAGCCTCGTGGTCTTGTCCTGCATTTGTTGATGAGTGTGGGACAGTAATGCCAAGTCGTCTGCAAAATCGAGGTCGTCAAGCTGTGTCCATAGTGTCCACTGTATTCCACTTCGTCTGTGCTCTGTGGTCATCTTCATGACCCAGTCTATGGCCAGTAGGAAGAGGAACGGAGACAGCAGACACCCCTGCCTGACACCAGTTCTGACCTGGAGCTCTCTGGTGAACTGCCCTTCGTGGATCACGCGACATGTCATGCCATCATAGCTGCTCTTGATCAGGCGGACGAGCTTTGTGGGTACACCGTAGTGTCGTAGGAGTTTCCACAGAGTCTCTCGGTCCACGCTGTCAAATGCTTTCTCATAATCCACAAAGTTGACGTACAGCGGGGAGCTCCACTCCAGAGACTGTTCCACGATGATGCGGAGAGTGGCGATCTGGTCTGTACATGATCGGTTCTTCCTGAATCCTGCTTGCTGGTCTCTCAGCTGGGGGTCAACGGAGCTCTTCATTCTCTCTAGGATGATCCTGTTGAAGACCTTTCCTGGTACTGACAGCAAGGTGATTCCTCTGTAGTTGGAACACTTCTTCAGGTCGCCTTTCTTGGGAAGCTTGATTAGGTACCCCTCCTTCCAGTCAGCTGGCATCACCTCCTCTTCCCAGATCTTTCCAAACAGTGGGTACAGCATCTCAACTGTTGTCTCTAGGTCTGCTTTCAGAGACTCCGCTGGGATGCCATCTGGCCCTGCTGCTTTGCCATTCTTCAAAAATGCCACTGCTTTTCTGATCTCTTCCCGGCTGGGTCTGTCACAGCTGATGGGTAGGTCGGTCTCTGCCGGCTGGATGTCGGGGGGGGTCGGGTGGGCTAGGTCTGTTCAGTAACTCTTCAAAATACTCGGCCCATCTGTCGAGTTGGTCTGCTCTGTCTGCAATAGGCTTGCCTTCTTTGTCTTTTACTGGTCTTTCTGTATGGCCATAGTTACCCGACAATCTTCTGGTAATGTCGTAGAGCTGTTTCATGTTGCCGCTGCCTGCTGCCTTTTCTGCCTCTGCTGCCAGGCTGTCTGTGTAGGCCCTCTTGTCTGCCCTGATACTCCTCTTCACCTCGCGGTTGGCTTCCGAGTATTCCCCCTGTGCCCTTACTTTGGCTGCTCTCGTGCGACTGTTGTTGACCGCTGCTTTCTTCTGCTTTCTCACTTCTATCTTCTACAAGGTCTGTGCCGACAGCCAGTCCTTGTGGTGGTGTTTCCTGAACCCTACAGTGTCTTTGCAGGTTGAGTTCAGCGCCTCTCTAACTGCCTTCCACTGCTGCTCTGTGGTGACCGCCTCCTCTTCATTTACTAGCTCCTGTAGCGCTTGAAACCGGGTGGACAGCACCAGTTTGAACTCTTCTCTAACTCCAGTTTCTCTCAGGAGGCCTACATTATGGCGCTGTCTTCTGGTTGTCTCTGTGCGGCTTTTCTTTAGCTTGAGCTTCATTCTTAAGGTAAGCAGATGGTGGTCTGAGGCGACATCTGCTCCCCTCCTCACTCGAACATCTTGAAGGGATCTTCTAAATTTCTTGCTAATGCAGATATGGTCTATTTGGTTCTCTGTTGTATGGTCAGGTGAGACCCAAGTTGCTTTGTGTATTCTTCTGTGTGGGAAGATGCTGCCTCCAATGACAAGTCGGTTTAGAGCACATAAGTCTACAAACCTCTCCCCATTCTCACTCATCTCCGAGCCTAGTCCCTGTCTCCCCATCACCTCTTCGTATCCGGTGTTGTCCTCCCCTATTTTGGCATTAAAATCGCCCATGACGATGGTGATGTCTCGCTCCGCACATTTGTCCACGGCACTCTGGAGTTGGTCGTAGAACTCTTGTTTCTCTTCCTCGTCACTGTCATTGGTGGGCGCATAACACTGGATGACGTTCAGCTTGAGCTTTTTCTTGGTTCTAAAGGCTGCTGTTATAATTCTTGGCCCAAGAGGTTCCCAGCCCATCAGCGCTCTCTGTGCCACTGGTGACAGCATGAGTGCTACTCCTTCTGTATGGGGGGCATTCTCCTCTTCATGACCTGAATACAGAATCATCTCCCCACTTAACAGCCTTTTCTGGCCAGACTGCGTCCATTTGGCTTCACTGATGCCTAGCAGGGAAAGGTTGTACTTTTGCATTTCCGCTGCTATCTGGGCGGCCTTGCCGCTCTGGTACATGGTCTTGACGTTCCATGTGCCCATGGTTGTATCCCTGGATAGAGAGAGGCGGCTCGGTCCTGTGGCTTCCGAAAACTTCCGGCTTTCACCACAAGACGTCATAAGTCTTCTAGTAGAAGAACCTTCCTCCTCCAGGAAAGGAATTACTGTTAGTCTTTTCGTCGGCGTTTTTGTAGCTATTTCCTTTTTTGCAGGGTGGGGAAGCTACCCCCACGCCCAACCCCCTTACTAGGAGGACCAGGGGTTTTCTGTCGGGGTCACCTTCCCTTAGACCATGTTGGTTCACGGCACCTTATTTCATTCGGTGCACCCCTCTCACGAGGGACCCCCTATCCACCACCCAGGGGACGCGCCTCAACGCCGTATGGTCCCAGCGCGAGGTTGTTTGTAAGAGATTAAGAACAAATTCAGTTTTCCCACAGCCTGTGGCACCACAAAACAAACCACAGTGTGGGTCGAGTGTCAGCAAGTTCATTTTAATACCAATTATAATTTTAATATATCTGTCCACTCAGTCTGCTTTCTTGAATGTTCAGTTGTGCGTCATAAATCACATACAAATATATGTTTATTGCTTCGGCTTTTTCAACCTTTTTTTGTATTTGGATTGTAATTCCGTCACTGCCATTTTCAACAGTATGACCTGACCCATGTAGGTAGTCGTCATCTGTACTACGCAGGTCTAGCCACAGTGCATACTTGTCTGTCAGGTATTGAACAATTCTTACGTCATACAGATGCAGATCTTTAGATGCCATGTTTGCTGGTTTTTCTCTAAGCCTTCCGCCTGCAAAATATTTTGTGATCTCGTCATAGTGCTGGAAAGGTAGCATACCCGAAGCATACACTTGATTAGGACGGCCTTCAATAGTACAAGACAAATGAGTAATCTTTGGATTATAGAATTTTTCTGAATCCCTTTGGTATGGACTTCCCGGTTCAACAAACAGCACAAGAATGCCTTTCAGTGACCTAGCAGGTGTGTTCAAGTTGATGTTCCACATTAGGTCGCTTTTGTCTTTATGAATCAAACTGTGTCTTATAACACGATCATAATAAATCGGCAGTCTTGACTGGTACTGCTTTTGAATTAAGAGTAGCTAAATGAGCATGTGTGACAATTTCATATTCCAAAGAGATGTTAGAGATCTTGTATGTTGCATCTGTGTAAGTTGATTTAATAACTTTGGAGTAGTCATTGAAAATTAGTTCAAAACTAAGACGGTCATTTAGTGCTCCTTGATAATAAGGCAAACGGGGAGAGGTTTGTAGACTTTTGTGCTCTAAACCGACTTGTCATTGGAGGCAGCATCTTCCCACACAGAAGAATACACAAAGCAACTTGGGTCTCACCGGACCATACAACAGAGAACCAAATAGACCATATCTGCATTAGCAAGAAATTTAGAAGATCCCTTCAAGATGTTCGAGTGAGGCGGGGAGCAGATGTCGCCTCAGACCACCATCTGCTTACCTTGAGAATGAAGCTCAAGTTAAAGAAAAGCCGCACAGAGACAACAAAAAGACGCTATAATGTAGGCCTCCTGAGAGAGACTGGAGTGAGAGAAGAGTTCAAACTGGTGCTGTCTAACCGGTTTCAAGCGCTACAGGAGCTAGTAAATGAAGAGGAGGTGGTCACCACAGAGCAGCAGTGGAAGGCAGTTAGAGAGGCGCTGAACTCAACCTGCAAAGACACTGTAGGGGTCAGGAAACACCATCACAAGGACTGGCTGTCGGCACAGACCTTGAAGAAGATAGAAGTGAGGAAGCAGAAGAAAGCAGTTGTCAACAACAGTCGCACGAGAGCAGCCAAAGTAAGGGCACAGGGGGAATACTCGGAAGCCAACCGCGAGGTGAAGAGGAGTATCAGGGCAGACAAGAGGGCCTACACAGACAGCCTGGCAGCAGAGGCAGAAAAGGCAGCAGGAAGCGGCAACATGAAACAGCTCTACGACATTACCAGAAGATTGTCGGGCAAGTATGGCCATACAGAAAGACCAGTAAAAGACAAAGAAGGCAAGCCTATTGCAGACAGAGCAGACCAACTCGACAGATGGGCCGAGTATTTTGAAGAGTTACTGAACAGACCTAGCCCACTCGACCCCCTAGACATCCAGCCGGCAGAGACCGACCTACCCATCAGCTGTGACAGACCCAGCCGGGAAGAGATCAGAAGAGCAGTGGCATTTTTGAAGAACGGCAAAGCAGCAGGGCCAGATGGCATCCCAGCGGAGTTTCTGAAAGAAGACCTAGAGACAACGGTGGAGATGCTGTACCCACTGTTTGGAAAGATCTGGGAAGAGGAGGTGATGCCAGCTGACTGGAAGGAGGGGTACCTAATTAAGCTTCCCAAGAAAGGCAACCTCAGCAAGTGTTCCAACTAGAGGGGAATCACCTTGCTGTCAGTACCAGGAAAGATCTTCAACAGGATCATCCTAGAGAGAATGAAGAGCTCCGTTGACCCCCAGCTGAGAGACCAGCAAGCAGGATTCAGGAAAAACCGATCATGTACAGACCAGATCGCCACTCTCCGCATCATCGTGGAACAGTCTCTGGAGTGGGGCTCCCCGCTGTACGTCAACTTTGTGGATTATGAGAAAGCATTTGACAGCGTGGACTGAGAGACTCTGTGGAAACTCCTACGACACTACGGTGTACCCACAAAGCTCGTCCGCCTGATCAAGAGCAGCTATGATGGCATGACATGTCGCGTGATCCACGAAAGGCAGTTCACCAGGGAGCTCCAAGTCAGAACTGGTGTCAGGCAGGGGTGTCTGCTGTCTCCGTTCCTCTTCCTACTGGCCATAGACTGGGTCATGAAGATGACCACAGAGCACAGACGAAGTGGAATACAGTGGACACTGTGGACACAGCTTGACGACCTCGATTTTGCAGACGACTTGGCATTACTGTCCCACACTCATCAACAAATGCAGGACAAGACCACGAGGCTTGCTGACATCTCGTCCCAAGTGGGCCTCACGATCCACAAACAGAAAACAAAGACAATGAGGCTGAACGCAACCAGGGAAGAACCAGTCTTGCTTGCTGGGTCCCCGTTGGAGGAGGTGGAGTCCTTCACCTATCTCGGGAGCATCATAGACAAAAAAGGCGGCACTGATGCAGATGTCAGAGCACGAATCGGTAAAGCCAGAGCAGCCTTTCTCCAGTTGAAAAAAGTGTGGAGTTCCAGAGAGCTGTCACAACACACCAAAGTCTGGATTTTCAACTCCAATGTAAAAGCAGTTCTCCTATATGGCACAGAGACTTAGAGATTGACAAAAGCCACAGTCAACAGAGTGCAGACCTTCATAAACAATTGCCTTAGAAGAATTTTGAAAATCCACTGGCCAGAGAAGATCAGCAACGTCAGACTCTGGGAGAGAACAGAGCAGATAACAGCAGAGAATGAAATTGGGCGAAGAAGATGGGGATGGATCGGTCACAGTCTGAGAAAGCCAGCTTCCAGTATCACTAGGCAGGCATTGTCATGGAACCCCCAGGGAAAGAGGAAAAGAGGTAGGCCGAGAAACTCCTGGTGTCGAGACCTCCAAGCAGGCATCAAGAGACTGGGAACCACCTGGAGTAGAATCGAAGGAGAAGCACAGGACAGGAGTTGCTGGAGGTCTCTCGTCGACGGCCTATACCCGGGTAGGGGTGACAGGCGTAAGTAAGTAAGTGATAATAAGGCAAATGCGCTGTTAGGATTTCAAATTAAAGTGGAATGCAAAATCTATTTCCATATGTTTCTGCCACAATGACGTCCTTGACTACTGTCGTTGATTTATCTGTTGCATTGATTCTGAGTTTGGCAACATTATCAGCCTGTATGCCTTGGGAAATACGGTCTTCTCTTTCTTCACTTGTTAGCCACAGATCTTTGTAACAGTAGAATACATCAGCATCATCAAGACTAAACACTTCCTGACCTTCAAGTTTAACTTTAATAGTTTTAATAAATGCTCTGCCTAGGTTGCCAACTAGTGTTCTTTCGTCATCTGTGCCTGATGAAAGTTCAATATTAAAAGCAAGGCGAGCAGTACCAGGAACAATAACGTCACTGGGACCTAGGTTAGAAAACTTGACAGTAAGAATTTGGTTCTGGTCTATGGAGCTAGGATTGTTTGTGACGACAATTGATTGTCTAATGCCCTTAACACCAAGAGGCTCACGTAGTTTTCTATATGGGTCTAACTTTGATCCGTAGGACTGTGTCATTTTTATTATGCACAATAAAAAAAATTAAATGAATAAAACAATGGCAGCGGGAGGATTTAACCATGAAGATTTTGAAATGGATGACATGAATGACTTTGATACTTGTGCAACAGATGTAACTGGAATGGGAAATACTTCTAGTATGTATCATGAACTGTTAAAAGACAAAATAAACTTGTTTTATGATAGTGTTGGTGACCGCCCAAATGAAATAGATCCTAATCAGTTTGAATATGAAAAAGGTCATTTATATTTAAATACTGCTGACAAAGGAAAAGTACAATTGACTAACAAAAGAGACCCTGGTAAGTTTAGAGCTTTAAGTACAATCAAAAATGAAGGTGGTGTTGGCGTCTTGCGTCAACTTGGTATTGGATTGATTGATTGTACATTGCTTAACGTCCCGACAGCAACAAGGCTTTCTCAGGATGTGCCTGCACTGCTTGTGAAAAAAAAAAAACAAAAAAAACTAAACAGAAAATTGAATGTATGTCGCCAGCCGGTCAAATACGTTAAATAAACCTACAACATGGGGCCTAAATAAAGCTAAGACCATTTAGCAACACACATCCAATATCAAGAGCTACAGGCAGTGCAGACAGTAGGGAGAGTTTTAAAAAGGCAAATACAGGTGAATGGACAAAGGGTAGACAGAAACACATGCCCCAGAATAGAGAGAAAAACCCACCCTGTGGGGCTGACCAGGGTGACCCTGGGAACTAAAAAATACCTAACCCCACCCAAGTCCCCCAAGGCAGACCCGGGTGGGGCAACTTTGTATTGGAGATAAACAGTTAAAACCTCGACTTGCTAGTGCTCTTCATGATGCGCAAACAAGGTTGCCAACTGGACAAGAAATTGAAATGACTGAAGTAACAAGACTGCCAGAATTAACAAACACAGTAATACAAGAAACTTCATTTACAGAAGGGCAAATAAATGAGGCTAGGAAAACAATAGAAGACTCTCCTTTGACAATGCGGGAGTTAGTGGTTAGTTATTTGGGTTTAACGCCGAGCAGGCGACTAAGGCCATCTCACGGCGGGATGGGTAAAAACTGGTCAGCCAGACTAAAAGCAAGGTCTTAAGACAAGATGTAAATATAGATTAAAAATCTCAGGCTAAAATGTCGCACGTCTTTAAAAGAAATGTATACAGACTCTCAAAAAGGGCAAATAAAAAAGATTCACATAGTCTATGAATGCTCAAATCTTGTTAAAAATATTACATGCTCGCAAGAAATTGAAGATTTTGTCCGGGGGAACATCCCGGAACAAAACCTTCAAGGAGTCTGCTGTAAAGTGTTTATATCTGGTGTCAATTAGGTCAGCACAATACAGCAAAAAGTGTCGAACAGAAAACTGCTCATCACCGCAAAACACCATGGACGCTCATCCTGTTTAAGTAAGTAAGAGTGCGTAACATACGTGTGCCCGATGTGGAGCCGAGCAAGGACAGTCTCCTCACGGCGGCTGCCGCAGCGGAAAGGTAGACTGTCAGACAACTTAGGAAGAGCTTCATGAAGCTTGTTCCCTTCCTCTTTGTCCCACTCGGACTGCCATTCGCGGGCCACGTACGCACTAATCACAGGTTTAAAATCACTATAGACAGTCTGTGTGTCAGGGACAGGGTCACTGCGGGCACTGTTGGCAGCAGAATCTGCGATTCTGTTGCCTTCGATGCCCACATGGCCTGGGACCCAAATAAAAATGATGTCATAATATTCCTTCATCAAGTCTGCGTAAAGCTCTCTAATCTGCACCAGCAGTGGATGGTCTGTTCCCGCGCCCTGAAGGGCCTGCAGGGCAGAAAGAGAGTCAGACAGAATCAGGAAGTTCCTTTCCCGAGACTGATAGGCATGCTTGAGTGCCAGCAGAATTGCCTGCAGTTCTGCACTAAATACAGAGGAATGGTCGGGGAGATGGAGCTTAAATGGGCGTTTAGGATGGCGAGAGGACACTGCAGCCGCAGCCACCTTCCCATCCTCAGACTTGGACCCATCCGTATAAAGACGACAATAGCCAGGAAAAATTGAAAGGAGTTCATTGAGGCTTTGTTGGTATATGGCTGGTGGAGTACAATCCTTCTTGTGGGCAGTCAAGTCCAGCAAGATGTCAGGAACTGGTAGTAGCCAGGGTGGAGTGACGTGTTGCAGAGATTCCGAAACTTTGTCCAGGTCCACTCCGGCCGCCTGCAGATGAGGTCGGACACGGAAGGAAAGTGGACGGACAGCTCCCGGATGGGCATCGTAAATCTCTGCAAACGACGGGTTAAAAACACAATCATAGGCAGGATTGTCTGGATGGGCCTTCAGCTTCAGAACGTAGCTGAGCATGAGGCGGATGCGGTGGAGCCCGAGAGAAGGCTCCCCTGCCTCAGCATACAGACTAGGAACTGGAGATGTCCTGAAGGCTCCCAGACATATGCGCAGACCTTGATGGTGAATTGTGTTCAGACGCTGTAGAACAGACTTTCAAGCCGAGCCATATACCACAGAGCCGTAATCCAGTTTGGACCGAACAAGGGCCCGGGCCCGGTACAGTCGAAGTAAGACAATGCGGTCTGCACCCCAGTCAGTACGACCAACGACACGAAGAATGTCGAGGGCCTTCTGACAAGAGGTTCTAAGGTAGGTAACATGGTTGCAGAAGGTCAATCTTTTGTCAAAGATGACCCCCAGAAACTTTGCCTCTTCGGCCACCTGAATTGGCACTCCAGCAATGCTCAGGGTAGGTTTTGGAAAAAATTTCGTCTGGTTAGTAAAATGCACACAGATTGTCTTGGAGGGCGAGAACCTGAATCCGTTGAGAGACACCCAGCCCTGGATGCGATCAACACACAGCTGCAAGCGCCTCTCAAGGGACGCAAGTCCTCGACCTCGTGCACACAAAGCAAAGTCGTCCACAAACAAAGAGCATTCAGAATCATCCTTGACGGCCTTTACAATGTTATTTATTTTAATGCTAAATAAAACAGGAGATAGAATGCTGCCCTGCGGGACACCCATCTCCTGTTCAAAGGAGTCGGAGAGGGTGGAGCCCACACGGACATGGAACGACCTGTTCGACAAAAAATTGTGAATAAAAACAGGCAGGTGCCCTTTAAAACCCATGTCCGACAAATCAGACATTATACCATACTTCCAGGTAGTGTCATATGCCTTTTCAAGATCAAAGAAAATTGCATAGACATGCTGCTTGTTGACAAAAGCATCTCGAATAAAAGACTCAAAGCGAACTAGATGGTCAGTTGTACTACGGAAGCACCGGAAACCGCACTGGAGGTCTGTGATGAGACCACGTGACTCAAGATGCCACACCAGTCGGTTGATTGATTGATTGTACATTGCTTAACGTCCCGACAGCAACAAGGCTTTCTCAGGACGTGCCTGCACTGCTTGTGAAAAAAACTGAACAGAACATTGAATGTATGTCGCCAGCCAGTCAAATACGTTAAATAAACCTAACACATGGGGCCTAAATAAATCTAAGACCATTTAGCAACACACATCCAATATCAAGAGTTACAGGCAGTGCAGACAGTAGGGAGAGTTTTAAAAAGGCAAATACAGGTGAATGGACAAAGGGTAGACAGAAACACATGCCCCAGAATAGAGAGAAAAACCCACCCTGTAGGGCTGACCAGGGTGACCCTGGGAACTAAAAAATACCTAACCCCACCCAAGTCCCCCAGGGCAGACCCGGGTGGGGGGCCACACCAGTCGGGCGTTGACCAAGCGTTCCATAGTCTTACATAAACATGATGTCAAAGCTATTGGCCGGTAGTTGCCCGGGTCGGAAGGATCCTTACCCGGCTTGGGGATTGGCACAACCACAGCCTGGTGCCAAGATGGCGGAAAACGACCAGTTATCCAGATATGGTTAAAGGCCTTGAGAAGTACAAGGAGTGAATCCTCAGGCAGATGAGTTAGGAGCTGATAATGGATGGTATCTAATCCAGCAGCAGAGTCAGTACATTTCTGCATGGCTTGCTGCAATTCTGAAAACGTAAAGGGGGCATTATAGTCTTCCGAGTTATCTGATATAAAATCACAAGCACAAGATTCTCGCTTCTCCTTCTCTCTCTGGAAGAAAGGTGAATAATGCTCTGTTGAAGAATTATGGGCAATGGTGGAGGCAAGCAAATTGGCCACAGCCTTTTTATCTGTGACCAAACTGGCACCATCTCTAAGATGGCTGACAGAAGCCGAGCCACCCCTGCCACTAATTCTTCGAACAGCCTTCCAGACTTTTTGGGACGGAGTCCTAGAAGATAAAGATGAGACGAAGCATCTCCAGGAAGCACGGCGTTCGCGTTTAAAAATGTAACGGGCTTTCGCCCGCTGTCTTTTAAATGTTAAAATATTTGCTTGCAACAGATTACGAAAAGCACGTCGCTGATCAGATTTGCGTATTTTTTGGGCCTTGCGGCACTCTTCATTGAACCATGGTACTCTCGGCTTCCGAGGGACTGATGTAGAAGTTCTAGGGATGGTTTCACCTGCTACGTCCAACAAAATCGAAGTAAAACAAGAAACAGGTTCTTCAGCTGACATGACCACCTCCTCTGTAAGACGAGACTGACAGAGGGAGGCGAACAGAGGCCAGTTAGCTTTCTTGAGATTCCAGCGCCCCACCGGCGAATCCTCCTCACAGCTGACCGATGACAGGACTACTGGGAAGTGGTCACTACCACACAGGTCGTCGTGAACCTTCCAGTCAAAGTCCAGCATGAGAGAAGGATCACACACAGTGAGGTCTAGAACAGAACTAGATCCGGAACCTGAGTTAGAGTATGTAGGTGAGCCATCGTTAAAGACACATAGGTTAAGTTGAGAAAAAACATCTTCTAACATCCGACCTCTGCCATCATAGTGGTCACTACCCCAAAGGTGAGCATGACCGTTAAAATCCCCCATGAGAATAAAGGGAGGGGGCAGTTGATCTACTAAGTTAAAAATATCATTGCTACAGACCCGCAGTGATGGTGGCAGGTAAATACTGCATATGGTTATGGTCTTTTTTAAGGTAACCCGAGCAGCGACAGCCTGAAGACAGGTGTCGATGCTAACGGGGCTACATAAAATTTGGCTACTAATGAGAAGAGCCGCTCCACCCGAGCGCCTCTCCAAATCAGAGCCTTTATGTATAACATTAAAACCATTAAAAGACACAGGGTCAGAAGTCTTCAGGTAAGTCTCCTGAAGAGATATTACTGAGGGGTTATAGAACTTGACTAAAAGACGTAATTCCTCAAAGTTAGCTCGAAAACCACGACAATTCCACTGAAGCAAAGAGTCCATGATTAAGTCTTATCTGGGGGTAAGGAGTTTTTCCCCCCTTTTTCCTTTACCAGAGCATGGAATTACTCTTACTAAAAAAAGAGGAAAACCCCTTTTCACTAGGGGGGTCCGGGTTTAAAAGTTATACTAAAACTTAAAGTATTCAACAGAATATATCCAAATGCTTATTCAAAATACATCTGAATGTCTTTCCATTTTTCATTTTTTTTTTATTTGAGTTTAATTATATAATATATATACTTTCTTTAATAATCTCTGATTAATCAGCTGTAAGTATGGATTCCTTTTCTCTCTTATTTAATACCATGTACCATGGTCACTGAACTGGAGAAAGGTTATATAGATTTTTCAACATAATTTCATCAAACTTTACTGGAAAGAAATACATTGTAATAAATTTATTCACCATCAAGAGTAATATTTCCAATGGCACTGCTTTTAGCTTTCTTGTGTTTCGCTGTAGACACGTGAGCATCAAGAGCTACGCGGCCGCGTAGTTAATATCAAACTGTGCAGTTCACGGCAATACGCCTGCCCACAGGCCGCTAACTTGCGAATACACTGAGTGCGTTGCTCATCGTTTATGCTTTTCTCGAGCCAAGTCCATCTCCAAATATTCTTGGCTCCAGAATCGTCTATTCTGTCTCCGCGTTTAAGTATTTTCTCTTCGCCATATTTTGACCAGACTACGACTACCACTGAAGACCGGAAGCGACCTGTGCGAGCTAAAGCTAACGCCTCGCTCAATTTTGAATACGCGATTTGGGGATATCCGCCACATAAAGATCACGAAACACGGTATTGGAATAGTGACTTTACGATTTTGTTTTCGGCGGAAATTTTTATTTTCGGCGGAATGGCAGCTTCATTTAAGCGGAAATCCGCCAAAAAGAGGAAAATTCCGACTCATGTGTGTTTACTGGGGTTTCTGGCTGTGCTGGTGTCGGTGCCGATGCTGGGGCTGTTACTGACATTACTGGCGTTACTGTCTGTACAGGTGATGATGATGTTACTGGCGTTACTGGCGTTATTAATGGTTTTAATGGTTGTAGGTGTGTGGTTGTTGGGCACAAGTTTACAGATTGATTGAGGCCTAATTTCTGATCATGCCCTGCAACAATTATTTCATTATTATAATTTGTTATTGTCCCCATTTGAAGTTGAAGGTCTGATGGTAACATGTATAGCCCGATGCCAACTACAAAGTCAACTTTTAATAATAATAATAATGAGTATTTATATAGCGCTTAATCTTACTCAAAAGCTCTAAGCGCTTTACAATCTGTACACAAAAATAAAAATACAATGACATATGCACATAACACAAAGCACAATGCCCGAACACAACACTTTTACAATAAACTAAACAACAATACATACATAATAATTTATATTCTAATTAACATTCAGTCTAAACAAGGAGGATTGCAGAACTACAACTAAGGCATCAAACACTGGCAGTTATTCAAAGTAAAGCTTGAAGAGGTGAGTTTTCAACGACCTCTTGAAGTCAGAGACAGACTCACTGTTTCTGACCTCAAGAGGAAGTGTATTTCATAACATTGGGGCTTGATAAACAAAAGTGCGCTGACCAAATGTTTTAGTTTGGACAGAAGGTACACACAACGTCCGTTTATCAGAAGAGGAGCGGAGCTCACGAGAGGGTGTATACACATGCAGCAAAGAGGACAAGTATTCTGGGCTGGTGCCTGAAAGGCAGTTAAAACAGATTGACATAACTTTGTATTGAATACGTGAGGACACAGGTAGCCAGTGAAGGGACTTCAAGATGGGTGTGACATGATCAGTCTTACGGACTCTCACAACAAGCCGGGCTGCATTGTTCTGAATTTTTTGGAGGCGATCAATGAGATACTGAGGGCAGCCACAAAGCAAAGAGTTACAATAATCTAGCTTGGACAGCACAAATGCACAAACTAGTGTTTTAGTGGCTTCCACGGTCAGCAGGTGACGAACTGAACTAATACGACGAAGTTCCAGATAAGCGGATCTACACACTGCACTGACATGCTGTGACATAGATAACTCGCTGTCAAGTGTAACACCCAGGTTTCTCACACTCGCAGAGAAGCCAATGAGTGTTCCATCCACAGACAATGATGACGGTAAAGGCAGGGACGAAGATAATCTTGGATTAGCTACCAACATTGCTTCAGTTTTGCCATCATTTAACATCAGTTTGTTGGTGGTCATCCATGATTTGACATGGTCAATGCACTGGCTTATACTTTGGACGGCATTCACAGCTTGCTCGACAGTATCACTTTTGTACATCTGCGTATCATCTGTAAATGCATGATGGGAAATGGAGCGACTACAAATCAGGTCGGACAGGGGCTGAACATACAGTAAGAACAATACAGGTCCTAGGACCGAGCCCTAGGGTACACCAAACCGAAGAGGTGATGGCTCAGAACGACAGCCGTCGACAGAAACAATCTGGGATCGTTCAGTCAGGTATGAACTAAACCATGCCAAGACTGTGCCTTCGATGCCAAATACAGATTGAAGACGGCACAGCAAAATTTCATGGTCAATAGTGTCGAACGCACTGGACAGGTCCAGCAAAGCAAGGACTGTGATCTTACGCTCGTCCAAAGCACAAAGCAGGTCATTGAATATCTTCAGCAAAGCTGTTTCAGTGCTACGATGGGGACGATATGCAGACTGGAATACACTGAACCGACTATTAGAGTTGACATGCTTTAAAGTTTGAACAAGGACAATTTTCTCAAGAATCTTTGATAGAAATGTAAGATTGGAAACTGGGCGATAGTTTTTCAGTACATTTGGGTCTAAAGATGGTTTCTTCAATAGGGGTTTTACAAGTGCAGTCTTGAAGCTTTCAGGAAAAATACCAGTGGAGAGAGAGTTGTTGATGACTTGTGTAATGGCAGGCAACACTTCATCCAGGCACTCGTACAACAAGGGAGTGGGTATGGGGTCTAACTCACAAGTTTTGGGGGCAGTGTTTGTGATCACTTTTCTGACCTCATCCTCTAGCACAGGTTCGAAGGCTGAGAGAGGTTCTCCACTAAAGCGTTTTTCGGTGAACAAAACTGAAGTGGGCATGAGATCCAGAGAATCACGAATTTCGCGGACTTTATCAACGAAGTAATCTGCAAAAAGCTGAGGCAGCTGGCACGGGGGAAATGTAGTGGGAAGAGGTGATGGAGTCTTCTTCACCATAAGCTTATTGGTCACATTATACAATTCTTTGCTTGTTGTGCACTCACTGATCTTCCTGTTGTAAAACGAAGATTTTGCTCCATGAACAATCTCATTTACATGCTTCTTAGAACATGTGTATATCTGCTTGTGAACAGTCAACCTAGTTGAGCACCACATTCTCTCAGCTTGGCGCCGCATCTGCTTAGCCGAACGCAGCTCTTTGCTCACAAACCTATACCACAGGCTGATTCTATGAGCTGACTTTTTACGCTTTGAAGATGGTGCATGATTGTCTAAGACAGTGCGTAAACATGAATCAAACTCCTCGGCACTAGGACTAGGATGGTGAGACAGTGACTGAACGAGGTCAGCCTTGAAGGCTAGTCTGTCAATGGCACGAACATTGCGCACTATGGTAAGCATAGACACTGGAGGTGGGACTATGGCCCTCAAATGACTGATCACACAGTAATGGTCTGAACATATTGCATCAGAAACCTGTGCTGAGCACAAGATATCATCGTCACATCTATGAAGGATCCAGTCAATAGTATGCCCTTGTCTATGAGTTGGTTTGTCGACAACTTGTGAAAGACTGAACATGTGTAAAACAGAGCATGGAATTACTCTTACTAAAAAAAAGAGGAAAAACCCTTTTCACTAGGGGGGTCCGGGGGCATGCCCCCCCCCCCCCCCCCCCCCCCCCCGGAAAAAAATTTGAAAATTTACATTAAAATGTGTGCAGTCTGGTGCATTTTAGAGAGAAACTGAGCAGTTTAACCACCTAAAAATCTTGCTTTTTTTTTTTCTTATTTTTTGGGTGCACTTTTTATTTTTTTGTGTCAAAGGTTTAAAAGTTATACTAAAACTTAAAGTATTCAACAGAATATATCCAAATGCTTATTCAAAATACATCTGAAAGTCTTTCCATTTTTCATTTTTTTTAAATTTGAGTTTAATTATATAATATATATACTTTCTTTAATAATCTCTGATTAATCAGCTGTAAGTATGGATTCCTTTTCTCTCTTATTTAATACTATGTCACTGAACTGGAGAAAGGTTATATAGATTTTTCAACATAATTTCATCAAACTTTACTGGAAAAAAATACATTGTAATAAATTTATTCACCATCAAGAGTAATATTTCCAATGGCACTGCTTTTAGCTTTCTTGTGTTTCGCTGTAGACACGTGAGCATCAAGAGCTACGCGGCCGCGTAGTTAATATCAAACTCTGCGCAGTTCGCGGCAATACGCCTGCCCACAGGCCGCTAACTTGCAAATACACTGAGCGCGGAGCTCGTCGTTTACGCTTTTCTCGAGCAAAGTCCATCTCCAAATATTCTTGGCTCCTGAATCGTCTATTCTGTCTCCGCGTTTAAGTATTTTCTCTTCGCCATATTTTGACCAGACTACGACTACCACTGAAGACCGGAAGCGACCTGTGCGAGCTAAAGCTAACGCCTCGCTCAATTTTGAATACGCGATTTGGGGATATCGGTCACATAAAGATCGCGAAACACGGTATTGGAATAGTGACTTTACGATTTTGTTTTCGGCGGAAATTTTTATTTTCGGCGGAATGGCAGCTTCATTTAAGCGGAAATCCGCCAAAATGAGGAAAATTCCATGCTCTGGTAAAATGTCCATGAGTGCAGAGGTGGTGTGGTGCTTCTGATTGTCAAAGTGGATGTTAAAGTCACCAAGGACTATCAGACTGCCAGCAAGAGAATTACAGTGATCGAGAAGATCATGAAATTGATCAACAAACATTGAATCAGTTAATTTGTTCTTGCGGTTTGGCGGAGGTCTGTAGAGGCACAGAAAATGAACAGTTTTCTGAGTTAAAGCTAGAGTAAACTGTACAAGCTCAAAAGACTCATGGGAGAAACTAAAAGACGTTGAAAATGATGCAAAAGGCTGCAGTGCTTCATGGAGGACGACTGCAATACCACCCCCACGAGAATCGCGGGGGAAGGATTTCACAGAGTATGCAGATGGGGCAAGATCAGCACATTTGGCCTCATCACCTGAGGCACGAAGCCAGGTCTCTATTAAGAACAGAATGTCAACATGATGGTCGGTAACAAACTCGCACACTTCAGAGCGCTTCTTGGCACAACCAACTGAGCGCACATTAAACAGTGCCAAGCACAGTTGACCTGGTACTTTGGTAGTGTCTTGAAGATGAACCTGAATAAGGTTAGATACATTACCAGTCTGGTGAGTATGGCTTGTGATTCTCTTGGAGCTGATGTAGACTGAGATGGGTTGTAATGTTTCTTGGGACAGGTGTGGTCGTTCAAGAAGTTGTGATGGTGATGATGACGGAGAGGTTTGAGGGGGTGGTGATGGTTGGAATGGGGCCCAATGAAGTGGAAGTGGGGGCTACCACACGAATGATTGTGATGGTGGGGGCTGAAGTACCAGAGGTGGTAGCGGTGGGACACCGGGTGTAGGATGGCCCCACTGGGGTACTGATAATGCAGGCAGCAGGCATTGTGTTGGCGGAGGACCCACGGGCACTGCAGGCATGTGATGACTTTGCTGCTGTGATGGCGATGGTGAGGCCTGCGGCATGGGCGGTGGTAAATGTAGGGACAGCCGCGGCAGGGGAAACGGCTTTGGGTGGAGTGGGGGAAACGACACTGGGGTAGGCCACTTGGCTGAAAAAGAGTGAGGCGACTGAAGCACTGAAAACATGTGCTGAGGTACAGCTGAAAACACCGAGTACCCCTGGGGTGGACAGCAGGGCACCGACAACAGGCGCTGGGTTGAAGATGACAATCCCGAGTACCCCTGAGGTGAAGGGTGGGGCACTGAAGACAGGTGATGAAGTGGAGGTGGCATCACTATATGCCCCTGGGGTGGAGGGTGGAACACTTTAGACAGGTACTTGGGTGGAGATGACATCACTGATTGTTCCTGGGGTGGCGGGTGGGACATCGAAGACATGTGCTGGGGTGGCGCGGACATTACTGAGTGCTCCTGGGGTGAAGGGTGGAGCGCGGAAGACAGGCATGAGTGTAGATATGACAATACTGAGTGCCCCTGGGGTGGAGGGTGGGGCACTGAAGACAGGTGCTTGGGTGGAGATAACATCACTGGGTGCCCCTGGGGTGGAGGGTGGGGCACTGAAGACAGGTGCTAGGGTGGAGATAATGTCACTGGGTGCCCGTGCGGTGGAGAGTGTGGTACTGAAGACAGGCGCAGCAGTGAAGCAAAAGGAGGTGACTGAGTCACAGAAGGCAGCAGTGAAAACACCATACCGTTCCCCTTGGGAGGAGACAGGAATTCTGAAGACTGGCTGTTGGAAAGTGCTAAAAGTCCAGAGCGTTGGTGGCACAATTTGCCACCTCTGCAGCCACGTTTACGTCCAGGCTTGGCAAGAATCCCAAGTTCTGATAATACGTCATAAACACACCTTTGGAGTCTAAAGTTCTTTGCTTGGGAAATAAAAGTCCGTATCAGGGTGCTGTAGGTATCCATCTATACAGTATCTGTGCAGTGTACACTTGAATGCCAAAACTAGGCCAGGTCACAAACACTATTGTTATGCAGGGCAGTCTAACAGGCCACACTATTGTGTTGTCTGCACTGTTGACACTGACTACTGAGTACAGTTCATGAACTGCTGAAATGTCACTGAGACAGATTTCAAATGAAAAATGTCTTTTCTTTTCCAATGAAATACTCTAAATGTTTTCATAAAATGAAGAAAGAAATTACACCATGATGATCAGCTGCTGATAACAAACACGTTGATACCAAAATGATGCTTGCAATCCTCCGAGAACCAACAAAAATACACAAAATGTGCAGAGAGCAGTGCTTGATGCAGCCACTAGGCGCAGAACACAACTCACAACTCTTTGATCTGGCATATCTGAGAACGTCTTGGTAGTGTTGTATGCTTAATGGGAGATCAACAACTGAGTTAATTGAATCTTCCAGGTTTGCCAGAAACTGTTTTTGTGCTTCAAATTAAAATGTTTGATTTTGTTTGAGCTTGTGCTCCTAGTATAGTGGAGTCCAGTTAACACGAACTCGCTTAACACGAATTTCCGGTTAACACGAACCGTTTTTGCATTCCCGGCCGACGGCCTTCTTATTCTGTATTCAAATTTCACTGATAACACGAAATGCTTAACACGAAATTTCGCTTAACACGAAGCTGTTTTCGGTTCCCAACCAGAGCAATTTCACTATTATTCACCTGTTTAACACGAACACAGATTCCAGTCTCAAACACCGAAAACCAATTCATGAAAGGGGCACCGCACGTGTCACTCTCGTGCTGTAGTAAACATGACACAGATCAGAACGAACTCGAGCCTGTGATTGGCTGAATAGCCTTCAGTTGTTGTAATGCATCTTCTCTCTCATTGGCTAGAGTTTCTGAACTGTATTCATGCATCATTCGTGTACCAACACAACCCAACACTCCGTCACTTCAGTTAACCACCGATCGTGGCTACCCCCTAGGTAAAAGAGAAGTCGATTACGCTTGAAGGCTTCGTATTTTTAAGAGTAACGTGCTGAGTGTCCTTCTCTATGGGTCAGAGTGCTGGACATCCACTACTGCTACGGAACGCAAGCTGGAAGTCTTCCAGAACAAGTGCCTGCGACGGATCATGAAGGTCTTCTGGCCAAACATGATTACAAACGAGGAACTACGGAAGAGAGCAGGCGCAGACAGCATCGCTGAAACCATCGCCACACGGAGATGGAGATGGCTAGGCCACGTTTGCAGAATGTCACCCGACTTATTACCAAGGGTGGCACTGAGATGGACACCACAGGGGAAGAGAAACCGTGGGCGACCAAAGGAGACGTGGCGCCGAACCGTGGAGCGAGAGCTCAAGAACAGAGGCCTTATTCTGCAAACAGCACCCAAAATAGCAGCTGACAGACAAAAGTGGCGCTCCCTTGCCGTCGCCTCAAGCACCAGACGGCGCAGAGAGGACTGAATGAATGAATGAATTACGCTTGAAGTGAAAAAACAAGATTAATGAGATCCACGATTGTCTCTCTACACGGGCTGTCAATAACGCAAGACAGACTTCGATCATGGCGTTCTTTTAAATTACTTTGATCGTGTTGCTTTTACCGATGCGAGATTGTACTTCAGCCCGTGTTGCTTTTACTTTACTATAGATTTTACATTAAATACGTGAGCTGTACACGTCTCCTTGTGTTTTCCTAGCGAGCTGAAGGTAAGGTAAGCATATTTAGTACGATAATATGCACTTTTAACCTCGTACTCATTCATGCACGCATCTCTTCAGTACACACGTTTTCCTTGCCGAGAGGGCCGTGATCAATTTTGAGGCCATATTGGTTAACACGAAATACGTTTAACACGAAGTGATTTTCTGTGTCCCCAGAAATTCGTGTTAAGCGGACTCCACTGTATACACCACACATATGTTCTGATAGACTCATTTATGCGTTCGACTCCTGCTTGAGTAAACCCTTCACTCCTGTCTAAGACAAATGTGGTCCAGGCATTAGACTGTTTCTGTTCTATTGAGCCTAACCAGACTTCAGATTTTGATGAGAATGAAGAGTAGGGAGGCCAGTAATCTTGTGGGTATTGTCTGTGACTCATAGCATAATACAATGTACCCATGCCTTTGTGATCATCAAGTTTTTGTGTAAAGTCATACTTTGTACTGATGTTAAATTCATTACAGATGCGTTCAAATGCTTTCATATCCATGGGGTTGTTAAACTGGTTAAAACTAGATTCAGTAGGCAATGGGGTATGCAGTTCTGACAGTATTCTTCTAAGCTGGTAATAGATGTGGAAACGATAGACTTAATCAGTTTGTTTGGGTGATTCAAATGGTCTGTAAAAGAAACGCCACAGCCAGTAGTTGAACATAGTATAGCAAAGTTAAGCTGGTTTTGAAACATCTGTAGTGGGCTTGAGGACCACTTTCTTGCAGTTGCATCATCTGTAATTGGAGGGTTTAGGTAATGATCATATGGATTCGGTACTTTCACTTGAAATAAATCTCCTTCAGACAAAGTTATTTCGAGCTGATTTAGCTGAATTATTTTCTGATCATAAGTTGGTGCGACATTGTACTTGGCATCCACGTTAAATTGAAATGCATTTACAGTGGCAATTGTTGGCGATTTAAATTCCATTATGCTTTTTTTATGTGATAATAAAAATGTTTATAACCTTAACAAATCTTGATACAAGCAAACCAGTGTGGTTAACTAATGGGATTGATAATCGAGATGCTAGCAAGGCTGTAGCTATCCACGAAATGTTCTACACTGTAAAGTGGTTTAATGTAACAGATGATACAAGATTTCATGTAAGTTATAGCAATGCTGGTAATAGTGGCTTGTGCACTAAAACACACTTTATACCATCTGGGTATTTTGACTTTTGTACTTTAGCTGAATGGTTTCAAAGTAAATTAATAATTAAAGCAACTTTAAATCAGGCTAACTTACGTGTTACATTAGATTTTCCTGAAGGTAGTCAGCCTATAATTTCACGTGAACTTGCATATTTACTCGGTTTAATAGGCAGACATATAACTTCTAGGGATGAAAAATGGGCATTTGGTTTTGGAAGTGATAATATTGAGGGTTGGTTACCTACAACAGTTGGAGATCAAATAACTGGAAGATACCCTGTTCATTTGTCAGTACACACATTGCTAAATGTTTATTTAAAAGAACTGAACATGACTGAAAATGTACACAATGGAAAGCCTTCAACTTTGTTAAGATGCTTGCCGACTGGAACTGCCCCATATTGTGAAAGTGTGGTTGCTAGATTTCCTAATTTGCAGTTTAAAAAATTAGGTTCCAGTTTCTTTGAATCACTGTGTTTATCTGTAACTAATCAGGATGGTAAACCAGTTCAGATGCATGATTTTACTGTAGTGTTGGAAGTGAAATAAATTTTATTTTTGTTTTATAAAAATGAGCGGTCTTGGTCCAAAGCCGAGAATTGTGCCAGTTGCATGTCCGTCAATAGAGTTGAAAGATTTGGCCGACGTGCAAGATTTTGATAAAGAAGGTGAGGTAGGGTGAGTATAGATTGCTTTACGTCCCGCAAGCGACAAAGGCCTTCTCAGGACGTGCCTGCGCTAAATGAAGAAAACTGCAAGAAGCGCAGACAGGAGGGAGAATTTCAAAAGAAAAATACAGATGAATGGACCAGAAAGACAGAAATACAAACCCCCAAAAGAGTAGAACCCACCTTGCAGGGGTTAGACAAGGTGACCCTAGGAAACTAAAAAGTAGACAACCCCACCAAGGTCCCCTAGGGCAGACCCAGTGGGGGAAGAAGGTGAGGTAGGAGAGGTGTATGGCCTTGAACTTGTTTCCGTTGGATTGTACAAACGAAAGGTGTAAAAGATGATGTAAAAGATGGCACTGAGAGACAGTTTCCTAAACTTAGTCAACTTCATGATGTTACTGTTCCTACTCCTGTAAGTAATGTGCTCTACAGCTTAAAACATGTGGGTAATAAGTGGGTAATTATTCCTACCCCTGTTCCGCTTGCACCTATTCCAATTGTATGGGATGTTAAGTTTGTTTTTATCAGTCCTTATGTTTATTTTACTGATGAAGGTGCCTTAGTATTTAGAAAAGTTGTTAACTCTGAGCCAATGCTTGTAAGTCTTGTGCCAAGCTATTTCGCAGAAATCAATGGCAGAGAAAAACTAAAACTTCAAGAGTATGAAAAAAGAAGGTATTTTCTTACAAATAGAAAGGGTAGAACAGATACTTCTATTTCGTTCGTACCAGCAAATTTTACCATAGTTAGAGAAGCGACAATAGTTTTTGAAATTCTCATGAGATCTTTGGATGCTGTGAAAGAAGCAGATATCGCACAGGGAATCAAACTTACATGGGAAAGCTCAGTAGCAGAGTCAACAAAGGTTGTTATTGCTATTAGAAAAATCAATACAGATTTTGAAGTTTCGAGTAGTGTCCCTGCTGTTAAGGTAGTGATTGATAAAACAACTCTAGTTCGTCTAAGTTTCATAAACCTGGAACACATAGATCTTGTTTTGCTTCATTTTATTACGCTAGCAAATTGTATACCTTTGAAGAGTTGCAAAATAAATTAGAAGATTAAGTATAAAAAAATATTTGCCATAAAAAATGCCACCACTGTATCCGCAAATACCACCTGAACCACCTGCGCCTATTGAGCGTGATAAACATTACAGGTAGACTCATTCCGTTTAATAAATATTACAGAAGCGTTGAAGTATTTGGAAGAAGAACAAGCAAAATACTCAAGGTGTAAACGACGTTACAAAACGGTTTTCAATTCTGTACACAACACTTCAATGGCCGTGGGTGTGGTTTCAGCCGGATTATCTGTAGGAGGTATAGCTCTGTTTGCAACGGGAGTGGGAAGTGTCATAGGAATTGCTATTGAAGGTGTTGGCCTTGCCACAAGCCTGGCATGCTTTGGTATGGAAGCCATTAACAAAAGATTTTATACAAAGTTGCAAAAGCATGAAGCCTTGAGTACACTAGCTGGAGCTAAGCTGAGCAGTATGAAACTTATTATCAGTAAATCTTTGGAAGATAATAAAATTGATGATCACAAATTTAAGAGAGTCCAGGATGATTTGGCCAATTACAAATAACAGAAATCTGAAATACAGAATAAGACGCGTAATCAACCCGTGAACGTTGAAGAGCTAAAGAAATCTTTTTTAGAGAAAGGAAAAAAGATAGGTGTAGAAGAAACTATGAAAAAGGTTCAAGGACTTGTAAGCAATTAACAATCAGTTTTGGTAATCCATTATTTTTATCATACTCTTCGCAAAGAGATGTCATGCCTTTCTCGCCTGCCCATTTGACGCCATCCGCCCCACCACCAGACTACTATTGAGAAAAAAGTTAATATATTGTCCTTGTAACTTGGAAAATCTGTCCGAGTATCTTAATGACTTGGGTCAGAACTTACAAGTTCTTATGTTTAGGTTCTTGTAAGAACTTGTTTTAGGTCACTTATAACAACTTATGCCAACTAATTTATTGGGAACTTAATTTCTGTGCATGTGGTTATTATTAAATAACTGGGGTATTGGCGTAGAGTGACTTTAAAAGGTGTATGTAGGTAACTTTCTTTTTTTGTTTGTTTTATTAAGTGTATATAACAATGGGTTTGTGTTTTTTTCTCTGTGTGTGTGTGTGGTTATTATTAACTCTTAATCACCTATAACGCCCGTAAACGCCCTCCAGGTCTTTACCTAAAGCGCCCATAGACGCCCGTCCTCGGTACTAAATTTAGAAGTCATGTGATACGTTGGTGGGTTCTTCTGTGAAGAAGGTGAGATTGTAGGGGGCAAGGTCAAACTAACTTTAGACACTGGGCATGCGCTCTAAGCCACTGTGTGTGTCGAATTGGGAGTTTTACCGTGCACCTGGCTGCTCACTAACGCACGTGTTTGCAAACATGGCGACATACACGACAGTGACCCAGAGTTTACCGCTATTTCGGAGTAAAATGGCAATTATCCAGTTTCAGAGCCAGAGGGAAGTGACATAAGTGTGTCTAGTGTACATCTAGTGTACATACTAGCGATCTGTCGGACTGGGATGACGAAAATACCTGAGTATTTCAGCAGTGTTTACCGAAGCGACGACTGCAAGATGGCGGCGGCGATGCTATCTGGCATCAGCGGCCAATTTCAGACTTTTTTGCAGCCTTTCACGCGATATGTGGGCCCAACAACTCCACTTGAGTTGGAAGCGACACCACTTGATTATTTTTAATCAGTATTTCCCTGCTGAAATGTTTGAAATTTTCGCCCAACAGATGAACTTGGCGATCAATTTGTAGCAACATCCGCCGACGGGGATACGTGCACTTCGATTACCTGAAGGATTATCAGTGGATTGCCTGGTAATAGTGATCACTAATGTAAAATTATCTTACTCCACTATCACACACTTTCATATTTTCGCCCACTGACACATTTTTCAGTTTTAAGTCTTTTGTTTGTCATATCAAAATAATCAAGGTGCATTTTTTTCAGTTAATTTACCTGTAATTAATTACAGTAAATAATATAAACAGGTATCAAATTATACTCCACCACAACATAAAATACTATCCATCCATATGTCAGCTAAGAAAAAAAAAACAGACTTAAATATCTGTCTATTCAAAAAAGTTATAGACGCTTTGGTGAAGTAACCCATTTTCTCAGTAATTTTCTTACTATCTTCTAGGTACAGGAGAATAGACAGTGTATGTTCTTATAGGTGATTAAGAGTTAAATAACTGTGTTTTGGGGTATTGTCATAGAGTCAATGGTATAAATGTTCTTGAAATATCCTTTATCATATCTCTACCACCCTCGCGCTGGGACCATACGGCGTTGAGGCGCGTCCCCTGGGTGGTGGATAGGGGGTCCCTCGTGAGAGGGGTGCACCGAATGAAATAAGGTGCCGTGAACCAACATGGTCTAAGGGAAGGTGACCCCGACAGAAAACCCCTGGTCCTCCTAGTAAGGGGGTTGGGCATGGGGGTAGCTTCCCCACCCTGCAAAAAAGGAAATAGCTACAAAAACGCTGACGAAAAGACTAACAGTAATTCCTTTCCTGGAGGAGGAAGGTTCTTCTACTAGAAGACTTATGACGTCCTGTGGTGAAAGCCGGAAGTCTTCGGAAGCCACAGGACCGAGCCGCCTCTCTCTATCCAGGGATACAACCATGGGCACATGGAACGTCAAGACCATGTACCAGAGCGGCAAGGCCGCCCAGATAGCAGCGGAAATGCAAAAGTACAACCTTTCCCTGCTAGGCATCAGTGAAGCCAGATGGACGCAGTCTGGCCAGAAAAGGCTGTTAAGTGGGGAGATGATTCTGTATTCAGGTCATGAAGAGGAGAATGCCCCCCATACAGAAGGAGTAGCACTCATGCTGTCACCAGTGGCACAGAGAGCGCCGATGGGCTGGGAACCTCTTGGGCCAAGAATTATAACAGCAGCCTTTAGAACCAAGAAAAAGCTCAAGCTGAACGTCATCCAGTGTTATGCGCCCACCAATGACAGTGACGAGGAAGATAAACAAGAGTTCTACGACCGACTCCAGAGTGCCATGGACAAATGTGCGGAGCGAGACATCACCATCGTCATTGGCGATTTTAATGCCAAAATAGGGGAGGACAACACCGGATACGAAGAGGTGATGGGGAGACAGGGACTAGGCTCGGAGATGAGTGAGAACGGGGAGAGGTTTGTAGACTTTTGTGCTCTAAACCGACTTGTCATTGGAGGCAGCATCTTCCCACACAGAAGAATACACAAACCAACTTGGGTCTCACCTGACCATACAACAGAGAACCAAATAGACCATATCTGCATTAGCAAGAAATTTAGAAGATCCCTTCAAGATGTTCGAGTGAGGAGGGGAGCAGATGTTGCCTCCGACCACCATCTGCTTACCTTAAGAATGAAGCTCAAGCTAAAGAAAAGCCGCACAGAGACAACAAGAAGACAGCGCTATAATGTAGGCCTCCTGAGAGAAACTGGAGTTAGAGAAGAGTTCAAACTGGTGCTGTCTAACCGCTACAGGAGCTAGTAAATGAAGAGGAGGCGGTCACCACAGAGCAGCAGTGGAAGGCAGTTAGAGAGGCGCTGAACTCAACCTGCAAAGACACTGTAGGGCTCAGGAAACAGCACCACAAGGACTGGCTGTCGGCACAGACCTTGAAGAAGATAGAAGCGAGGAAGCAGAAGAAAGCAGCGGTCAACAACAGTCGCACGAGAGCAGCCAAAGTAAGGGCACAGGGGGAATACTCGGAAGCCAACCGCGAGGTGAAGAGGAGTATCAGGGCAGACAAGAGGGCCTACACAGACAGCCTGGCAGCAGAGGCAGAAAAGGCAGCAGGCAGCGGCAACATGAAACAGCTCTACGACATTACCAGAAGATTGTCGGGTAAGTATGGCCATACAGAAAGACCAGTAAAAGACAAAGAAGGCAAGCCTATTGCAGACAGAGCAGATCAACTCGACAGATGGGCCGAGTATTTTGAAGAGTTACTGAACAGACCTAGCCCACCCGACCCCCCCCGACATCCAGCCGGCAGAGACCGACCTACCCATCAGCTGTGACAGACCCAGCCGGGAAAAGATCAGAAAAGCAGTGGCATTTTTGAAGAATGGGAAAGCAGCAGGGCCAGATGGCATCCCAGCGGAGTCTCTGAAAGCAGACCTAGAGACAACAGTTGAGCTGCTGTACACACTGTTTGGAAAGATCTGGGAAGAGGAGGTGATGCCAGCTGACTGGAAGGAGGGGTACCTAATCAAGCTTCCCAAGAAAGGCGACCTCAGCAAGTGTTCCAACTACAGAGGAATCACCTTGCTGTCAGTACCAGGAAAGGTCTTCAACAGGATCATTCTAGAGAGAATGAAGAGCTCCGTTGACCCCCAGCTGAGAGACCAGCAAGCAGGATTCAGGAAGAACCGATCATGTACAGACCAGATCGCCACTCTCCGCATCATCGTGGAACAGTCTCTGGAGTGGAGCTCCCCGCTGTACGTCAACTTTGTGGATTATGAGAAAGCATTTGACAGCGTGGACCGAGAGACTCTGTGGAAACTCCTACGACACTACGGTGTACCCACAAAGCTCGTCCGCCTGATCAAGAGCAGCTATGATGGCATGACATGTCGCGTGATCCACGAAGGGCAGTTCACCAGAGAGCTCCAGGTCAGAACTGGTGTCAGGCAGGGGTGTCTGCTGTCTCCGTTCCTCTTCCTACTGGCCATAGACTGGGTCATGAAGATGACCACAGAGCACAGACGAAGTGGAATACAGTGGACACTGTGGACACAGCTTGACGACCTCGATTTTGCAGACGACTTGGCATTACTGTCCCACACTCATCAACAAATGCAGGACAAGACCACGAGGCTTGCTGACATCTCGTCCCAAGTGGGCCTCACCATTCACAAACAGAAAACAAAGACAATGAGGCTGAACGCAACCAGGGAAGAACCAGTCTTGCTTGCTGGCACCCCGTTGGAGGAGGTGGAGTCCTTCACCTATCTCGGGAGCATCATAGACAAAAAAGGCGGCACTGATGCAGATGTCAGAGCACGAATCGGTAAAGCCAGAGCAGCCTTTCTCCAGTTGAAAAAAGTGTGGAGTTCCAGAGAGCTGTCACAACACACCAAAGTCCGGATTTTCAACTCCAATGTAAAAGCAGTTCTCCTATATGGAGCAGAGACATGGAGATTGACAAAAACCACAGTCAACAGAGTACAGACCTTCATGAACAGTTGCCTTAGAAGAATTTTGAAAATCCACTGGCCAGAGAAGATCAGCAACGTCAGACTCTGGGAGAGAACAGAGCAGATAACAGCAGAGAATGAAATTGGGCGAAGAAGATGGGGATGGATCGGTCACAGTCTGAGAAAGCCAGCTTCCAGTATCACTAGGCAGGCATTGTCATGGAACCCCCAGGGAAAGAGGAAAAGAGGTAGGCCGAGAAACTCCTGGCGTCGAGACCTCCAAGTCAAGCAGACATCAAGAGACTGGGAACCACCTGGAGTAGAATCGAAGGAGAAGCACAGGACAGGAGTTGCGAGGCTTACGGTACAGGCGAGTAGTAAGATACTCACCACAATACACATCAAATACACGCACATACACACTACACACACACACTCACACACTACACACATACATACATACGCATACATGCATGCACTCACACACACACATGCACATATACACACACATACATACTCGCATGCACACACACACTCATACACACAAACACTCACAAGCATACATACATGCACTCACACACTGACAAACACACTCATACACACAAACACTCACACACATACATACATACACGCATACACTCACACACACAAACACATACATACATGCACTCACACAATGACAGACACACGCATACACACACACAGACGCATACACGCATGCACTCACACACACGCACTCACACATACCTACAAACACACACACAAGCACTCACACACAGACAGACAGACACAAAATCTTTATTCAGCATGCTTGAATATTGTAGACTCCAGTCCGCAGAAAACTTCACCCCATTTCAGTTGTACGACACGATATAGATGCGGCGACTGTGTACTCAAATTGGCACTGCGCACTTAGTCACATTACTAAGGCCTATGTCATTGTTTACGTCAAAAACCGCTCTGACGGCGTTAACGGCCAGGGTGTAAACAGAATATTAAATACTTTGAATTAAGAGTCATTTAACTCTACGTTCTGTCTCTGTTTTTGCTTGCTACAGACGCTACAGGCCGCTAAATATAAAATATGAGTAGATCGGCAACTTCCGCAATGCAGCTAGTGACGTATTGGTCTCCTCGCTGTACTCAAATGACACTGTCTGCACGCCGCGCGCCAGCGGTGTTTGCTACGTACAATCTAGCTTAGAAACTGCGCTGACGGCGTTAACGGCCAGGGGGTAAACAGAATATTAAATACTTTGTATTAAGAGTCATTTAACTCTGTGTTCTGTCTCTGTTTTTGGTTGCTCTACAGGCCGCTAAGTCTTCGCCACGCTATTCGTACCGCCAGCGGTGTTTGCTACGTACAATCTAGCTTAAAAACCGCGCTGACGGTGTTAACGGCCAGGGGGTAAACAGAAGATTGAAGACTTTGTATTAAGAGTCATTTAACTCTGTGTTCTGTCTCTCTCCTCACTGTACTCAAATGACACTGTCTGCAGTCTTCGCTGCTTACCGCCAGCGGTGGTTGCTACGTACAATCTAGCTTAGAAACAGCGCTGACGGCGTTAACGGCCAGGGGGTAAACAGAATATTAAATACTTTGTATTAAGAGTCATTTAACTCTGTGTTCTACTCTCATTTCTTAGTTGTTTACGAGACGGAAGTGATAGCAAAATGGCTCTGTTTTGCGGCACCTCAACACATGCCTGGTCGTGTCTTTACTGCGCCGTTAGCGGTCCCAGTGTGTGACAGCACACCTATATTCAATAGAGGTCGACATCGGCCTGTAAACGTGACACTGCCTAGACAAATTAAACAACTTGACGAAAATAACTGTCCTATTACATAGAGACCGGCATGCTTTTGCGTACGGTACAACCAAGAAACTAAAACCACGGTTTTTCACTCACAGCCGTGTTTAAAGTAGAACGCAATACTGAACCCGGTTGTACTCGTCACTCGGCAATTTAACAGCAAGTTTTCTTTAGTCTCGGCTCACTAACCTTTTTGTTGTTTCAACATAACGCACAATAGTAATATTCTACAAGATGTATCACTGCACTGAATATCGAAGTCCGGAATTTGTAATACTTCCAATGGCTGACACAAATAACACATCTTCTCACAGCAACAGAAATCCTAGAAATGTCTCGATGGCGCAATACTTTGTCATGTGTTATTAGGTCAGTTGCTAATAGCAACATTGACGTCAGTTACTTCTGGGTGGGGTGTTGTGATGTGGTAATTATACCTAACGGGAATTCCCACAATGGCGCAAGTAGTCATTTCCCGAAAACAGCTGATCGTCAATTCGTTTGCATTGGCAAAGGTAAAAACTGTGACTGTCGATATTAATTAATCATTGCTTAAAGAAGTCAATGACAGCATTAATTATTTATGTGAGGTGGGGGATCTGCCTTAATAATCACGGGTTGGCAGCTGATCAAAAATCGTAGCTTGAATGATTCTTGGAATGAAACTAGTACGGCTAGGTAATAAAGCCATTGGGGGTAATTGGTGGAATTCGTTTGTCTAATTACCGATCTAATTAGAATAATCAATTGTTTATTAAATGGGTGTGGCTGTAGCCCCACATCTCCCTCTCTCTGGCGAGCTCAATATGAAAAACAGGGGCAGACTGTCGCGAAAGAGAGACAAGATGGCGGCCATGCAACACCTACAGGCCGCCCGCTCCGGAAGAAATGGTCGCCACCCGCAGACTAGTAGTCATTGTGTCTTTGTTTGATATATAATTTCGGGCCCTGCAATACTACATCATGACTGGTGCTTCTTTTTGATGACTTTTGGGAATTGTTGTGCTGTGGCTGTTAATTGGATTCTCAGTAGTTTCCCTCCGCCGTCAGTGCAATGCTAGTTTATACACGCTGGCTGATTTTTGTTAGTGCCATTGGCCGGGAATTCCGATCTCATCAGAACAGCGCACATTATGCTGTGGCAAAGAACCAACGTGCTTTTCTCCCATTTCAAGCATCTCAGGAGTGGCTCTTCCCACGCCACGCGCAACATCACTGCCTGAGGAGTAGCGTGAGTGTGCGCAGCGATGGAGTGCCGGCAGGCTTCGGGCCCCACATTCCACAGAGTGACGTGATGACGGACACCTCCCCAACACAGTGACTGTATTTCTTACAACACTGACTTAACAGCGTGTGGATGTGTGTACTGTGCTTTAGAAACAATTTTGGACAGCTTTTACGTTAATATTGTAGTCATTACTATTTATTGCTGAAAAATAAGTAGGTGTGAAATTATATATTAGTTAAGTTATAACATGATTAAGGTGGTGACTGTTTATGCCGGAGTGAATGTCTAATAGCCGGCGCTGTTCTTATAGCGACGGGCCCCCAGGTAGCAACTGTGAAAGTATAATTCGTCTTTTTGTTTTGTTGATGCGTATTTCTCATTTGTGTAACTAGTCTCAGCCAAGCAGAAAGTTTAAAAACATTATATTATGTGTTTAAGAGATACTATGATAGGGCTGTCCTTAGTTTGCTTTGTGTTAGGGAGGTTCAGGTCGGGTTGGGGCCGCTGGCGCCGGCCATGAGACGCCTTGGCGACGGGCTTCACCCGTCCCGAGCCACTGTCCATTTCAGTGTTGCGTGTGAACTGTTGTGTGAGTGTGGGTGATTGCGAGTTGCACCTGAGGTGGCGAAACAAATTTTCCTGTACGTGTCAACATGTATTTGGAACAATAAAGTTGATTCGATATCCTCAGAACATCTGGCAAGATCATTGGCCTAGGACAGTACCCATTAGATGATCTGTACCACAGGACTGTCCGAAGGAAAGCTGCTAGCATTGTCAGTGGTCCTCGTCACACACTATTTGATCAGTTTCAAATGCTACCATCAGGCAGAAGTTTCAACATGCCACTTGCCAAAAAGAATGTTTTTAAGAAATCTTTTATTTTATACCAACTGCTGTCTTGAATGATGTGATATATGATGTGTGATCTACTTAACATTACCTCCCATCTTGTGATAGATTGCCTGTGATCGATTGCTGCAATGATAATTTTAATGGAATGTTCTTCAGGGCTTCCGTTTTCACAACAGTTTAAAGGGTCTGTAGACCCCCCAGGTATAAATTTTAGAGGGTACACAGACCCCCATCTGAGCATTATAGAGGGTCTGCAGATTTATTTAAGAAAAACTGCATCATCTGTATGTTCCTTCAAATAAATTAACTCATTTCGCTCTCTCCTCTAAATGTGTTGTGACAGTGTGTGCGTCCTTTCCATGATACTGATTCTTTAACTGGTGAGCTATCGCGCAAAATCATGTCTGCCCCGCTCTCTCTCTCACACAGAAAAACATATATCTATTTATTTATTTCTATGATCGTTTGATAATGTATTGTAACGGAGAATATAGCGTTTTCTGCTGAATGCGGCAGATTGACAATCAAAGTGTGACTTGTCTAACCTCTCTCTCTCTCTCTCTCTCTGTCACTGTGTGTGTGTGAACTGATGTACATAAAAGTTTATTTCAACCCATTTAACCACTCAGAAAGACGTGTTTCTCTAATTCTTGCCTAATAACTGTTTACCAGAAGATGGATTGACCACGATTTTTTAAAAACCTGACAAACTTATTTCTGTTAAAATTTCTGGACTTGCTTTTTGAGTTTGCCTCCGTGCACATTGCGCATGCCATTCGTGTGCCGTCGTGCTTTAGCCATGGAAATACATGCAGCGCAGCCACGAACTCTGAAAACTGCGTTGCAGCGGCGTTGCCACACACGGCCCAGGTGTATCATATTACAGGTTTTCTGGTATTTTGCAAAAACTACACTTCAATTTTCTGACAAAGAATGCATGCATCACATGAACAGTTGTGTGTGTTTGTCGGGAATATGTGATGTATTGTGACTTGAACTAACAAATAAATCAATAAAGAAAGAATTATGTTAATTTTATTATTTTAAATCGTGTTTTTACAATCCCGCTCGGAAAGAATGTAGACCGACAGACTCTCCCGCAGCTTAAGCGTGTGATTAATTTTACCACGGCATACTCCTGAACGCTCATGTTTCTGTTTCACTTCAATTCATTTCAACGTCAACCTCCTCGACAAAGGTTTTGAGGGCTTCAGCACACCGATATAACACGATTGTTAACCTACTAGACCTATTTTCAGCACCCACGTGTTCGAAACGTGTGTCAGTCTTCAAAGCGATCGATCGAGATCGCCTGTAAACAAAAGGACTGAGAGTTTCTAGCTTTCCGGTTGTTGCTTTCAGGTATAATTTAATTGTAAAACTAAAAGATTCAAGTAGAATTATTGCCTTAAACTAGGTACTGGCAGCCAAAATTTGAGAATAAATGTAGTGCTTAAAAAGTATTACAGTATTGTAAAGCTCATCATTCTGAGCATAACAAAAAAAAAATTAATGTCCTAGCTTGTCTAGTTTATGAAATATTCACGTTTAAAGTCTAACTTTTTTTACGATGTGTGCAATTGTTAATACAAACACGTTTTTGGAAGACTGTAGCACAAAACCAAATCAGCATATTCTTTTCATTTTCACACATGACAGACACAACTATCACAGAAATAAATTAGACAAGGTATAATGCCATAATCTCTTTTAATTAAGTTTCAGTAAGCTGTCAAAATGAGCAAAAAAGCCAATATGAAAGTGCGCAAATTGGCTATTTTGTCAATTTTGATAGTCTCCAGACTTAAACATAATTATCCAACATCAACTCTCTTATGACAAAAGTATTCTATAGTATGCACAGAGTAGCTCTATTTTTTTACAAGTAAAAATAATCACAAAACTAGATGTTATGAGCTCTCAAAGTTGTCAAAATGTTCAAAATGTCTTGCGACGGACCAAGTTGGCGTCTGCTAAATTTGAAATGGACATAACTTTTGAACCGTTAGAGATATCGCCTTGCAATTTGGACACAATATTCATTGTTATATGACTAAGTGCCAAAAGGTGAGCAAAAAGTGAGTGATCTCTTTTGCGTGAAACTAAAATCTGTTTAAAAAGACACGTGTTGACTTTAACAAGTGCAATGTGTGTGTGAATGATTGAAGATATACTGGCAATAATTTCTGCACCTAAGGTAAAGCCGTTTGGTGAGTATACTGTAAAACGCCAGAATTCACCAATAAAAATCGGCCCGGGAAAGCGGACAATGACATGCCGTCGGTCTGTTTTGATCTCGCGTGTAAAAGCAACAATAACAAACCTGGTGCCAACCATGCCCATATGTTCAGGGAAGATTGACCTTATAATCCGTGTATTTCCCAGATTTGAAGGCAAGCCATGCTTTTGTTTATTGCTCTTGAAAGTAGCCACTGTCGGACGTCAGATTTGTCGCAACAGCAGCATCTTAATTTCCGCAAACTTGTGCTAGCGAAAGGCACGCTGACCCAAACCGGAAATGGCGTCATTGCGTTGTTTCGCTTTCGTTGAATATTTTATATGCTTTAAATTTACTTTTCCGTCACAGTTTTCTAAGCTGGCAAAAAAATTGTGAGCGGCCAGTTTTTGTCGCAAGATCTGACGTTCAACTATTTGACAAGTTTAACAAAGTTGTTTTGGGTTTTTTGGTCTACGATCGTCCGGTTATGATAGATGCATTATGGGCCACATTCCAGCGTGGTTGTTTTGAATGTCCGGTTTGTCAATGGAGAGCTACAACTCGTGACATTTTGTCGCAACTGTTTTCATAAATCTGACGTTCGATCACTTCTGACGTTCGAGTGTAATCATAGACAAAATAAAGAGCCAAATGTTTATTGTAAGGGACCATTTTCAAGAGTTTGAATCGCCCGAGACTCCAGCACCGATTTTAGGCAGTAGGTTGGAGAATGAAGATGATTTCTTGTGATAACAAATTTTATGGCTGTAGCAACCTGACGTTCGATCGCGAACACGTGTCGCAAATCTGACCTCCAATCGATGCAAGTTGGTAAATGAGTTATTTGAATGAACACGGGTCACCGATGTATTTTTGTCGTTTATGGAGACGTGCAGTTGTTGTGACGCAAACGTAAGATAATGAGATCAAGAAACAGGTGAATTTCATAACATAATAATGCAATGATAAAAAATGTATCGGACGTCAGGCTTGTGCCAACATTTGTTGCTGCAATCCTGACGTTCAACACATATGGATTGTAGAACTTTTGGGGGCAAAGGCACTGTTAAAATGAGCCATGTTGGACAACCAGTTGCATAGCCATTAGGACCTTCTAAATCTGAGGGTCAGAGTTAAAATAGTGCATCAGCCTGTACACAGATAAAACTTATTTGAATATTTGTTTTATTTTTTCGGGCGCAGACTGTTTAGCACGTCATGTTTCATCATGTATATTACATCAGAAAGCTGTATCTTAGTGTATGCAGTTTGTTCTTTATATCTGTTTTGTTTGTTAAATATTGTAGCTTGAAACTGGGGGAAAGGCTTTGTGTTTGTGGCTTCTGATAACTATTCTGGGGATATCTGCTGCAATCCTGATGTTCGACATAAGTTACAAATTCTGGCCCTGACTGCCAATAAATATATTTGGGCAGCAAAGATAGACTCCCATTGTGCTCTAATGTGTGCATGTATTCCTGTGAGTGGTATATAACATGACAAAGTGTGTTTTTCTTGGTTGTAGGATGTTTTAAAAATGTTTTAAAAATTGAATATGGTCGGATGTCAGGTATTGCAACACAAATCATGTTCGGGGATTAGAACATTCTAAGCCAAAAAGCAGTAATTGTTTGGATAGGTCAATTGTGACCACTACTTATTATTTTAACTGTTTAGAAACTGATTTGTGTTTTTTTATCCCACTAATTTAAAGGCACTATGTCGCAATACCTGATGTCCGACATATCCAGACTTACAAATCTTAACAGCCATTTTCTCAAAAACCATTTGAGATATTATCTTTTTCTTTTACAAACACATTGCCAATACAGTGTACATCACTTAATACATTTTCTGGTACTTTATGTCACACTTTGATTTTCAACCCAGTTGTCCTCTTTGTGAGAGCACCTTTTGGCACTTAGTCATATACAGAATCAAATACACTATTGATACTTAAACAAAAATTAAGATTAAGTGTTTTTCATTATATGCTATGTATTCCTAAACAAAGATGAAGACCTCAGGGCGACGCCCAATAAAGATAAAATGAGTGTAACTTTAAAACCACTTTAAATATCACTGCAAAAATGTATCATAATCAGTAACAGGAAACAATTCCTATTACTTAGAATATGTATCACACTTCACGCATTTCTTGGGTTGTCTACAGTATTTTTTGTCAAGTTGATTACTGCAGCTAACGCCTCAACAGAAAATGTTACTGGCAGCCAAAGTTTCCCACAAATAAGGGCAGGGTGGATGTCACTGAAATGACTCCACAATACAGCAAATTGTACTGATTATGCCTTTTGACATCTTTCACATCATTAATGAAGATTTTTGAAAACCTGTTCTTCCAGTTTAGTCCGAAGCCTATTTGTTTTCTTCAGATGCCCTTGTTTCTTGTAGTAATCAAGTCGACGTCTGAGGTTCTCTTCTTGCTGCTTCGCTTCTGCTAGCCGCTTTGCCTTTTGGCTATCTTGGGTTTACAAGAGACTGCTGTAATGCCAGTTGCATTTTCTCTAAGGTCTGCTGCTGAAGTTTGAGTTGAGATAAACCAGCTGTCAGCTGGCCTTCTATAGTGTCAATCTTTGTCTTCAGTGCTTCATTCACAGCATGCAGTTCTTCCACTGTTCTTCTGGCAGAGGCCAGCTCCCTTCTCTTCGTCATTAACTGGACATTTAGGCTGTGAATTTTTGTGACTGGGGATGGAGCAGCTTTTTCCTGACTTGGCACTGGAATGTTGGCAGTGTTAACGAGTGCTCTGCCACTGCTATCAAGAAGAGAAGACATGGGCTGACACAAAAATATTTCCATGTCAGCCTTTGCAGTTTTATCTCTCTTTCTGTTTGCTGCCATGACCATTTTCTTCATTTCAGACACCCCCACACTCTGTGCAGAAAGATTATAACACCATGTGCACATATCTTGAAATGTTCTGTTTTCCTGCCTCCGGAAATCATCCAAATCAAGGAACAGTCCTGCTGAGAGAAACTGCACTGTAGAATCACTTGAAGTTGAAAGCTGACAGTCTGCTTCTAGAATCCTCCGTCGAGTCAGCCCACAATCTCTCAGATGGAACCCCACACCACTGGTGTCGAACTCTTCCTTGAGGAACTTCTCTTGCTTCTCACTCAGTCTTTAAAACTTTCCCATCTCGTTCTTACATGTGCAATCATGATTGTGACGAATCTTGTTAAAAGTCAAGTCTGGAAACAAGTGCTGCACAAAGGCCGCAGCTTCATAGTACGATTTCCCTCCATGTTCTCGCAGCAGGTAAATCTGCATGAGTAGGTTGTTTGTTGGTGTGACATCGTGAATGTTTGGCCTTCTATCCCTTCCCTCAGCCAGGAACACTTTCTTGAGATTATGGAACTGATCATCTCCTGGAAGTATAAAATAAATACCTTAAGTAAGACTGAATTTTTTCTTTTAGAGATAAGTGTGTGTGTGTGGGGGGGGGGGGGGGGGGGGGGGGGGAAAGAGAGAGAGAGAGAGAGAGGGTTGCTGATAATGCTAGTGCTAATCCGCTATTGCCAGGTGGCTTTGCCTTAAAATGCAAATCTACTAGTTAGAAAAGAACAGCAGACTATCAAATAATTAGTAGATCGTGATACAGATATACGCAAAGAGTACTTTACACGAACAACAGAGGCTGAAACATGTTAAAATTCCTAACGAGTTTCGTTTTCACAACCACCGGAAGCGATCTTATTAAAAAATTACCTCCCTTGCATAGACTAACTTCAAAGACCGACCCGAGAAAAATCGTTGATTACTCAATTGTTAACCACCATCTAACGCTAGAAAAAAAATGGCTTGTAGCAGAACGCTTATGTAAACTATCTCAATAGGATTGTAGTGGTTGTGAGCTGTTTTATATGACATATTTTACAGATTGGCGACCTGCCCGAACGTCAACAAAGAAACTCCTAGCTAGCTTGTAACCCGTCTTCTTTCCTGCAAATTGTATTGAATTGCTTAACGTAAAACAATAATCCATAATCTTTAGGCATATACTTCAGAATAAACATATTAACAAATTCAAAACAAGAAAGTTAATATTACTTACGCAATTTGACGCCAGTATCCTGGATAGATCACGGCAAAGTGAAAGCACTGGAGGCGGCCATTTTGACTTGTACGCAAGCTCGGTCTCGCGAACGCACGTGGTGAAAATCATGTGATTGTGACGTCGACAGAGCACGCATACATTAACCTAATAGCGCATTTGAACGAGTGCGTTTTTTTCTTTCATTTAAGCCCTAAAACTGGGTGTCTAAAATGTTTCCTTTGCGCAGAAAACATGAAAAAAACATCAAGTTTTTCATATTTGTATCAATATTTTCCATGATTGTTGATAAATCGACCGGGCCACGTGTAGAACTATTTCTTGACACAATTCCCTACATTTTGATACTAAAAATAGCCGTGTACTGTGTGTGTCGACCTCGGAATCGCTCGCTGAAAATCGGACCAGAAAAGCGCTATACACGATTGCACTGCTGCCATTGGGGTCACCGCGCGCGATAACAAAAAAGTGACCAATACGTTTGGCGATATTGCTCACTGTAGAAAACACTCACACGGACCAAAATAGGCTCATTTGAAAGAGGAAATATTAAACTGTACTTCAGCTTCAGTGATATATTAATTTCTTTCAACAGATTGTATGCAAATCTTCATTAAAATCAAGGCAAAACTGCTCTTTCTTCTGCTTGATGGCAGTAATTAGGGCGCGCTGCCACTACCTACTTAAACCCCGTTTTGGTTTCCTTTTTGATTAGTATTGCTCACTCACCTCGTCATCAGACTACAGTTTTGACGAACGTTTTTCGGTCGTGTTTTCCGGATATGACGTCATTGCCGATGTTTTAAGAGCGCGCGTCCCATGTGTAAACAGCGTTGTCGAGTGATTTGCGAAAGGTTTGCAAATCTTTCAGGTATTTTGGAGTTTTTTAGTGTCAGTCTCTATCGAGCGAATGCTTCTGTTTTTCTCCAAAACCGTAGGCGCCCTCTTCCCATTATGATAGGTTTATAAACGTTTCTCACTGTGATACTTCACGATCGCGAGCTCTTTGTCGTTCGTGAGCGTATATAAAACTGCCAACAAGGTTTGAAGATGAAATATCACTTCAAAATTATGAAAATTGACCAAAAGGCGAGTTATTGTCGCTCAGCGAATGTAGACTGACGGAAGTGGACGAATCGCCAGTAAAGTGGGACATGCTAAAACAAATACCAGAAAACCTGCCATATCTGGTACTGTCGCTTGTCGATGGAGATGGCGGTGTCAAAGTGCAACTTTCTTCTTAGCGATTATCAAGATCACTGCTGGATTGAAGAATCCGAAGCATTCCAGCTTCCTTTGCTTTTTCTCTGCCATTTACAACTTCGTTCAAGATCGAAAGTGAAACGTATGATGCCGTATCCCATAATAGTATGCATGATGACGTCACAGCAAGTAACGCGTTCAACATGTAGCGAGCACTTTGTAATAACATGCTGACACCACACATAAACTAACAGTTTGCCCGCCCAGTTACACTCGCACGGACCCCGGAGTCGGGTCGATTCTAACGCAGCCACGACTGAGTGAGCGGGTAAACGAACAAACTCATCACTAAAAATAGAATGACTGTCACCGACCTCTGTTATGGTACGCACGGTGGCGCAAGGATAATGCGTCTCGGACGCAGATGCACTGAATTTTAGTGCGTCTGACTACCCCTTAGTTACATTTTAAGTACGTGATTTTGAGTTTTAATGCGTCACAGACGCACTAAAACAGAAGCCCTGGTTCTTATACTTATAGTGTTTATTTGTGTCTTGTTTTGTTGTTTTATGAAGAGCCAAAAGGCAAATTTCTGTTGCGCTTTGACTCGAACAGACAATAAAGTTGTACTCTATGGTAATACCACATTACTGGACAAATTGCAGGAAGTTGGATTTTGGCTCCTTATGTCCACATTCTGACCACCTTTTCAGAGAATGACCCATTTTTTTCATTCAATATATAACACATCAATTGGTGTAATATGGAATGTGTCAATGCAATATAATGTTAATGCTTGAGTGACAAATGTAGTCACTGTTTGGTGTTTTCACCTTTTTGATTATTAAATGTTGTTAATCATGGGCCCTTCTATCTAGCTTACAGCCACAGTGTATCACCAAAAAGCAGTTTGTTTCCTAAAGTGTAAGATTTAACCAAAGAGTACACAAATTTAACAAAAGGAGCAGCAACTATAGCATTATACAACTACAACTACAAGAGCAATAAGTATGATTCATGTGGTTGAAAAAAATCAATCTAATGTACCTTATCCTTTTTGGAATCTGCTTTGGGAGTGGTGTTTTCAGCCTTGCTGGATTTGCCGTCGTGTTTGGTTGTTTTTGGTGCTGACTTGGGTTTCGGGAAGTTTGGCTTTGATGCCTCTTCTGTCTCCACTGCAATCACATGGCCATTGGTCTGTGGTTTGGACTGTGGGAACGCAAAGGGCAATAACAAAATTAGTAGTATTATTTAGAAAAGGGAACTAAAAGTAATAACTTCAAAAGTAAAATCAACATAACCATCTGCTTCCACATCAGCACATATTGGGCGATATTGATAAAAGAAATGCCTCACTTTACTGATAAATTTTAAAGCTTTGAGGTCAGGCAATAAATTGTCCATTTTCCTGATCCAACTGTCAAACTTTACAAATTGTATTCTCAAGAATCAGCTCAGCTATGAATATGATATTTCAGAGTTTACTCGTGTGTGCGTGCACACGCGAGAGAGATTGTTATTATCCAAGTTTATTACCAGATTATCTTCGTTTACTTCGCCAAAACAATTTGTTTATTGTGATGATTGCTGTGGTAACAGTTTTATATGTCATGTTTTTGTCCTTGTGTATGCTGTGATTATTAGCTGTGTGTGTTAATGGTGTGATAATATTTTAACTGACATCACAAGGCACATTCCAATGTTTTTATTGTATTTTTACATGAAAACATATAGCAATAAACTATCTTATCTTATCCGAGTCACTGGTAAACATCAAATAACAGCTGAGCTGATGATGCCCCTAAGTATTTGATTAGAAGCGCGCCGAATTCTTGTCTTGTTAGTGTTACGACAAATGTAACACTGAGCGAAAGCCCACATGTCTGTATATCGGGCCGATTGTTAGTGTTACGACAAATGTAACACTGAGCGAAAGTCCACATGTCTGCATATCGGGCCGATTGTTAGTGTTACGACAAATGTAACACTGAGCGAAAGCCCACATGTCTGCATATCGGGCCGAGTTGACAGTCACAGACATATGGGACTACTGCTCCGCGGATCTGCAGAACAATAATAACCTCGAAACACGGAGGGGGTGGAGGGATCAAAACTAAGCGCACAATAAATTTTCTCTTAATCGACGGTTACTAAGTGGCCAGGATATGCAGGGAGGTTTACTAACCTTAGACTTTTTGTTCCTTCGCTGGCCCTTGTTGCGTTCATCGTCAAAATCAAAGCTGGGAGGTTGGACTGGCGATTTAAAACCGAATGCAAAAACAAGCACTGCGCACACCAGAACGCCTAAAACTGGGAAAGCCACATGTGCTGAAACGACTTCAGTAAACTCCATAGCCAAATTTTGATGAACGAACGCAATTAAGACAAAATGAACGTGAAATATGGGTTACAGATGCATTGTGAGTGCCTTAGCAGCGTCCACAAAACTCTTCGACAGGATCTCGTGCTGACGTCGCCTGCTGTAAACGTCATGAAATCATGCGTTTGGGAAAAAACGAGTTCATATTTGTACTAAAACAATATTTTTTGAATAGTTACAGCAATTGTTATGACAAAAAATCAAAAGTAATTCATATCATAATAATAATAATGCTCTTTTGTAGTTTGACCTATATTTTGAGTGTGTGACGTCAACACAATTTGTTGTGTACAATGGCGTCGTGGAAGCAAGAAAGCAGCTGACTCACTCAATTCTGTTGTGTTTCATGCGGCGTTCTGGCGTAAACAAGACGTGGATGGTCTTTAAAAGGAAGGTTGGATGATTTGAAAAATTGGAATTAAGTTTTTAAGCGTGTAAAATTAAACTTTCAAGTCTGTTATTCTGTGTTGAGACCCAACGGTCTTACAAGGAAAGCACACGTAGAACAGTGAAAAGAAAGTCCTGTGCGTAATGTTTTTGTTCAAGCTGTTAGTGTTACCGTTCAGAAAAAAAAAACAGGACTGGCTGATCTGCCTGATCAAAAGCAACAAGATGAGACCCAATTTTAAGTCACAATTAGAGCCTAGACATTACGAACTTCGCAAAGGTTACCAACTCTGCTAACTAAATAACCTTTCTGCGTTACGTACTCGGCTACTATGTTCTGTTTATTTCTGGATCCGGTGCGCTTCCCAAGTAAGGGGTTGTAACAACACATTCAACACTAAAACTAACCAAGCATACTCACTGCAAGGGAACCTTGGTTGGGTGGATCTTGCCCAGGGGCGGATCTGTGTGTGTGTGGGGGGGGGGGGGGAGGAACCTCTCTCAAGCAAGACCCAACATTTTTTAAAATGCTATATTATTTATTATATGGTCAAGAGTACGACTAGGTGTCGAGTGCCGGTTTCGCTACCTTACTTACTTACACCTGTCACCCCTACCCGGGTATAGGCCGTCGACGAGAGACCTCCAGCAACTCCTGTCCTGTGCTTCTCCTTCGATTCTACTCCAGGTGGTTCCCAGTCTCTTGATGTCTGCTTGGAGGTCTCGATGCCAGGAGTTTCTCGGCCTACCTCTTTTCCTCTTTCCCTGGGGGTTCCATGACAATGCCTGCCTAGTGATACTGGAAGCTGGCTTTCTCAGACTGTGACCGATCCATCCCCATCTTCTTCGCCCAATTTCATTCTCTGCTGTTATCTGCTCTGTTTGCTACCTGACTCACAAAACAAAGCCTTCAAAAAAATAAATAAATAAATAAAATCAGGCATGCATCTCGCACAACCATATCTCAACTGGTTAGAAATTGAACATACCTTTTAATCCTGTGTCATTTTTGCATACGTCCGATGGGATAAAAGAGTTATTTATTGTTTTGTGCGATCGAGCGGCGGAAGCCAAAATTTCAAAACGTGACATCACACACGTGTGTTCGCTTTCAGGTAAAAAATTCCGGGGAATGAAATAGAATTTCGAAACGAAGTTTAGGCCTATAGAGAGCCAATGCAAGTTACTATTTTGTTACCATATCGTCGCGTTTTACGTGTGTCTAACTCTTAAGTTTAAAGTAGTTTGAGGGCAAGTAAAGGAACATAACGTGCGTTGTCAATTTCACACGTCCGAATCGCGCTGTGCACCGGAACACAAAAAACATATTGTGAGGCACCTAATTAACATATCCTAGACAACATTACTCTTCATTCCAATTACCGTAAAACAATAATAATAATTATGGTATTTATAATGAGCTTATCTTATAATAATTATAACTCTAAGCGCACACTCACAACTCGCACACGCATGCGAACGCTTTAGACTATGACTCACGTACCACAAATAGTGAAAATACATTACGACGGTCAGCTTGGGGTGGGGAGTGTAGTGATATAGTGCTAGAACTGTTGAAAGAGGTGAGTTTTGATGGCGGACTGGAAGGAGGAGAGAGTATGTTTCTGATGGAGAGAGAGTGGGAGGGTGTTCCAGGTGGATGGACCGTAGTCAGAGAAGGAGCGTGGGCCGAAAGTGCTGAGTTTGGTGCGGGGGATGAGGAGGTGGAGCGGAGGGAGCGGGAAGGAGTGTAGGGGTGAAGTAAGTTGGAGAGATAGGTAGGAGCGTGCGTAGTTGTTCAGGGATTTGTAGCAGAGAGACAGAATCTTGTATTGGATGCGTCGGGGGATGGGGAGCCAGTGAAGGAGCTTGAGCAGGGGAGTGTTGTGGTCGGATTTTTTCTTTCTGAGGACGAGGCGGGCAGCATTGTTCTGGACGCGCTGAAGAGTGAGAGTGGTAGAGTGAGGAAGGCCGGAGAGGAGAGAGTTGCAGTAGTCGATGCGAGATAAGATGAGAGAGACAGTGAGTTTGGTGGCAGCTTCGGTAGTGAGGTATTTTCTGATCTGACTGATGCGGCGGAGGTGGAAATAACATGCCTGGGCCGTGGCGGAGACGAAGCTGGTCATGGAAAGAGAGGAATCGAGGATAACGCCAAGGTTCTTGACCGAGTCAGAGAGGGAGATGGGGGTGCTGTCGAGTTGAAGGTGGAGAGAAGGGGGGAGCTGGGAGAGTTTCTGGCGAGTGCCTACCAGCATGGCTTCCGTTTTGTCGTCGTTCAGTTTGAGCTTGTTTGCTGTCATCCAGTTTTTCACGTCTTCGTATCAGTCACCCGTGCGAGTCAGTATGAGTGTTGTCAAGTTTGTCTTTGTCTAGTAGTTGTGAGTCGTCAGCATAGAGGTGGTGGTGTATGTGGTGATGATGTTGGACATGGGAGAGGTGTAGAGTGTGAAAAGGACCGGACCCAACGCCGCAGGAGAGCCTGACTGGGTTGGAGGAGACGCCATCGATGGTGACTGATTGCTGTCTGTCGGAGAGGTAGGAGAGAAACCAGGAGTGAGCAGAGTCAGTGATGCCAAAGGAGTGGTGAAGGCGATGGAGGAGGATAGAGTGGTCTATGGTGTCAAAGGCGGCAGAGAGATCGAGTAGCGTAAGAAGGGAGATGTTGCCCGAGTCGGTGGAGATCAGCAGGTCGTTTAGGATATGTAGAAGGGCTGTTTCAGTGCTGTGATGTTTGCGATAGGCAGACTGGAAGGGACTGAGGAGGTTGTTGTCGGCGAGGTGGAGGTTGAGCTGGTTGAGGACAACCTTCTCAAGAAGCTTGGACAGGAAAGAGAGATTGGAGACTGGGCGGTAGTTCTTGAGATCGTTTGGGTCGAGGTTGTGTTTTTTGAGGAGAGGACGGACAATGGCGGACTTGAAGATATCGGGGACGGAGCCATTTTCTAGAGATGTGTTGATGATGTCGGTGATGAAGGGCAAAAGTTTTGGAAGGCTGTCCCGGTAGAGAGAAGCTGGGAGGGGGTCTAGTTCGCAGGTTTTGAAAGTCATGGACTTTATGGTCTTGAGGACTTCATCCTGAGAGACGGGACGGAAGGACGAGAGGGGAGTGCCGAAAAAGGGGGGGTCAGGAAGGCAAGGCGGAGAAGGCAGAGTGTCAAGTGTGTTGCGCAGAGTTTGGATTTTGTCGGAGAAATAGGTGGAAAAAGCGGACGGGAGTTCTTCTTTGATGTGTGTGTTGGGAAGAGGAGAGTCTTTAGAAGTGCCTAGGAGTGTGTTCATGTTAGCGTAGAGGGTTTTGGATGAAGTGGATTCCAGGATTTTGTTTTGAAGATGTTTACGTGTGGAGTCGGAGATCATTCTGCAAATTCGAAATCCTTTTAAGAATTGAAAGAAGGCTGCGTTTTAAACTTCTTCAACCCAAAAGTTGTAAATTTTGTGTTACGTTCAAACTCTGGAAAAAATCTCGCAATCATCAACGCGCGTGATTTTCTGGAATCGACGGCCATTTTGAGATTTGTATTTGGTCAGTCCTACGTACCTCATATGTACAGGTGACATCGATGGAGCAGGAAAGCGACAAAGTTGAAGGTAAGTTTTGGTTGTAAATGGTTATGTTCATGCAAAATTGATGACTGAGCACCATAAATGTTTAAAAAAAGCAATGTAAGTGTACCGCTTTTCTACTTACTTCAAATGAATGTTGACACAAACAAATGTAAAATCAATCGGCTCAATGACCACGTGTTTTGAACAAAGGAAGAAAACATTACTTGATGGAATTTGCCTCCATCCGACGATGACTGTTTAGTTTTGGTTGTAACAGTTATGTTCAAGTTTCTGAATGCGATATTCAATATTTCTTTCTCCGTTGGGTACTTCTTAATATTTCAAAGGATAAAACAGAACAAGTAATGTATGTTCGGATTAGTTTTGTAGCGCAGCAACACTTTGAAACAATAATTATTACCTTTTACCGTCACCTTGCCGTTGTGTGGGCTTGTACATAACTTTACACACATTGAAGGTTGTCAGCGTTACGTTCAGGCAATTACAGCTTTATTTTCAAAGATTAAAAAGAACACTACGTATCACACATTTTCGTCGATTCAGTATTGTTGTCTTTAACGTTCCTGATATAAAAAATAGAGTACATGTCTTTTGCTCCTGCTGTTTGATTGTTCATAACTTTACACGGTTTGGCCAGGTAAATCTTTATGTAAAGTTATGTTCAAAGCATGAGTTTTTTTATTTTGGGGGAAGGACAAGTCATACATTTTTTGTACCAATTTTTGTTGGTAGGACTAGGAAGGGATTTTGTGCTAATTTGATTTATACTTCGGGTCATAGATTATGAGTTGCTGAATTATAGCGTTTGTACATAACATGACGCAGTGCAAAAGGGAACAGACATAGCACCTTCAATCAAAATATGGTCGTTTTTCTTATTTTGAGCTGTGATAATGTTCCCATTGTCTTTATGTACTTTATATTATTGTTTCTTCATTATGTAAAATAAGATTCAGTCAGAATAACCCTGTTCTGGCAGTATTGGACTGAACATAACATGACGTAACACTTATGGTGTTTGGGTTGTACAGTTCTGTTACACTGTGCTTCATGCTATTTTTCTTTTATGATTTAGTGTTCTATGATAAGTACAGATAGTCTGTGCATTTTTTAAAAACTTTTCTGCACCCAAGAAATGACAATTTTTAAGAAATGCCTTGAACATAACTTGACAACAATTTTGTCAAGTTATGTACAGTTAAAACAGTGCTCAGCTAACATTTTCCTTCATAGTAACAGTCTCTTTTAAAGTGGAAGACTGGTTTGATTATGTTGTCTATTGTAACTAATATACAAATTATTATTCTAGCTAGATGACTGTGAACATAACTTGACAAACTAGACTGACATTTGAAGTGTAAAGTTATGTTCATTACTGTAGCACAATTCCTAGTATACTGTCTTTTGGATGCCCACTTTGCTAGTTGTTATTTATCAAAATACAGCTTGGGTACTAAAATATAAATTGTTAAACCCAGACTATACATTTTTCTGTTTTAAATAGTTTGTACATAACATGACAACATCATGTGTTGTCAAGTTATGTTCAACCACAGTTGTGTTTGGTTCACACATTGTCTTCCAAGTTACAGTCTGATCATGCCTTTTACTCTTTGTTGTGCTGGCCAAGGTTGATAACTGCGATGATATATCATAATTTAGTAATAACCAGCCATTTTAGTACAAAGCTGTTGAAAAATAACCAGACATATTAGGCTGATGCTAGCTAAAAACAAATCGCAAACATGGACACAAATTAAAATTATTTGACCCTCTCTGTTTCAGTTCTTCGGGATTTGTTCCTGAATCGAAAGTTTCCGAGGCTGAAGGGTCTTTCCCAGCCGTGAAAGCACCCAGAAAATGTATGCTAAACACGTGTTGTAGTGCAGTACCCTGACAGGTAGTACCCTGGTGAGCATACTTGTACTTGACTAAGTGCCAAAAGGTGATCTCACAAAGAGGACAACTGGGTTGAAAATCAAAGTTTGACATAAAGTACCAGAAAATGTATTTGGGTGATGTAAACTGTATTGGTAATGTGTTTGTAAAAGAAAAAGATAATATCTGAAATGGTTTTTGAGAAAATGGCTGTTAAAAATTTTAAATCTGGATATGTCGGACATCAGGTATTGCGACATAGTGCCTCTAAATTGGTGGGATAAAAAACACAAATCTGTTTCCAAACAGTTAAAATAATAAGTAGTGGTCACAATTGACCTATCCAAACAATTACTGCTCTTTGGCTTAGAATGTTCAAATCCCTGAACATGATTTGTGTTGCAATACCTGACATCCGACATTATTCAAGTTTTAAAATATCCTACAAGCAAGAAAAACACACTTTGTCATGTTATGTATACCACTCACAGGAATACATGCACACAGAAGAGCACAATGAGAGTCATCTTTGCTGCTCAAATATATTTATTGGCAGTCAGGGCCAGAATTTGTAACGTAGGTCGAACATCAGGATTGCAGCAGATATCCCCGGGATACTTATCAGAAGCCACAAACACAAAGCCTTTCCCCCAGTTTCAAGCACAATATTTAACAAACTAAACAGATATGAAGAACAAACTGCATACAGCTTTCTGATGTAATATACATGATAAAACATGATGTGCTAAACAGTCTGCACCTGTAAAAATAAAACAAAATATTCAAATAAATTTCATTTGTGTACAGGCTGAGTGCATTATTTTAACTCTGACCCTCAGATTCAGAAGGTCCTAACGGCTATGCAACTCGTTGTCCATAATGGCTCATTTTAACAGTGTCTTCTCCCCAAAAAATTCTACAATCCATATGTGTTGAACGTCAGGATTGCAGCAACAAATGTTGCTACAGCAGCGGTCGTCGCAATAAACTTGTTATCACAAGAAATCATCTTCATTCTCTAACCTACTGCCTAAAATCGGTACTGGAGTGTCGGGCGATTCAGACTCTTGAAAATGGTCCCTTACAATATTTATAAAATAAACATTTGGCTCATAATATTGTCTATAATTACAGTCGAACGTCAGAAGTGATCGAACGTCAGATTTATGAAAACGGTTGCGACAAAATGTCATGAGTTGTAGCTCTCCATTGACAGACCGAACATTTAAAACAACCACGCTGGAATGTGGCCCATAATGCATCTGTCATAACCGGACGGTCGTAGACCCCAAAAAACAAAACAACTTCGTTAAACTTGTCAAATAGTTGAACGTCAGGTCTTGCGACAAAAACTGGCCGCTCACAATTTTTTGGCCAGCTTAGAAAGCTGTGACGGAAAAGTAAATTTGAAGCATATCAAATATTCAACGAAAGCGAAACAACGCAATGACGCCATTTCCAGTTTGGGTCAGTGTGCCTTTCTCTAGCACAAGTTCGCAGAAATTAAGATGCTTCTGTTGCGACAAACCTGACGTCCGACGGAGGCTACTTTCAAGAGCAATAAACAATAGCATGGCTTACCTTCAAATCTTGGAAATACATGGATTATAAGATCAACATTCCCTGAACATATGGGCATGGTTAGCACCAGGTTTGTTATTGTTGCTTAAACACGCGAGATCAAAAAAGACCGACGTCAAATCGTTGTCCGCTTTCCCGGGCCGATTTTTATTGGTGAATTCTGGCGTTTTACAGTATACTCACCAAACGGCTTTACGTTAGGTGCATAAATTATTGCCAGTATATCTTCAATCATTCACACACACATTGCACTTGTTAAAGTCAACACATGTCTTTTTAAACAGATTTTAGTTTCCCGCAAAAGAGATCACTCACTTTTTGCTCACCTTTTGGCACTTAGTCACTTACGAATGATAGTAGCCAGGAATCTTTTTAAAGTATTTGAAACCAGAAAAATGTAAATTTGAACATGTTTTAGCTCCATTTAAGTTTGAGATGGAGAAAATTCTATTAGGTTGAAAGGTACGGCCGAAATAAGTGGGACTGGTTGTCACTGGCCAATAAAGAAAAGGAGTTTGAAGTTTCCTTAGGAAACTTGATCAGCAGGAAGCTTGTTATGGGTTGCTTCAAGAAAGCACTGTGATCATTATGCAACATAAATAAAGCAGTCTCTTTTTTCTGTTTCAGGAGTGATTGTCGGAGTAGATCCTCTGAGGGTCAAATTCCTCAAGCCTCACCAGACAAAACAAGGACTATTTGTTTACCCTGAAATAGATGACATCCAAGAAGTAGGGGATGATTGTAGCTTCGGCTGTAGATTTCCTGCCACTCTCCAACAGTGCACGCGAGTGGAGAGTGGTTGGGTTTGATCAATTTTAATTTGTTTCTGCCATGTTTAGCTCAAGTACGAAGCTAACTAAAGTGAGTACTTTCTGTGCCAGTGGTCTGCTGAAAACCATCAGCCGTGGTAAACTTAGGTCAGTTGGTGCTAGATTATATTTGTCTGAAAGTGGTACAGAAAAGTGTTTCTTTGCAGAGGTATTTGGGCAAAAGGTAGGCTCCGATGTCACACAGCCCATAGCAAGCATGAGCAATGGCTAACTAACGTCAGTTTTCAAGAGTGTTAAATGTATTGAAAGTTTAAACTTTTTTCACTTGGTGCTTTCTCACATTGTGGAACCACATTGTGCAGAGATTTGAACCCCATGTTGTAAAGTTATGTACAAACATGTACAGATTTGTTTTGCTACTTGCGTTAATCGGTGCTAGATTATACTTGTTGGAAAGTGGTACAGAAAAGTGTTTCTTTGCGGAGGTATTTGGGCAAAAGGTAGGCTCCGATGTCACACAGCCCATAGCAAGCATGAGCAATGGCTAACTAACATCAGTTTTCAAGAGTGTTAAATGTATTTTTGGTGTTCTAAAATGTATTGAAAGTTTAAACTTTTTTCACTTGGTGCTTGCTCACATTGTGGAACCACATTGTGCAGAGATTTGAACCCCATGTTGTAAAGTTATGTACAAACATGTACAGATTTGTTTTGCTACTTGCGTTAATCGGTGCTAGATTATACTTGTTGGAAAGTGGTACAGAAAAGTGTTTCTTTGCGGAGGTATTTGGGCAAAAGGTAGGCTCCGATGTCACACAGCCCATAGCAAGCATGAGCAATGGCTAACTAACATCAGTTTTCAAGAGTGTTAAATGTATTTTTGGTGTTCTAAAATGTATTGAAAGTTTAAACTTTTTTCACTTGGTGCTTTCTCACATTGTGGAACCACATTGTGCAGAGATTTAAACCCCATGTTGTAAAGTTATGTACAAACATGTACAGATTTGTTTTGCTACTTGCGTTAAACATTGTAGACACAATTATTAAAACTGGTAAATGCTGGGGTTTACTGACCACATAATTTGATGTAATTTTCCATTTTTATCGTTTATTTTGACTTCAGTGTTGATAATACCAACATGTTCGGTTGTAAAGTTATGTTCAAACTTGCCATTTTCACACATTATTCCCTTGTATGATCAATTTCAAACCTGATAATTACATCACTGCTGTTCTGTAGTGTAGTAGAAAGCTACAAGTGCTTGTGATTATTATTTTCTGGTTCTTGTCCATTTGTGGAGGCACTTTTTTGCTGAAATTTGAAGCTCGTGGTGTAAAGTTATGTACAAACAATTACAATATGTATTTGCTGCTTTCATTACTCGTTTAGACACAATTTTGGAATAAATAAAAGTGTATTTGTTAAAAACACATCACTTGAGTAGTGTTTTGTTATTTTTGGATTTATGCATGTTAGTTAAAGAGCTTCAAGTTTGTTCGTCACGGTGTAAAGTTATGTTCAAGCATTGTGTGTTTCTTGTTTTTAGCCTTCAATTCATTCTGTGTTGTGAATGGTGTATTTTTCCTAAATTATTCTGTAATCTACAAGAGTTCAGTGCTACAGTGTTCATGGTGCATGGACTGGTTATGAATTGGAAACAGGCTGTTGGTTATATCCTTTCCAGCGGACCTGTTGACGCTAAGGTTCTGCATGGTCTGCTGATTGAATGTCTTGATAGACTAGAGGAGTGTGGTCTGCAAGTAAAAGTGTTGATTGCTGACCAAGGTTCCAATAACCGAAAAATGTTAACAAAATTTTGCAGGGTGACAGAGCAGGCTCCTTTTTTCTTCCACAAAGAGAACAAAGTACAGGTACTTTATGATCCTCCCCATCTTTTGAAAAACACAAGGAACAACTTCAAAAAAAGTGGGTTCCTTGTTGATGGACAAGAAGTGAAGTGGGTGCATATTGAACAATTCTACAACTTTGACCAGCAAAATGTTGTTCGCATGGCCCCAAAACTGACCAGCAAGCACCTTGAACTGCCACCTTTTGCTGCACTTCACATGCGGTATGTTGCGCAGGTCCTCTCGCACACAGTTGCAGCAGGTATTTCTACGCTTGTACAGCTGCATGTACTTGACGCAGACGCCGCTCACACAGCCCTGTTCATCGAAACATTCGATCAACTGTTCAATACCTTCAACAGTGGCAACCTCAGGTCTACACAGAAAATGGCCCATGCCATGACTCCAACATCCGGACATGAGGAGTTCCTGTTGAAGACTCTAAGTTGGCTGGAATCTGTTCAGTCCCTCTCCTCAGTATCGCAACTCCCAAGCCTGACAGGGTGGAAGATGGCCATTAGAACACTTCTGGCATTGTGGAAAGAACTTCATACTGACCATGGCGTGAAATTTCTTTTAACTGACCGTCTGAACCAGGACTGTGTTGAAAATCTGTTTTCAGTTGTTCGGTCAAAAGGAGGGCATGGTGACAACCCCAGTCCACAACAGTTTCGCAACAATTTTCGCCAGGTCATGGTGGACTCTTTCTTCGTGCAGAGTGATGCAAGCAACTGCATTGAGGACTGTGAAAAGTGGCTGCTCACCCTGACATCAGTACCGCTGTCAGTAGTGGAAGATGAACCAGAAGATGGTGTCGTCCCTGACTGGCCACAGGACCATATGGAAAATGATGGTGACACCTGTCAGTTGATGCAGCTGATTTTGCCAGTGCCAGAGACTCGAGACCCACAGCTCGTCCAAGTGCAAGAAAACGTACTTTTGTATATTGCTGGCTACGTGGCAAAGAAGATGCAGGCAAAACCATTATGTCAGGAATGTAACAGTCTCCTCACAGGTGCCTCTACTGGTTCTCGGGCTGAAACGTTCATCATGAACAAACAGTATCAAGGCATTACAGGGGGGCTTACAGTTCCGAGCACCAGACTGCAACACCTGGTGCAGGCATTCAAGGAAGCCTATGTTGCCAACATTGGAAAAATTCTGCACTTGGACAAAGTAAAGATGCGCTTGGTAGCACTGTTGAAAAAACATGACACTTTTTTTTTTGCCGCATGGGAAAGTGTGCCATCCAGCATTTTCTGCTGCAGTTGTTCATCAATGTGCGGCTGCATTTCACTCTGAAAGAGAGCAACAGGTCATTCGTGCAGAAGTCACAGGAAAGAATCAGAAAAATGTTGAAAGTGCGTCACCTTTAAAATAAGAAAACAGTCCACTAAGTCAAGACACCATAAAAATGACTACTCTTCTTTCTCTGAACATTTTTTTTTTATTTGTTGAAGCAATTTACTGATTGAGTAATTTCTTTATTATTTTTTTCCTTTTTGCCTGTTATGAAGATAGTTTATCTGCCACTAGATCATTTCAGAGGAATACAATAGAGAATACTTTTTGCTCTTATGCCAGACTTTACCTATGTTGTCTCATTTCTTACATGATGTGTATGTTAGCACGTATTTGTGATTTGTGTGGGTGTTCGTGTGAGTGTGTTTTTTAATGTTATTTGTGTTAAATGTTATTTGTAGAAATTGTTTACACAACCCATTTAGCCTCAAGCAGGCAGACATTGGATTGATCAATAATTCAAGGGTCATGTCAGATTAGCTTGGCGCCTGAGGCTAATCTGGCACTGACATTGAATTATCATGGTAGATCCATCTCCTGCAACTGGTACACAGTCGAGTGGTGGGCTTGGGATTAATTGGGCGAAAATAATTAAGCATAAATTAAACACAACAAACACATTACAAGATCATAGAAGGCATGAATCATGGCTGGTTGATACTTGTTAAAATTGTGCTTCTCACTAACACATGAATAAATAATACAGAAAAACTAAAATAAAGAGAAATGATAACATTCAAATACACTATAAGTAAGCATTATTAAAACAACACAGCTTGAAATACATGTTAATACTTGGACATGTAAAATCTTTGTAGATTCACACCATTTAAAACAAAATATTGCACACCACCACCACCACCCCCACCACCACCACCTCCCCCCCCCCCCCCCCACCACCACCACCTCCCCCCCCCCCCCCCCCCCCCCCCCCCCCCGCCACCCCCCTCCATTTCACATCACAGATTTTATTATCAAACAGGCCTGCACCATGTAGCATGAAACATCTAGGGATACACTGCATTTGCTTGTGCTGATGTTTTTCTAATGGTAATACCATCGTGTGTTTACGGGCTGCGATCATAGGCAGAACAAGGGAAGCAACTCCTCGGCTGACCTCGTTTTTCTGCTCTACGCTAAAGAGGAGCTGGTTTATCTTTCTATGTAGGATCTTTGGTAATATCTCTTCAGGAGACTTACCTGAAGACTTCTGACCCTGTGTCCTTTAATGGTTTTAATGTTATACATAAAGGCTCTGATTCAGAGAGGCGCTCGGGTGGAGTGGCTCTTCTCATTAGTAGCCAAATTTTATGTAGCCCCGTTTGCATCGACACCTGTCTTCAGGCTGTCACAGCTCGGGTTACCTTGAAGAAGACCATAACCATATGCAGTATTTACCTGCCACCATCACTGCGGGTCTGTAGTAATGATATCTTTAACTTAGTAGATCAACTGCCCCCTCCCTTTATTCTCATGGGGGATTTTAACGGTCACGCTTACCTTTCGGGTAGTGACCACTATGATGGGAGAGGTCAGATGTTAGAAGATGTTTTTTCTCAACTTAACCTATGTGTCTTTAATGATGGCTCACCTACAAACTCTAACTCAGGTTCAGGATCTAGTTCTGTTCTAGACCTCACTGTCTCATGCTGCACTTTGACTGAAAGGTTCACGACGACCTGTGTGGTAGTGACCACTTCCCAGTAGTCCTGTCATCGGTCAGCTGTGAGGAGGATTCTCCCGGTGGGGCGCTGGAATCTCCAGAAAGCTAACTAGCCTCTGTTCACCTCCCTCTGTCAGTCTCGTCTTACAGAGGAGGTGGTCATGTCAGCTGAAGAAACTGTTTTTTGTTTTACTTCTATTTTGTTGGACGTAGCATGTGACACCATCCCTAGAACTTCCACATCAGTCCCTCGGAAGCCGAGAGTACCATGGTTCAATGAAGAGTGCCGCAAGGCCCCAAAAATGCGCAAATCTGCTCAGCGACGTGCTTTTCGTAATCCGTCGCAAGGGAATATTTTAACATTTAAAAGACAGTGGGCGAAAACCCGTTACATTTTTAAACGTGAACGCCGTGCTTCCTGGAGACGCTTTGTCTCCTCTTTATCTTCTAGGACTCCGTCCCCAAAAGTCTGGAAGGCTGTTCGAAGAATTAGGGGCAGGGGTGGCTCGGCTTCTGTCGGCCATCTTAGAGATGGTGCCAGTTTGGTCACGGATAAAAAGGCTGTGGCCAATTTGCTTGCCTCCACCATTGCCCATAATTCTTCCACAGAGCATTATTCACCTTTCTTCCAGAGAGACAAGAAGAAGCGAGAGTCTTGTACCTATGAATTTATATCGGATAACTCGGAAGACTATAATGCCCCTTTTACATTTTCATAATTGCAGCAAGCCATGCAGAAATGTACTGTTTCTGCTGCTGTCATTTTCCGCCATCTTGGTGCCAGGCTGTGGTTGTGCCAATCCCCAAGCCGGGTAAGAATCCTTCCGACCTGGGCAACTACCGGCCAATAGCTTTGACATCATGTTTATGTAAAACTATGGAACGCTTGGTCAACACCTGACTGGTGTGGCATCTTGAGTCACGGGGTCTCATCACAGACCTCCAGTGTGGTTTCCGGCGCTTCCGTAGTACAACTGACCATCTAGTCCGCTTTGAGTCTTTTATGCAAGATGCTTTTGTCAACAAGCAGCATGTCTATGCAATTTTCTTTGATCTTGAAAAGGCATATGACACTACCTGGAAGTATGGTATAATGTCTGATTTGTCGGACATGGGTTTCAAAGGGCACCTACCCGTTTTTATTCACAATTTTTTTTGTCTAACTGTTCGTTCCATGTCCGTGTGGGCTCCACCCTCTCCGACTCCTTTGAACAAGAGATGGGTGTCCTGCAGGGCAGCATTCTATCTCCTGTTTTATTTAGCATTAAAATAAATAACATTGTAAAGGCCATCAAGGATGATTCTGAATGCTCTTTGTGGACGACTTTGCTTGGTGTGCAGGAGGTCGAGGACTTGCGTCCTTTGAGAGGCGCTTGCTGCTGTGCATTGATCGCATCCAGGAGTGGGTGTCTCTCAACGGATTCAAGTTCTCGCCCTTCAAGACAGTCTGTGTGCATTTTACTAACCAGACGAAATTCTTTCCAGAACCTTGCCTGAGCATTGCTGGAGTGCCAATTAAGGTGGCCGAAGAGGCAAAGTTTTGGGGGGTCATCTTTGACAAAAGATTGACCTTCTGCAACCATGTTAACTACCTTCGAACCTCTTGTCAAAAGGCCCTCGACATCCTTCGTGTCATTGGCAGAGCTGCCTAGTGCTACGAATCCTCCGTAGCATCTACGGAAAAATAGCGATACTATGCTGCTACGGAAGAAAAAGAAAACTGCTACGAAAAAACAAATCAAATTTTTTTTTTTTTTTTCACGGATTGATGCTTCTCGGGTTCGTATGGAGCCGTTTATTGATGCTTTCCCGCTGGTAAGCACGCTTCCGCCACCAATATCATCAACTGCGCATGCGCACTATTTACTTTGCAAAAATGGCTACTTCAGGCAGCACACTGCCTGAGGAAGAAAAAAACGAAGACAAGAAAACATTAACAAGCGAAAAGCACCAGTCTTTGTTATCGGAGAAGAAAAGGTACAAAAGATCACCTGCCCAAGAATATCGAGCCCACTACGCGGACGAATGGCCATGTTTCACAAGTAGCAAACATGGCAAGTACTTCGTACGTTGCATGTTTTTAAGGAAGGGTCGCGGTGGGGCGAATTTAATAGCATGTCCATGTTGTCAAAGGCGGGCAGAATAAACCTCTAACAATTGAAGTAACAAGATAAAAATTACGTTATGTCTACGTTATGTTACGCTAACCTCACTGCTGAAAAGTTCATTTGGCGCAAAGCGCCGTAAGTGCGTGTGTATGTGTGTGCGTATGTATGTAAACAAGAGAATCTCCGATATTTCTGTACACACAAGCTTGAAACTTGACGATGGCTAAGAGCATATTATAATTGAATGTCTCATTGAAGACACAACCAACCGTTTATAGGAAGTCGGTTGACCCAGATTACAGTTCATATTTTTTGTCATATTTACTTAAAATGTTGCTTATATAGCTAGTTTGGAGAAAGACATTGAATAAGTGCGTTAGCCAGCTTTGTATCCTTTCAACTTCTTTAGTAAAAATTAATTCTTTTCAGAAAAGAATTAAAACACTAAAAAGCTTGACTTCTAGAGAAAGTTGGACAGTTGTGGTGACGCAAAAGAGGCAACTCCATCACCACACAGACACTGACATAATACTCTAAATATGACATTATTCTCTCTCGCGCGTGTGGCTCTCTCTCTCTCTCTCTCCCCCCCTCTCTCTCTCTCTCTCTCTCCTACAAACATGCGCGTATCTCCAGAAGAGCATGCAGGTGTCCCGTGTACTTAGTATATCATGTAACAAGACTGAAATTGTACCGTGAAGTTCTAGTTTTGTCACCATTTTCTCAATCCTATGAAGCAAAAGTGAAACTCCTATCACGTTACATATAAAATTACGTAAAAATTAAAACTTGCGTCATGACAAATGACTGACAAATCAATGGCGCGTATGTCCTGCGCCCCTTATAGAACTCGCTGAGGCATTGGCAGATCTGTGAGACTTTTTCAATAGGATAGGAGATAATTCAACATCAGAATCGGGTCAAAGACAAAAAGTAGAGACCATTCACAGCGAGGACAGATCTTATATGGAAGAGACTTTGTTGGTTATGGTTGATCCCATCATGTTATTTACTTTTAATTAAAGAAGAATTAAGTGAAAATATCCAGTGTTTTTCTCTTTTATATGTGATTTCTTTTTCTTTCACGTTGCTACTGAAAACTTTGCTCTGCTACTGAAAACTGGGCCTTCTGCTACTGATGTAAAAAAACCAGGGTAGGCAGGTCTGCATTGGTCGTACTGACTGGGGTGCAGACCGCATTGTCTTACTTCGACTGTATCGGGCCCTTGTTCGGTCCAAACTGGATTACGGCTCTGTGGTATATGGCTCGGCTTTCAAGTCTGTTCTACAGCGTCTGAACACAATTCACCATCAAGGTCTCTGCGCATATGTCTGGGAGCCTTCAGGACATCTCCAGTTCCTAGTCTGTATGCCGAGGCAGGGGAGCCTTCTCTCAGGCTCCGCCGCATCCACCTCATGCTCAGCTACGTTCTGAAGCTGAAGGCCCATCCAGACAATCCTGCCTATGATTGTGTTTTTAACCCGTCGTTTGCAGAGATTTACGATGCCCATCCGGGAGCTGTCCGTCCACTTTCCTTCCGTGTCCAACCTCATCTGAAGGCGGCCGGAGTGGACCTGGACAAAGTTTCGGAATCTCTGCAACACATCACTCCACCCTGGCTACTACCAGTTCCTGACATCTTGCTGGATTTGACCACCCACAAGAAAGATTGTACTCCACCAGCCATATACCAGCTGAGCCTCAATGAACTCCTTTCAATTTTTTCTGGCTATTGTCGTCTTTATACAGAAGTCTGAGGATGGGAGAGTGGCTGCGGCTGCAGTGTCCTCTCGCCATCCTAGACGCCCATTTAAGCTCCGCCTCCCTGACCATTCTTCTGCTGGCACTCAAGCATGCCTATCAGTCTCGGGAAAGGAACTTCCTGATTCTGTCTGACTCTTTCTGCCCTGCAGGCCCTTCAGGGTGCGGGAACAGACCACCCACTGCTGGTGCAGATTAGAGAGCTCTACCCAGACTTGATGAAGGAATATTTTGACATCATTTTTATTTGGGTCCCGGGCCATGTTGGCATCAAAGGCAACAGAATCGCAGATTCTGCTGCCAACAGTGCCCGCAGTGACCCTGTCCCTGACACACAGACTGTTTATAGTGATTTTAAACCTGTGATTAGTGCGTACATAGCCCGCGAGTGGCAGTCCGAATGGGACAAAGAGGAAGGGAACAAGCTTCATGAAGCTCTTCCTACGGTGTCCGACAGTCTACCTTTCCGCTGTGGGAGCCGCCGTGAGGAGACTGTCCTTACTCGGCTCCACATCTGGCACACGTATGTTACGCACTCTTACTTACTTAAACAGGATGAGCGTCCATGGTGTTTTGCCTGTGATGAGCAGTTTTCTGTTCGACACTTTTTGCTGTATTGTGCTGATCTAATTGACACGAGATATAAACACTTCACAGCAGACTCCTTGAAGGTTTTGTTCCAGGATGTTCCCCCGGACAAAATCTTCAATTTCTTGAGAGAATGCAATATTTTTAACAAGATCTGAGCATTTATAGACTATGTGAATAGTTTTTTATTTGCCCTTTTTGAGAGTCTGTATTCGTTTCTTTTGAAGACGTGTGACATTTTAGCCTGACGTTTTTAAGCTATGTTTTCATCTTGTCTTGAGACCTTGCTTTTAGTCTGGCTGGCCAGATTTTTGCCCATCCCGCCGTGAGATGGCCTTGGTCGCCTGCTTTGCGTTGGACCCAAATAGCTAGCTAGCTAACAACTTGAACAAGGCTAGGTATTTCAGAGGACCACAACTATATATAATGATAAGGCTGTGGCTACAGTACTAGCGTTTTTATCAATTAGAGGTTCAGCGTCTTTGAACCCGGATGCAATGTCAACAACAGTCAGTGTATATTTGTATCGCTTTTTCCTAATAGTGTCATGTGGAAGGAACAGGAGATCCATTTGGTGTGTGTCATTAGGGGTGGTGTTTTCAAAGTGTGGTCTTATTATTTTTCTGGACCCAGGTAAACATATTTGCCAAATGGCTTGTTTTTGTAGCCAGTGTTTTACTTGGACGAGTGTAACATCACCTGGATTTTCTTTTCTGAGTCTGCAAGCAGTGTCCAAGTCTCACAGCCGTAGAGTAGAATAGACACTATGAGGGACTTGTAAAGCCTGTACTTGATGGTGAAGCTGATGGAGTTACTTCGCCATATCCTGTCCAGCCTGGCCATTGCGGATGTTGCTGTACCTATCCTGATACGGATCTCTGCTATGCAACTACCGTCTTTGGACAGGGTGGCTCCCAAGTACTTGAAGCTATTGACCTCTTCTAGCTTTTGGCCATTCATGTGAATGTTGCTGCTGCTGTCGCTTGTGGTGTTGATCATCACTTTGCTTTTATCCGTACTGATCTCCATGCCATAAGACCCTGCGCTACTTGAAAGTTTGTCTGTCAGGTTTTGGAGCTCACTATTGCTGCCTGCCATGAGGTCAATGTCGTCTGTGAATCGAAGATTGCACAGGGATCTGCCACCAATAGAGATTGAAGTATGGTGGTCGTGGAGGGTTGCAGACTCAGAAAAGAAAATCCAGGCCTTTGAGAACAAGTGCCTGAGGAAGTTGCTCCGCATCTCGTACCGCGAGCACAAGACCAACGAATATGTACGGAGCATCGTCACTTCCCTGGTGGGCCCACATGAACCCCTTCTGGCAACCGTGAAATGGCGCAAGCTTGCTTGGTTTGGCCACGTGACCCGACACAACACCTTGTCCAAGACTATCCTACAAGGCACTCTCGAAGGAAGTCGTCGGCGAGGTCGTCAGAGAAAGAGTTGGGTCGCAAACATAAAAGAATGGACCGAACTCGAGATGTCAGACTTGCTTGCCACCGCCCAAAATAGAACTCAGTGGAGAGCACTGTCTGTTGCTGCTGCCTTTCAGTCCCCCCAACGCCCAGTTCGGGCAAGGGACTGATGATGATGATGATGATGAACATCACCGCCTGCAGCGGTATACAATTTCTCTATTGCAGTTTTTCTTTCCATTAGTCCATTGGGGATTAGTAGATTTTTGATAGTTTAGCCCAGGCTTCAATACTTGTCATTTTTTCTAGAAAAACTCCTGTGAAATAAAGAAATGTCATACCTACTAGAACAAATATTATTTCTCCATTTCTTTGTTGCTGACTGGGTTGGTAGTAGTCGCTAAGTTTCGGTTGTGGGGTGGGTATGTCTTCACCAGTAACAAGGTAGTATTCTTTGATAGCCTCATCAACATTAGAAAATGTATGCTGGGCATGACCTTCCAGCCTGAGTTTTTCATTGATAAAATCAAGTTTCTCTAGTCTCTGTTTCTCGTAATCTTGCTCCACCTGTGCTAATTTTTCAGATGCTTCATTGTTTCTTCTGCACTTTCCTCTTTACTAACTTTTGAAAAGATATAATTTGATCCGCTAAATGCAGTTACATTAACAACAGCACCGCCAATGATAACGGCCAATGTAGCCATATTTTTATTTACATAGATACATTTAAAGGAATAATTTCTTGCTTGATGAGAAAGTCTTTTGTGGCAATTGACGCTGTTAAAACTGCAACTAGTTTGGTACTGTCCTCAAAAACTAGTTTGCCCAGGTCTGCAGAACGCATTTTGAGAAGACTCCGCCCTAGCATAGTGTAAGCTTCTGCTAGTCCACTTATTACGGCAGAGTGACAGGTCCTGATGGTGGTCATGGTGGTTGGTCAGTTACACGATCCTTTTTTGTTAACGCCTGAAGGTGCAATTTTATTTATTTTTTGCCTATTATACTCGGCTAATCTTTTTCCCGCCTCGACTCTGCCTGGGTTGTTCATTTTAGTCACTGTTTGAACCTGCGTCAAGGCAGGGCTTGTCTGTGGGGTCGTCTGGGTCTCCTCCATCATTTTCTTTTGCTTTAAAATTTATGTTTGAAAAATCAACATGATTTCCAGCGATTAATAATGTGACCACAGGTGCTAAATAATTGCCAAACTTGTAAAACATAAGGCATGCTAATTTGCCGATTGAACTTGAAACAATAAAGTTGCTTTCCAGATCGTGAGATAGACTATCAATGTCCACGGGTAGGAAATGGCTAACCCCCTTTGTGTATAGCCACACTAGAGATCGACTCAAATCGCGAGTCATAAGTGAACCAATGTGATTTTCATATTTGGAATGCAATGTAATTATTTTCTCTGCAGTGAGGGATTCTATATCTTCTGTCGCATAACATTTTCAGAGATAAGCTTTTGATTTTCCAGAAACAACTACAGAGAGAAGATGTGTTTTTTTTTTTAGCTTATATCCTTGTTTTCAATGGCGCAGATATCATTGAGAAGTAGTAATTCATCTTGATTTATTTTTAAATGTAATATATTAATATTGAAGCTATTATTAATCTCATAAAATACACTTTCAGTGTAAATTATGCAATACCATATGTGGAAAGTTTGGCTAGCCGGTTTTTGAGAGTTAACAGCTGATCGCTGATTTGGAAATTGCTGAGTGCATTGGGTAAGGTAAAGGCTGTCACCATGATATTCTAATTAACCTTGTTTTTTGAGGTCAATGCTGCATTATTAATTTAGGTGATCAGGAAATCTTTTATATATTTATTTTACTGAGTGCATTTAAAGGGGCCCGGTTTTTTTTTTTTTTTTTTTTTAAGATCAACAGTCATATGAGCGTTGATTACCTTAATTGGCTAATTAATTAGGACCAACTTAAGACAATGGAAATTGTCTCAGAAATCTCTATTCTCTTATCTCTGTCCTGTGAAAGGACTGCGCATCTTTGAAGACCTTGTGTGAACACATTGTGACATCTCTAGGAAATGTTTTGCAAGTATTCAAACGGCCACATTCTGTTGCTCATGTAGCAATGGTAGATTATTCTAGCATTGTTTTGCAGTCCATTATGTTTGTTGGGAGGGGTCTAGATGTGTAGTTTTCTGTCCCCTGCGGTTTAGTTTGGTTTGATATGTTAAGTAACTGTGCCTTTTGGAGACATTCTGTAAACACATTTCAAGAAGATAGAGAGCGAACTGAGTTAATTAGAAAAACAAAAACAAAAAAACATACAAATGATGCAGTTTTCTTAAATTAAATTTCTGACCCTTTATTATGCTGAGATGGGGGTCAGTGTACCCTCTAAAATTTATGCCTGGGGGTCTACAGACCCTCTAAGCTATTGTGAAAACAGAAGCCCTGTCAATCAAATTTGGCACAAAGGTAGCTGATGATATGACCTTCCTGTGCATACTAATTTAGTTGACTCATCACAAAGGTCAAGGGTCATGGGGTTGACAGCTGTTTGAAAAATGCTTACATTTTGAGAAAACATGGATTTTGCTGGTGCAGAAGCCAGCCCTTTTGTCACAAAGATCACGCATATGTAAATTGGTCATACACGTGAGCCATAATGGCTTTGCCTTTTTTGTTTCTCAATACTATTCACAACATCAAACCCATTACTATTCGTAACTTCAGGCCCAAACTTGGTACAGAGATACCTGATGGTAAGTAAGACCTTCCTATGCATACTAATTTAGATGACCCCTCGGAAAGGTCAAGGGTCACAAGAGATCAGGAAATAGATCACAAATAGCTATTTCTTGACAAAAAAATGTTTTTTTCTCCAATGCTATTTACAGCTTCAAACCCAAACTTGGTCCAGAGATACCTTATGTTAAGATGTTTGTATGCATGCTAATTTGGATGACCCCTTGGAAAGGCAAAGGGTTACAAGAGATCCAAATGATGTGGAAAAAGTAAAATTTGAGCTTTTTCCAGTACTTATGCAATATGTTTCAACCAGATTTGGCTGAATGCATACTATTTTGGTTCACTACTCACAAAGGTCAAGAGTCATAGGAGGTTGCAAAAGTTTGAAAAATGCATAGATTTTGAGAAAACTTCGCAGGTACAAAAGCCAA